>JAXGFM010000007.1:22346785-23570000 GCA_039880935.1 Streptanthus diversifolius | reverse complement strand
CCTAAACCCTAAACCCTAAACCCTAAACCCTAAACCCTAAACCCTAAACCCTAAACCCTAAACCCTAAACCCTAAACCCTAAACCCTAAACCCTAAACCCTAAACCCTAAACCCTAAACCCTAAACCCTAAACCCTAAACCCTAAACCCTAAACCCTAAACCCTAAACCCTAAACCCTAAACCCTAAACCCTAAACCCTAAACCCTAAACCCTAAACCCTAAACCCTAAACCCTAAACCCTAAACCCTAAACCCTAAACCCTAAACCCTAAACCCTAAACCCTAAACCCTAAACCCTAAACCCTAAACCCTAAACCCTAAACCCTAAACCCTAAACCCTAAACCCTAAACCCTAAACCCTAAACCCTAAACCCTAAACCCTAAACCCTAAACCCTAAACCCTAAACCCTAAACCCTAAACCCTAAACCCTAAACCCTAAACCCTAAACCCTAAACCCTAAACCCTAAACCCTAAACCCTAAACCCTAAACCCTAAACCCTAAACCCTAAACCCTAAACCCTAAACCCTAAACCCTAAACCCTAAACCCTAAACCCTAAACCCTAAACCCTAAACCCTAAACCCTAAACCCTAAACCCTAAACCCTAAACCCTAAACCCTAAACCCTAAACCCTAAACCCTAAACCCTAAACCCTAAACCCTAAACCCTAAACCCTAAACCCTAAACCCTAAACCCTAAACCCTAAACCCTAAACCCTAAACCCTAAACCCTAAACCCTAAACCCTAAACCCTAAACCCTAAACCCTAAACCCTAAACCCTAAACCCTAAACCCTAAACCCTAAACCCTAAACCCTAAACCCTAAACCCTAAACCCTAAACCCTAAACCCTAAACCCTAAACCCTAAACCCTAAACCCTAAACCCTAAACCCTAAACCCTAAACCCTAAACCCTAAACCCTAAACCCTAAACCCTAAACCCTAAACCCTAAACCCTAAACCCTAAACCCTAAACCCTAAACCCTAAACCCTAAACCCTAAACCCTAAAACCCTAAAACCCTAAACCCTAAAACCCTAAACCCTAAAACCCTAAACCCTAAACCCTAAACTCTAAACCCTAAAACTCTAAACCCTAAAACTCTAAACCCTAAAACTCTAAACCCTAAACCCTAAAACCCTAAAACCCTAAACCCTAAAACCCTAAACCCTAAACCCTAAACCCTAAACCCTAAAACCCTAAACCCTAAAACCCTAAACCTTAAACCCTAAACCCTAAACCCTAAACCCTAAACCCTAAACCCTAAACCCTAAACAATTGTCTATTAGGGCGAATGTTAACATGGATTTATGAAATGGTACTTGTCACATATGCATCGAGAGTGAGAACGATCGTGAATGATCCCAACAAACATATTTCATCGAAAGAGATGGTGCGATTGAAAAAGTTAGTAGCATATTGGAAAGAGCAAGCTGGTAAAAAAAGTGGGGAAGAAGACTTGGTGGATATCGAGGAAGATCGAACACTAAGAGATGAGGGAGATAGTTGAAGAAAACTGACATGAATTTGTGTAGGTAAAATTGAGACGATAGTATCACTGCTTTTCACCGTTCTTTTTGTAGAAAGTTCCTACTCCAAAGTATTGAAAGTGTAATGCTATGTCTCCAAATTTATCTCTTTTGATAAGATATTTATTAGAGAGAAACAAATAGTTGATAATACCATACAAAGCCGTGAACTATACAATTAAGAATGAAAGAGAAATAGTAAAAGGATAATCAAGAATGTCAAAGTTCGGGTGGACATTTCATTGGGACATTACTAAGAACATTGTTCCGTTTTATCCGATTCAAAAACAGCACAATCAGGAAAAGCTAACTAGGAACAGTACAATTCAAACCCCATCATAAACATTGCATGACGACATCAATATAGTATCAGCACATAGGTCGCTTCCCGAGTTGTGAAGGTGAAAGTAAGTCGCAAGACGACATGCAAAAGTCAGTGTTGGCCACTCCTTCGGATCAGTCACAAACGTCAATAAATCACCTAATGCATCAATAACAGATGTTTATAGATTTTGTAATTTGTTAACAATTTTTTTATCATTTCAGAACTGAATCTAGATAAGAACTAAGAAATTACAAACAAGAAAGGGAAGCAGGATAATAGCTAACTACCCAAATTAGACTATGCTACATGATTAAAAAAAAACATGAGCACACACACTGGGGAGATAATCCTAATGTCAACCTTAAACTGGACCGTACACCTAAATTCATATATAATACAAGTCCAAACCGCAAACCAATATAAAAATACTGCATGCCGTCTGAGATGTCTCTGCCCCTCCCAGATCCACAGACTACGGCCTAGGGGACGCAGAATCCCTAGATATCCCGATTTGCTGACGAGACAGCAAGGCTGATCATCATGTGCTAAATACGATTGGACTTATGAGACATTGACACTCAGAATTAGTTATCCTAACTAATCTCTTGTATAAATACTTTGCTTTAAGCTGCAACAAATATCAGACTTCAATTCTACAATATAACGTAGGGTTTAGGATTTAGGGTTTAGGGTTTAGAGTTTAGGGTTTAGGGTTTAGAATATAATAAAATAGGATAGGATAGGATAGGATAGGATAGGATAGGATAGGATAGGATAGGATAGGATAGGATAGGATAGGATAGGATAGGATAGGATAGGATAGGAAGGATAGGATAGGATAGGATAGGATGAGATAGGATAGTGGTGCGATCTCGATCAACCTTAATTTTAAGTTTTTGAAGATCAACCATGAATCAAGCAACCAAGACTATTTTTCTTAACTAGCTAGATATTATGGAGATTCTGGTAGTGCCAAAACTCAATTGGTTCATATTGAATCAAGAGATGGTCGAATTTTCCTTCTGTTGGACCATAGAGAGCTAGTTCGACCACCCGAGCAAGTTCAAGAGGCTATACTTGTTTTTGATGATCCAAGGAACGTCTTAGCTCATCCACATACAAGAGATAAGGCTCAAAAGGCCCAGGAAGACACCAAGGACGAGCTGGGCCTACTCAAGGATAAGCCCAACAAGATGAGAGTTGAGCAGGGCCCATATTGGCCCATAAAGCTGAAGGATCGACCACCATGGGCTCTTATGGATGGGTATGGACGTGGTCCAAGTAGAAAAATAAGATTAAAAATAAACCAGCCTGTTGGTTTAATGTGTTTTGGTTTATAATTAGTCATTAAAATTAAACCAGAGAGTTAGTTAGAGTAGATTAGATAAGATATATCATTCTGGTATAATCTTGTTAGGATTAGATAAGTTAGTTAGGATATAATAGATTAGATATATTATTCTGATATATTTTTTTAGGATTAGATTAGTTAGTTAGGATATTATTTAGATAGGAATAAAGTAGTTAGGATATTATTTTGTAGATTAATTTAGATAGGATTATTTGCCTATAAAAAGGCTTCACTTCCCTATTGTAAAGACACACATCGAATTTTATAAACAATCTTAAAGCTATTTTGCTTCTTGCTTTCTCTGTTCAGCCTAAGAACATTGACCCTTGATCACTAAAGAGTAGAGTAATCTACTGTGATATTCCATAGCTCTTTGCAGGGTGATCCTGTGCTAGTGGAATCAAACCCCTTCATCATTCACATCAATTGGAGAGTTAGTAACCTCCAATTAAACCCCTAATCACCGCCATCAATCACTGACCTACAAGGGAAGCTAGTAGCTCCCTTCCATTCAAATCATCAATCCGCTGCCTAAGGAGAGCTAGTAGCCTCCTTCCATACCTCTTAATCATCATCCTACCTGCCTTCAAGTCGATCATCAGGTTTAGAACAACCAGGGCCGCACCAAGTGGTATCAGAGCCTCTTGAAGCAAATCTACCATGTATTCTTTTGGGAACAAAAGAAAATATGGAGAAAAGGCAAAACAACAAGCAACAAGGGAGAGAGTTGCACCTACCCAAACTGTGATCCTGAGTGAGAAGCAATTAGAGGATCTAACAGATCTGATCTACAATCAAATGAGAGAAAAAAAATTCCACAAGCCAAGGTGGGAAGCGCCTGATCTAAAACCAGTAAGTCCAAAGAAGCAAGTCAACAACAGAGGTCGATCCCTACTATTTTCAGAAAATAGAAAAGATCCTGAAGTATACTTGCAATGGGAAAGCGATATGGAAAAGTGGCTACAATTCAACAAAATTCCCAAGGAACTGGAGTTATCACAAGTGGTCTCAGCATTCACAGGAAAAGCTCATGAATGGTGGTTAAAGGAAAATCCTCCAACTATCTACAAGAATTCAGTGCTAGATTGGAGAGGTCTTAAGGCACGGATGCATGAAGAATTTGTAGAGCAGTACCAATCCACCCCAACCAGAGTGACGTCTATATCACCATCAGCTAAGGAGCTCAAAATAAATAAACATGAAGAAGATACAGAAGATTCCATCTTGCAGACTATCAACAAACCCAAACAAGACATACAACCAATCAACGGATCATACAAACCAGACCCAGAGAAATTAAGCAACAAATCGACTTGTTACAGAAGCTCAACTCATCAAGAAATCACTGAAAAAAAGAATTGGATCAAAATCTATTCAGATGAAGGAGATATTCAACTTCCAAGTCGGCAAACGACCACTGAATCCGAAGGACATAATCGTTTACTTATTGAAGGACCCCAAGAGAACCAGGATGAACCAAGTTATGAACCAACTTTTTTTGGAAACCTAACCCTTCATAGGAGCCTGTCGAATTGGATTCATGTCCAAATTCCTTATGGTTTAAAAGTTATTCAACTTCTAAACCAGGAGATGCTTGGTTTGCCCTGTTTGCAAGCTCACAGATTCAACCACTTACAAACCAAAATTTGGCGACCAGGAGAGGAATATAATCATTCTGGAGACATATCTGATCATCCAGGAGCATTATCCATCATCTTAGAGGGCTCGGATTTGAGGACAAATCCTTTTAAAGGAGGAGGGGATGGTGCGATCTCGATCAACCTTAATTTTAAGTTTTTGAAGATCAACCATGAATCAAGCAACCAAGACTATTTTTCTCAACTAGCTAGATATTATGGAGATTCTGGTAGTGCCAAAACTCAATTGGTTCATATTGAATCAAGAGATGGTCGAATTTTCCTTCTGTTGGACCATAGAGAGCTAGTTCGACCACCCGAGCAAGTTCAAGAGGCTATACTTGTTTTTGATGATCCAAGGAACGTCTTAGCTCATCCACATACAAGAGATAAGGCTCAAAAGGCCCAGGAAGACACCAAGGACGAGCTGGGCCTACTCAAGGATAAGCCCAACAAGATGAGAGTTGAGCAGGGCCCATATTGGCCCATAAAGCTGAAGGATCGACCACCATGGGCTCTTATGGATGGGTATGGACGTGGTCCAAGTAGAAAAATAAGATTAAAAATAAACCAGCCTGTTGGTTTAATGTGTTTTGGTTTATAATTAGTCATTAAAATTAAACCAGAGAGTTAGTTAGAGTAGATTAGATAAGATATATCATTCTGGTATAATCTTGTTAGGATTAGATAAGTTAGTTAGGATATAATAGATTAGATATATTATTCTGATATATTTTTTTAGGATTAGATTAGTTAGTTAGGATATTATTTAGATAGGAATAAAGTAGTTAGGATATTATTTTGTAGATTAATTTAGATAGGATTATTTGCCTATAAAAAGGCTTCACTTCCCTATTGTAAAGACACACATCGAATTTTATAAACAATCTTAAAGCTATTTTGCTTCTTGCTTTCTCTGTTCAGCCTAAGAACATTGACCCTTGATCACTAAAGAGTAGAGTAATCTACTGTGATATTCCATAGCTCTTTGCAGGGTGATCCTGTGCTAGTGGAATCAAACCCCTTCATCATTCACATCAATTGGAGAGTTAGTAACCTCCAATTAAACCCCTAATCACCGCCATCAATCACTGACCTACAAGGGAAGCTAGTAGCTCCCTTCCATTCAAATCATCAATCCGCTGCCTAAGGAGAGCTAGTAGCCTCCTTCCATACCTCTTAATCATCATCCTACCTGCCTTCAAGTCGATCATCAGGTTTAGAACAACCAGGGCCGCACCAGATAGGATAGGATAGGATAGGATAGGATAGGATAGGATGGATAAGATATGACAGGATAGGATAGGATAGGATAGGATAGGATAGGATATGATAGAATAGGATAAGATAGAATAACATAGGATAGAATAACATAGAATAGGATAGAATAGAATATAGTAGAGTATAATAGAATATAATAGAATAGAATAGAATAGAATAGAGTCGAATAGAAGATAATAGAGTAGAATATAGTAGAATAGAGTAGAATAGAATAGAGTAGAGTATAATAAAATAGAATAGAATAAAATAGAATAGAATAGAATATGATATAATAGAATAGAATAGAATAGAGTATAATAGAATAGAGTAGAATAGAATAGAATAGAATAGATTAGATTAGATTAGATTAAATTAAATTAGATTAGATTAGATTAGATTAGATTAGATTAGATTAGATTAGATTAGATTAGATTAGATTAGATTAGATTAGATTAGATTAGATTAGATTATATTAGATTATAATAGAATAGAATAGAATATAATAAAATAGAATATAATAAAATAAAATAGGATAGAATAGAATAAAATAGAAAAGAATAGAATAGAATAGAATAGAATAGAATATAATAGAATAGAATAGAATAGAGTAGAGTAGAATAGAATAGAGTATAATAGAATAGAATAGAAATAGAATATAATATAATAGAAATAGAATAGAATAGAATAGAATAGAATAGAGTAGAATAAAATAGAATAGAATAAAATAGAGTAGAATAGAATAAAATATAATAGAATAGAGTAGAATAAAATAGAGTATAATAGAATAGAATAGAGTAGAATAGAATAGAATAGAATAGAATAGAATAGAATAGAATTGAATAGAATAGAATATAATAGAATAGAATATAATAGAATAGAAATAGAATAGAAATAAATAGAATATAATAGAATAGAAATAAATAGAATAGAATATAAATAAATAGAAATAGAATAGAATAGAATAGAATAGAAATAGAATAGAAATATAATAGAAATAGAAATAGAATAGAAATAGAAATAGAATAGAATAGAATATAATATAATAGAAATAAATAGAAATAGAATTGAATAGAAATAGAAATAAAAATGTAAATAGAAATAGAAATAGGAATAGAATATAATAGAATAGAATAGAAATAGAATATAAATAAATAGAATAGAAATAGAATAGAAATAAATAGAATAGTATAAAAATAAATAAAATAAAATAGAAATAAATAAAAATAGAATAGAAATAGAAATAGAATAGAAATAGAAATATAATAGAATAGAAATTAATAGAATAGAATAGAATAGAATAGAATAGAATAGAATAGAAATAGAAATAAATAGAATAGAATATAATATAATATAATATAATAGAAATAGAATAGAATATAGTAAAATAGAATAGAATAGAATAGAATAGAAATATAATAGAAACAGAAATAGAATAGAAATAAAAATAGAAATAGAAATAGAAATAGAAATAGAAATAGAAATAGAAATAGAAATAGAAATAGAAATAGAAATAGAATAGAAATAGAATATAATAGAATAGAAATAGAATATAATAGAAAAGAAATAGAATAGAATAGATTAGAAATAGAATAGAATAGAATATAATAAAAATAGAATAGAGTAAAATAGAATAGAAATAGAATAGAATAGAAATAAATAGAATACAAATAGAATAGAAATAAATAGAATAGAATATAAATAAATAGAAATAAAAATAGAATAAAAATAGAATAAAAATAAATAGAATATAAATAGAATAGAAATAAATAGAATATAAATAGAATAGAAATAAATAGAATAGAATAGAAATAAATAAAATAAAATAGAAATAAATAGAAATAGAAATAGAATAGAAATAAAAATAGAAATAGGATAGAAATTGAAATAGAATATAAATAGAATAGAATAGAGTAGAATAGAATAGAGTAGAATAGAATAGAATAGAATTAAATAGAATAGAATAGAAATAGAATAGAAATAAATAGAATAGAAATAAATAGAATAGAAATAAATAGAATAGAATAGAAATAAATAGAATATAAATAAATAGAATAGAATAGAATAGAAATAAATAGAATAGAATAGAAATAAATAGAAATAGAATAGAATAGAATATAATAGAAATAGAATAGAAATATAATAGAAATACAAATAGAATAGAAATAGAAATAGAATAGAATAGAATATAATATAATAGAAATAAATAAAAATAGAATTGAATAGAAATAGAAATAGAAATAGAAATAGAAATATAAATAGAAATAGAAATAAAATAGAAATAGAATAGAAATAAATAGAATAGAAAAAGAATAGAAATAAATAGAATAGAATAGAAATAAATAGAATAAAATAGAAATAAATAAAAATAGAATAGAAATAAATAGAATAGAAATAGAAATAGAATAGAATAGAAATTAACAGAATTGAATAGAATAGAATAGAAATAGAAATAAATATAATAGAATAGAATATAATAGAATAGAAATAGAATATAAATAAAAATAGAATAGAAATAGAATATAATAGAATAGAAATAGAATAGAATAGATTAGAAATAGAATAGAATATGATAGAATAGAAATAGAATAGAATAGAATAGAACAAAATAGAATAGAAATAGAATAGAATAAAAATAAATAGAATAGAAATAGAATAGAAATAGAAATAGAAATAGAATAGAATAGAATAAAATAGAATAGAAATAGAATAGAAATAAATAGAATAGAAATAGAATAGAAATAAATAGAATAGAAATAGAATAGAAATAAATAGAATAGAATAGAAATAAATAGAATAAAATAGAAATAAATAGAAATAAAAATAAAATAGAAATAATAATAGAAATAAAAATAGAAATAGGATAGAAATAGAAATAGAATAGAAATAGAAATATAATATAAATATAATAGAAATATAATAGAATAGAATAGAAATATAATAGAATAGAAATAAATAGAATAGAAATAGAATATAAATAAATAGAATAGAATGGAAATAAATAGAATAGAATAGAAATAAATAGAATAGAATAGAAATAAATAGAAATAGAAATAGAAATAGAAATAGAACAGAATAGAAATAAATAAAATAGAAAAAGAATAGAAATAAATAGAATAGTATAGAAATAAATAGAATAGAATAGAAATAAATAGAAATAGAAATAGAAATAGAATAGAGTAGAATAGAATAGAAATAAATAGAATAGAAATTGAAAGGAAATAAATAGAAATAGAAATAGAATATAAATAAAAATAGAAATAGAAATAAAAATAGAAATAGAATAGAAATAGAAATAGAATAGAATAGAAATAAATAGAATAGAAATAAATAGAAATAGAAATAGAATAGAAATAAAAATAGAAATAGAATAGAAATAGAAATAGAAATAGAATAGAAATAAAAATAGAATATAATAGAATAGAATAGAATAGAAATATAATAGAATAGAAATAAATAGAATAGAAATAAATAGAATAGAAATAAATAGAAATAGAAATAGAATAGAAATAGAAATAGAAATAGAATAGAAATAGAAATAGAAATAGAATAGAAATAGAAATAGAATATAATAGAATAGAATAGAATAGAAATATAATATAATAGAAATAAATAAAATAGAAATAGAATAGAAATAAATAGAATAGAATAGAAATAAATAGAAATATAATAGAAATAGAATAAAATAGAATATAATATAATATTTTTATTCTATTTATAATATAATATTTCTATTCTATTTATTTATATTCTATTCTATTCTATTCTATTTCTATTTCTATTTCTATTTCTATTTATTTAATAGAATATAATAAAATATAATATTTTTATTCTATTTGTTTCTATTCTATTTCTATTTCTATTTCTATTTCTATTTATTTCTATTATATTCTATTTATTTCTATTTTATTCTATTTATTTCTATTCTATTTCTATTCTATTATATTATATTCTATTTCTATTCTATTCTATTCTATTATATTATATTCTATTCTAATTCTATTCTAATTCTAATTCTAATTCTAATTCTATTCTAAATCTATTCTAATTCTAGTTCTAATTTTATTCTAACTCTAATTCTATTTCTAATTCTATTCTAATTCTATTCTAATTCTAATTCTAATTCTATTCTAATTCTAATTTTATTCTAATTCTAATTCTATTCTAATTCTATTCTAATTCTAATTCTAATTCTAATTCTAATTCTAATTCTAATTCTATTTCTATTTCTAATTCTAATTCTATTCTAATTCTAATTCTAATTCTAATTCTATTCTAATTCTATTCTAATTCTATTCTAATTCTAGTTCTAATTCTATTCTAATTCTAATTCTATTTCTAATTCTATTCAAATTCTATTCTAATTCTATTCTAATTCTAATTCTTATTCTATTCTAATTCTAATTCTAATTCTAATTCTATTCTAATTCTATTCTAATTCTATTCTAATTCTATTCTAATTCTAATTTTACTCTAATTCTAATTCTATTTCTAATTCTAATTCTATTTCTAATTCTAATTCTAATTCTATTTCTATTTTTATTTCTAATTCTAATTCTATTCTAATTCTAATTCTAATTATATTCTAATTCTATTCTAATTCTATTCTAATTCTAATGTAATTCTAATTCTAATTCCAACCTAATTCTAATTCTATTCTAATTCTAATTATATTTTAGAATAGAATTAGAACTAGAATTAGAATAGAATTAGAATAGAATTAGAATAGAATTAGAATTAGAATTAGATTAGAATAGATATAGAATTAGAATTAGAATAGAATTAGAATTAGATTGGAATTAGACTTAGATTGGAATTAGAAATATAATTAGAAATAGAAATAGAAATAGAATTAGAATTAGAAATAGAATTAGAAATAGAATTAGAATTAGAATAGAATTAGAATAGAATTAGAATAGAATTAGAATTAGAATAGAATTATAATAGAATTATAATATAATTATAATAGAATTAGAATAGAATTAGAATTATAATTAGAATAGAATTAGAATTAGAATAGAATTAGAATTAGGTTGGAATTAGAATAGAATTAGAATATAATTAGAATTAGAATAGAATTAGAATTAGAATTAGAATAGGATTAGAATAGAATTAGAATAGAATTAGAATTAGAATTAGATTAGAATTAGATATAGAAATAGAATTAGAATAGAATTAGAATTAGAAATAGAAATAGAATTAGAATTAGAAATAGAATTAGAATTAGAATAGAATTAGAATTAGAATTAGAATTAGAATTAGAATTTGAATTAGAATTAGAATTAGAATTAGAATTAGAATTAGAATTAGAATTAGAATTAGAATTAGAATTAGAATTAGAATTAGAATTAGAATTAGAATTAGAATTAGAATTAGAATTAGAATTAGAATTAGAATTAGAATTAGAATTAGAATAGAATAAGAATAGAATAGAATAGAATTAGAATTAGAATTAGAATTAGAATAGAATTAGAATAAAATTAGAAATAGAAATAGAATTAGAATTAGAATAGAATTAGAATAGAATTAGAATTAAAATTATATTAGAATTAGATATAGAATTAAAATTAGAATAGAATTAGAATAGAATTAGAATTAGATTGGAATTAGAATAGAATTAGAAATAGAATTAGAATAAAATTAGAATAGAATTAGAAATAGAATTAGAATAGAATTAGAATATAATTAGAATTAGAATAGAATTATAATAGAATTAGAATAGAATTAGAATAGAATTAGAATATAATTAGAAATAGAATTAGAATTAGAATAGAATTAGAATTAGAATTAGAATAGAATTAGAATAAAATTAGAATATAATTAGAATAGAATTAGAATTAGAATTAGAATTAGAATAGAATTATAATTAGAATTAGAAATAGAATTAGAATTAGAATTAGAATTAGAATTAGAATTAGAATTAGAATAGAATTAGAATAGAATTAGAATAGAATTAGAATTAGAATTATATTAGAATTAGATATAGAATTAGAATTAGAAATAGAAATAGAATTAGAATTAGAATTAATTCTATTCTAATTCTAATTCTAATTCTATTCTAATTCTAATTCTAATTCTAATTCTATTCTAATTCCAATTCTATTTCTAAATCTAAATCTATTCTAATTCTTATTCTATTCTAATTCTATTCTAATTCTATTTCTAATTCTATTTCTAATTCTAATTCTAATTCTAATTCTAATTCTAATTCTATTCTAATTCTATTCTAATTCTAATTCTAATTCTATTTCAATTTCTAATTCTAATTCTAATTCTAATTCTAATTCTAATTCTAATTCTAATTCTAATTCTAATTCTAATTCTAATTCTAATTCTAATTCTAATTCTAATTCTAATTCTAATTCTAATTCTAATTCTAATTCTAATTCTAATTCTAATTCTAATTCTAATTCTAATTCTAATTCTAATTCTATTTCTAATTCTATTTCTATTTCTATTTCTAATTCTAATTCTATTCTAATTCTATTCCTATATCTAATTCTAATCTAATTCTAATTCTATTCTAATTCTAATTCTATTCTAATTATAATTCTAATTCTATTCTAATTCTATTATAATTATATTATAATTCTATTATAATTCTATTCTAATTCTAATTCTATTCTAATTCTATTCTAATTCTATTCTAATTCTATTCTAATTCTAATTCTATTTCTAATTCTATTTCTAATTCTAATTCTATTTCTATTTCTATTTCTAATTATATTTCTAATTCCAATCTAATTCTAATTCTATTCTAATTCTAATTCTATATCTATTCTAATCTAATTCTAATTCTAATTCTATTCTAATTCTATTCTAATTCTAGTTCTAATTCTATTCTAACTCTAATTCTATTTCTAATTCTATTCTAATTCTATTCTAATTCTATTCTAATTCTAATTCTAATTCTATTCTAATTCTAATTCTAATTCTAATTCTATTCTAATTCCAATTCTATTTCTAATTCTAATTCTATTCTAATTCTTATTCTATTCTAATTCTATTCTAATTCTATTTCTAATTCTATTTCTAATTCTAATTCTAATTCTAATTCTAATTCTAATTCTATTCTAATTCTATTCTAATTCTATTCTAATTCTATTTCTAATTCTATTTCTAATTCCAACCTAATTCTAATTCTATTCTAATTCTAATTCTATTCTAATTCTAATTCTAATTATATTCTAATTCTATTATAATTCTATTATAATTCAATTATAATTCTATTCTAATTCTAATTCTATTTCTAATTCTATTTCTAATTCTAATTCTATTTCTATATCTAATTCTAATTCTAATTCTATTCTAATTCTATTCTAATTCTAGTTCTAATTCTATTCTAATTCTAATTCTAATTCTAATTCTAATTCTATTCTAATTCTATTCTAATTCTAATTCTATATCTAATTCTAATTTAATTCTAAGTCTAATTCTATTCTAATTCTATTCTAATTCTAATTCTAATTCTAATTCTAATTCTATTCTAATTCTAATTCTAATTCTAATTCTAATTCTATTCTAATTCTATTTTAATTCTATTCTAATTCTATTCTAATTCTATTCTAATTCTAGTTCTAATTCTATTCTAATTCTAATTTTATTTCTAATTCTATTTCTAATTCTATTCTAATTCTATTATAATTCTATTATAATTCTAATTCTATTCTAATTCTATTTCTAATTCTATTTCTAATTCCAATCTAATTCTAATTCTATTCTAATTATATTCTAATTCTAATTCTATATCTAATTCTAATCTAATTCTAATTCTAATTCTATTCTAATTCTATTCTATTATAATTCTAATTCTATTCTAATTCTAATTCCATTCTAATTCTATTCTAATTCTAATTCTAATTCTAATTCTAATTCTAATTCTAATTCTAATTCTAATTCCATTCTATTTCTATTTCTAATTCTAATTCTATTCTAATTCTAATTTTAATTCTAATTCTATTCTAATTCTATTCTAATTCCAATTCTAATTCTAATTCTATTCTAATTCCAATTCTAATTCTAATTCTATTCTAATTCCAATTCTAATTCTTATTCTATTCTAATTCTATTCTAATTCTATTTCTAATTCTATTTCTAATTCTAATTCTAATTCTAATTCTAATTCTAATTCTAATTCTATTCTAATTCTATTCTAATTCTATTCTAATTCTATTCTAATTCTAATTCTATTTCTAATTCTATTTCTAATTCTAATTCTATTTCTAATTCCAATATAATTCTAATTCCAATCTAATTCTAATTCTATTCTAATTCTAATTCTATATCTATTCTAATCTAATTCTAATTCTAATTCTATTCTAATTCTATTCTAATTCTATTCTAATTATAGTTCTAATTCTATTCTAACTCTAATTCTATTTCTAATTCTATTTCTAATTCTATTCTAATTCTATTCAAATTCTATTCTAATTCTAATTCAAATTCAATTCTAATTCTAATTCTAATTCTAATTCTATTCTAATTCCAATTCTATTTCTAATTCTAATTCTATTCTAATTCTTATTCTATTCTAATTCTATTCTAATTCTATTTCTAATTCTATTTCTAATTCTAATTCTAATTCTAATTCTAATTCTAATTCTATTCTAATTCTATTCTAATTCTATTCTAATTCTAATTCTAATTCTATTTCAATTTCTAATTCTAATTCTATTCTAATTCTAATTCTAATTCTATATCTAATTCTAATCTAATTCTAATTCTAATTCTATTCTAATTCTATTCTAATTCTAATTCTAATTCTATTCTAATTTTAATTCTATTCTAATTCTATTCTAATTCTAATTCTAATTCTAATTCTATTCTAATTCTAATTCTATTTCTAATTCTATTCTAATTCTATTCTATTCTAATTCTAATTCTAATTCTATTCTAATTCTAATTCTAATTCTATTCTAATTCTAATTCTAATTCTAATTCTAATTCTAATTCTAATTCCATTCTATTTCTATTTCTAATTCTAATTCTAATTCTATTCTAATTCTAATTCTAATTCTATTCTAATTCTATTCTAATTCCAATGTTAATTCTAATTCTATTCTAATTCCAATTCTATTTCTAATTCTAATTCTATTCTAATTCTTATTCTGTTCTAATTCTATTCTAATTCTATTTCTAATTCTATTTCTAATTCTAATTCTAATTCTAATTCTAATTCTATTCTAATTCTATTATAATTCTATTCTAATTATATTCTAATTCTATTCTAATTCTAATTCTATTAATAATTATATTCTAATTCTATTCTAATT
The DNA here is from genome assembly GCA_039880935.1 of Streptanthus diversifolius. Lineage (NCBI taxonomy): Eukaryota > Viridiplantae > Streptophyta > Magnoliopsida > Brassicales > Brassicaceae > Streptanthus > Streptanthus diversifolius. Next base: position 23,554,633 of record JAXGFM010000007.1, on the reverse strand, counting down.
CTATTCTAATTCTAATTCTATTCTAATTCTATTTCTAATTCTATTTCTAATTCCAACCTAAACCTAATTCTATTCTAATTCTAATTCTATTCTAATTCTAATTCTAATTCTATTCTAATTCTAATTCTAATTCTAATTCTAATTCTAATTCTAATTCTAATTCTAATTCTAATTCTAATTCCATTCTAATTCTATTTCTAATTCTAATTCTATTCTAATTCTAATTTTAATTCTAATTCTATTCTAATTCTATTTTAATTCCAATTCTAATTCTAATTCTATTCTAATTCCAATTCTAATTCTAATTCTATTCTAATTCCAATTCTAATTCTTATTCTATTCTAATTATATTCTAATTCTATTCTAATTATATTCTAATTCTATTCTAATTCTAATTCTAATTCTAGCTCAATTTCTAATTCTAATTCTATTCTAATTCTAATTCTAATTCTAATTCTATATCTAATTATAATCTAATTCTAATTCTAATTCTATTCTAATTATATTCTAATTCTAATTCTAATTCTTTTCTAATTCTAATTCTATTCTAATTTTAATTCTAATTCTATTCTAACTATGTTCTAATTCTATTCTAATTCTAATTCTATTAATAATTATATTCTAATTCTATTCTAATTCTATTCTAATTCTATTTCTAATTCTATTTCTAATTCCAACCTAATTCTAATTCTATTCTAATTCTAATTCTATTCTAATTCTAATTCTAATTCTATTCTAATTCTATTATAATTCTATTATAATTCTATTATAATTCTATTCTAATTCTAATTCTATTTCTAATTCTATTTCTAATTCTAATTCTATTTCTATATCTAATTCTAATTCTAATTCTATTCTAATTCTATTCTAATTCTAGTTCTAATTCTATTCTAATTCTAATTCTATTCCTAATTCTATTCAAATTATATTCAAATTATATTCTAATTCTAATTCTAATTCTATTCTAATTCTAATTCTAATTCTATTCTAATTCTATTCTAATTCTATTCTAATTCTATTCTAATTCTAATTCTAATTCTATTCTAATTCTAATTTTATTTCTAATTCTAATTCTATTCTAATTCCATTCTATTTCTATTTCTAATTCTAATTCTATTCTAATTCTAATTCTAATTCTAATTCTATTCTAATTCTATTCTAATTATAATTCTATTTCTAATTCTAATTCTATTCTAATTCTTATTCTATTCTAATTCTAATTCTAATTCTAATTCTATTTTTATTTCTAATTCTAATTCTATTCTAATTCTAATTCTAATTCTAATTCTAATTCTATTCTAATTCTATTCTAATTATATTCTAATTCTAATTCTAATTCTAATTCTATTTATAATTATATTCTAATTCTATTCTAATTCTATTCTAATTCTATTCTAATTCTAATTCTATTCTAATTCTATTTCTAATTATATTCTAATTCTAATTCTAATTCTAATTCTATTTATAATTATATTCTAATTCTATTCTAATTCTATTCTAATTCTATTCTAATTCTAATTCTAATTCTAATTCTATTTCTAATATTTCTAATTCTAATTCTAATTCTAATTCTAATTCTAATTCTAATTCTATTCTAATTATATTCTAATTCTATTCTAATTCTAATTCTAATTCTAGTTCAATTTCTAATTCTAATTCTATTCTAATTCTAATTCTAATTCTAATTCTATATCTAATTCTAATCTAATTCTAATTCTAATTCTATTCTAATTCTATTCTAATTCTAATTCTAATTCTTTTCTAATTCTAATTCTATTCTAATTTTAATTCTAATTCTAATTCTATTTCTAATTCTATTCTAATTCTATTCTAATTCTATTCTAATTCTATTCTAATTCTAATTCTATTCTAATTCTATTTCTAATTATATTCTAATTCTAATTCTAATTCTAATTCTAATTCTAATTCTAATTCTAATTCTAATTCTATTCTAATTCTATTCTAATTCCAATTCTAATTCTAATTCTACTCTAATTCCAATTCTATTTCTAATTCTAATTCTATTCTAATTCTTATTCTATTCTAATTCTATTCTAATTCTATTTCTAATTCTATTTCTAATTATAATTCTAATTCTTATTCTAATTCTAATTCTATTCTAATTCTATTCTAATTATATTCTAATTCTATTCTAATTCTAATTCTATTTATAATTATATTCTAATTATATTCTAATTCTATTCTAATTCTATTCTAATTCTATTCTAATTCTAATTTTATTCTAATTCTATTTCTAATTCTATTTCTAATTCCAACCTAATTCTAATTCTATTCTAATTCTAATTCTATTCTAATTCTAATTCTAATTCTATTCTAATTCTATTATAATTCTATTATAATTCTATTATAATTATAATTCTATTCTAATTCTATTCTAATTCTAATTCTATTTCTAATTCTATTTCTAATTCTAATTCTATTTCTATTTCTAATTCTATTTCTAATTCCAATCTAATTCTAATTCTATTCTAATTCTATTCTAATTCTAATTCTATATCTAATTCTAATATAATTCTAATTCTAATTCTATTCTAATTCTATTTTAATTCTATTCTAATTCTAATTCTAATTCTAATTCTAATTCTAATTCTAATTCTATTTCTATTTCTAATTCTAATTCTATATCTAATTCTAATATAATTCTAATTCTAATTCTATTCTAATTCTATTCTAATTCTATTTTAATTCTAATTCTAATTCTAATTCTAATTCTAATTCTAATTCTATTTCTATTTCTAATTCTAATTCTAATTCTATTCTAATTCTAATTCTAATTCTAATTCTATTCTAATTATATTCTAATTTTATTCTAATTCTATTCTAATTCTAATTCTAATTCTATTCTAATTCTAATTCTATTTCTAATTATATTCTAATTCTATTATAATTCTATTCTAATTCTATTATAATTCTATTCTAATTCTAATTCTATTAATAATTATATTTTAATTCTATTGTAATTCTATTTATAATTCTATTCTAATTTTATTCTAATTCTATTTCTAATTCTATTCTAATTCCAATCTAATTCTAATTCTATTCTAATTCTATTCTAATTCTAATTCTATATCTAATTCTAATCTAATTCTAATTCTAATTCTATTCTAATTCTATTCTAATTCTAATTCTATTTCTAATTCTAATTTTATTCTAATTCTATTCTAATTCTAATTCTAATTCTAATTCTATTCTATTCTATTCTTATTCTATTCTAATTCTAATTCTAATTCTAATTCTAATTCTAATTCTAATTCTAATTCTAATTCTAATTCTAATTCTAATTCTAATTCTAATTCTATTCTAATTCTAATTCTAATTCTATTCTAATTCTAATTCTAATTCTATTCTAATTCTATTATAATTCTATTATAATTCTATTATAATTATAATTCTATTCTAATTCTATTCTAATTCTATTCTAATTCTATTCTAATTCTAATTCTATTTCTAATTCTATTTCTAATTCTAATTCTATTTCTATTTCTAATTCTATTTCTAATTCCAATCTAATTCTAATTCTATTCTAATTTTATTCTAATTCTAATTCTATATCTAATTCTAATCTAATTCTAATTCTAATTCTATTCTAATTCTATTCTAATTCTATTCTAATTCTAATTCTAATTCTAATTCTAATTCTAATTCTAGTTCTAATTCTAATTCTAATTCTAATTCTAATTCTATTTCTATTTCTAATTCTAATTCTATATCTAATTCTAATATAATACTAATTCTAATTCTATTCTAATTCTATTCTAATTCTATTCTAATTCTAATTCTAATTCTAATTCTAATTCTAATTCTAATTCTATTTCTATTTCTAATTCTAATTCTAATTCTATTCTAATTCTAATTCTAATTCTAATTATATTCTAATTTTATTCTAATTCTATTCTAATTCTAATTCTAATTCTATTCGAATTCTAATTCTATTTCTAATTATATTCTAATTCTATTCTAATTCTATTCTAATTCTATTATAATTCTATTCTAATTCTATTTATAATTCTATTCTAATTTTATTCTAATTCTATTTCTAATTCTATTCTAATTCCAATCTAATTCTAATTCTATTCTAATTCTATTCTAATTCTATTCTATATCTAATTCTAATCTAATTCTAATTCTAATTCTATTTCTATTCTAATTCTATTCTAATTCTAATTCTATTTCTAATATTAATTTTATTCTAATTCTATTCTAATTCTAATTCTAATTCTAATTCTATTCTATTCTATTCTTATTCTATTCTAATTCTAATTCTAATTCTAATTCTAATTCTAATTCTAATTCTAATTCTAATTCTAATTCTAATTCTAATTCTAATTCTAATTCTAATTCTAATTCTAATTCTAATTCTAATTCTAATTCTATTTCTATTTCTATTTCTATTTCTATTTCTATTTCTAATTCTAATTCTATTCTAATTCTATTTCTATATCTAATTCTAATCTAATTATAATTCTAATTCTATTCTAATTCTATTCTAATTCTAATTCTAATTCTATTCTAATTCTAATTATATTCTAATTCTATTCTAATTCCAACCTAATTCTAATTCTATTCTAATTCTAATTCTATTCTAATTATAATTCTAATTCTATTCTAATTCTATTATAATTATATTATAATTCTATTATAATTCTATTCTAATTCTAATTCTATTCTAATTCTATTCTAATTCTATTCTAATTCTATTCTAATTCTAATTCTATTTCTAATTCTATTTCTAATTCTAATTCTATTTCTATTTCTATTTCTAATTCTATTTCTAATTCCAATCTAATTCTAATTCCAATCTAATTCTAATTCTATTCTAATTCTAATTCTATATCTATTCTAATCTAATTCTAATTCTAATTCTATTCTAATTCTATTCTAATTCTATTCTAATTCTAGTTCTAATTCTATTCTAACTCTAATTCTATTTCTAATTCTATTCTAAGTCTATTCTAATTCTATTCTAATTCTAATTCTAATTCTATTCTAATTCTAATTCTAATTCTAATTCTAATTCTATTCTAATTCCAATTCTATTTCTAATTCTAATTCTATTCTAATTCTTATTCTATTCTAATTCTATTCTAATTTTATTTCTAATTCTATTTCTAATTCTAATTCTAATTCTAATTCTATTCTAATTATATTCTAATTCTATTCTAATTCTAATTCTAAATCTATTCTAATTCTAATTCTAATTCTAATTCTATTCTAATTCTAATTCTATTTCTAATTCTATTCTAATTCTATTCTAATTCTAATTCTAATTCTATTCTAATTCTATTCTAATTCTAATTCTAATTCTAATTCTAATTCCATTCTATTTCTATTTCTAATTCTAATTCTAATTCTATTCTAATTCCATTCTATTTCTATTTCTAATTCTAATTCCAATTCTATTTCTAATTCTAATTCTATTCTAATTCTTATTCTGTTCTAATTCTATTCTAATTCTATTTCTAATTCTATTTCTAATTCTAATTCTAATTCTAATTCTAATTCTATTCTAATTCTATTCTAATTCTATTCTAATTATATTCTAATTCTATTCTAATTCTAATTCTATTAATAATTATATTCTAATTCTATTCTAATTCTATTCTAATTATATTATAATTCTATTATAATTCTAATTCTAATTCTAATTCTATTCTAATTCTATTCTAATTCTAATTCTATTTCTAATTCTATTTCTAATTCTAATTCTATTTCTATTTCTAATTCTATTTCTAATTCCAATCTAATTCTAATTCTATTCTAATTCTATTCTAATTCTAATTCTATATCTAATTCTAATCTAATTCTAATTCTAATTCTATTCTAATTCTATTCTAATTCTAATTCTAATTCTAATTCTAATTCTAATTCTAATTCTAATTCTGTTTCTATTTCTAATTCTAATTCTATATCTAATTCTAATATAATTCTAATTATAATTCTATTCTAATTCTATTCTAATTCTATTCTAATTCTAATTCTAATTCTAATTCTAATTCTAATTCTGATTCTATTTCTATTTCTAATTCTAATTCTATTCTAATTCTAATTCTAAATTCTAATTCTATTCTAATTATATTCTAATTCTATTCTAATTCTATTCTAATTCTAATTCTAATTCTATTCTAATTCTAATTATATTTCTAATTATATTCTAATTATATTCTAATTCTATTCTAATTCTATTATAATTCTATTCTAATTCTAATTCTAATTCTAATTCTATTCTAATTATATTCTAATTTTATTCTAATTCTATTCTAATTCTAATTATAATTTTATTCTAATTCTAATTCTATTTCTAATTATATTGTAATTCTATTCTAATTATATTCTAATTCTATTATAATTCTATTCTAATCTAATTATATTCTAATTCTATTCTAATTCTATTCTAATTCTATTTCTAATTCTATTCTAATTCCAATCTAATTCTAATTCTATTCTAATTCTATTCTAATTCTAATTCTATATCTAATTCTAATCTAATTCTAATTCTAATTCTATTCTAATTCTATTCTAATTCTAATTCTATTTCTAATTCTAATTTTATTCTAATTCTATTCTAATTCTAATTCTAATTCTAATTCTATTCTAATTTTAATTCTATTCTAATTCTATTCTAATTCTAATTCTAATTCTAATTCTATTCTAATTCTAATTCTATTTCTAATTCTATTCTAATTCTATTCTATTCTAATTCTAATTCTAATTCTATTCTAATTCTAATTCTATTCTAATTCTAATTCTAATTCTAATTTTATTCTAATTCTATTCTAATTCTAATTCTAATTCTAATTCTATTCTATTCTATTCTTATTCTATTCTAATTCTAATTCTAATTCTAATTCTAATTCTAATTCTAATTCTAATTCTAATTCTAATTCTAATTCTAATTCTAATTCTATTCTAATTCTAATTCTATTCTAATTCTAATTCTAATTCTAATTTTATTCTAATTCTATTCTAATTCTAATTCTAATTCTAATTCTATTCTATTCTATTCTTATTCTATTCTAATTCTAATTCTAATTCTAATTCTAATTCTAATTCTAATTCTAATTCTAATTCTAATTCTAATTCTAATTCTAATTCTAATTCTAATTCTAATTCTAATTCTAATTCTAATTCTAATTCTAATTCTAATTCTAATTCTAATTCTAATTCTAATTCTAATTCTAATTCTAATTCTAATTCTAATTCTAATTCTATTTCTATTTCTAATTCTAATTCTAATTCTATTCTATTCTATTCTTATTCTATTCTAATTCTAATTCTAATTCTAATTCTAATTCTAATTCTAATTCTAATTCTAATTCTAATTCTAATTCTAATTCTAATTCTAATTCTAATTCTAATTCTAATTCTAATTCTAATTCTATTTCTATTTCTATTTCTATTTCTAATTCTAATTCTATTCTAATTCTATTCCTATATCTAATTCTAATCTAATTCTAATTCTATTCTAATTCTAATTCTATTCTAATTATAATTCTAATTCTATTCTAATTCTATTATAATTATATTATAATTCTATTATAATTCTATTCTAATTCTAATTCTATTATAATTCTATTCTAATTCTATTCTAATTCTATTCTAATTCTAATTCTATTTCTAATTCTATTTCTAATTCTAATTCTATTTCTATTTCTATTTCTAATTATATTTCTAATTCCAATCTAATTCTAATTCCAATCTAATTCTAATTCTATTCTAATTCTAATTCTATATCTATTCTAATCTAATTCTAATTCTAATTCTATTCTAATTCTATTCTAATTCTAGTTCTAATTCTATTCTAATTCTAATTCTATTCTAATTCTAATTCTAATTCTATTTCTATATCTAATTCTAATCTAATTCTAATTCTAATTCTATTCTAATTCTATTCTAATTCTATTCTAATTCTAATTCTAATTCTATTCTAATTCTAATTATATTCTAATTCTAATTATATTGTAATTCTATTCTAATTATATTATAATTCTATTCTAATTCTAATTATATTCTAATTCTATTCTAATTCTATTTCTAATTCTATTCTAATTCCAATCTAATTCTAATTCTATTCTAATTCTATTCTAATTATATTCTAATTCTAATTCTATATCTAATTCTAATCTAATTCTAATTCTAATTCTATTCTAATTCTATTCTAATTCTAATTCTATTTCTAATTCTAATTTTATTCTAATTCTATTCTAATTCTAATTCTAATTCTAATTCTATTCTAATTTTAATTCTATTCTAATTCTATTCTAATTCTAATTCTAATTCTAATTCTAATTCTATTCTAATTCTAATTCTATTTCTAATTCTATTCTAATTCTATTATATTCTAATTCTAATTCTAATTCTATTCTAATTCTAATTCTATTCTAATTCTAATTCTAATTCTAATTTTATTCTAATTCTATTCTAATTCTAATTCTAATTCTAATTCTATTCTATTCTATTCTTATTCTATTCTAATTATAATTCTAATTCTAATTCTAATTCTAATTCTAATTCTAATTCTAATTCTAATTCTAATTCTAATTCTAATTCTAATTCTAATTCTAATTCTAATTCTAATTCTATTTCTATTTCTATTTCTATTTCTATTTCTAATTCTAATTCTATTCTAATTCTATTTCTATATCTAATTCTAATCTAATTCTAATTCTAATTCTATTCTAATTCTATTCTAATTCTATTCTAATTCTAATTCTAATTCTATTCTAATTCTAATTATATTCTAATTCTAATTCTATTCTAATTCTATTCTAATTATATTCTAATTCTATTCTAATTCTAATTCTATTAATAATTATATTCTAATTCTATTCTAATTCTATTCTAATTCTATTCTAATTCTAATTCTATTCTAATTATAATTCTAATTCTATTCTAATTCTATTATAATTATATTATAATTCTATTATAATTCTATTCTAATTCTAATTCTATTCTAATTCTATTCTAATTCTATTCTAATTCTAATTCTATTTCTAATTCTATTTCTAATTCTAATTCTATTTCTATTTCTATTTCTAATTCTATTTCTAATTCCAATCTAATTCTAATTCCAATCTAATTCTAATTCTATTCTAATTCTAATTCTATATCTATTCTAATCTAATTCTAATTCTAATTCTATTCTAATTCTATTCTAATTCTAGTTCTAATTCTATTCTAACTCTAATTCTATTTCTAATTCTATTCTAATTCTATTCTTATTCTAATTCTAATTCTATTCTAATTCTAATTCTAATTCTAATTCTATTCTAATTCCAATTCTATTTCTAATTCTATTCTAATTCTTATTCTATTCTAATTCTATTCTAATTCTATTTCTAATTCTATTTCTAATTCTAATTCTAATTCTAATTCTAATTCTAATTCTAATTCTAATTCTATTCTAATTCTATTCTAATTTTAATTCTATTCTAATTCTATTCTAATTCTAATTCTAATTCTAATTCTATTCTAATTCTAATTCTATTTCTAATTCTATTCTAATTCTATTCTAATTCTAATTCTAATTCTATTCTAATTCTAATTCTATTCTAATTCTATTCTAATTCTAATTCTAATTCTAATTCTAATTCTAATTCTAATTCTAATTCCATTCTATTTCTATTTCTAATTCTAATTCTAATTCTATTCTAATTCCATTCTATTTCTATTTCTAATTCTAATTTCAATTTTATTTCTAATTCTAATTCTATTCTAATTCTTATTCTGTTCTAATTCTATTCTAATTCTATTTCTAATTCTATTTCTAATTCTAATTCTAATTCTAATTCTAATTCTATTCTAATTCTATTCTAATTATATTCTAATTCTATTCTAATTCTAATTCTATTAATAATTATATTCTAATTCTATTCTAATTCTATTCTAATTCTAATTCTATTCTAATTCTATTTCTAATTCTATTTCTAATTCCAACCTAATTCTAATTCTATTCTAATTCTAATTCTATTCTAATTCTAATTCTAATTCTATTCTAATTCTATTATAATTCTATTATAATTCTATTATAATTCTAATTCTATTCTAATTCTATTCTAATTCTAATTCTATTTCTAATTCTATTTCTAATTCTAATTCTATTTCTATTTCTAATTCTATTTCTAATTCCAATCTAATTCTAATTCTATTCTAATTCTATTCTAATTCTAATTCTATATCTAATTCTAATCTAATTCTAATTCTAATTCTATTCTAATTCTATTCTAATTCTAATTCTAATTCTAATTCTAATTCTAATTCTAATTCTGTTTCTATTTCTAATTCTAATTCTATATCTAATTCTAATATAATTCTAATTATAATTCTATTCTAATTCTATTCTAATTCTATTCTAATTCTAATTCTAATTCTAGTTCTAATTCTAATTCTGATTCTATTTCTATTTCTAATTCTAATTCTATTCTAATTCTAATTCTAAATTCTTATTCTATTCTAATTATATTCTAATTTTATTCTAATTCTATTCTAATTCTAATTCTAATTCTATTCTAATTCTAATTATATTTCTAATTATATTCTAATTCTATTCTAATTCTATTCTAATTCTATTATAATTCTATTCTAATTCTAATTCTAATTCTAATTCTATTCTAATTATATTCTAATTCTATTTTAATTCTAATTCTAATTCTATTCTAATTCTAATTCTATTCTAATTTTATTCTAATTCTAATTCTAATTCTATTCTAATTCTAATTCTATTTCTATATCTAATCCTAATCTAATTCTAATTCTAATTCTATTCTAATTCTATTCTAATTCTAATTCTAATTATATTCTAATTCTAATTCTATTCTAATTCTATTCTAATTCTAATTCTAATTCTATTCTAATTCCAACCTAATTCTAATTCTATTCTAATTCTAATTCTATTCTAATTATAATTCTAATTCTATTCTAATTCTATTATAATTATATTATAATTCTATTATAATTCTATTCTAATTCTAATTCTATTCTAATTCTATTCTAATTCTAATTCTATTTCTAATTCTATTTCTAATTCTAGTTCTATTTCTATTTCTAATTCTAATTCTATTTCTAATTCCAATCTAATTCTAATTCCAATCTAATTCTAATTCTATTCTAATTCTAATTCTATATCTATTCTAATCTAATTCTAATTCTAATTCTATTCTAATTCTATTCTAATTCTAATTCTAATTCTATTCTAATTCTAATTCTAATTCTATTCTAATTCTATTCTAATTGTATTCTAATTCTATTCAAATTATATTCTAATTCTAATTCTATTCTAATTCTAATTCTATTTCTAATTCTAATTCTATTTCTAATCTAATTCTAATTCTAATTCTAATTCTAATTCTATTTTTATTTCTAATTCTAATTCTATTCTAATTCTAATTCTAATTCTAATTCTAATTCTATTCTAATTCTATTCTAATTCTATTCTAATTCTATTCTAATTCTAATTCTAATTCTAATCTAATTCTAATTATATTTCTAATTATATTCTAATTCTATTCTAATTCTAATTCTATTCTAATTCTATTTCTAATTCTATTTCTAATTCCAACCTAATTCTAATTCTATTCTAATTCTAATTCTATTCTAATTCTAATTCTAATTCTAATTCTATATCTAATTCTAATCTAATTCTAATTCTAATTCTATTCTAATTCTATTCTAATTCTATTCTAATTCTATTCTAATTCTATTCTAATTCTATTCTAATTCTAATTCTAATTCTAATTCTAATTCTAATTCTAATTCTATTTCTATTTCTAATTCTAATTCTAATTCTATTCTAATTCTAATTCTAATTCTAATTCTATTCTAATTCTATTCTAATTCTATTCTAATTCTAGTTCTAATTCTATTCTAATTCTAATTCTATTCCTAATTCTATTCAAATTATATTCTAATTCTATTCTAATTCTAATTCTAATTCTATTCTAATTCTAATTCTAATTCTATTCTAATTCTATTCTAATTCTATTCTAATTCTAATTCTATTCTAATTCTCATTCTATTTCTAATTCTAATTCTATTTCTAATCTAATTCTAATCTTAATTCTAATTCTAATTCTATTTTTATTTCTAATTCTAATTCTATTCTAATTCTAATTCTAATTCTAATTCTAATTCTGTTCTAATTCTATTCTAATTCTATTCTAATTCTAGTTCTAATTCTAATCTAATTCTAATTATATTTCTAATTATATTCTAATTCTAATTCTATTCTAATTCTATTTCTAATTCTATTTCTAATTCCAACCTAATTCTAATTCTATTCTAATTCTAATTCTAATTCTAATTCTAATTCTATATCTAATTCTAATCTAATTCTAATTCTAATTCTATTCTAATTCTATTCTAATTCTAATTCTAATTCTATTCTAATTCTATTCTAATTATATTCTAATTCTATTCTAATTCTAATTCTAAATCTATTCTAATTCTAATTCTAATTCTATTCTAATTCTATTCTAATTCTATTCTAATTCTATTCTAATTCTATTCTAATTCTAATTCTATTCTAATTCTAATTCTAATTCTATTTCTAATCTAATTCTAATTCTAATTCTAATTCTAATTCTATTTTTATTTCTAATTCTAATTCTATTCTAATTCTAATTCTAATTCTAATTCTAATTCTATTCTAATTCTATTCTAATTCTATTCTAATTCTATTCTAATTCTAATTCTAATTCTATTCTAATTCCAACCTAATTCTAATTCTATTCTAATTCTAATTCTATTCTAATTATAATTCTAATTCTATTCTAATTCTATTATAATTATATTAAAATTCTATTATAATTCTATTCTAATTCTAATTCTATTCTAATTCTATTCTAATTCTATTCTAATTCTAATTTTATTTCTAATTCTATTTCTAATTCTAATTTTATTTCTATTTCTATTTCTAATTCTATTTCTAATTCCAAATTCTATTCTAATTCTAATTATATTCTAATTCTATTCTAATTCTATTTCTAATTCTATTCTAATTCTATTCTAATTCTAATTCTATATCTAATTCTAATCTAATTCTAATTCTAATTCTATTCTAATTCTATTCTAATTCTAATTCTATTTCTAATTCTAATTTTATTCTAATTCTATTCTAATTCTAATTCTAATTCTAATTCTATTCTATTCTATTCTTATTCTATTCTAATTCTAATTCTAATTCTAATTCTAATTCTAATTCTAATTCTAATTCTAATTCTAATTCTAATTCTAATTCTAATTCTAATTCTTATTCTAATTCTAATTCTATTCTAATTCTAATTCTATTTCTAATTCTATTTCTATTTTTATTTCTAATTCTAATTCTATTCTAATTCTAATTCTATTTCTATATCTAATTCTAATCTAATTCTAATTCTAATTCTATTCTAATTCTATTTTAATTCTAATTCTAATTCTATTCTAATTCTAATTCTATTCTAATTCTATTCTAATTCTAATTCTAATTCTATTCTAATTCTAATTCTATTTCTATATCTAATCCTAATCTAATTCTAATTCTAATTCTATTCTAATTCTATTCTAATTCTAATTCTAATTATATTATAATTCTAATTCTATTCTAATTCTATTCTAATTCTAATTCTAATTCTATTCTAATTCCAACCTAATTCTAATTCTATTCTAATTATAATTCTAATTCTATTCTAATTCTATTATAATTATATTATAATTCTATTATAATTCTATTCTAATTCTAATTCTATTCTAATTCTATTCTAATTCTAATTCTATTTCTAATTCTATTTCTAATTCTAGTTCTATTTCTATTTCTAATTCTAATTCTATTTCTAATTCCAATCTAATTCTAATTCCAATCTAATTCTAATTCTATTCTAATTCTAATTCTATATCTATTCTAATCTAATTCTAATTCTAATTCTATTCTAATTCTATTCTAATTCTAATTCTAATTCTATTCTAATTCTAATTCTAATTCTATTCTAATTCTATTCTAATTGTATTCTAATTCTATTCAAATTATATTCTAATTCTAATTCTATTCTAATTCTAATTCTATTTCTAATTCTAATTCTATTTCTAATCTAATTCTAATTCTAATTCTAATTCTAATTCTATTTTTATTTCTAATTCTAATTCTATTCTAATTCTAATTCTAATTCTAATTCTAATTCTATTCTAATTCTATTCTAATTCTATTCTAATTCTATTCTAATTCTAATTCTAATTCTAATCTAATTCTAATTATATTTCTAATTATATTCTAATTCTATTCTAATTCTAATTCTATTCTAATTCTATTTCTAATTCTATTTCTAATTCCAACCTAATTCTAATTCTATTCTAATTCTAATTCTATTCTAATTCTAATTCTAATTCTAATTCTATATCTAATTCTAATCTAATTCTAATTCTAATTCTATTCTAATTCTATTCTAATTCTATTCTAATTCTATTCTAATTCTATTCTAATTCTATTCTAATTCTAATTCTAATTCTAATTCTAATTCTAATTCTAATTCTATTTCTATTTCTAATTCTAATTCTAATTCTATTCTAATTCTAATTCTAATTCTAATTCTATTCTAATTCTATTCTAATTCTATTCTAATTCTAGTTCTAATTCTATTCTAATTCTAATTCTATTCCTAATTCTATTCAAATTATATTCTAATTCTATTCTAATTCTAATTCTAATTCTATTCTAATTCTAATTCTAATTCTATTCTAATTCTATTCTAATTCTATTCTAATTCTAATTCTATTCTAATTCTCATTCTATTTCTAATTCTAATTCTATTTCTAATCTAATTCTAATCTTAATTCTAATTCTAATTCTATTTTTATTTCTAATTCTAATTCTATTCTAATTCTAATTCTAATTCTAATTCTAATTCTGTTCTAATTCTATTCTAATTCTATTCTAATTCTAGTTCTAATTCTAATCTAATTCTAATTATATTTCTAATTATATTCTAATTCTAATTCTATTCTAATTCTATTTCTAATTCTATTTCTAATTCCAACCTAATTCTAATTCTATTCTAATTCTAATTCTAATTCTAATTCTAATTCTATATCTAATTCTAATCTAATTCTAATTCTAATTCTATTCTAATTCTATTCTAATTCTAATTCTAATTCTATTCTAATTCTATTCTAATTATATTCTAATTCTATTCTAATTCTAATTCTAAATCTATTCTAATTCTAATTCTAATTCTATTCTAATTCTATTCTAATTCTATTCTAATTCTATTCTAATTCTATTCTAATTCTAATTCTATTCTAATTCTAATTCTAATTCTATTTCTAATCTAATTCTAATTCTAATTCTAATTCTAATTCTATTTTTATTTCTAATTCTAATTCTATTCTAATTCTAATTCTAATTCTAATTCTAATTCTATTCTAATTCTATTCTAATTCTATTCTAATTCTATTCTAATTCTAATTCTAATTCTATTCTAATTCCAACCTAATTCTAATTCTATTCTAATTCTAATTCTATTCTAATTATAATTCTAATTCTATTCTAATTCTATTATAATTATATTAAAATTCTATTATAATTCTATTCTAATTCTAATTCTATTCTAATTCTATTCTAATTCTATTCTAATTCTAATTTTATTTCTAATTCTATTTCTAATTCTAATTTTATTTCTATTTCTATTTCTAATTCTATTTCTAATTCCAAATTCTATTCTAATTCTAATTATATTCTAATTCTATTCTAATTCTATTTCTAATTCTATTCTAATTCTATTCTAATTCTAATTCTATATCTAATTCTAATCTAATTCTAATTCTAATTCTATTCTAATTCTATTCTAATTCTAATTCTATTTCTAATTCTAATTTTATTCTAATTCTATTCTAATTCTAATTCTAATTCTAATTCTATTCTATTCTATTCTTATTCTATTCTAATTCTAATTCTAATTCTAATTCTAATTCTAATTCTAATTCTAATTCTAATTCTAATTCTAATTCTAATTCTAATTCTAATTCTTATTCTAATTCTAATTCTATTCTAATTCTAATTCTATTTCTAATTCTATTTCTATTTTTATTTCTAATTCTAATTCTATTCTAATTCTAATTCTATTTCTATATCTAATTCTAATCTAATTCTAATTCTAATTCTATTCTAATTCTATTTTAATTCTAATTCTAATTCTATTCTAATTCTAATTCTATTCTAATTCTATTCTAATTCTAATTCTAATTCTATTCTAATTCTAATTCTATTTCTATATCTAATCCTAATCTAATTCTAATTCTAATTCTATTCTAATTCTATTCTAATTCTAATTCTAATTATATTATAATTCTAATTCTATTCTAATTCTATTCTAATTCTAATTCTAATTCTATTCTAATTCCAACCTAATTCTAATTCTATTCTAATTATAATTCTAATTCTATTCTAATTCTATTATAATTATATTATAATTTTATTATAATTCTATTCTAATTCTAATTCTATTCTAATTCTATTCTAATTCTAATTCTATTTCTAATTCTATTTCTAATTCTATTTCTAATTCTAGTTCTATTTCTATTTCTATTTCTAATTCTATTTCTAATTCCAATCTAATTCTAATTCCAATCTAATTCTAATTCTATTCTAATTCTAATTCTATATCTATTCTAATCTAATTCTAATTCTAATTCTATTCTAATTCTATTCTAATTCTATTTTAATTCTAATTCTAATTCTATTCTAATTCTAATTCTAATTCTAATTCTATTCTAATTCTATTCTAATTCTATTCTAATTCTATTCAAATTATATTCTAATTCTAATTCTATTCTAATTCTAATTCTATTTCTAATTCTAATTCTATTTCTAATCTAATTCTAATTCTAATTCTAATTCTAATTCTAATTCTATTTTTATTTCTAATTCTAATTCTATTCTAATTCTAATTCTAATTCTAATTCTAATTCTATTCTAATTCTATTCTAATTCTATTCTAATTCTAATTCTAATTCTAATCTAATTCTAATTATATTTCTAATTATATTCTAATTCTATTCTAATTCTAATTCTATTCTAATTCTATTTCAAATTCTATTTCTAATTCCAACCTAATTCTAATTCTATTCTAATTCTAATTCTATTCTAATTCTAATTCTAATTCTAATTCTATATCTAATTCTAATCTAATTCTAATTCTAATTCTATTCTAATTATATTCTAATTCAATTATAATTCTAAATCTAATTCTATTCTAATTCTAATTCTATTCTAATTCTATTCTAATTTTAATTCTAATTCTATTCTAATTCTAATTCTATTTCTATATCTAATTCTAATCTAATTCTAATTCTAATTCTATTCTAATTCTATTCTAATTCTATTCTAATTCTAATTCTAATTATATTCTAATTCTAATTCTATTCTAATTCTATTCTAATTCTAATTCTAATTCTATTCTAATTCCAACCTAATTCTAATTCTATTCTAATTCTAATTCTATTCTAATTATAATTCTAATTCTATTATAATTCTATTCTAATTCTAATTCTATTCTAATTCTATTCTAATTCTAATTCTATTTCTAATTCTATTTCTAATTCTAATTCTATTTCTATTTCTATTTCTAATTCTATTTCTAATTCCAATCTAATTCTAATTCCAATCTAATTCTAATTCTATTCTAATTCTAATTCTATATCTATTCTAATCTAATTCTAATTCTAATTCTTTTCTAATTCTATTCTAATTCTAATTCTAATTCTATTCTAATTTTAATTCTAATTCTATTCTAATTCTATTCTAATTCTATTATAATTATATTCTAATTCTAATTCTAATTCTAAATCTAATTCTAATTCTAATTCTAATTCTAATTCTAATTCTAATTCTAATTCTATTTCTATTTCTAATTCTAATTCTAATTCTATTCTAATTCTAATTCTAATTCTAATTCTATTCTAATTCTATTCTAATTCTATTCTAATTCTAGTTCTAATTCTATTCTAATTCTAATTCTATTCCTAATTCTATTCAAATTATATTCTAATTCTATTCTAATTCTAATTCTAATTCTACTCTAATTCTAATTCTAATTCTATTCTAATTCTATTCTAATTCTATTCTAATTCTATTCTAATTCTAATTCTATTCTAATTCTCATTCTATTTCTAATTCTAATTCTATTTCTAATCTAATTCTAATTTTAATTCTAATTCTAATTCTATTTTTATTTCTAATTCTAATTCTATTCTAATTCTAATTCTAATTCTAATTCTAATTGTGTTCTAATTCTATTCTAATTATATTCTAATTCTATTCTAATTCTAGTTCTAATTCTAATCTAATTCTAATTATATTTCTAATTATATTCTAATTCTAATTTCATTCTAATTCTATTTCTAATTCTATTTCTAATTCCAACCTAATTCTAATTCTATTCTAATTCTAATTCTAATTCTAATTCTAATTCTAATTCTAATTCTATATCTAATTCTAATCTAATTCTAATTCTAATTCTATTCTAATTCTATTCTAATTCTATTCTAATTCTAATTCTAATTCTATTCTAATTCTATTCTAATTATATTCTAATTCTATTCTAATTCTAATTCTAAATCTATTCTAATTCTAATTCTAATTCTATTCTAATTCTATTCTAATTCTATTCTACTTCTATTCTAATTCTATTCTAATTCTAATTCTAATTCTATTTCTATTTCTAATTCTATTTCTAATCTAATTCTAATTATAATTCTAATTCTAATTCTATTTTTATTTCTAATTCTAATTCTATTCTAATTCTATTCTAATTCTAATTCTAATTCTAATTTTATTCTAATTCTATTCTAATTCTATTCTAATTCTATTCTAATTCTAATTCTAATTCTAATCTAATTCTAATTATATTTCTAATTATATTCTAATTCTATTCTAATTCTAATTCTATTCTAATTCTATTTCTAATTCTATTTCTAATTCCAACCTAATTCTAATTCTATTCTAATTCTAATTCTATTCTAATTCTAATTCTAATTCTAATTCTATATCTAATTCTAATCTAATTCTAATTCTAATTCTATTCTAATTCTATTCTAATTCTAATTCTAATTCTATTCTAATTCTAATTCTATTCTAATTCTATTCTAATTCTAATTCTAATTCTATTTCTATATCTAATTCTAATCTAATTCTAATTCTAATTCTATTCTAATTCTATTCTAATTCTAACTCTAATTATATTCTAATTCTATTCTAATTCTATTCTAATTCTAATTCTAATTCTATTCTAATTCCAACCTAATTCTAATTCTATTCTAATTCTAATTCTATTCTAATTATAATTCTAATTCTATTCTAATTCTATTATAATTATATTATAATTCTATTATAATTCTATTCTAATTCTAATTCTATTCTAATTCTATTCTAATTCTAATTATATATTTCTAATTCTAATTCTATTTCTATTTCTATTTCTAATTCCAATCTAATTCTAATTCCAATCTAATTCTAATTCTATTCTAATTCTAATTCTATATCTATTCTAACCTAATTCTAATTCTAATTCTATTCTAATTCTATTCTAATTCTAATTCTAATTCTATTCTAATTCTAATTCTAATTCTATTCTAATTCTATTCTAATTCTATTATAATTCTATTCTAATTCTAATTCTAATTCTAATTCTAATTCTAATTCTAATTCTAATTCTAATTCTAATTCTAATTCTAATTCTAATTCTAATTCTATTTCTATTTCTAATTCTAATTCTATTCTAATTCTAATTCTAATTCTAATTCTATTCTAATTCTATTCTAATTCTATTCTAATTCTAGTTCTAATTCTATTCTAATTCTAATTCTATTCCTAATTCTATTCAAATTATATTCTAATTCTATTCTAATTCTAATTCTATTCTAATTCTAATTCTAATTCTATTCTAATTCTATTCTAATTATATTCTAATTCTATTCTAATTCTATTCTAATTCTAATTCTATTCTAATTCTAATTCTATTTCTAATTCTAATTCTATTTCTAATCTAATTCTAATTCTAATTCTATTTTTATTTCTAATTCTAATTCTATTCTAATTCTAATTCTAATTCTAATTCTATTCTAATTCTATTCTAATTCTATTCTAATTCTAATTCTAATTCTAATCTAATTCTAATTATATTACTAATTCCAATCTAATTCTAATTCCAATCTAATTATAATTCTATTCTAATTCTAATTCTATATATATTCTAATCTAATTCTAATTCTAATTATATTCTAATTCTATTTTAATTCTATTCTAATTCTAATTCTAATTCTATTCTAATTCTAATTCTAATTCTATTCTAATTCTATTCTAATTCTATTATAATTCTATTCTAATTCTAATTCTAATTCTAATTCTAATTCTAATTCTAATTCTAATTCTATTTCTAATTCTATTTCTATTTCTAATTCTAATTCTATTCTAATTCTAATTCTAATTCTAATTCTATTCTAATTCTATTCTAATTCTAGTTCTAATTCTATTCTAATTCTAATTCTATTCCTAATTCTATTCAAATTATATTCTAATTCTATTCTAATTCTAATTCTAATTCTATTCTAATTCTATTCTAATTCTATTCTAATTCTATTCTAATTCTAATTCTATTCTAATTCTAATTCTATTTCTAATTCTAATTCTATTTCTAATCTAATTCTAATTCTAATTCTATTTTTATTTCTAATTCTAATTCTATTCTAATTCTAATTCTAATTCTAATTCTAATTCTAATTATATTCTAATTCTATTCTAATTCTATTCTAATTCTATTCTAATTCTATTCTAATTCTAATTCTAATTCTAATCTAATTCTAATTATATTTCTAATTATATTCTAATTCTATTTCTATTCTAATTCTATTTCTAATTCTATTTCTAATTCCAACCTAATTCTAATTCTATTATAATTCTAATTCTATTCTAATTCTAATTCTAATTCTAATTCTATATCTAATTCTAATCTAATTCTAATTCTAATTCTAATTCTATTCTAATTCTATTCTAATTCTATTCTAATTCTAATTCTAATTCTATTCTAATTCTAATTCTATTCTAATTCTATTATAATTCTAATTCTAATTCTATTTCTATTTCTAATTCTAATTCTATTCTAATTCTAATTCTAATTCTAATTCTATTCTAATTCTATTCTAATTCTATTCTAATTCTAATTCTATTCTAATTCTATTTCTAATTCTATTTCTAATTCTATTTCTAATTCTAATTTTATTTCTATTTCTATTTCTAATTCTAATTCTAATTCTATTATAATTCTAATTCTAATTCTAATTCTATTCTAATTCTAATTCTAATTATATTCTAATTTTAATTTTATTCTATTTCTAATTCTAATTCTATTCTAATTATATTCTAATTCTATTCTAATTCTATTCTAATTCTTATTCTAATTCTAATTCTAATTCTAATTCCATTCTATTTCTATTTCTAATTCTAATTCTATTATAATTCTAATTCCAATTCTAATTCTAATTCTATTCTAATTCCAATTCTATTTCTAATTCTAATTCTATTCTAATTCTTATTCTATTCTAATTCTATTCTAATTTTATTTCTAATTCTATCTCTAATTCTAATTCTAATTCTAATTCTATTCTAATTTTATTCTAATTCTACTCTAATTATATTCTAATTCTAATTATATTCTAATTCTAATTCTATTTCTAATTATATTCTAATTCTATTCTAATTCTATTATAATTCTAATTCTAATTCTAATTCTAATTATATTCTAATTCTATTCTAATTCTATTCTAATTCTATTCTAATTCTATTCTAATTCTATTCTAATTCTAATTCTAATTCTAATCTAATTCTAATTATATTTCTAATTATATTCTAATTCTATTTCTATTCTAATTCTATTTCTAATTCTATTTCTAATTCCAACCTAATTCTAATTCTATTATAATTCTAATTCTATTCTAATTCTAATTCTAATTCTAATTCTATATCTAATTCTAATCTAATTCTAATTCTAATTCTAATTCTATTCTAATTCTATTCTAATTATATTCTAATTCTAATTCTAATTCTATTCTAATTCTAATTCTATTCTAATTCTATTATAATTCTAATTCTAATTCTATTTCTATTTCTAATTCTAATTCTATTCTAATTCTAATTCTAATTCTAATTCTATTCTAATTCTATTCTAATTCTAATTCTATTCTAATTCTATTTCTAATTCTATTTCTAATTCTATTTCTAATTCTATTTCTAATTCTAATTCTAATTCTAATTCTATATCTAATTTTAATCTAATTCTAATTCTAATTCTATTCTAATTCTATTCTAATTATAATTCTAATTTTAATTTTATTCTAATTCTAATTCTAATTCTATTCTAATTCTAATTCTAATTATATTCTAATTTTAATTTTATTCTATTTCTAATTCTAATTCTATTCTAATTATATTCTAATTCTATTCTAATTCTATTCTAATTCTATTCTAATTCTTATTCTAATTCTAATTCTAATTCTAATTCCATTCTATTTCTATTTCTAATTCTAATTCTATTATAATTCTAATTCTAATTCTAATTCTATTCTAGTTTTATTCTAATTCCAATTCTAATTCTAATTCTATTCTAATTCCAATTCTATTTCTAATTCTAATTCTATTCTAATTCTTATTCTATTCTAATTCTATTCTAATTTTATTTCTAATTCTATCTCTAATTCTAATTCTAATTCTAATTCTATTCTAATTTTATTCTAATTCTATTCTAATTCTAATTCTATTTCTAATTATATTCTAATTCTATTCTAATTCTATTCTAATTCTATTCTAATTATATTCTAATTCTATTTCTAATTCTATTTCTAATTCCAACCTAATTCTAATTCTATTCTAATTCTAATTCTATTCTAATTCTAATTCTAATTCTATTCTAATTCTATTATAATTCTATTATAATTCTATTATAATTGTATTATAATTCTAATTCTATTCTAATTCTATTCTAATTCTATTCTAATTCTATTCTAATTCTAATTCTATTTCTAATTCTATTTCTAATTCTAATTCTATTTCTATTTCTATTTCTAATTCTATTTCTAATATCAGTCTAATTCTAATTCCAATCTAATTCTAATTATATTCTAATTCTAATTCTATATCTATTCTAATCTAATTCTAATTCTAATTCTATTCTAATTCTAGTTCTAATTCTATTATAACTCTAATTCTATTTCTAATTCTAATTCTATTTCTATTTCTAATTCTAATTCTATTCTAATTCTAATTCTAATTCTAATTCTATTCTAATTCTATTCTAATTCTATTCTAATTCTAGTTCTAATTCTATTCTAATTCTAATTCTATTTCTAATTCTATTCAAATTCTATTCTAATTCTATTCTAATTCTAATTCTTATTTTATTCTAATTCTAGTTCTAATTCTAATTCTATTCTAATTCTATTCTAATTCTATTCTAATTCTATTCTAATTATAATTCTATTCTAATTCTATTTCTAATTCTAATTCTATTTCTAATTCTAATTCTAATTCTATTTCTATTTTTATTTCTAATTCTAATTCTAATTCTATTCTATTTCTATTCTAATTCTAATGTAATTCTAATTCTCATTCCAACCTAATTCTAATTCTAATTATATTCTAATTCTAATTCTAATTCTATTCTAATTCTATTATAATTCTATTCTAATTCTAATTCAATTCTAATTCTATTCTAATTCTATTCTAATTCTGTTCTAATTCTATTCTAATTCTAATTCTATATCTAATTCTATTTGTAATTCTAATTCTATTTCTATTTCTAATTCTATTTCTAATTCCAATTTAATTCTAATTCTATTCTAATTCTAATTCTATATCTAATTCTAATTCTATTCTAATTCTATTCTAATTCTATTCTAATTCTAATTCTAATTCTAATTCTAATTCTAATTCTAATTCTAATTCTAATTCTAATTCTATTCTAATTCTAATTCTAATTCTAATTCTATTCTAATTCTATTTTAATTTTATTCTAATTTTATTTTAATTCTAGTTCTAATTCTATTCTAATTCTAATTTTATTTCTAATTCTATTGCTAATTTTATTCTAATTCTATTATAATTCTATTATAATTCTAATTCTATTCTAATTCTATTCTAATTCTATTTCTAATTCTATTTCTAATTCCAATCTAATTCTAATTCTATTCTAATTCTATTCTAATTCTAATTCTATATCTAATTCTAATCTAATTCTAATTCTAATTCTATTCTAATTCTATTCTAATTCTATTCTAATTCTATTCTAATTCTATTCTATTCTAATTCTAATTCTATTCTAATTCTAATTCTATTCTAATTCTAATTCTATTCTAATTCTATTCTAATTCTATTCTAATTCTATTCTTATTCTAATTCTAATTCTAATTCTAATTCTAATTCTAATTCTATTCTAATTCTATTCTTATTCTAATTCTAATTCTAATTCTAATTCTAATTCTAATTCCATTCTATTTCTATTTCTAATTCTAATTCTAATTCTAATTCTAATTCTATTCTAATTCCAATTCTAATTCTAATTCTATTCTAATTCCAATTCTATTTCTAATTCTAATTCTATTCTAATTCTTATTCTATTCTAATTCTATTCTAATTCTATTTCTAATTCTATTTCTAATTCTAATTCTAATTCTAATTCTAATTCTAATTCTATTCTAATTCTATTCTAATTCTATTCTAATTCTAATTCTAATTCTATTTCAATTTCTAATTCTAATTCTATTCTTATTCTAATTGTAATTCTAATTCTATATCTAATTCTAATCTAATTCTAATTCTAATTCTATTCTAATTCTATTCTAATTCTAATTCTAATTCTATTCTAATTCTAATTCTATTCTAATTCTATTATAATTCTAATTCTAATTCTATTCTAATTCTAATTCTATTTCTAATTCTATTCTAATTCTAATTCTAATTCTATTCTAATTCTATTCTAATTCTAATTCTAATTCTAATTCTAATTCTAATTTCATTCTATTTCTATTTCTAATTCTAATTCTAATTCTATTCTAATTCTAATTCTAATTCTATTCTAATTCCAATTCTAATTTTAATTCTATTCTAATTCCAATTCTATTTCTAATTCTAATTCTATTCTAATTCTTATTCTATTCTAATTCTATTCTAATTCTATTTCTAATTCTATTTCTAATTCTAATTCTAATTCTAATTCTAATTCTATTCTAATTCTATTCTAATTCTAATTCTAATTCTATTTCAATTTCTAATTCTAATTCTAATTCTAATTCTAATTCTAATTCTAATTCTAATTCTAATTCTAATTCTAATTCTAATTTTATTCTAATTCTATTCTAATTCTAATTTTATTTCTAATTCTATTTCTAATTCTATTCTAATTCTATTATAATTCTATTATAATTCTAATTCTATTCTAATTCTATTTCTAATTCCAATCTAATTCTAATTCTATTCTAATTCTATTCTAATTCTAATTCTATATCTAATTCTAATCTAATTCTAATTCTAATTCTATTCTAATTCTATTCTAATTCTATTCTAATTCTATTCTAATTCTATTCTAATTCTAATTCTAATTCTAATCTAATTCTAATTATATTTCTAATTATATTCTAATTCTATTTCTATTCTAATTCTATTTCTAATTCTATTTCTAATTCCAATTCTAATTCTAATTCTAATCTAATTCTAATTACATTTCTAATTATATTCTAATTCTATTTCTATTCTAATTCTATTTCTAATTCTATTTCTAATTCCAACCTAATTCTAATTCTATTATAATTCTAATTTTATTCTAATTCTAATTCTAATTCTAATTCTATATCTAATTCTAATCTAATTCTAATTCTAATTCTAATTCTATTCTAATTCTATTCTAATTCTATTCTAATTCTAATTCTAATTCTAATTCTATTCTAATTCTAATTCTATTCTAATTCTATTATAATTCTAATTCTAATTCTATTTCTATTTCTAATTCTAATTCTATTCTAATTCTAATTCTAATTCTAATTCTATTCTAATTCTAATTCTAATTCTAATTCTATTCTAATTCTATTCTAATTCTATTCTAATTCTAATTCTATTTCTAATTCTATTCTATTTCTAATTCTAATTCTATTCTAATTCTATTTCTAATTCTATTTCTAATTCCAATCTAATTCTAATTCTATTCTAATTCTATTCTAATTCTAATTCTATATCTAATTCTAATCTAATTCTAATTCTAATTCTATTCTAATTCTATTCTAATTCTATTCTAATTCTATTCTATTCTAATTCTAATTCTATTCTAATTCTAATTCTATTCTAATTCTATTCTAATTCTATTCTAATTCTATTCTTATTCTAATTCTAATTCTAATTCTAATTCTAATTCTAATTCCATTCTATTTCTATTTCTAATTCTAATTCTAATTCTAATTCTAATTCTATTCTAATTCTATTCTAATTCCAATTCTAATTCTAATTCTATTCTAATTCCAATTCTATTTCTAATTCTAATTCTATTCTAATTCTTATTCTATTATAATTCTATTCTAATTCTATTTCTAATTCTATTTCTAATTCTAATTCTAATTCTAATTCTAATTCTAATTCTATTCTAATTCTATTCTAATTCTATTCTAATTCTAATTCTAATTCTATTTCAATTTCTAATTCTAATTCTATTCTTATTCTAATTGTAATTCTAATTCTATATCTAATTCTAATCTAATTCTAATTCTAATTCTATTCTAATTCTATTCTAATTCTAATTCTAATTCTATTCTAATTCTAATTCTATTCTAATTCTATTATAATTCTAATTCTAATTCTATTCTAATTCTAATTCTATTTCTAATTCTATTCTAATTCTAATTCTAATTCTATTCTAATTCTATTCTAATTCTAATTCTAATTCTAATTCTAATTCTAATTTCATTCTATTTCTATTTCTAATTCTAATTCTAATTCTATTCTAATTCTAATTCTAATTCTATTCTAATTCCAATTCTAATTTTAATTCTATTCTAATTCCAATTCTATTTCTAATTCTAATTCTATTCTAATTCTTATTCTATTCTAATTCTATTCTAATTCTATTTCTAATTCTATTTCTAATTCTAATTCTAATTCTAATTCTAATTCTATTCTAATTCTATTCTAATTCTAATTCTAATTCTATTTCAATTTCTAATTCTAATTCTAATTCTAATTCTAATTCTAATTCTAATTCTAATTCTAATTCTAATTCTAATTTTATTCTAATTCTATTCTAATTCTAATTTTATTTCTAATTCTATTTCTAATTCTATTCTAATTCTATTATAATTCTATTATAATTCTAATTCTATTCTAATTCTATTTCTAATTCTATTTCTAATTCCAATCTAATTCTAATTCTATTCTAATTCTATTCTAATTCTAATTCTATATCTAATTCTAATCTAATTCTAATTCTAATTCTATTCTAATTCTATTCTAATTCTATTCTAATTCTATTCTAATTCTATTATAATTCTAATTCTAATTCTAATCTAATTCTAATTATATTTCTAATTATATTCTAATTCTATTTCTATTCTAATTCTATTTCTAATTCTATTTCTAATTCCAATTCTAATTCTAATTCTAATCTAATTCTAAT
This sequence comes from Streptanthus diversifolius, assembly GCA_039880935.1. Lineage (NCBI taxonomy): Eukaryota > Viridiplantae > Streptophyta > Magnoliopsida > Brassicales > Brassicaceae > Streptanthus > Streptanthus diversifolius. The sequence continues at coordinate 23,526,947 of JAXGFM010000007.1, read as the reverse complement.
TATATTTCTAATTATATTCTAATTCTATTTCTATTCTAATTCTATTTCTAATTCTATTTCTAATTCCAACCTAATTCTAATTCTATTATAATTCTAATTCTATTCTAATTCTAATTCTAATTCTAATTCTATATCTAATTCTAATCTAATTCTAATTCTAATTCTAATTCTATTCTAATTCTATTCTAATTCTATTCTAATTCTAATTCTAATTCTAATTCTATTCTAATTCTAATTCTATTCTAATTCTATTATAATTCTAATTCTAATTCTATTTCTATTTCTAATTCTAATTCTATTCTAATTCTAATTCTAATTCTAATTCTATTCTAATTCTAATTCTAATTCTAATTCTATTCTAATTCTATTCTAATTCTATTCTAATTCTAATTCTATTCTAATTCTATTTCTAATTCTATTCTATTTCTAATTCTAATTCTATTCTAATTCTATTTCTAATTCTATTTCTAATTCTAATTCTAATTCTAATTCTATATCTAATTCTAATCTAATTCTAATTCTAATTCTATTCTAATTCTATTCTAATTCTAATTCTAATTATATTCTAATTTTAATTTTATTCTAATTCTAATTCTAATTCTATTCTAATTCTATTCTAATTCTAATTCTAATTATATTCTAATTTTAATTTTATTCTAATTCTAATTCTAATTCTATTCTAATTATATTCTAATTCTATTCTAATTCTATTCTAATTCTAATTCTAATTCTAATTCTAATTCCATTCTATTTCTATTTCTAATTCTAATTCTATTCTAATTCTAATTCTAATTCAAATTCTATTCTAGTTTTATTCTATTTCCAATTCTAATTCTAATTCTATTCTAATTCCAATTCTATTTCTAATTCTAATTCTATTTGTAATTCTAATTCTAATTCTATTTCTATTTTTATTTCTAATTCTAATTCTATTCTAATTCTAATTCTAATTCTAATTCTAATTCTATTCTATTTCTATTCTAATTCTATTCTAATTCTAATGTAATTCTAATTCTCATTCCAACCTAATTCTAATTCTAATTATATTCTAATTCTAATTCTAATTCTATTCTAATTCTATTATAATTCTATTCTAATTCTAATTCTATTCTAATTCTATTCTAATTCTATTCTAATTATATTCTAATTCTATTCTAATTCTAATTCTATATCTAATTCTATTTGTAATTCTAATTCTATTTCTATTTCTAATTCTATTTCTAATTCCAATTTAATTCTAATTCTATTCTAATTCTAATTCTATATCTAATTCTAATCTAATTCTAAGTCTAATTCTATTCTAATTCTATTCTAATTCTATTCTAATTCTATTCTAATTCTAATTCTAATTCTAATTCTAATTCTAATTCTAATTCTAATTCTAATTCTAATTCTAATTCTAATTCTAATTCTAATTCTATTCTAATTCTAATTTTAATTCTAATTCTATTCTAATTCTATTTTAATTTTATTCTAATTTTATTCTAATTCTAGTTCTAATTCTATTCTAATTCTAATTTTATTTCTAATTCTATTTCTAATTCTATTCTAATTCTATTATAATTCTATTATAATTCTAATTCTATTCTAATTCTATTCTAATTCTATTTCTAATTCTATTTCTAATTCCAATCTAATTCTAATTCTATTCTAATTCTATTCTAATTCTAATTCTATATCTAATTCTAATCTAATTCTAATTCTAATTCTATTCTAATTCTATTCTAATTCTATTCTATTCTAATTCTAATTCTATTCTAATTCTAATTCTATTCTAATTCTATTCTAATTCTATTCTAATTCTAATTCTAATTCTAATTCTAATTCTAATTCTAATTCCATTCTATTTCTATTTCTAATTCTAATTCTAATTCTAATTCTAATTCTATTCTAATTCTATTCTAATTCCAATTCTAATTCTAATTCTATTCTAATTCCAATTCTATTTCTAATTCTAATTCTATTCTAATTCTTATTCTATTATAATTCTATTCTAATTCTATTTCTAATTCTATTTCTAATTCTAATTCTGATTCTAATTCTAATTCTAATTCTATTCTAATTCTATTCTAATTCTATTCTAATTCTAATTCTAATTCTATTTCAATTTCTAATTCTAATTCTATTCTTATTCTAATTGTAATTCTAATTCTATATCTAATTCTAATCTAATTCTAATTCTAATTCTATTCTAATTCTATTCTAATTCTAATTCTAATTCTATTCTAATTCTAATTCTATTCTAATTCTATTATAATTCTAATTCTAATTCTATTCTAATTCTAATTCTATTTCTAATTCTATTCTAATTCTAGTTCTAATTCTATTCTAATTCTATTCTAATTCTAATTCTAATTCTAATTCTAATTCTAATTTCATTCTATTTCTATTTCTAATTCTAATTCTAATTCTATTCTAATTCTAATTCTAATTCTATTCTAATTCCAATTCTAATTTTAATTCTATTCTAATTCCAATTCTATTTCTAATTCTAATTCTATTCTAATTCTTATTCTATTCTAATTCTATTCTAATTCTATTTCTAATTCTATTTCTAATTCTAATTCTAATTCTAATTCTAATTCTATTCTAATTCTATTCTAATTCTAATTCTAATTCTATTTCAATTTCTAATTCTAATTCTAATTCTAATTCTAATTCTAATTCTAATTCTAATTCTAATTCTAATTCTAATTTTATTCTAATTCTATTCTAATTCTAATTTTATTTCTAATTCTATTTCTAATTCTATTCTAATTCTATTATAATTCTATTATAATTCTAATTCTATTCTAATTCTATTTCTAATTCTATTTCTAATTCCAATCTAATTCTAATTCTATTCTAATTCTATTCTAATTCTAATTCTATATCTAATTCTAATCTAATTCTAATTCTAATTCTATTCTAATTCTATTCTAATTCTATTCTAATTCTATTCTAATTCTATTATAATTCTAATTCTAATTCTAATCTAATTCTAATTATATTTCTAATTATATTCTAATTCTATTTCTATTCTAATTCTATTTCTAATTCTATTTCTAATTCCAATTCTAATTCTAATTCTAATCTAATTCTAATTATATTTCTAATTATATTCTAATTCTATTTCTATTCTAATTCTATTTCTAATTCTATTTCTAATTCCAACCTAATTCTAATTCTATTATAATTCTAATTCTATTCTAATTCTAATTCTAATTCTAATTCTATATCTAATTCTAATCTAATTCTAATTCTAATTCTAATTCTATTCTAATTCTATTCTAATTCTATTCTAATTCTAATTCTAATTCTAATTCTATTCTAATTCTAATTCTATTCTAATTCTATTATAATTCTAATTCTAATTCTATTTCTATTTCTAATTCTAATTCTATTCTAATTCTAATTCTAATTCTAATTCTATTCTAATTCTAATTCTAATTCTAATTCTATTCTAATTCTATTCTAATTCTATTCTAATTCTAATTCTATTCTAATTCTATTTCTAATTCTATTCTATTTCTAATTCTAATTCTATTCTAATTCTATTTCTAATTCTATTTCTAATTCTAATTCTAATTCTAATTCTATATCTAATTCTAATCTAATTCTAATTCTAATTCTATTCTAATTCTATTCTAATTCTAATTCTAATTATATTCTAATTTTAATTTTATTCTAATTCTAATTCTAATTCTATTCTAATTCTATTCTAATTCTAATTCTAATTATATTCTAATTTTAATTTTATTCTAATTCTAATTCTAATTCTATTCTAATTATATTCTAATTCTATTCTAATTCTATTCTAATTCTATTCTAATTCTAATTCTAATTCTAATTCTAATTCCATTCTATTTCTATTTCTAATTCTAATTCTATTCTAATTCTAATTCTAATTCAAATTCTATTCTAGTTTTATTCTATTTCCAATTCTAATTCTAATTCTATTCTAATTCCAATTCTATTTCTAATTCTAATTCTATTTGTAATTCTAATTCTAATTCTATTTCTATTTTTATTTCTAATTCTAATTCTATTCTAATTCTAATTCTAATTCTAATTCTAATTCTATTCTATTTCTATTCTAATTCTATTCTAATTCTAATGTAATTCTAATTCTCATTCCAACCTAATTCTAATTCTAATTATATTCTAATTCTAATTCTAATTCTATTCTAATTCTATTATAATTCTATTCTAATTCTAATTCTATTCTAATTCTATTCTAATTCTATTCTAATTATATTCTAATTCTATTCTAATTCTAATTCTATATCTAATTCTATTTGTAATTCTAATTCTATTTCTATTTCTAATTCTATTTCTAATTCCAATTTAATTCTAATTCTATTCTAATTCTAATTCTATATCTAATTCTAATCTAATTCTAAGTCTAATTCTATTCTAATTCTATTCTAATTCTATTCTAATTCTATTCTAATTCTAATTCTAATTCTAATTCTAATTCTAATTCTAATTCTAATTCTAATTCTAATTCTAATTCTAATTCTAATTCTAATTCTATTCTAATTCTAATTTTAATTCTAATTCTATTCTAATTCTATTTTAATTTTATTCTAATTTTATTCTAATTCTAGTTCTAATTCTATTCTAATTCTAATTTTATTTCTAATTCTATTTCTAATTCTATTCTAATTCTATTATAATTCTATTATAATTCTAATTCTATTCTAATTCTATTCTAATTCTATTTCTAATTCTATTTCTAATTCCAATCTAATTCTAATTCTATTCTAATTCTATTCTAATTCTAATTCTATATCTAATTCTAATCTAATTCTAATTCTAATTCTATTCTAATTCTATTCTAATTCTATTCTATTCTAATTCTAATTCTATTCTAATTCTAATTCTATTCTAATTCTATTCTAATTCTATTCTAATTCTAATTCTAATTCTAATTCTAATTCTAATTCTAATTCCATTCTATTTCTATTTCTAATTCTAATTCTAATTCTAATTCTAATTCTATTCTAATTCTATTCTAATTCCAATTCTAATTCTAATTCTATTCTAATTCCAATTCTATTTCTATTTCTAATTCTAATTCTAATTCTAATTCTAATTCTAATTCTATTCTAATTCTATTCTAATTCTATTCAAATTCTAATTCTAATTCTATTTCAATTTCTAATTCTAATTCTATTCTAATTCTAATTCTAATTCTAATTCTAATTCTAATTCTATATCTAATTCTAATCTAATTCTAATTCTAATTCTATTTCAATTTCTAATTCTAATTCTATTCTAATTCTAATTCTAATTCTAATTCTAATTCTAATTCTATATCTAATTCTAATCTAATTCTAATTCTAATTCTATTCTAATTCTATTCTAATTCTAATTCTAATTCTATTCTAATTCTAATTCTATTTCTAATTCTATTCTAATTCTATTCTAATTCTAATTCTAATTCTATTCTAATTCTAATTCTATTCTAATTCTATTCTAATTCTAATTCTAATTCTAATTCTAATTCTAATTTCATTCTATTTCTATTTCTAATTCTAATTCTAATTCTATTCTAATTCTAATTCTAATTCTATTCTAATTCTATTCTAATTCCAATTCTAATTTTAATTCTATTCTAATTCCAATTCTATTTCTAATTCTAATTCTATTCTAATTCTTATTCTATTCTAATTCTATTCTAATTCTATTTCTAATTCTATTTCTAATTCTAATTCTAATTCTAATTCTATTCTAATTCTATTCTAATTCTATTCTAATTCTAATTCTAATTCTATTTCAATTTCTAATTCTAATTCTAATTCTAATTCTAATTCTAATTCTAATTCTAATTCTAATTCTAATTCTAATTCTAATTCTAATTCTATTCTAATTCTATTCTAATTCTAATTTTATTTCTAATTCTATTTCTAATTCTATTCTAATTCTATTATAATTCTATTATAATTCTAATGCTATTCTAATTCTATTCTAATTCTATTTCTAATTTTATTTCTAATTCCAATCTAATTCTAATTCTATTCTAATTCTAATTCTATATCTAATTCTAATCTAATTCTAATTCTAATTCTATTCTAATTCTATTCTAATTCTATTCTATACTAATTCTAATTCTATTCTAATTCTAATTCTATTCTAATTCTATTCTAATTCCAATTCTAATTCTAATTCTATTCTAATTCCAATTCTATTTCTAATTCTAATTCTATTCTAATTCTTATTCTATTCTAATTCTATTCTAATCTAATTCTAATTCTATTCTAATTCTATTCTAATTCTAATTCTAATTCTAATTCTAATTCTAATTTCATTTTATTTCTATTTCTAATTCTAATTCTAATTCTATTCTAATTCTAATTCTAATTCTATTCTAATTCTATTCTAATTCCAATTCTAATTTTAATTCTATTCTAATTCCAATTCTATTTCTAATTCTAATTCTATTCTAATTCTTATTCTATTCTAATTCTATTCTAATTCTATTTCTAATTCTATTTCTAATTCTAATTCTAATTCTAATTCTATTCTAATTCTATTCTAATTCTATTCTAATTCTAATTCTAATTCTATTTCAATTTCTAATTCTAATTCTAATTCTAATTCTAATTCTAATTCTAATTCTAATTCTAATTCTAATTCTAATTCTAATTCTAATTCTATTCTAATTCTATTCTAATTCTAATTTTATTTCTAATTCTATTTCTAATTCTATTCTAATTCTATTATAATTCTATTATAATTCTAATGCTATTCTAATTCTATTCTAATTCTATTTCTAATTTTATTTCTAATTCCAATCTAATTCTAATTCTATTCTAATTCTAATTCTATATCTAATTCTAATCTAATTCTAATTCTAATTCTATTCTAATTCTATTCTAATTCTATTCTATACTAATTCTAATTCTATTCTAATTCTAATTCTATTCTAATTCTATTCTAATTCCAATTCTAATTCTAATTCTATTCTAATTCCAATTCTATTTCTAATTCTAATTCTATTCTAATTCTTATTCTATTCTAATTCTATTCTAATTCTATTTCTAATTCTATTTCTAATTCTAATTCTAATTCTAATTCTAATTCTAATTCTATTCTAATTCTATTCTAATTCTATTCAAATTCTAATTCTAATTCTATTTCAATTTCTAATTCTAATTCTATTCTAATTCTAATTCTAATTCTAATTCTAATTCTAATTCTATATCTAATTCTAATCTAATTCTAATTCTAATTCTATTCTAATTCTATTCTAATTCTAATTCTAATTCTATTCTAATTCTAATTCTATTCTAATTCTATTCTAATTCTAATTCTAATTCTATTCTAATTCTAATTCTATTTCTAATTCTATTCTAATTCTATTCTAATTCTAATTCTAATTCTATTCTAATTCTAATTCTATTCTAATTTTATTCTAATTCTAATTCTAATTCTAATTCTAATTCTAATTCTAATTCTAATTTCATTCTATTTCTATTTCTAATTCTAATTCTAATTCTATTCTAATTCTAATTCTAATTCTATTCTAATTCTATTCTAATTCCAATTCTAATTTTAATTCTATTCTAATTCCAATTCTATTTCTAATTCTAATTCTATTCTAATTCTTATTCTATTCTAATTCTATTCTAATTCTATTTCTAATTCTATTTCTAATTCTAATTCTAATTCTAATTCTAATTCTATTCTAATTCTATTCTAATTCTATTCTAATTATATTCTAATTCTATTCTAATTCTAATTCTATTTCTAATTCTATTCTAATTCTATTCTAATTCTAATTTTATTCTAATTCTATTTCTAATTCTATTTCTAATTCCAACCTAATTCTAATTCTATTCTAATTCTAATTCTATTCTAATTCTAATTCTAATTCTATTCTAATTCTATTATAATTCTATTATAATTCTATTATAATTCTAATTCTATTCTAATTCTCTTCTAATTCTAATTCTAATTCTATTTCTAATTCTATTTCTAATTCTAATTCTATTTCTATTTCTAATTCTATTTCTAATTCCAATTCTAATTTTAATTCTATTCTAATTCCAATTCTATTTCTAATTCTAATTCTATTCTAATTCTTATTCTATTCTAATTCTATTCTAATTCTATTTCTAATTCTATTTCTAATTCTAATTCTAATTCTAATTCTATTCTAATTCTATTCTAATTCTATTCTAATTCTAATTCTAATTCTATTTCAATTTCTAATTCTAATTCTAATTCTAATTCTAATTCTAATTCTAATTCTAATTCTAATTCTAATTCTAATTCTAATTCTAATTCTATTCTAATTCTATTCTAATTCTAATTTTATTTCTAATTCTATTTCTAATTCTATTCTAATTCTATTATAATTCTATTATAATTCTAATGCTATTCTAATTCTATTCTAATTCTATTTCTAATTTTATTTCTAATTCCAATCTAATTCTAATTCTATTCTAATTCTAATTCTATATCTAATTCTAATCTAATTCTAATTCTAATTCTATTCTAATTCTATTCTAATTCTATTCTATACTAATTCTAATTCTATTCTAATTCTAATTCTATTCTAATTCTATTCTAATTCCAATTCTAATTCTAATTCTATTCTAATTCCAATTCTATTTCTAATTCTAATTCTATTCTAATTCTTATTCTATTCTAATTCTATTCTAATTCTATTTCTAATTCTATTTCTAATTCTAATTCTAATTCTAATTCTAATTCTAATTCTATTCTAATTCTATTCTAATTCTATTCAAATTCTAATTCTAATTCTATTTCAATTTCTAATTCTAATTCTATTCTAATTCTAATTCTAATTCTAATTCTAATTCTAATTCTATATCTAATTCTAATCTAATTCTAATTCTAATTCTATTCTAATTCTATTCTAATTCTAATTCTAATTCTATTCTAATTCTAATTCTATTCTAATTCTATTCTAATTCTAATTCTAATTCTATTCTAATTCTAATTCTATTTCTAATTCTATTCTAATTCTATTCTAATTCTAATTCTAATTCTATTCTAATTCTAATTCTATTCTAATTTTATTCTAATTCTAATTCTAATTCTAATTCTAATTCTAATTCTAATTCTAATTTCATTCTATTTCTATTTCTAATTCTAATTCTAATTCTATTCTAATTCTAATTCTAATTCTATTCTAATTCTATTCTAATTCCAATTCTAATTTTAATTCTATTCTAATTCCAATTCTATTTCTAATTCTAATTCTATTCTAATTCTTATTCTATTCTAATTCTATTCTAATTCTATTTCTAATTCTATTTCTAATTCTAATTCTAATTCTAATTCTAATTCTATTCTAATTCTATTCTAATTCTATTCTAATTATATTCTAATTCTATTCTAATTCTAATTCTATTTCTAATTCTATTCTAATTCTATTCTAATTCTAATTTTATTCTAATTCTATTTCTAATTCTATTTCTAATTCCAACCTAATTCTAATTCTATTCTAATTCTAATTCTATTCTAATTCTAATTCTAATTCTATTCTAATTCTATTATAATTCTATTATAATTCTATTATAATTCTAATTCTATTCTAATTCTCTTCTAATTCTAATTCTAATTCTATTTCTAATTCTATTTCTAATTCTAATTCTATTTCTATTTCTAATTCTATTTCTAATTCCAATCTAATTCTAATTCTAATTCTAATTCTATTCTAATTCTATTCTAATTCTATTCTAATTCTAATTCTAATTCTATTCTAATTTTAATTGTAATTCTAATTCTAATTCTAATTCTATTTCTATTTCTAATTCTAATTCTATTCTAATTCTAATTCTAATTCTAATTCTATTCTAATTATATTCTAATTTTATTTTAATTCTATTCTAATTCTAATTCTAATTCTATTCTAATTCTAATTCTATTTCTAATTATATTCTAATTCTATTCTAATTCTATTCTAATTCTATTATAATTCCATTCTAATTCTAATTATATTCTAATTCTATTTCTAATTCTATTCTATGTCCAATCTAATTCTAATTCTATTCTAATTCTATTCTAATTCTAATTGTATATCTAATTCTAATCTAATTCTAATTCTATTCTAATTCTAATTCTATTTCTAATTCTAATTCTATTTCTATTTCTAATTCTATTTCTAATTCCAATCTAATTCTAATTCTATTCTAATTCTATTCTAATTCTATTCTAATTCTAATTCTATATCTAATTCTAATCTAATTCTAATTCTAATTCTATTCTAATTCTATTCTAATTCTAATTGTAATTCTAATTCTAATTCTAATTCTAATTCTATTTCTATTTCTAATTCTAATTCTATTCTAATTCTAATTCTAATTCTAATTCTATTCTAATTATATTCTAATTTTATTTTAATTATATTCTAATTTTAATTCTAATTCTATTCTAATTCTAATTCTATTTCTAATTATATTCTAATTATATTCTAATTCTATTCTAATTCTATTATAATTCTATTCTAATTCTAATTATATTCTAATTATATTCTAATTCTATTTCTAATTCTATTCTATTTCCAATCTAATTCTAATTCTATTCTAATTCTATTCTAATTCTAATTCTATATCTAATTCTAATCTAATTCTAATTCTATTCTAATTCTATTCTAATTCTAATTCTAATTCTAATTCCATTCTATTTCAATTTCTAATTCTAATTCTAATTCTAATTCTAATTCTAATTCTAATTCTAATTCTAATTCTAATTCTAATTCTAATTCTATTCTAATTCTATTCTAATTCTAATTTTATTTCTAATTCTATTTCTAATTCTATTCTAATTCTATTATAATTCTATTATAATTCTAATTCTATTCTAATTCTATTCTAATTCTATTTCTAATTTTATTTCTAATTCCAATCTAATTCTAATTCTATTCTAATTCTAATTCTATATCTAATTCTAATCTAATTCTAATTCTAATTCTATTCTAATTCTATTCTAATTCTATTCTATACTAATTCTAATTCTATTCTAATTCTAATTCTATTCTAATTCTATTCTAATTCTATTCTAATTCTATTCTAATTCTAATTCTAATTCTAATTCTAATTCTAATTCTAATTCTAATTCCATTCTATTTCTATTTCTAATTCTAATTCTAATTCTAATTCTAATTCTAATTCTATTCTAATTCTATTCTAATTCCAATTCTAATTCTAATTCTATTCTAATTCCAATTCTATTTCTAATTCTAATTCTATTCTAATTCTTATTCTATAATTCTATTCTAATTCTATTTCTAATTCTATTTCTAATTCTAATTCTAATTCTAATTCTAATTCTAATTCTATTCTAATTCTATTCTAATTCTATTCTAATTCTAATTCTAATTCTATTTCAATTTCTAATTCTAATTCTATTCTAATTCTAATTCTAATTCTAATTCAAATTCTATATCTAATTCTAATCTAATTCTAATTCTAATTCTATTCTAATTCTATTCTAATTCTAATTCTAATTCTATTCTAATTCTAATTCTATTCTAATTCTATTCTAATTCTAATTCTAATTCTATTCTAATTCTAATTATATTTCTAATTCTATTCTAATTCTATTCTAATTCTAATTCTAATTCTATTCTAATTCTAATTCTATTTTAATTCTATTCTAATTCTAATTCTAATTCTAATTCTAATTCTAATTTCATTCTATTTCTATTTCTAATTCTAATTCTAATTCTATTCTAATTCTAATTCTAATTCTAATTCTAATTTCATTCTATTTCTATTTCTAATTCTAATTCTAATTCTATTCTAATTCTAATTCTAATTCTATTCTAATTCTATTCTAATTCCAATTCTAATTTTAATTCTATTCTAATTCCAATTCTATTTCTAATTCTAATTCTATTCTAATTCTTATTCTATTCTAATTCTATTCTAATTCTATTTCTAATTCTATTTCTAATTCTAATTCTAATTCTAATTCTATTCTAATTCTATTCTAATTCTATTCTAATTCTAATTCTAATTCTATTTCAATTTCTAATTCTAATTCTAATTCTAATTCTAATTCTAATTCTAATTCTAATTCTAATTCTAATTCTAATTCTAATTCTAATTCTAATTCTAATTCTATTCTAATTCTATTCTAATTCTAATTTTATTTCTAATTCTATTTCTAATTCTATTCTAATTCTATTATAATTCTATTATAATTCTAATGCTATTCTAATTCTATTCTAATTCTATTTCTAATTTTATTTCTAATTCCAATCTAATTCTAATTCTATTCTAATTCTAATTCTATATCTAATTCTAATCTAATTCTAATTCTAATTCTATTCTAATTCTATTCTAATTCTATTCTATACTAATTCTAATTCTATTCTAATTCTAATTCTATTCTAATTCTATTCTAATTCCAATTCTAATTCTAATTCTATTCTAATTCCAATTCTATTTCTAATTCTAATTCTATTCTAATTCTTATTCTATTCTAATTCTATTCTAATTCTATTTCTAATTCTATTTCTAATTCTAATTCTAATTCTAATTCTAATTCTAATTCTATTCTAATTCTATTCTAATTCTATTCTAATTCTAATTCTAATTCTATTTCAATTTCTAATTCTAATTCTATTCTAATTCTAATTCTAATTCTAATTCTAATTCTAATTCTATATCTAATTCTAATCTAATTCTAATTCTAATTCTATTCTAATTCTATTCTAATTCTAATTCTAATTCTATTCTAATTCTAATTCTATTCTAATTCTATTCTAATTCTAATTCTAATTCTATTCTAATTCTAATTCTATTTCTAATTCTATTCTAATTCTATTCTAATTCTAATTCTAATTCTATTCTAATTCTAATTCTATTCTAATTCTATTCTAATTCTAATTCTAATTCTAATTCTAATTCTAATTCTAATTCTAATTTCATTCTATTTCTATTTCTAATTCTAATTCTAATTCTATTCTAATTCTAATTCTAATTCTATTCTAATTCTATTCTAATTCCAATTCTAATTTTAATTCTATTCTAATTCCAATTCTATTTCTAATTCTAATTCTATTCTAATTCTTATTCTATTCTAATTCTATTCTAATTCTATTTCTAATTCTATTTCTAATTCTAATTCTAATTCTAATTCTAATTCTATTCTAATTCTATTCTAATTCTATTCTAATTATATTCTAATTCTATTCTAATTCTAATTCTATTTCTAATTCTATTCTAATTCTATTCTAATTCTAATTTTATTCTAATTCTATTTCTAATTCTATTTCTAATTCCAACCTAATTCTAATTCTATTCTAATTCTAATTCTATTCTAATTCTAATTCTAATTCTATTCTAATTCTATTATAATTCTATTATAATTCTATTATAATTCTAATTCTATTCTAATTCTCTTCTAATTCTAATTCTAATTCTATTTCTAATTCTATTTCTAATTCTAATTCTATTTCTATTTCTAATTCTATTTCTAATTCCAATCTAATTCTAATTCTAATTCTAATTCTATTCTAATTCTATTCTAATTCTATTCTAATTCTAATTCTAATTCTATTCTAATTTTAATTGTAATTCTAATTCTAATTCTAATTCTATTTCTATTTCTAATTCTAATTCTATTCTAATTCTAATTCTAATTCTAATTCTATTCTAATTATATTCTAATTTTATTTTAATTCTATTCTAATTCTAATTCTAATTCTATTCTAATTCTAATTCTATTTCTAATTATATTCTAATTCTATTCTAATTCTATTCTAATTCTATTCTAATTCTATTATAATTCCATTCTAATTCTAATTATATTCTAATTCTATTTCTAATTCTATTCTATGTCCAATCTAATTCTAATTCTATTCTAATTCTAATTGTATATCTAATTCTAATCTAATTCTAATTCTATTCTAATTCTAATTCTATTTCTAATTCTAATTCTATTTCTATTTCTAATTCTATTTCTAATTCCAATCTAATTCTAATTCTATTCTAATTCTATTCTAATTCTAATTCTATATCTAATTCTAATCTAATTCTAATTCTAATTCTATTCTAATTCTATTCTAATTCTAATTGTAATTCTAATTCTAATTCTAATTCTAATTCTATTTCTATTTCTAATTCTAATTCTATTCTAATTCTAATTCTAATTCTAATTCTATTCTAATTATATTCTAATTTTATTTTAATTATATTCTAATTTTAATTCTAATTCTATTCTAATTCTAATTCTATTTCTAATTATATTCTAATTATATTCTAATTCTATTCTAATTCTATTATAATTCTATTCTAATTCTAATTATATTCTAATTATATTCTAATTCTATTTCTAATTCTATTCTATTTCCAATCTAATTCTAATTCTATTCTAATTCTATTCTAATTCTAATTCTATATCTAATTCTAATCTAATTCTAATTCTATTCTAATTCTATTCTAATTCTAATTCTAATTCTAATTCCATTCTATTTCAATTTCTAATTCTAATTCTAATTCTAATTCTAATTCTAATTCTAATTCTAATTCTAATTCTAATTCTAATTCTAATTCTATTCTAATTCTATTCTAATTCTAATTTTATTTCTAATTCTATTTCTAATTCTATTCTAATTCTATTATAATTCTATTATAATTCTAATTCTATTCTAATTCTATTCTAATTCTATTTCTAATTTTATTTCTAATTCCAATCTAATTCTAATTCTATTCTAATTCTAATTCTATATCTAATTCTAATCTAATTCTAATTCTAATTCTATTCTAATTCTATTCTAATTCTATTCTATACTAATTCTAATTCTATTCTAATTCTAATTCTATTCTAATTCTATTCTAATTCTATTCTAATTCTATTCTAATTCTAATTCTAATTCTAATTCTAATTCTAATTCTAATTCTAATTCCATTCTATTTCTATTTCTAATTCTAATTCTAATTCTAATTCTAATTCTAATTCTATTCTAATTCTATTCTAATTCCAATTCTAATTCTAATTCTATTCTAATTCCAATTCTATTTCTAATTCTAATTCTATTCTAATTCTTATTCTATAATTCTATTCTAATTCTATTTCTAATTCTATTTCTAATTCTAATTCTAATTCTAATTCTAATTCTAATTCTATTCTAATTCTATTCTAATTCTAATTCTATTCTAATTATAATTCTAATTCTATTCTATTTCTATTTCTATTTCTAATTCTAATTCTATTCTAATTCTAATTCTATTTCTAATTCTATTCTAATTCTATTCTAATTCTAATTTTATTCTAATTCTATTTCTAATTCTATTTCTAATTCCAACCTAATTCTAATTCTATTCTAATTCTAATTCTATTCTAATTCTAATTCTAATTCTATTCTAATTCTATTATAACTCTATTATAATTCTATTATAATTCTAATTCTATTCTAATTCTCTTCTAATTCTAATTCTAATTCTATTTCTAATTCTATTTCTAATTCTAATTCTATTTCTATTTCTAATTCTATTTCTAATTCCAATCTAATTCTAATTCTAATTCTAATTCTATTCTAATTCTATTCTAATTCTAATTCTAATTCTATTCTAATTCTAATTGTAATTCTAATTCTAATTCTAATTCTATTTCTATTTCTAATTATAATTCTATTCTAATTCTAATTCTAATTCTAATTCTATTCTAATTATATTCTAATATTATTTTAATTCTATTCTAATTCTAATTCTAATTCTATTCTAATTCTAATTCTATTTCTAATTATATTCTAATTCTATTCTAATTCTATTCTAATTCTATTATAATTCCATTCTAATTCTAATTATATTCTAATTATATTCTAATTCTATTTCTAATTCTATTCTATGTCCAATCTAATTCTAATTCTATTCTAATTCTATTCTAATTCTAATTGTATATCTAATTCTAATCTAATTCTAATTCTATTCTAATTCTATTCTAATTCTAATTCTATTTCTAATTCTAATTCTATTTCTATTTCTAATTCTATTTCTAATTCCAATCTAATTCTAATTCTATTCTAATTCTATTCTAATTCTAATTCTATATCTAATTCTAATCTAATTCTAATTCTAATTCTATTCTAATTCTATTCTAATTCTATTTTAATTCTATTCTAATTCTAATTTTAATTCTAATTCTAATTCTAATTCTATTTCTATTTCTAATTCTAATTCTATTCTAATTCTAATTCTAATTCTAATTCTATTCTAATTATATTCTAATTTTATTCTAATTCTATTCTAATTCTAATTCTAATTCTATTCTAATTCTAATTCTATTTCTAATTACATTCTAATTCTATTCTAATTCTATTCTAATTCTATTATAATTCTATTCTAATTCTATTTCTAATTCTATTTCTAATTCTAATTCTATTTCTATTTCTAATTCTATTTCTAATTCCAATCTAATTCTAATTCTATTCTAATTCTATTCTAATTCTAATTCTATATCTAATTCTAATCTAATTCTAATTCTAATTCTATTCTAATTCTATTCTAATTCTAATTGTAATTCTAATTCTAATTCTAATTCTAATTCTATTTCTATTTCTAATTCTAATTCTATTCTAATTCTAATTCTAATTCTAATTCTATTCTAATTATATTCTAATTTTATTTTAATTCTATTCTAATTCTAATTCTAATTCTATTCTAATTCTAATTCTATTTCTAATTATATTCTAATTATATTCTAATTATATTCTAATTCTATTCTAATTCTATTATAATTCTATTCTAATTCTAATTATATTCTAATTATATTCTAATTCTATTTCTAATTCTATTCTATTTCCAATCTAATTCTAATTCTATTCTAATTCTATTCTAATTCTAATTCTATATCTAATTCTAATCTAATTCTAATTCTAATTCTATTCTAATTCTATTCTAATTCTATTTTAATTCTATTCTAATTCTAATTCTAATTCTATTTCTATTTCTAGTTCTAATTTTATTCTAATTCTAATTCTAATTCTAATTCTATTCTAATTATATTCTAATTTTATTCTAATTCTATTCTAATTCTAATTCTAATTCTATTCTAATTCTAATTCTATTTCTAATTACATTCTATTTCTATTCTAATTCTATTCTATTTCTATTCTAATTCTATTATAATTCTATTCTAATTCTAATTATATTCTAATTCTATTCTAATTCTATTTCTAATTCTATTCTAATTCCAATCTAATTCTAATTCTATTCTAATTCTATTCTAATTCTAATTCTATATCTAATTCTAATCTAACTCTAATTCTAATTCTAATTCTATTCTAATTCTATTCTAATTCTAAGTCTATTTCTAATTCTAATTTTAATTCTAATTCTATTTCTATTTCTAATTCTAATTCTATTCTAATTCTAATTCTAATTCTAATTCTATTCTAATTATATTCTAATTTTATTTTAATTCTATTCTAATTCTAATTCTAATTCTATTATAATTCTATTCTAATTCTAATTATATTCTAATTATATGATAATTCTATTTCTAATTCTATTCTATTTCCAATCTAATTCTAATTCTATTCTAATTCTAATTCTATTTCTAATTCTAATTCTATTTCTATTATAATTTTATTCTAATTCTAATTATATTATAATTCTATTTCTAATTCTATTCTATTTCCAATCTAATTCTAATTCTAATTCTATTCTAATTCTAATTCTATATCTAATTCTAATCTAATTATAATTCTAATTCTATTCTAATTCTATTCTAATTCTAATTCTAATTCTATTCTAATTATAATTATATTCTAATTCTATTCTATTTCCAACCTAATTCTAATTCTATTCTAATTTTAATTCTATTCTAATTCCAATTCTATTTCTAATTCTAATTCTATTCTATTCTAATTCTAATTTTATTCTAATTCTATTCTAATTCTATTCTAATTCTTATTCTAATTCTAATTCTAATTCCATTCTATTTCTATTTCTAATTCTAATTCTAATTCTATTCTAATTCTAATTCTATTCTAATTCTAATTCTAATTCTATTCTAATTCTAATTTTAATTCTATTCTAATTCTATTCTAATTCTATTCTAATTCTATTTTAATTCTAATTCTATTCTAATTATAATTCTATTTCTAATTCTAATTCTATTTCTAGTCTAATTCTAATTCTAATTTTAATTCTAATTCTATTTTTATTTCTAATTCTAATTCTATTCTAATTCTAATTCTAATTCTAATTCTATTCTAATTCTATTCTAATTCTATTCTAATTCTAATTCTAATTTTAATCTAATTCTAATTCTATTTCTAATTATATTCTAATTCTATTCAAATTCTAACTCTATTCTAATTCTATTCTAATTCTAATCTAATTCTAATTCTAATTCTATTCTAATTCTATTCTAATTCTATTCTAATTCTATTCTATTTCTAATTCTAATTCTATTCTAATTCTAATTATATTCTAATTCTATTCTAATTCCAACCTAATTCTAATTCTATTCTAATTCTAATTCTATTCTAATTATAATTGTAATTCTATTCTAATTCTATTATAATTATATTATAATTCTATTATAATTCTATTCTAATTCTAATTCTATTCTAATTCTATTCTAATTCTATTCTAATTCTATTCTAATTCTAATTCTATTTCTAATTCTATTTCTAATTCTAATTCTATTTCTATTTCTATTTCTAATTCTAATTCTAATTCTAATTCTATTCTATTCTATTCTTATTCTATTCTAATTCTAATTCTAATTCTAATTCTAATTCTAATTCTAATTCTAATTCTAATTCTAATTCTAATTCTAATTCTAATTCTAATTCTAATTCTAATTCTAATTCTAAATCTAATTCTAATTCTAATTCTAATTCTAATTCTAATTCTAATTCTATTCTAATTCTAATTCTATTTCTAATTCTATTTCTATTTCTATTTCTAATTCTAATTCTATTCTAATTCTAATTCTATATCTAATTCTAATCTAATTATAATTCTAATTCTATTCTAATTATATTCTAATTCTATTCTAATTCTAATTCTAATTCTATTCTAATTATAATTATATTCTAATTCTATTCTAATTCCAACCTAATTCTAATTCTATTCTAATTTTAATTCTATTCTAATTCCAATTCTATTTCTAATTCTAATTCTATTCTATTCTAATTCTAATTTTATTCTAATTCTATTCTAATTCTATTCTAATTCTAATTCTAATTCTAATTCTAATTCCATTCTATTTCTATTTCTAATTCTATTCTAATTCTAATTTTAATTCTATTCTAATTCTATTCTAATTCTATTCTAATTCTATTTTAATTCTAATTCTATTCTAATTATAATTCTATTTCTAATTCTAATTCTATTTCTAGTCTAATTCTAATTCTAATTTTAATTCTAATTCTATTTTTATTTCTAATTCTAATTTTAATTCTATTCTAATTCTAATTCTAATTCTAATTCTATTCTAATTCTATTCTAATTCTATTCTAATTCTAATTCTAATTTTAATCTAATTCTAATTCTATTTCTAATTATATTCTAATTCTATTCAAATTCTAATTCTATTCTAATTCTATTCTAATTCTAATCTAATTCTAATTCTAATTCTATTCTAATTCTATTCTAATTCTATTCTAATTCTAATTCTAATTCTATTCTAATTCTAATTATATTCTAATTCTATTCTAATTCCAACCTAATTCTAATTCTATTCTAATTCTAATTCTATTCTAATTATAATTCTAATTCTATTCTAATTCTATTATAATTATATTATAATTCTATTATAATTCTATTCTAATTCTAATTCTATTCTAATTCTATTCTAATTCTATTCTAATTCTATTCTAATTCTAATTCTATTTCTAATTCTATTTCTAATTCTAATTCTATTTCTATTTCTATTTCTAATTCTATTTCTAATTCCAATCTAATTCTAATTCCAATCTAATTCTAATTCTATTCTAATTCTGATTCTATATCTATTCTAATCTAATTCTAATTCTAATTCTATTCTAATTCTATTCTAATTCTAGTTCTAATTCTATTTTAACTCTAATTCTATTTCTCATTCTATTCTAATTCTATTCTAATTCTAATTCTAATTCTATTCTAATTCTAATTCTATTCTAATTCTAATTCTAATTCTAATTCTATATCTAATTCTAATCTAATTCTAATTCTAATTCTATTCTAATTCTATTCTAATTCTATTCTAATTCTAATTCTAATTCTATTCTAATTCTAATTCTATTCTAATTCTATTCTAATTCTAATTCTAATTCTATTCTAATTCTAATTCTATTTCTAATTCTATTCTAATTCTATTCCAATTCTAATTCTAATTCTATTCTAATTCTATTCTAATTCTATTCTAATTCTAATTCTAATTCTAATTCTAATTCCATTCTATTTCTATTTCTAATTCTAATTCTAATTCTATTCTAATTCTAATTCTAATTCTATTCTAATTCTAATTCTAATTCTATTCTAATTCTAATTTTAATTCTATTCTAATTCTATTCTAATTCTATTTTAATTCTATTTTAATTCTAATTCTATTCTAATTATAATTCTATTTCTAATTCTAATTCTATTTCTAGTCTAATTCTAATTCTAATTTTAATTCTAATTCTATTTTTATTTCTAATTCTAATTCTAATTCTATTCTAATTCTAATTCTAATTCTAATTCTATTCTAATTCTATTCTAATTCTATTCTAATTCTATTCTAGTTCTATTCTAATTCTAATTCTAATTTTAATCTAATTCTAATTCTATTTCTAATTCTATTATAATTCTAATTCTAATTCTAATTCTAATTCTAATTCTAATTCTAATTCTAATTCTAATTCTAATTCTATTCTAATTCTATTCTAATTATATTCTAATTTTATTCTAATTCTATTCTAGTTCTATTCTAATTCTAATTCTAATTTTAATCTAATTCTAATTCTATTTCTAATTCTATTATAATTCTAATTCTAATTCTAATTCTAATTCTAATTCTAATTCTATTTCTATTTCTAGTTCTAATTCTATTCTAATTCTAATTCTAATTCAAATTCTATTCTAATTATATTCTAATTTTATTCTAATTCTATTCTAATTCTAATTCTAATTTTAATCTAATTCTAATTCTATTTCTAATTATATTCTAATTCTATTCAAATTCTAATTCTATTCTAATTCTATTTCTAATTCTAATCTAATTCTAATTCTAATTCTATTCTAATTCTATTCTAATTCTATTCTATTTCTAATTCTAATTCTATTCTAATTCTAATTATATTCTAATTCTATTCTAATTCCAACCTAATTCTAATTCTATTCTAATTCTAATTCTATTCTAATTATAATTCTAATTCTATTCTAATTCTATTATAATTATATTATAATTCTATTATAATTCTATTCTAATTCTAATTCTATTCTAATTCTATTCTAATTCTATTCTAATTCTATTATAATTCTATTCTAATTCTAATTCTATTTCTAATTCTATTTCTAATTCTAATTCTATTTCTATTTCTAATTCTTATTTCTAATTCCAATCTAATTCTAATTCCATCATATTCTAATTATATTCTAATTCTAATTCTAATTCTAATTCTATTCTCTATTTCTATTCTTATTCTATTCAATTCTAATTCTAATTCTAATTCTAATTCTATTCTAATTCTTCTAATTCTAATTCTAATTCTAATTCTAATTCTAATTCTTCTAATTCTAAATCTAATTCTAATTCTAATTCTAATTCTTAATTTTCTAATTCTATTTCTATTTCTATTCTAATTCTAATTCTATTCTAATTCTAATTCTATATCTAATTCTAATCTATTCTAATTCTAATTCTATTTCTAATTCTATTCTAATTCTATTCTAATTCTATATTCTAATTCTATTCTAATTATAATTATATTCTATTCTATTCTAATTCCAATCTAATTCTAATTCTAATTCTATTTCTAATTCTTCTAATTCTATTTCTAATTCTATTCTAATTCTATTCTAATTCTAATTCTATTCTAATTCTAATTCTATTCTAATTCTATTCTAATTTTAATTCTAATTCTAATTCTAATTCTAATTCTAATTCTATTTCTATTTCTATTCTAATTCTATTTTATTCTAATTTCTAATTCTATTCTAATTCTAATTCTAATTCTATTCTAATTCTAATTCTAATTCTAATTCTAATTCTAATTCTAATTCTATTCTAATTTATTATTCTAATTCTATTCTAATTCTAATTCTATTCTAATTCTATTCTAATTCTATTCTAATTCTAATTCTAATTCTAATTCTATTTCTATTCTAATTCTAATTCTATTCTAATTTTAATTCTAATTCTATTTCTATTCTAATTCTAATTCTATTTCTAATTCTAATTCTATTTCTAATTCTAATTCTATCCTAATTCTATTCTAATTTCTAATTCTAATTTAATTCTATTCTAATTCTATTTCTAATTCTATTCTATCTATTCAATTCTAATTCTATTCTAATTCTATTCTAATTCTAATCTAATTCTAATTAATTCTATTCTAATTCTATTCTAATTCTATTCTAATTCTAATTCTAATTCTACTCTAATTCTAATTCCTAATTCTATTCTAATTCTATTCTAATTCTATTCTAATTCAATTCTATTCTAATTCTATTCTATTCTAATTATAATTCTATTCTAATTCTAATTCTATTATAATTATAATTCTAATTCTATTCTAATTCTAATTCTAATTCTAATCTATTCTAATTCTAATTCTAATTCTAATTCTAATTACTAATTCTAATTCTAATTCTATTTCTAATTCTAATTCTATTTCTATTTCTATTTCTAATTCTATTTCTAATTCCAATCTAATTCTAATTCTATTCTAATTCTAATTCTATATCTATTCTAATCTAATTCTAATTCTAATTCTAATCTAATTCTAGTTCTAATTCTATTCTAACTCTAATTCTATTTCTAATTCTATTCTAATTCTATTCTAATTCTATTCTAATTCTAATTCTAATTCTATTCTAATTCTAATTCTAATTCTAATTCTATTCTAATTCTATTCTAATTCTATTCTAATTTTATTCTAATTCTAATTCTAATTCTAATTCTAATTCTAATTCTAATTCTAATTCTAATTCTAATTCTAATTCTATTTCTAATTCTAATTCTATTCTAATTCTAATTCTAATTCTAATTCTATTCTAATTCTATTCTAATTCTTTTCTAATTCTAGTTCTAATTCTATTCTAATTCTAATTCTATTCCTAATTCTATTCAAATTATATTCTAATTCTATTCTAATTCTAATCCTAATTCTATTCTAATTCTAATTCTAATTCTATTCTAATTCTATTCTAATTCTATTCTAATTCTATTCTAATTCTAATTCTATTTCTAATTCTAATTCTATTTCTAATTCTAATTCTAATTCTATTTTTATTTCTAATTCTAATTCTATTCTAATTCTAATTCTAATTCTAATTCTAATTCTAATTCTAATCTAATTATATTCTAATTCTAATTCTAATTCCAATCTAATTCTAATTCTATTCTAATTCTAATTCTATATCTATTCTAATCTAATTCTAATTCTAATTCTATTCTAATTCTATTCTAATTCTATTCTAATTCTATTCTAATTCTAATTCTAATTCTAATCTAATTCTAATTATATTTCTAATTATATTCTAATTCTATTCTAATTCTAATTCTATTCTAATTCTATTTCTAATTCTATTTCTAATTCCAACCTAATTCTAATTCTATTCTAATTCTAATTCTATTCTAATTCTAATTCTAATTCTAATTCTATATCTAATTCTAATCTAATTCTAATTCTAATTCTATTCTAATTCTATTCTAATTATATTCTAATTCTAATTCTAATTCTATTCTAATTCTAATTCTATTCTAATTCTATTCTAATTCTAATTCTAATTCTATTCTAATTCTAATTCTATTTCTAATTCTATTCTAAATCTATTCTAATTCTATTCCAATTCTAATTCTAATTCTATTCTAATTCTAATTTTATTCTAATTCTATTCTAATTCTAATTCTAATTCTAATTCTAATTCCATTCTATTTCTATTTCTAATTCTAATTCTAATTCTATTCTAATTCTAATTCTAATTCTATTCTAATTCTAATTCTAATTCTATTCTAATTCTAATTTTAATTCTCTTCTAATTCTATTCTAATTCTATTTTAATTCTATTTTAATTCTAATTCTATTCTAATTATAATTCTAATTCTAATTCTATTCTAATTCTATTCTAATTCTAGTTCTAATTCTATTCTAACTCTAATTCTATTTCTAATTCTAATTCTAATTCTATTCTAATTCTAATTCTAATTCTAATTCTATTCTAATTCTATTCTAATTCTATTCTAATTCTATTCTAATTCTAATTCTAATTTTAATCTAATTCTAATTCTATTTCTAATTCTATTCTAATTCTAATTCTATTTTAATTATAATTCTAATTCTATTCTAATTCTATTATAATTATATTATAATTCTATTATAATTCTATTATAATTATAATTCTATTCTAATTCTATTCTAATTCTAATTCTAATTCTATTCTAATTCTAATTTTAATTCTATTCTAATTCTATTCTAATTCTATTCTAATTCTATTTTAATTCTAATTCTATTCTAATTATAATTCTATTTCTAATTCTAATTCTATTTCTAGTCTAATTCTAATTCTAATTTTAATTCTAATTCTATTTTTATTTCTAATTCTAATTCTAATTCTATTCTAATTCTAATTCTAATTCTAATTATATTCTAATTTTATTCTAATTCTATTTTAATTCTATTCTAATTCTAATTCTAATTTTAATCTAATTCTAATTCTATTTCTAATTATATTCTAATTCTATTCAAATTCTAATTCTATTCTAATTCTATTCTAATTCTTATCTAATTCTAATTCTAATTCTATTCTAATTCTATTCTAATTCTATTCTAATTCTATTCTAATTCTATTCTAATTCTAATTCTAATTCTATTCTAATTCTAATTATATTCTAATTCTATTCTAATTCCAACCTAATTCTAATTATATTCTAATTCTAATTCTATTCTAATTATAATTCTAATTCTATTCTAATTCTATTATAATTATATTATAATTCTATTATAATTCTATTCTAATTCTAATTCTATTCTAATTCTATTCTAATTCTATTCTAATTCTAATTCTATTTCTAATTCTATTTCTAATTCTAATTCTATTTCTATTTCTATTTCTAATTCTATTTCTAATTCCAATCTAATTCTAATTCCAATCTAATTCTAATTCTATTCTAATTCTAATTCTATATCTATTCTAATCTAATTCTAATTCTAATTCTATTCTAATTCTATTCTAATTCTATTCTAATTCTATTCTAATTCTAATTCTAATTCTAATCTAATTCTAATTATATTTCTAATTATATTCTAATTCTATTCTAATTCTAATTCTATTCTAATTCTATTTCTAATTCTATTTCTAATTCCAACCTAATTCTAATTCTATTCTAATTCTAATTCTATTATAATTCTAATTCTAATTCTAATTCTATATCTAATTCTAATCTAATTCTAATTCTAATTCTATTCTAATTCTATTCTAATTATATTCTAATTCTAATTCTAATTCTATTCTAATTCTAATTCTATTCTAATTCTATTCTAATTCTAATTCTAATTCTATTCTAATTCTAATTCTATTTCTAATTCTATTCTAATTCTATTCTAATTCTATTCCAATTCTAATTCTAATTCTATTCTAATTCTAATTTTATTCTAATTCTATTCTAATTCTAATTCTAATTCTAATTCCATTCTATTTCTATTTCTAATTCTAATTCTAATTCTATTCTAATTCTAATTCTAATTCTAATTCTATTCTAATTCTAATTTTAATTCTATTCTAATTCTATTCTAATTCTATTTTAATTCTATTTTAATTCTAATTCTATTCTAATTATAATTCTAATTCTAATTCTATTCTAATTCTATTCTAATTCTAGTTCTAATTCTATTCTAACTCTAATTCTATTTCTAATTCTAATTCTAATTCTATTCTAATTCTAATTCTAATTCTAATTCTATTCTAATTCTATTCTAATTCTATTCTAATTCTAATTCTAATTTTAATCTAATTCTAATTCTATTTTTAATTCTATTCTAATTCTAATTCTATTTTAATTATAATTCTAATTCTATTATAATTCTATTATAATTATATTATAATTCTATTATAATTCTATTCTAATTATAATTCTATTCTAATTCTATTCTAATTCTAATTCTAATTCTATTCTAATTCTAATTTTAATTCTATTCTAATTCTATTCTAATTCTATTCTAATTCTATTTTAATTCTAATTCTATTCTAATTATAATTCTATTTCTAATTCTAATTCTATTTCTAGTCTAATTCTAATTCTAATTTTAATTCTAATTCTATTTTTATTTCTAATTCTAATTCTAATTCTATTCTAATTCTAATTCTAATTCTAATTATATTCTAATTCTATTCTAATTCTATTTTAATTCTATTCTAATTCTAATTCTAATTTTAATCTAATTCTAATTCTATTTCTAATTATATTCTAATTCTATTCAAATTCTAATTCTATTCTAATTCTATTCTAATTCTAATCTAATTCTAATTCTAATTCTATTCTAATTCTATTCTAATTCTATTCTAATTCTATTCTAATTCTAATTCTAATTCTATTCTAATTCTAATTATATTCTAATTCTATTCTAATTCCAAC
The DNA here is from genome assembly GCA_039880935.1 of Streptanthus diversifolius. Classification (NCBI taxonomy): domain Eukaryota; kingdom Viridiplantae; phylum Streptophyta; class Magnoliopsida; order Brassicales; family Brassicaceae; genus Streptanthus; species Streptanthus diversifolius. The sequence goes on along the minus strand of JAXGFM010000007.1, from coordinate 23,500,211 downwards.
CTAATTCTAATTATATTTTAATTCTAATTCTATTCTAATTATAATTCTAATTCTATTCTAATTCTATTATAATTATATTATAATTCTATTATAATTCTATTATAATTCTATTCTAATTCTAATTCTATTCTAATTCTATTCTAATTCTATTCTAATTCTAATTCTATTTCTAATTCTATTTCTAATTCTAATTCTATTTCTATTTCTAATTCTATTTCTAATTCCAATCTAATTCTAATTCCAATCTAATTCTAATTCTATTCTAATTCTAATTCTATATCTATTCTAATCTAATTCTAATTCTAATTCTATTCTAATTCTATTCTAATTCTAGTTCTAATTCTATTCTAACTCTAATTCTATTTCTAATTCTATTCTAATTCTAATCTAATTCTATTCTAATTCTAATTCTAATTCTATTCTAATTCTAATTTTATTCTAATTCTAATTCTAATTCTATTCTAATTCTAATACTAATTCTAATTCTAATTTTATTCTAATTCTAATTCTAATTCTATTCTAATTCTAATTCTAATTCTAATTCTATATCTAATTCTAATCTAATTCTAATTCTAATTCTATTCTAATTCTATTCTAATTCTATTCTAATTCTAATTCTAATTCTATTCTAATTCTAATTCTATTCTAATTCTATTCTAATTCTAATTCTAATTCTATTCTAATTCTAATTCTATTTCTAATTCTATTCTAATTCTATTCCAATTCTAATTCTAATTCTATTCTAATTCTAATTTTATTCTAATTCTATTCTAATTCTATTCTAATTCTAATTCTAATTCTAATTCTAATTCTAATTCCATTCTATTTCTATTTCTAATTCTAATTCTAATTCTAATTCTAATTCTAATTCTAATTCTATTCTAATTCTAATTCTAATTCTATTCCAATTCTAATTTTAATTCTATTCTAATTCTATTCTAATTCTATTTTAATTCTAATTCTATTCTAATTATAATTCTATTTCTAATTCTAATTCTATTTCTAGTCTAATTCTAATTCTAATTTTAATTCTAATTCTATTTTTATTTCTAATTCTAATTCTAATTCTAATTCTAATTCTAATTCTATTCTAATTCTATTCTAATTCTATTCTAGTTCTATTCTAATTCTAATTCTAATTTTAATCTAATTCTAATTCTATTTCTAATTCTATTATAATTCTAATTCTATTCTAATTATAATTCTAATTCTATTCTAATTCTATTATAATTATATTATAATTCTATTATAATTCTATTCTAATTATAATTCTATTCTAATTCTATTCTAATTCTAATTCTTATTCTATTCTAATTCTAATTTTAATTCTATTCTAATTCTATTCTAATTCTATTCTAATTCTATTTTAATTCTAATTCTATTCTAATTATAATTCTATTTCTAATTCTAATTCTATTTCTAGTCTAATTCTAATTCTAATTTTAATTCTAATTCTATTTTTATTTCTAATTCTAATTCTAATTCTATTCTAATTCTAATTCTAATTCTAATTCTATTCTAATTCTATTCTAATTCTATTCTAATTCTATTCTAATTCTAATTCTAATTCTAATTTTAATTCTAATTCTATTTTTATTTCTAATTCTAATTCTAATTCTATTCTAATTCTAATTCTAATTCTAATTCTATTCTAATTCTATTCTAATTCTATTCTAATTCTATTCTAATTCTATTATAATTATATTATAATTCTATTATAATTCTATTCTAATTCTAATTCTATTCTAATTCTATTCTAATTCTAATTCTATTCTAATTCTATTCTAATTCTATTCTAACTCTAATTCTATTTCTAATTCTATTCTAATTCTATTCTAATTCTATTCTAATTCTAGTTCTAATTCTATTCTAACTCTAATTCTATTTCTAATTCTATTCTAATTCTATTCTAATTCTATTCTAATTCTAATTCTAATTCTATTCTAATTCTAATTCTAATTCTAATTCTATTCTAATTCTATTCTAATTCTATTCTAATTCTATTATAATTCTATTCTAATTCTATTCTAATTCTAGTTCTAATTCTATTCTAACTCTAATTCTATTTCTAATTCTATTCTAATTCTATTCTAATTCTATTCTAATTCTAATTCTAATTCTATTCTAATTCTAATTCTAATTCTAATTTTATTCTAATTCTATTCTAATTCTATTCTAATTCTATTATAATTCTATTCTAATTCTAATTCTATTTTTATTTCTATTTCTAATTCTATTTCTAATTCCAATCTAATTCTAATTCCAATCTAATTCTAATTTTATTCTAATTCTATTCTAATTCTAATTCTAATTCTAATTCTATTCTATTCTATTCTTATTCTATTCTAATTCTAATTCTAATTCTAATTCTAATTCTAATTCTAATTCTAATTCTAATTCTAATTCTAATTCTAATTCTAATTCTAATTCTAATTCTAATTCTAATTTTAATTCTAATTCTAATTCTAAATCTAATTCTAATTCTAATTCTAATTCTAATTCTAATTCTATTCTAATTCTAATTCTATTTCTAATTCTATTTCTATTTCTATTTCTAATTCTAATTCTATTCTAATTCTAATTCTATATCTAATTCTAATCTAATTATAATTCTAATTCTATTCTAATTCTATTCTAATTCTATTCTAATTCTAATTCTAATTCTATTCTAATTATAATTATATTCTAATTCTATTCTAATTCCAACCTAATTCTAATTCTATTTTAATTTTAATTCTATTCTAATTTCAATTCTATTTCTAATTCTAATTCTATTCTATTCTAATTCTAATTTTATTCTAATTCTATTCTAATTCTATTCTAATTCTAATTCTAATTCTAATTCTAATTCCATTCTATTTCTATTTCTAATTCTAATTCTAATTCTATTCTAATTCTAATTCTAATTCTATTCTAATTCTAATTCTAATTCTATTCTAATTCTAATTTTAATTCTATTCTAATTCTATTTCTAATTCTAATTTTAATTCTAATTCTAATTCTAATTCTATTCTAATTCTAATTCTAATTCTAATTCTAATTCTAATTCTAATTCTAATTCTATTTCTATTTCTAATTCTAATTCTATTCTAATTCTAATTCTAATTCTATTCTAATTCTATTCTAATTCTTTTCTAATTCTAGTTCTAATTCTATTCTAATTCTAATTCTATTCCTAATTCTATTCAAATTATATTCTAATTCTATTCTAATTCTATTCTAATTCTAATTCTATATCTAATTCTAATCTAATTCTAATTCTAATTCTATTCTAATTCTATTCTAATTCTAATTGTAATTCTAATTCTAATTCTAATTCTAATTCTATTTCTATTTCTAATTCTAATTCTATTCTAATTCTAATTCTAATTCTAATTCTATTCTAATTATATTCTAATTTTATTTTAATTCTATTCTAATTCTAATTCTAATTCTATTCTAATTCTAATTCTATTTCTAATTATATTCTAATTCTATTCTAATTCTATTCTAATTCTATTATAATTATATTCTAATTCTAATTATATTCTAATTATATTCTAATTCTATTTCTAATTCTATTCTATTTCCAATCTAATTCTAATTCTATTCTAATTCTATTCTAATTCTAATTCTATATCTAATTCTAATCTAATTCTAATTCTATTCTAATTCTATTCTAATTCTAATTCTATATCTAATTCTAATCTAATTCTAATTCTAATTCTATTCTAATTCTATTCTAATTCTATTTTAATTCTATTCTAATTCTAATTCTAATTCTAATTCTAATTCTAATTCTATTTCTATTTCTAATTCTAATTTTATTCTAATTCTAATTCTAATTCTAATTCTATTCTAATTATATTCTAATTTTATTCTAATTCTATTCTAATTCTAATTCTATTATAACTATTCTAATTCTAATTATATTCTAATTCTATTCTAATTCTATTTCTAATTCTATTCTAATTCCAATCTAATTCTAATTCTATTCTAATTCTATTCTAATTCTAATTCTATATCTAATTCTAATCTAATTCTAATTCTAATTCTAATTCTATTCTAATTCTATTCTAATTCTAAGTCTATTTCTAATTCTAATTCTAATTCTAATTCTATTTCTATTTCTAATTCTAATTCTATTCTAATTCTAATTCAAATTCTAATTCTATTCTAATTATATTCTAATTTTATTTTAATTCTATTCTAATTCTAATTCTAATTCTATTCTAATTCTAATTCTATTTCTAATTATATTCTAATTCTATTCTAATTCTATTCTAATTCTATTATAATTCTATTCTAATTCTAATTATATTCTAATTATATTATAATTCTATTTCTAATTCTATTCTATTTCCAATCTAATTCTAATTCTATTCTAATTCTATTCTAATTCTATTATAATTATATTATAATTCTATTATAATTCTATTCTAATTCTAATTCTATTCTAATTCTATTCTAATTCTATTCTAATTCTAATTCTATTTCTAATTCTATTTCTAAATCTAATTCTATTTCTATTTCTATTTCTAATTCTATTTCTAATTCCAATCTAATTCTAATTCCAATCTAATTCTAATTCTATTCTAATTCTAATTCTATATCTATTCTAATCTAATTCTAATTCTAATTCTATTCTAATTCTATTCTAATTCTATTCTAATTCTAATTCTAATTCTATTCTAATTCTAATTCTATTCTAATTCTAATTCTAATTCTAATTCTAATTCTATATCTAATTCTAATCTAATTCTAATTCTAATTCTATTCTAATTCTATTCTAATTCTATTCTAATTCTAATTCTATTCTAATTCTAATTATATTCTAATTCTAATTCTATTTCTAATTCTAATTCTAATTCTATTCTAATTCTAATTCTAATTTAATTTCTATTTCTAATTCTAATTCTATTCTAATTCTAATTCTATTTCTATTTCTATTTCAAATTCTATTCTAATTCTAATTCTATTCTAATTTTATTCATTCTAATTCTATTTCTAATTCTAATTCTATTCTTATTCTATTCTAATTCTATTTCTAATTCTAATTCTAATTCTATTCTAATTCAATTCTAATTCTATTCTAATTCTAATCTAATTCTAATTCTAATTCTATTCTAATTCTATTCTAATTCTATTCTAATTCTAATTCTAATTCTATTCTAATTATAATTATATTTCTAATTCTATTCTAATTCTATTCTAATTCTATTCCAATTCTAATTCTAATTCTATTCTAATTCTAATTCTATTTCTAATTCTATTCTAATTCTATTCCAATTCAAATTCTAATTCTATTCTAATTCTAATTTTATTCTAATTCTATTCTAATTCTATTCTAATTCTAATTCTAATTCTAATTCTAATTCTAATTCCATTCTATTTCTATTTCTAATTCTAATTCTAATTCTATTCTAATTCTAATTCTAATTCTAATTCTATTCTAATTCTAATTCTAATTCTATTCTAATTCTAATTTTAATTCTATTCTAATTCTATTCTAATTCTATTTTAATTCTATTTTAATTCTAATTCTATTCTAATTATAATTCTATTTCTAATTCTAATTCTATTTCTAGTCTAATTCTAATTCTAATTTTAATTCTAATTCTATTTTTATTTCTAATTCTAATTCTAATTCTATTCTAATTCTAATTCTAATTCTAATTATATTCTAATTCTATTCTAATTCTATTTTAATTCTATTCTAATTCTAATTCTAATTTTAATCTAATTCTAATTCTATTTCTAATTATATTCTAATTCTATTCAAATTCTAATTCTATTCTAATTCTATTCTAATTCTAATCTAATTCTAATTCTAATTCTATTCTAATTCTATTCTAATTCTATTCTAATTCTATTCTAATTCTAATTCTAATTCTATTCTAATTCTAATTATATTCTAATTCTATTCTAATTCCAACCTAATTCTAATTATATTCTAATTCTAATTCTATTCTAATTATAATTCTAATTCTATTCTAATTCTATTATAATTATATTATAATTCTATTATAATTCTATTCTAATTCTAATTCTATTCTAATTCTATTCTAATTCTATTCTAATTCTAATTCTATTTCTAATTCTATTTCTAATTCTAATTCTATTTCTATTTCTATTTCTAATTCTATTTCTAATTCCAATCTAATTCTAATTCCAATCTAATTCTAATTCTATTCTAATTCTAATTCTATATCTATTCTAATCTAATTCTAATTCTAATTCTATTCTAATTCTATTCTAATTCTAGTTCTAATTCTATTCTAACTCTAATTCTATTTCTAATTCTATTCTAATTCTAATCTAATTCTATTCTAATTCTAATTCTAATTCTATTCTAATTCTAATTTTATTCTAATTCTAATTCTAATTCTATTCTAATTCTAATTCTAATTCTAATTCTATATCTAATTCTAATCTAATTCTAATTCTAATTCTATTCTAATTCTATTCTAATTCTATTCTAATTCTAATTCTAATTTTATTCTAATTCTAATTCTATTCTAATTCTATTCTAATTCTAATTCTAATTCTATTCTAATTCTAATTCTATTTCTAATTCTATTCTAATTTTATTCCAATTCTAATTCTAATTCTATTCTAATTCTAATTTTATTCTAATTCTATTCTAATTCTATTCTAATTCTAATTCTAATTCTAATTCTAATTCTAATTCCATTCTATTTCTATTTCTAATTCTAATTCTAATTCTAATTCTAATTCTAATTCTAATTCTATTCTAATTCTAATTCTAATTCTATTCTAATTCTAATTTTAATTCTATTCTAATTCTATTCTAATTCTATTTTAATTCTAATTCTATTCTAATTATAATTCTATTTCTAATTCTAATTCTATTTCTAGTCTAATTCTAATTCTAATTTTAATTCTAATTCTATTTTTATTTCTAATTCTAATTCTAATTCTATTCTAATTCTAATTCTAATTCTAATTCTATTCTAATTCTATTCTAATTCTATTCTAGTTCTATTCTAATTCTAATTCTAATTTTAATCTAATTCTAATTCTATTTCTAATTCTATTATAATTCTAATTCTATTATAATTATAATTCTAATTCTATTCTAATTCTATTATAATTATATTATAATTCTATTATAATTCTATTCTAATTATAATTCTATTCTAATTCTATTCTAATTCTAATTCTAATTCTATTCTAATTCTAATTTTAATTCTATTCTAATTCTATTCTAATTCTATTCTAATTCTATTTTAATTCTAATTCTATTCTAATTATAATTCTATTTCTAATTCTAATTCTATTTCTAGTCTAATTCTAATTCTAATTTTAATTCTAATTCTATTTTTATTTCTAATTCTAATTCTAATTCTATTCTAATTCTAATTCTAATTCTAATTCTATTCTAATTCTATTCTAATTCTATTCTAATTCTATTCTAATTCTAATTCTAATTCTAATTTTAATTCTAATTCTATTTTTATTTCTAATTCTAATTCTAATTCTATTCTAATTCTAATTCTAATTCTAATTCTATTCTAATTTTATTCTAATTCTATTCTAATTCTATTCTAATTCTATTATAATTATATTATAATTCTATTATAATTCTATTCTAATTCTAATTCTATTCTAATTCTATTCTAATTCTAATTCTATTCTAATTCTATTCTAATTCTATTCTAATTCTATTCTAATTCTATTCTAATTCTAATTCTATTTCTAATTATATTTCTAATTCTAATTCTATTTCTATTTCTATTTCTAATTCTATTTCTAATTCCAATCTAATTCTAATTCCAATCTAATTCTAATTTTATTCTAATTCTATTCTAATTCTAATTCTAATTCTAATTCTATTCTATTCTATTCTATTCTTATTCTATTCTAATTCTAATTCTAATTCTAATTCTAATTCTAATTCTAATTCTAATTCTAATTCTAATTCTAATTCTAATTCTAATTCTAATTTTAATTCTAATTCTAATTCTAAATCTAATTCTAATTCTAATTCTAATTCTAATTCTATTCTAATTCTAATTCTATTTCTAATTCTATTTCTATTTCTATTTCTAATTCTAATTCTATTCTAATTCTAATTCTATATCTAATTCTAATCTAATTATAATTCTAATTCTATTCTAATTCTATTCTAATTCTATTCTAATTCTAATTCTAATTCTATTCTAATTATAATTATATTCTAATTCTATTCTAATTCCAACCTAATTCTAATTCTATTCTAATTTTAATTCTATTCTAATTCCAATTCTATTTCTAATTCTAATTCTATTCTATTCTAATTCTAATTTTATTCTAATTCTATTCTAATTCTATTCTAATTCTAATTCTAATTCTAATTCTAATTCCATTCTATTTCTATTTCTAATTCTAATTCTAATTCTATTCTAATTCTAATTCTAATTCTATTCTAATTCTAATTCTAATTCTATTCTAATTCTAATTTTAATTCTATTCTAATTCTATTTCTAATTCTAATTTTAATTCTAATTCTAATTCTAATTCTATTCTAATTCTAATTCTAATTCTAATTCTAATTCTAATTCTATTTCTATTTCTAATTCTAATTCTATTATAATTCTAATTCTAATTCTATTCTAATTCTATTCTAATTCTTTTCTAATTCTAGTTCTAATTCTATTCTAATTCTAATTCTATTCCTAATTCTATTCAAATTATATTCTAATTCTATTCTAATTCTATTCTAATTCTAATTCTATATCTAATTCTAATCTAATTCTAATTCTAATTCTATTCTAATTCTATTCTAATTCTAATTGTAATTCTAATTCTAATTCTAATTCTAATTCTATTTCTATTTCTAATTCTAATTCTATTCTAATTCTAATTCTAATTCTAATTCTATTCTAATTATATTCTAATTTTATTTTAATTCTATTCTAATTCTAATTCTAATTCTATTCTAATTCTAATTCTATTTCTAATTATATTCTAATTCTATTCTAATTCTATTCTAATTCTATTATAATTATATTCTAATTCTAATTATATTCTAATTATATTCTAATTCTATTTCTAATTCTATTCTATTTCCAATCTAATTCTAATTCTATTCTAATTCTATTCTAATTCTAATTCTATATCTAATTCTAATCTAATTCTAATTATATTCTAATTCTATTCTAATTCTAATTCTATTTCTAATTCTAATTCTATTTCTATTTCTAATTCTATTTCTAATTCCAATCTAATTCTAATTCTATTCTAATTCTATTCTAATTCTAATTCTATATCTAATTCTAATCTAATTCTAATTCTAATTCTATTCTAATTCTATTCTAATTCTATTTTAATTCTATTCTAATTCTAATTCTAATTCTAATTCTAATTCTAATTCTATTTCTATTTCTAATTCTAATTTTATTCTAATTCTAATTCTAATTCTAATTCTATTCTAATTATATTCTAATTTTATTCTAATTCTATTCTAATTCTAATTCTAATTCTATTCTAATTCTAATTCTATTTCTAATTACATTCTATTTCTATTCTAATTCTATTCTAATTCTATTATAACTATTCTAATTCTAATTATATTCTAATTCTATTCTAATTCTATTTCTAATTCTATTCTAATTCCAATCTAATTCTAATTCTATTCTAATTCTATTCTAATTCTAATTCTATATCTAATTCTAATCTAATTCTAATTCTAATTCTAATTCTATTCTAATTCTATTCTAATTCTAAGTCTATTTCTAATTCTAATTCTAATTCTAATTCTATTTCTATTTCTAATTCTAATTCTATTCTAATTCAAATTCTAATTCTAATTCTATTCTAATTATATTCTAATTTTATTTTAATTCTATTCTAATTCTAATTCTAATTCTATTCTAATTCTAATTCTATTTCTAATTATATTCTAATTCTATTCTAATTCTATTCTAATTCTATTATAATTCTATTCTAATTCTAATTATATTCTAATTATATTATAATTCTATTTCTAATTCTATTCTATTTCCAATCTAATTCTAATTCTATTCTAATTCTATTCTAATTCTATTATAATTATATTATAATTCTATTATAATTCTATTCTAATTCTAATTCTATTCTAATTCTATTCTAATTCTATTCTAATTCTAATTCTATTTCTAATTCTATTTCTAAATCTAGTTCTATTTCTATTTCTATTTCTAATTCCAATCTAATTCTAATTCCAATCTAATTCTAATTCTATTCTAATTCTAATTCTATATCTATTCTAATCTAATTCTAATTCTAATTCTATTCTAATTCTATTCTAATTCTAGTTCTAATTCTATTCTAACTCTAATTCTATTTCTAATTCTATTCTAATTCTATTCTAATTCTATTCTAATTCTAATTCTAATTCTATTCTAATTCTAATTCTATTCTAATTCTAATTCTAATTCTAATTCTATATCTAATTCTAATCTAATTCTAATTCTAATTCTATTCTAATTCTATTCTAATTCTATTCTAATTCTAATTCTAATTCTATTCTAATTCTAATTCTATTCTAATTCTATTCTAATTCTAATTCTAATTCTATTCTAATTCTAATTCTATTTCTAATTCTATTCTAATTCTATTCCAATTCAAATTCTAATTATATTCTAATTCTAATTTTATTCTAATTCTATTCTAATTCTATTCTAATTCTAATTCTAATTCTAATTCTAATTCCATTCTATTTCTATTTCTAATTCTAATTCTAATTCTATTCTAATTCTAATTCTAATTCTAATTCTATTCTAATTCTAATTCTAATTCTATTCTAATTCTAATTTTAATTCTATTCTAATTCTATTCTAATTCTATTTTAATTCTATTTTAATTCTAATTCTATTCTAATTATAATTCTATTTCTAATTCTAATTCTATTTCTAGTCTAATTCTAATTCTAATTTTAATTCTAATTCTATTTTTATTTCTAATTCTAATTCTAATTCTATTCTAATTCTAATTCTAATTCTAATTCTATTCTAATTCTATTCTAATTCTATTCTAGTTCTATTCTAATTCTAATTCTAATTTTAATCTAATTCTAATTCTATTTCTAATTCTATTATAATTCTAATTCTATTCTAATTATAATTCTAATTCTATTCTAATTCTATTATAATTATATTATAATTCTATTATAATTCTATTCTAATTATAATTCTATTCTAATTCTATTCTAATTCTAATTCTAATTCTATTCTAATTCTAATTTTAATTCTATTCTAATTCTATTCTAATTCTATTTTAGTTCTAATTCTATTCTAATTATAATTCTATTTCTAATTCTAATTCTATTTCTAGTCTAATTCTAATTCTAATTTTAATTCTAATTCTATTTTTATTTCTAATTCTAATTCTAATTCTATTCTAATTCTAATTCTAATTCTAATTCTATTCTAATTCTATTCTAATTCTATTCTAATTCTATTCTAATTCTAATTCTAATTCTAATTCTATTTCTATTTCTAATTCTAATTTTATTCTAATTCTAATTCTAATTCTAATTCTATTCTAATTATATTCTAATTTTATTCTAATTCTATTCTAATTCTAATTCTAAGTCTATTCTAATTCTAATTCTATTTCTAATTACATTCTATTTCTATTCTAATTCTATTCTAATTCTATTATAATTCTATTCTAATTCTAATTATATTCTAATTCTATTCTAATTCTATTTCTAATTCTATTCTAATTCCAATCTAATTCTAATTCTATTCTAATTCTATTCTAATTCTAATTCTATATCTAATTCTAATCTAATTCTAATTCTAATTCTAATTCTATTCTAATTCTATTCTAATTCTAAGTCTATTTCTAATTCTAATTCTAATTCTAATTCTATTTCTATTTCTAATTCTAATTCTATTCTAATTCTAATTCTAATTCTAATTCTATTCTAATTTTATTTTAATTCTATTCTAATTCTAATTCTAATTCTATTCTAATTCTAATTCTATTTCTAATTATATTCTAATTCTATTCTAATTCTATTCTAATTCTATTATAATTCTATTCTAATTCTAATTATATTCTAATTATATTATAATTCTATTTCTAATTCTATTCTATTTCCAATCTAATTCTAATTCTATTCTAATTCTATTCTAATTCTATTATAATTATATTATAATTCTATTATAATTCTATTCTAATTCTAATTCTATTCTAATTCTATTCTAATTCTATTCTAATTCTAATTCTATTTCTAATTCTATTTCTAAATCTAATTCTATTTCTATTTCTATTTCTAATTCTATTTCTAATTCCAATCTAATTCTAATTCCAATCTAATTATAATTCTATTCTAATTCTAATTCTATATCTATTCTAATCTAATTCTAATTCTAATTCTATTCTAATTCTATTCTAATTCTAGTTCTAATTCTATTCTAACTCTAATTCTATTTCTAATTCTATTCTAATTCTATTCTAATTCTATTCTAATTCTAATTCTAATTCTATTCTAATTCTAATTCTATTCTAATTCTAATTCTAATTCTAATTCTATATCTAATTCTAATCTAATTCTAATTCTAATTCTATTCTAATTCTATTCTAATTCTAATTCTAATTCTATTCTAATTCTAATTCTATTCTAATTCTATTCTAGTTCTAATTCTAATTCTATTCTAATTCTAATTCTATTTCTAATTCTATTCTAATTCTATTCCAATTCAAATTCTAATTCTATTCTAATTCTAATTTTATTCTAATTCTATTCTAATTCTATTCTAATTCTAATTCTAATTCTAATTCTAATTCCATTCTATTTCTATTTCTAATTCTAATTCTAATTCTATTCTAATTCTAATTCGAATTCTATTCTAATTCTAATTCTAATTCTATTCTAATTCTAATTTTAATTCTATTCTAATTCTATTCTAATTCTATTTTAATTATATTTTAATTCTAATTCTATTCTAATTATAATTCTATTTCTAATTCTAATTCTATTTCTAGTCTAATTCTAATTCTAATTTTAATTCTAATTCTATTTTTATTTCTAATTCTAATTCTAATTCTATTCTAATTCTAATTCTAATTCTAATTCTATTCTAATTCTATTCTAATTCTATTCTAGTTCTATTCTAATTCTAATTCTAATTTTAATCTAATTCTAATTCTATTTCTAATTCTATTATAATTCTAATTCTATTCTAATTATAATTCTAATTCTATTCTAATTCTATTATAATTATATTATAATTCTATTATAATTCTATTCTAATTATAATTCTATTCTAATTCTATTCTAATTCTAATTCTAATTCTATTCTAATTCTAATTTTAATTCTATTCTAATTCTATTCTAATTCTATTCTAATTCTATTTTAATTCTAATTCTATTCTAATTATAATTCTATTTCTAATTCTAATTCTATTTCTAGTCTAATTCTAATTCTAATTTTAATTCTAATTCTATTTTTATTTCTAATTCTAATTCTAATTCTATTCTAATTCTAATTCTAATTCTAATTCTATTCTAATTCTATTCTAATTCTATTCTAATTCTATTCTAATTCTAATTCTAATTTTAATTCTAATTCTATTTTTATTTCTAATTCTAATTCTAATTCTATTCTAATTCTAATTCTAATTCTAATTCTATTCTAATTCTATTCTAATTCTATTCTAATTCTATTCTAATTCTATTATAATTATATTATAATTCTATTATAATTCTATTCTAATTCTAATTCTATTCTAATTCTATTCTAATTCTATTATAATTCTATTCTAATTCTAATTCTATTTCTATTTCTATTTCTAATTCTATTTCTAATTCCAATCTAATTCTAATTCCAATCTAATTCTAATTTTATTCTAATTCTATTCTAATTCTAATTCTAATTCTAATTCTATTCTATTCTATTCTTATTCTATTCTAATTCTAATTCTAATTCTAATTCTAATTCTAATTCTAATTCTAATTCTAATTCTAATTCTAATTCTAATTCTAATTCTAAATCTAATTCTAATTCTAATTCTAATTCTAATTCTATTCTATTTCTATTTCTATTTCTAATTCTAATTCTATTCTAATTCTAATTCTATATCTAATTCTAATCTAATTATAATTCTAATTCTATTCTAATTCTATTCTAATTCTATTCTAATTCTAATTCTAATTCTATTCTAATTATAATTATATTCTAATTCTATTCTAATTATAATTATATTCTAATTCTATTCTAATTCCAACCTAATTCTAATTCTATTCTAATTTTAATTCTATTCTAATTCCAATTCTATTTCTAATTCTAATTCTATTCTATTCTAATTCTAATTTTATTCTAATTCTATTCTAATTCTATTCTAATTCTAATTCTAATTCTAATTCTAATTCCATTCTATTTCTATTTCTAATTCTAATTCTAATTCTATTCTAATTCTAATTCTAATTCTATTCTAATTCTAATTCTAATTCTATTCTAATTCTAATTCTAATTCTATTCTAATTCTAATTTTAATTCTATTCTAATTCTATTCTAATTCTACTTTAATTCTAATTCTATTCTAATTATAATTCTATTTCTAATTCTAATTCTATTTCTAGTCTAATTCTAATTCTAATTTTAATTCTAATTCTATTTTTATTTCTAATTCTAATTCTAATTCTATTCTAATTCTAATTCTAATTCTAATTCTATTCTAATTCTATTCTAATTCTATTCTAATTCTAATTCTAATTTTAATCTAATTCTAATTCTATTTCTAATTATATTCTAATTCTATTCAAATTCTAATTCTATTCTAATTCTATTCTAATTCTAATCTAATTCTAATTCTAATTCTATTCTAATTCTATTCTAATTCTATTCTAATTCTAATTCTAATTCCATTCTAATTCTAATTATATTCTAATTCTATTCTAATTCCAACCTAATTCTAATTCTATTCTAATTCTAATTCTATTCTAATTATAATTCTAATTCTATTCTAATTCTATTATAATTATATTATAATTCTATTATAATTCTATTCTAATTCTAATTCTATTCTAATTCTATTCTAATTCTATTCTAATTCTATTCTAATTCTATTCTAATTCTAATTCTATTTCTAATTCTATCTCTAATTCTAATTCTATTTCTAATTCCAATCTAATTCTAATTCCAATCTAATTCTAATTCTATTCTAATTCTAATTCTATATCTATTCTAATCTAATTCTAATTCTAATTCTATTCTAATTCTATTCTAATTCTAGTTCTAATTCTATTCTAACTCTAATTCTATTTCTAATTCTATTCTAATTCTATTCTAATTCTATTCTAATTCTAATTCTAATTCTATTCTAATTCTAATTCTAATTCTAATTCTATTCTAATTCTATTCTAATTCTATTCTAATTCTATTCTAATTCTAATTCTAATTCTAATTCTAATTCTAATTCTAATTCTAATTCTAATTCTATTTCTATTTCTAATTCTAATTCTATTCTAATTCTAATTCTAATTCTAATTCTATTCTAATTCTATTCTAATTCTTTTCTAATTCTAGTTCTAATTCTATTCTAATTCTAATTCTATTCCTAATTCTATTCAAATTATATTCTAATTCTATTCTAATTCTAATCCTAATTCTATTCTAATTCTAATTCTAATTCTATTCTAATTCTATTCTAATTCTATTCTAATTCTAATTCTATTCTAATTATAATTCTATTTCTAATTCTAATTTTATTTCTAATTCTAATTCTAGTTCTATTTTTATTTCTAATTCTAATTCTATTCTAATTCTAATTCTAATTCTAATTCTAATTCTAATCTAATTCTATTCTAATTCTATTCTAATTCTATTCTAATTCTATTCTAATTCTAATTCTAATCTAATTCTAATTATATTTCTAATTATATTCTAATTCTATTCTAATTCTATTTCTAATTCTATTTCTAATTCCAACCTCTTTCTAATTCTATTCTAATTCTAATTCTATTCTAATTCTAATTCTAATTCTAATTCTATATCTAATTCTAATCAAATTCTAATTCTAATTCTATTCTAATTCTATTCTAATTATATTCTAATTCTAATTCTAATTCTATTCTAATTCTAATTCTATTCTAATTCTATTCTAATTCTAATTCTAATTCTATTCTAATTCTAATTCTATTTCTAATTCTATTCTAATTCTATTCTAATTCTAATTTTATTCTAATTCTATTCTAATTCTAATTCTAATTCTAATTCTAATTCCATTCTATTTCTATTTCTAATTCTAATTCTAATTCTATTCTAATTCTAATTCTAATTCTATTATAATTCTAATTCTAATTCTATTCTAATTCTAATTTTAATTATATTCTAATTCTATTCTAATTCTATTTTAATTCTATTTTAATTCTAATTCTATTCTAATTATAATTCTAATTCTAATTCTATTCTAATTCTATTCTAATTCTAGTTCTAATTCTATTCTAACTCTAATTCTATTTCTAATTCTAATTCTAATTATATTCTAATTCTAATTATAATTCTAATTCTATTCTAATTCTATTCTAATTCTATTCTAATTCTATTCTAATTCTAATTCTAATTTTAATCTAATTCTAATTCTATTTCTAATTCTATTCTAATTCTAATTCTATTCTAATTATAATTCTAATTCTATTCTAATTCTATTATAATTATATTATAATTCTATTATAATTCTATTCTAATTATAATTCTATTCTAATTCTATTCTAATTCTAATTCTAATTCTATTCTAATTCTAATTTTAATTCTATTCTAATTCTATTCTAATTCTATTCTAATTCTATTTTAATTCTAATTCTATTCTAATTATAATTCTATTTCTAATTCTAGTTCTATTTCTAGTCTAATTCTATTTCTAATTCTATTCTAATTCTAATTCCATTCTATTTCTAATTCTAATTCTATTCTAATTCTATTATAATTATATTATAATTCTATTATAATTCTATTCTAATTATAATTCTATTCTAATTCTATTCTAATTCTAATTCTAATTCTATTCTAATTCTAATTTTAATTCTATTCTAATTCTATTCTAATTCTATTCTAATTCTATTTTAATTCTAATTCTATTCTAATTATAATTCTATTTCTAATTCTAATTCTAATTCTATTCTAATTCTAATTCTAATTCTAATTATATTCTAATTCTATTCTAATTCTATTCTAATTCTAATTCTAATTCTATTCTAATTCTAATTTTAATTCTATTCTAATTCTATTCTAATTCTATTCTAATTCTATTTTAATTCTAATTCTATTCTAATTATAATTTTATTTCTAATTCTAATTCTAATTCTATTCTAATTCTAATTCTAATTCTAATTCTATTCTAATTTTATTCTAATTCTATTCTAATTCTATTCTAATTCTATTATAATTATATTATAATTCTATTATAATTCTATTCTAATTCTAATTCTATTCTAATTCTATTCTAATTCTAATTCTATTCTAATTCTATTCTAATTCTATTCTAATTCTATTCTAATTCTATTCTAATTCTATTCTAATTCTAATTCTATTTCTAATTATATTTCTAATTCTAATTCTATTTCTATTTCTATTTCTAATTCTATTTCTAATTCCAATCTAATTCTAATTCCAATCTAATTCTAATTTTATTCTAATTCTATTCTAATTCTAATTCTAATTCTAATTCTATTCTATTCTATTCTTATTCTATTCTAATTCTAATTCTAATTCTAATTCTAATTCTAATTCTAATTCTAATTCTAATTCTAATTCTAATTCTAATTCTAATTCTAATTTTAATTCTAATTCTAATTCTAAATCTAATTCTAATTCTAATTCTAATTCTAATTCTATTCTAATTCTAATTCTATTTCTAATTCTATTTCTATTTCTATTTCTAATTCTAATTCTATTCTAATTCTAATTCTATATCTAATTCTAATCTAATTATAATTCTAATTCTATTCTAATTCTATTCTAATTCTATTCTAATTCTAATTCTAATTCTATTCTAATTATAATTATATTCTAATTCTATTCTAATTCCAACCTAATTCTAATTCTATTCTAATTTTAATTCTATTCTAATTCCAATTCTATTTCTAATTCTAATTCTATTCTATTCTAATTCTAATTTTATTCTAATTCTATTCTAATTCTATTCTAATTCTAATTCTAATTCTAATTCTAATTCCATTCTATTTCTATTTCTAATTCTAATTCTAATTCTATTCTAATTCTAATTCTAATTCTATTCTAATTCTAATTCTAATTCTATTCTAATTCTAATTTTAATTCTATTCTAATTCTATTTCTAATTCTAATTTTAATTCTAATTCTAATTCTAATTCTATTCTAATTCTAATTCTAATTCTAATTCTAATTCTAATTCTATTTCTATTTCTAATTCTAATTCTATTATAATTCTAATTCTAATTCTATTCTAATTCTATTCTAATTCTTTTCTAATTCTAGTTCTAATTCTATTCTAATTCTAATTCTATTCCTAATTCTATTCAAATTATATTCTAATTCTATTCTAATTCTATTCTAATTCTAATTCTATATCTAATTCTAATCTAATTCTAATTCTAATTCTATTCTAATTCTATTCTAATTCTAATTGTAATTCTAATTCTAATTCTAATTCTAATTCTATTTCTATTTCTAATTCTAATTCTATTCTAATTCTAATTCTAATTCTAATTCTATTCTAATTATATTCTAATTTTATTTTAATTCTATTCTAATTCTAATTCTAATTCTATTCTAATTCTAATTCTATTTCTAATTATATTCTAATTCTATTCTAATTCTATTCTAATTCTATTATAATTATATTCTAATTCTAATTATATTCTAATTATATTCTAATTCTATTTCTAATTCTATTCTATTTCCAATCTAATTCTAATTCTATTCTAATTCTATTCTAATTCTAATTCTATATCTAATTCTAATCTAATTCTAATTCTATTCTAATTCTATTCTAATTCTAATTCTATTTCTAATTCTAATTCTATTTCTATTTCTAATTCTATTTCTAATTCCAATCTAATTCTAATTCTATTCTAATTCTATTCTAATTCTAATTCTATATCTAATTCTAATCTAATTCTAATTCTAATTCTATTCTAATTCTATTCTAATTCTATTTTAATTCTATTCTAATTCTAATTCTAATTCTAATTCTAATTCTAATTCTATTTCTATTTCTAATTCTAATTTTATTCTAATTCTAATTCTAATTCTAATTCTATTCTAATTATATTCTAATTTTATTCTAATTCTATTCTAATTCTAATTCTAATTCTATTCTAATTCTAATTCTATTTCTAATTACATTCTATTTCTATTCTAATTCTATTCTAATTCTATTATAACTATTCTAATTCTAATTATATTCTAATTCTATTCTAATTCTATATCTAATTCTAATCTAATTCTAATTCTAATTCTAATTCTATTCTAATTCTATTCTAATTCTAAGTCTATTTCTAATTCTAATTCTAATTCTAATTCTATTTCTATTTCTAATTCTAATTCTATTCTAATTCTAATTCTAATTCTAATTCTATTCTAATTATATTCTAATTTTATTTTAATTCTATTCTAATTCTAATTCTAATTCTATTCTAATTCTAATTCTATTTCTAATTATATTCTAATTCTATTCTAATTCTATTCTAATTCTATTATAATTCTATTCTAATTCTAATTATATTCTAATTATATTATAATTCTATTTCTAATTCTATTCTATTTCCAATCTAATTCTAATTCTATTCTAATTCTATTCTAATTCTATTATAATTATATTATAATTCTATTATAATTCTATTCTAATTCTAATTCTATTCTAATTCTATTCTAATTCTATTCTAATTCTAATTCTATTTCTAATTCTATTTCTAAATCTAGTTCTATTTCTATTTCTATTTCTAATTCTATTTCTAATTCCAATCTAATTCTAATTCCAATCTAATTCTAATTCTATTCTAATTCTAATTCTATATCTATTCTAATCTAATTCTAATTCTAATTCTATTCTAATTCTATTCTAATTCTAGTTCTAATTCTATTCTAACTCTAATTCTATTTCTAATTCTATTCTAATTCTATTCTAATTCTATTCTAATTCTAATTCTAATTCTATTCTAATTCTAATTCTATTCTAATTCTAATTCTAATTCTAATTCTATATCTAATTCTAATCTAATTCTAATTCTAATTCTATTCTAATTCTATTCTAATTCTATTCTAATTCTATTCTAATTCTAATTCTAATTCTATTCTAATTCTAATTCTATTCTAATTCTATTCTAATTCTAATTCTAATTCTATTCTAATTCTAATTCTATTTCTAATTCTATTCTAATTCTATTCCAATTCAAATTCTAAATATATTCTAATTCTAATTTTATTCTAATTCTATTCTAATTCTATTCTAATTCTAATTCTAATTCTAATTCTAATTCCATTCTATTTCTATTTCTAATTCTAATTCTAATTCTATTCTAATTCTAATTCTAATTCTAATTCTATTCTAATTCTAATTCTAATTCTATTCTAATTCTAATTTTAATTCTATTCTAATTCTATTCTAATTCTATTTTAATTCTATTTTAATTCTAATTCTATTCTAATTATAATTCTATTTCTAATTCTAATTCTATTTCTAGTCTAATTCTAATTCTAATTTTAATTCTAATTCTATTTTTATTTCTAATTCTAATTCTAATTCTATTCTAATTCTAATTCTAATTCTAATTCTATTCTAATTCTATTCTAATTCTATTCTAGTTCTATTCTAATTCTAATTCTAATTTTAATCTAATTCTAATTCTATTTCTAATTCTATTATAATTCTAATTCTATTCTAATTATAATTCTAATTCTATTCTAATTCTATTATAATTATATTATAATTCTATTATAATTCTATTCTAATTATAATTCTATTCTAATTCTATTCTAATTCTAATTCTAATTCTATTCTAATTCTAATTTTAATTCTATTCTAATTCTATTCTAATTCTATTTTAATTCTAATTCTATTCTAATTATAATTCTATTTCTAATTCTAATTCTATTTCTAGTCTAATTCTAATTCTAATTTTAATTCTAATTCTATTTTTATTTCTAATTCTAATTCTAATTCTATTCTAATTCTAATTCTAATTCTAATTCTATTCTAATTCTATTCTAATTCTATTCTAATTCTATTCTAATTCTAATTCTAATTCTAATTCTATTTCTATTTCTAATTCTAATTTTATTCTAATTCTAATTCTAATTCTAATTCTATTCTAATTATATTCTAATTTTATTCTAATTCTATTCTAATTCTAATTCTAATTCTATTCTAATTCTAATTCTATTTCTAATTACATTCTATTTCTATTCTAATTCTATTCTAATTCTATTATAATTCTATTCTAATTCTAATTATATTCTAATTCTATTCTAATTCTATTTCTAATTCTATTCTAATTCCAATCTAATTCTAATTCTATTCTAATTCTATTCTAATTCTAATTCTATATCTAATTCTAATCTAATTCTAATTCTAATTCTAATTCTATTCTAATTCTATTCTAATTCTAAGTCTATTTCTAATTCTAATTCTAATTCTAATTCTATTTCTATTTCTAATTCTAATTCTATTCTAATTCTAATTCTAATTCTAATTCTATTCTAATTTTATTTTAATTCTATTCTAATTCTAATTCTAATTCTATTCTAATTCTAATTCTATTTCTAATTATATTCTAATTCTATTCTAATTCTATTCTAATTCTATTATAATTCTATTCTAATTCTAATTATATTATAATTCTATTTCTAATTCTATTCTATTTCCAATCTAATTCTAATTCTATTCTAATTCTATTCTAATTCTATTATAATTATATTATAATTCTATTATAATTCTATTCTAATTCTAATTCTATTCTAATTCTATTCTAATTCTATTCTAATTCTAATTCTATTTCTAATTCTATTTCTAAATCTAATTCTATTTCTATTTCTATTTCTAATTCTATTTCTAATTCCAATCTAATTCTAATTCCAATCTAATTATAATTCTATTCTAATTCTAATTCTATATCTATTCTAATCTAATTCTAATTCTAATTCTATTCTAATTCTATTCTAATTCTAGTTCTAATTCTATTCTAACTCTAATTCTATTTCTAATTCTATTCTAATTCTATTCTAATTCTATTCTAATTCTAATTCTAATTCTATTCTAATTCTAATTCTATTCTAATTCTAATTCTAATTCTAATTCTATATCTAATTCTAATCTAATTCTAATTCTAATTCTATTCTAATTCTATTCTAATTCTATTCTAATTCTAATTCTAATTCTATTCTAATTCTAATTCTATTCTAATTCTATTCTAGTTCTAATTCTAATTCTATTCTAATTCTAATTCTATTTCTAATTCTATTCTAATTCTATTCCAATTCAAATTCTAATTCTATTCTAATTCTAATTTTATTCTAATTCTATTCTAATTCTATTCTAATTCTAATTCTAATTCTAATTCTAATTCCATTCTATTTCTATTTCTAATTCTAATTCTAATTCTATTCTAATTCTAATTCGAATTCTATTCTAATTCTAATTCTAATTCTATTCTAATTCTAATTTTAATTCTATTCTAATTCTATTCTAATTCTATTTTAATTCTATTTTAATTCTAATTCTATTCTAATTATAATTCTATTTCTAATTCTAATTCTATTTCTAGTCTAATTCTAATTCTAATTTTAATTCTAATTCTATTTTTATTTCTAATTCTAATTCTAATTCTATTCTAATTCTAATTCTAATTCTAATTCTATTCTAATTCTATTCTAATTCTATTCTAGTTCTATTCTAATTCTAATTCTAATTTTAATCTAATTCTAATTCTATTTCTAATTCTATTATAATTCTAATTCTATTCTAATTATAATTCTAATTCTATTCTAATTCTATTATAATTATATTATAATTCTATTATAATTCTATTCTAATTATAATTCTATTCTAATTCTATTCTAATTCTAATTCTAATTCTATTCTAATTCTAATTTTAATTCTATTCTAATTCTATTCTAATTCTATTCTAATTCTATTTTAATTCTAATTCTATTCTAATTATAATTCTATTTCTAATTCTAATTCTATTTCTAGTCTAATTCTAATTCTAATTTTAATTCTAATTCTATTTTTATTTCTAATTCTAATTCTAATTCTATTCTAATTCTAATTCTAATTCTAATTCTATTCTAATTCTATTCTAATTCTATTCTAATTCTATTCTAATTCTAATTCTAATTTTAATTCTAATTCTATTTTTATTTCTAATTCTAATTCTAATTCTATTCTAATTCTAATTCTAATTCTAATTCTATTCTAATTCTATTCTAATTCTATTCTAATTCTATTCTAATTCTATTATAATTATATTATAATTCTATTATAATTCTATTCTAATTCTAATTCTATTCTAATTCTATTCTAATTCTATTATAATTCTATTCTAATTCTAATTCTATTTCTATTTCTATTTCTAATTCTATTTCTAATTCCAATCTAATTCTAATTCCAATCTAATTCTAATTTTATTCTAATTCTATTCTAATTCTAATTCTAATTCTAATTCTATTCTATTCTATTCTTATTCTATTCTAATTCTAATTCTAATTCTAATTCTAATTCTAATTCTAATTCTAATTCTAATTCTAATTCTAATTCTAATTCTAATTCTAAATCTAATTCTAATTCTAATTCTAATTCTAATTCTATTCTATTTCTATTTCTATTTCTAATTCTAATTCTATTCTAATTCTAATTCTATATCTAATTCTAATCTAATTATAATTCTAATTCTATTCTAATTCTATTCTAATTCTATTCTAATTCTAATTCTAATTCTATTCTAATTATAATTATATTCTAATTCTATTCTAATTATAATTATATTCTAATTCTATTCTAATTCCAACCTAATTCTAATTCTATTCTAATTTTAATTCTATTCTAATTCCAATTCTATTTCTAATTCTAATTCTATTCTATTCTAATTCTAATTTTATTCTAATTCTATTCTAATTCTATTCTAATTCTAATTCTAATTCTAATTCTAATTCCATTCTATTTCTATTTCTAATTCTAATTCTAATTCTATTCTAATTCTAATTCTAATTCTATTCTAATTCTAATTCTAATTCTATTCTAATTCTAATTCTAATTCTATTCTAATTCTAATTTTAATTCTATTCTAATTCTATTCTAATTCTACTTTAATTCTAATTCTATTCTAATTATAATTCTATTTCTAATTCTAATTCTATTTCTAGTCTAATTCTAATTCTAATTTTAATTCTAATTCTATTTTTATTTCTAATTCTAATTCTAATTCTATTCTAATTCTAATTCTAATTCTAATTCTATTCTAATTCTATTCTAATTCTATTCTAATTCTAATTCTAATTTTAATCTAATTCTAATTCTATTTCTAATTATATTCTAATTCTATTCAAATTCTAATTCTATTCTAATTCTATTCTAATTCTAATCTAATTCTAATTCTAATTCTATTCTAATTCTATTCTAATTCTATTCTAATTCTAATTCTAATTCCATTCTAATTCTAATTATATTCTAATTCTATTCTAATTCCAACCTAATTCTAATTCTATTCTAATTCTAATTCTATTCTAATTATAATTCTAATTCTATTCTAATTCTATTATAATTATATTATAATTCTATTATAATTCTATTCTAATTCTAATTCTATTCTAATTCTATTCTAATTCTATTCTAATTCTATTCTAATTCTATTCTAATTCTAATTCTATTTCTAATTCTATCTCTAATTCTAATTCTATTTCTAATTCCAATCTAATTCTAATTCCAATCTAATTCTAATTCTATTCTAATTCTAATTCTATATCTATTCTAATCTAATTCTAATTCTAATTCTATTCTAATTCTATTCTAATTCTAGTTCTAATTCTATTCTAACTCTAATTCTATTTCTAATTCTATTCTAATTCTATTCTAATTCTATTCTAATTCTAATTCTAATTCTATTCTAATTCTAATTCTAATTCTAATTCTATTCTAATTCTATTCTAATTCTATTCTAATTCTATTCTAATTCTAATTCTAATTCTAATTCTAATTCTAATTCTAATTCTAATTCTAATTCTAATTCTAATTCTAATTCTATTTCTAATTCTAATTCTATTCTAATTCTAATTCTAATTCTAATTCTATTCTAATTCTATTCTAATTCTTTTCTAATTCTAGTTCTAATTCTATTCTAATTCTAATTCTATTCCTAATTCTATTCAAATTATATTCTAATTCTATTCTAATTCTAATCCTAATTCTATTCTAATTCTAATTCTAATTCTATTCTAATTCTATTCTAATTCTATTCTAATTCTATTCTAATTATAATTCTATTTCTAATTCTAATTATATTTCTAATTCTAATTCTAGTTCTATTTTTATTTCTAATTCTAATTCTATTCTAATTCTAATTCTAATTCTAATTCTAATTCTAATCTAATTCTATTCTAATTCTATTCTAATTCTATTCTAATTCTATTCTAATTCTAATTCTAATCTAATTCTAATTATATTTCTAATTATATTCTAATTCTATTCTAATTCTATTTCTAATTCTATTTCTAATTCCAACCTCTTTCTAATTCTATTCTAATTCTAATTCTATTCTAATTCTAATTCTAATTCTAATTCTATATCTAATTCTAATCAAATTCTAATTCTAATTCTATTCTAATTCTATTCTAATTATATTCTAATTCTAATTCTAATTCTATTCTAATTCTAATTCTATTCTAATTCTATTCTAATTCTAATTCTAATTCTATTCTAATTCTAATTCTATTTCTAATTCTATTCTAATTCTATTCTAATTCTAATTTTATTCTAATTCTATTCTAATTCTAATTCTAATTCTAATTCTAATTCCATTCTATTTCTATTTCTAATTCTAATTCTAATTCTATTCTAATTCTAATTCTAATTCTATTATAATTCTAATTCTAATTCTATTCTAATTCTAATTTTAATTATATTCTAATTCTATTCTAATTCTATTTTAATTCTATTTTAATTCTAATTCTATTCTAATTATAATTCTAATTCTAATTCTATTCTAATTCTATTCTAATTCTAGTTCTAATTCTATTCTAACTCTAATTCTATTTCTAATTCTAATTCTAATTCTATTCTAATTCTAATTATAATTCTAATTCTATTCTAATTCTATTCTAATTCTATTCTAATTCTAATTCTAATTTTAATCTAATTCTAATTCTATTTCTAATTCTATTCTAATTCTAATTCTATTCTAATTATAATTCTAATTCTATTCTAATTCTATTATAATTATATTATAATTCTGTTATAATTCTATTCTAATTATAATTCTATTCTAATTCTATTCTAATTCTAATTCTAATTCTATTCCAATTCTAATTTTAATTCTATTCTAATTCTATTCTAATTCTATTCTAATTCTATTTTAATTCTAATTCTATTCTAATTATAATTCTATTTCTAATTCTAATTCTATTTCTAGTCTAATTCTATTTCTAATTCTATTCTAATTCTAATTCCATTCTATTTCTAATTCTAATTCTATTCTAATTCTATTATAATTATATTATAATTCTATTATAATTCTATTCTAATTATAATTCTATTCTAATTCTATTCTAATTCTAATTCTAATTCTATTCTAATTCTAATTTTAATTCTATTCTAATTCTATTCTAATTCTATTCTAATTCTATTTTAATTCTAATTCTATTCTAATTATAATTCTATTTCTAATTCTAATTCTAATTCTATTCTAATTCTAATTCTAATTCTAATTATATTCTAATTCTATTCTAATTCTATTCTAATTCTATTCTAATTCTAATTCTAATTTTAATCTATTTCTAATTCTATTTCTAATTATATTCTAATTCTATTCAAATTCTAATTCTATTCTAATTCTATTCTAATTCTAATCTAATTCTAATTCTAATTCTATTCTAATTCTATTCTAATTCTAATTCTAATTCTATTCTAATTCTAATTATATTCTAATTCTATTCTAATTCCAACCTAATTCTAATTATATTCTAATTCTAATTATATTCTAATTCTATTATAATTCTATTATAATTCTATTATAATTCTATTCTAATTCTAATTCTATTCTAATTCTATTCTAATTCTATTCTAATTCTATTCTAATTCTAATGCTATTTCTAATTCTATTTCTAATTCTAATTCTATTTCTATTTCTATTTCTAATTCTATTTCTAATTCCAATCTAATTCTAATTCCAATCTAATTCTAATTCTATTCTAATTCTAATTCTATATCTATTCTAATCTAATTCTAATTCTAATTCTATTCTAATTCTATTCTAATTCTAGTTCTAATTCTAATTCTAATTCTATTTCTAATTCTATTCTATGTCCAATCTAATTCTAATTCTATTCTAATTCTATTCTAATTCTAATTCTATATCTAATTCTAATCTAATTCTAATTCTATTCTAATTCTATTCTAATTCTAATTCTATTTCTAATTCTAATTCTATTTCTATTTCTAATTCTATTTCTAATTCCAATCTAATTCTAATTCTATTCTAATTCTATTCTAATTCTAATTCTATATCTAATTCTAATCTAATTCTAATTCTAATTCTATTCTAATTCTATTCTAATTCTATTTTAATTCTATTCTAATTCTAATTCTAATTCTAATTCTAATTCTAATTCTATTTCTATTTCTAATTCTAATTCTATTCTAATTCTAATTCTAATTCTAATTCTATTCTAATTATATTCTAATTTTATTCTAATTCTATTCTAATTCTAATTCTAATTCTATTCTAATTCTAATTCTAATTCTATTCTAATTCTAATTCTATTTCTAATTCTATTCTAATTCTATTCCAATTCAAATTCTAATTCTATTCTAATTCTAATTTTATTCTAATTCTATTCTAATTCTATTCTAATTCTAATTCTAATTCTAATTCTAATTCCATTCTATTTCTATTTCTAATTCTAATTCTAATTCTATTCTAATTCTAATTCTAATTCTATTCTAATTCTAATTCTAATTCTATTCTAATTCTAATTTTAATTCTATTCTAATTCTATTCTAATTCTATTTTAATTCTAATTCTATTCTAATTCTAATTCTAATTCTATTCTAATTCTAATTCTAATTCTATTTCTAGTCTAATTCTAATTCTAATTTTAATTCTAATTCTATTTTTATTTCTAATTCTAATTCTAATTCTATTCTAATTCTAATTCTAATTCTAATTCTATTCTAATTCTATTCTAATTCTATTCTAGTTCTATTCTAATTCTAATTCTAATTTTAATCTAATTCTAATTCTATTTCTAATTCTATTATAATTCTAATTCTATTCTAATTATAATTCTAATTCTATTCTAATTCTATTATAATTATATTATAATTCTATTATAATTCTATTCTAATTATAATTCTATTCTAATTCTATTCTAATTCTAATTCTAATTCTATTCTAATTCTAATTTTAATTCTATTCTAATTCTATTCTAATTCTATTCTAATTCTATTTTAATTCTAATTCTATTCTAATTATAATTCTATTTCTAATTCTAATTCTATTTCTAGTCTAATTCTAATTCTAATTTTAATTCTAATTCTATTTTTATTTCTAATTCTAATTCTAATTCTATTCTAATTCTAATTCTAATTCTAATTCTATTCTAATTCTATTCTAATTCTATTCTAATTCTATTCTAATTCTAATTCTAATTTTAATTCTAATTCTATTTTTATTTCTAATTCTAATTCTAATTCTATTCTAATTCTAATTCTAATTCTAATTCTATTCTAATTCTATTCTAATTCTATTCTAATTCTATTCTAATTCTATTATAATTCTATTATAATTCTATTATAATTCTATTCTAATTCTAATTCTATTTCTATTTCTATTTCTAATTCTATTTCTAATTCTATTTCTATTTCTATTTCTAATTCTAATTCTATTCTAATTCTATTCTAATTCTATTCTAATTCTATTATAATTCTATTCTAATTCTAATTCTATTTCTATTTCTATTTCTAATTCTATTTCTAATTCCAATTTAATTCTAATTCCAATCTAATTCTAATTTTATTATAATTCTATTCTAATTCTAATTCTAATTCTAATTCTATTCTATTCTATTCTTATTCTATTCTAATTCTAATTCTAATTCTAATTCTAATTCTAATTCTAATTCTAATTCTAATTCTAATTCTAATTCTAATTCTAATTCTAATTCTAATTCTAATTCTAATTCTAATTCTAATTCTAATTTTAATTCTAATTCTATTTTTATTTCTAATTCTAATTCTAATTCTAATTCTATTCTATTTCTATTTCTATTTCTAATTCTAATTCTATTCTAATTCTAATTCTATATCTAATTCTAATTATAATTCTAGTTCTAATTCTATTCTAATTCTATTCTAATTCTATTCTAATTCTAATTCTAATTCTATTCTAATTATAATTATATTCTAATTCTATTCTAATTCCAACCTAATTCTAATTCTATTCTAATTTTAATTCTATTCTAATTCCAATTCTATTTCTAATTCTAATTCTATTCTATTCTAATTCTAATTTTATTCTAATTCTATTCTAATTCTGTTCTAATTCTAATTCTAATTCTAATTCTAATTCCATTCTATTTCTATTTCTAATTCTAATTCTAATTCTATTCTAATTCTAATTCTAATTCTATTCTAATTCTAATTCTAATTCTATTCTAATTCTAATTCTAATTCTATTCTAATTCTAATTTTAATTCTATTCTAATTCTATTCTAATTCTATTCTAATTCTACTTTAATTCTAATTCTATTCTAATTATAATTCTATTTCTAATTCTAATTCTATTTCTAGTCTAATTCTAATTCTAATTTTAATTCTAATTCTATTTTTATTTCTAATTCTAATTCTAATTCTATTCTAATTCTAATTCTAATTCTAATTCTATTCTAATTCTATTCTAATTCTATTCTAATTCTAATTCTAATTTTAATCTAATTCTAATTCTATTTCTAATTATATTCTAATTCTATTCAAATTCTAATTCTATTCTAATTCTATTCTAATTCTAATCTAATTCTAATTCTAATTCTATTCTAATTCTATTCTAATTCTATTCTAATTCTAATTCTAATTCCATTCTAATTCTAATTATATTCTAATTCTATTCTAATTCCAACCTAATTCTAATTCTATTCTAATTCTAATTCTATTCTAATTATAATTCTAATTCTATTCTAATTCTATTATAATTATATTA
Source organism: Streptanthus diversifolius (assembly GCA_039880935.1). Taxonomy (NCBI): domain Eukaryota; kingdom Viridiplantae; phylum Streptophyta; class Magnoliopsida; order Brassicales; family Brassicaceae; genus Streptanthus; species Streptanthus diversifolius. The sequence continues at coordinate 23,469,856 of JAXGFM010000007.1, read as the reverse complement.
TAATTCTATTCTAATTCTATTCTAATTCTAATTCTATTCTAATTCTATTCTAATTCTATTCTAATTCTATTCTAATTCTATTCTAATTCTATTCTAATTCTAATTCTATTTCTAATTCTATTTCTAATTCTAATTCTATTTCTAATTCCAATCTAATTCTAATTCCAATCTAATTCTAATTCTATTCTAATTCTAATTCTATATCTATTCTAATCTAATTCTAATTCTAATTCTATTCTAATTCTGTTCTAATTCTATTCTAATTCTAGTTCTAATTCTATTCTAACTCTAATTCTATTTCTAATTCTATTCTAATTCTATTCTAATTCTATTCTAATTCTAATTCTAATTCTATTCTAATTCTAATTCTAATTCTAATTCTATTCTAATTCTATTCTAATTCTATTCTAATTCTAATTCTAATTCTAATTCTAATTCTAATTCTAATTCTAATTCTAATTCTAATTCTAATTCTAATTCTAATTCTATTTCTATTTCTAATTCTAATTCTATTCTAATTCTAATTCTAATTCTAATTCTAATTCTATTCTAATTCTATTCTAATTCTTTTCTAATTCTAGTTCTAATTCTATTCTAATTCTAATTCTATTCCTAATTCTATTCAAATTATATTCTAATTCTATTCTAATTCTAATCCTAATTCTATTCTAATTATAATTCTAATTCTATTCTAATTCTATTCTAATTCTATTCTAATTCTATTCTAATTCTATTCTAATTCTAATTCTATTTCTAATTCTAATTCTATTTCTAATTCTAATTCTAGTTCTATTTTTATTTCTAATTCTAATTCTAATTCTATTCTAATTCTAATTCTAATTCTAATTCTATTCTAATTCTATTCTAATTCTATTCTAATTCTAATTCTAATTTTAATCTAATTCTAATTCTATTTCTAATTATATTCTAATTCTATTCAAATTCTAATTCTATTCTAATTCTATTCTAATTCTAATCTAATTCTAATTCTAATTCTATTCTAATTCTATTCTAATTCTATTCTAATTCTAATTCTAATTCCATTCTAATTCTAATTATATTCTAATTCTATTCTAATTCCAACCTAATTCTAATTCTATTCTAATTCTAATTCTATTCTAATTATAATTCTAATTCTATTCTAATTCTATTATAATTATATTATAATTCTATTATAATTCTATTCTAATTCTAATTCTATTCTAATTCTATTCTAATTCTATTCTAATTCCATTCTAATTCTATTCTAATTCTAATTCTATTTCTAATTCTATTTCTAATTCTAATTCTATTTCTAATTCCAATCTAATTCTAATTCCAATCTAATTCTAATTCTATTCTAATTCTAATTCTATATCTATTCTAATCTAATTCTAATTCTAATTCTATTCTAATTCTATTCTAATTCTAGTTCTAATTCTATTCTAACTCTAATTCTATTTCTAATTCTATTCTAATTCTATTCTAATTCTATTCTAATTCTAATTCTAATTCTATTCTAATTCTAATTCTAATTCTAATTCTATTCTAATTCTATTCTAATTTTATTCTAATTCTATTCTAATTCTAATTCTAATTCTAATTCTAATTCTAATTCTAATTCTAATTCTAATTCTAATTCTATTTCTATTTCTAATTCTAATTCTATTCTAATTCTAATTCTAATTCTAATTCTATTCTAATTCTATTCTAATTCTTTTCTAATTCTAGTTCTAATTCTATTCTAATTCTAATTCTATTCCTAATTCTATTCAAATTATATTCTAATTCTATTCTAATTCTAATCCTAATTCTATTCTAATTCTAATTCTAATTCTAATCTAATTCTATTCTAATTCTATTCTAATTCTATTCTAATTCTAATTCTAATCTAATTCTAATTATATTTCTAATTATATTCTAATTCTATTCTAATTCTAATTCTATTCTAATTCTATTTCTAATTCTATTTCTAATTCCAACCTAATTCTAATTCTATTCTAATTCTAATTCTATTCTAATTCTAATTCTAATTCTAATTCTATATCTAATTCTAATCTAATTCTAATTCTAATTCTATTCTAATTCTATTCTAATTATATTCTAATTCTAATTCTAATTCTATTCTAATTCTAATTCTATTCTAATTCTATTCTAATTCTAATTCTAATTCTATTCTAATTCTAATTCTATTTCTAATTCTATTCTAATTCTATTCTAATTCTAATTTTATTCTAATTCTATTCTAATTATATTCTAATTCTAATTCTAATTCTAATTCTAATTCCATTCTATTTCTATTTCTAATTCTAATTCTAATTCTATTCTAATTCTAATTCTATTCTAATTCTATTCTAATTCTAATTCTATTCTAATTCTAATTCTATTCTAATTCTATTCTAATTCTAGTTCTAATTCTATTCTAACTCTAATTCTATTTCTAATTCTAATTCTAATTCTATTCTAATTCTAATTATAATTCTAATTCTATTCTAATTCTATTCTAATTCTATTCTAATTCTATTCTAATTCTAATTCTAATTTTAATCTAATTCTAATTCTATTTCTAATTCTATTCTAATTCTAATTCTATTCTAATTATAATTCTAATTCTATTCTAATTCTATTATAATTATATTATAATTCTATTATAATTCTATTCTAATTATAATTCTATTCTAATTCTATTCTAATTCTAATTCTAATTCTATTCTAATTCTAATTTTAATTCTATTCTAATTCTATTCTAATTCTATTCTAATTCTATTTTAATTCTAATTCTATTCTAATTATAATTCTATTTCTAATTCTAATTCTATTTCTAGTCTAATTCTATTTCTAATTCTATTCTAATTCTAATTCCATTCTATTTCTAATTCTAATTCTATTCTAATTCTATTATAATTATATTATAATTCTATTATAATTCTATTCTAATTATAATTCTATTCTAATTCTATTCTAATTCTAATTCTAATTCTATTCTAATTCTAATTTTAATTCTATTCTAATTCTATTCTAATTCTATTCTAATTCTATTTTAATTCTAATTCTATTCTAATTATAATTCTATTTCTAATTCTAATTCTAATTCTATTCTAATTCTAATTCTAATTCTAATTATATTCTAATTCTATTCTAATTCTATTCTAATTCTATTCTAATTCTAATTCTAATTTTAATCTATTTCTAATTCTATTTCTAATTATATTCTAATTCTATTCAAATTCTAATTCTATTCTAATTCTATTCTAATTCTAATCTAATTCTAATTCTAATTCTATTCTAATTCTATTCTAATTCTAATTCTAATTCTATTCTAATTCTAATTATATTCTAATTCTATTCTAATTCTAATTCTATATCTATTCTAATCTAATTCTAATTCTAATTCTATTCTAATTCTATTCTAATTCTATTCTAATTCTAGTTCTAATTCTATTCTAACTCTAATTCTATTCTAATTCTATTCTAATTCTATTCTAATTCTAATCTAATTCTAATTCTAATTCTATTCTAATTCTATTCTAATTCTATTCTAATTCTAATTCTAATTCCATTCTAATTCTAATTATATTCTAATTCTATTCTAATTCCAACCTAATTCTAATTCTATTCTAATTCTAATTCTATTCTAATTATAATTCTAATTCTATTCTAATTCTATTATAATTATATTATAATTCTATTATAATTCTATTCTAATTCTAATTCTATTCTAATTCTATTCTAATTCTATTCTAATTCCATTCTAATTCTATTCTAATTCTAATTCTATTTCTAATTCTATTTCTAATTCTAATTCTATTTCTAATTCCAATCTAATTCTAATTCCAATCTAATTCTAATTCTATTCTAATTCTAATTCTATATCTATTCTAATCTAATTCTAATTCTAATTCTATTCTAATTCTATTCTAATTCTAGTTCTAATTCTATTCTAACTCTAATTCTATTTCTAATTCTATTCTAATTCTATTCTAATTCTATTCTAATTCTAATTCTAATTCTATTCTAATTCTAATTCTAATTCTAATTCTATTCTAATTCTATTCTAATTTTATTCTAATTCTATTCTAATTCTAATTCTAATTCTAATTCTAATTCTAAATCTAATTCTAATTCTAATTCTAATTCTATTTCTATTTCTAATTCTAATTCTATTCTAATTCTAATTCTAATTCTAATTCTATTCTAATTCTATTCTAATTCTTTTCTAATTCTAGTTCTAATTCTATTCTAATTCTAATTCTATTCCTAATTCTATTCAAATTATATTCTAATTCTATTCTAATTCTAATCCTAATTCTATTCTAATTCTAATTCTAATTCTAATCTAATTCTATTCTAATTCTATTCTAATTATATTCTAATTCTATTCTAATTCTAATTCTAATCTAATTCTAATTATATTTCTAATTATATTCTAATTCTATTCTAATTCTAATTCTATTCTAATTCTATTTCTAATTCTATTTCTAATTCCAACCTAATTCTAATTCTATTCTAATTCTAATTCTATTCTAATTCTAATTCTAATTCTAATTCTATATCTAATTCTAATCTAATTCTAATTCTAATTCTATTCTAATTCTATTCTAATTATATTCTAATTCTAATTCTAATTCTATTCTAATTCTAATTCTATTCTAATTCTATTCTAATTCTAATTCTAATTCTATTCTAATTCTAATTCTATTTCTAATTCTATTCTAATTCTATTCTAATTCTAATTTTATTCTAATTCTATTCTAATTATATTCTAATTCTAATTCTAATTCTAATTCTAATTCCATTCTATTTCTATTTCTAATTCTAATTCTAATTCTATTCTAATTCTAATTCTATTCTAATTCTATTCTAATTCTAATTCTATTCTAATTCTAATTCTATTCTAATTCTATTCTAATTCTAGTTCTAATTCTATTCTAACTCTAATTCTATTTCTAATTCTAATTCTAATTCTATTCTAATTCTAATTATAATTCTAATTCTATTCTAATTCTATTCTAATTCTATTCTAATTCTATTCTAATTCTAATTCTAATTTTAATCTAATTCTAATTCTATTTCTAATTCTATTCTAATTCTAATTCTATTCTAATTATAATTCTAATTCTATTCTAATTCTATTATAATTATATTATAATTCTATTATAATTCTATTCTAATTATAATTCTATTCTAATTCTATTCTAATTCTAATTCTAATTCTATTCTAATTCTAATTTTAATTCTATTCTAATTCTATTCTAATTCTATTCTAATTCTATTTTAATTCTAATTCTATTCTAATTATAATTCTATTTCTAATTCTAATTCTATTTCTAGTCTAATTCTATTTCTAATTCTATTCTAATTCTAATTCCATTCTATTTCTAATTCTAATTCTATTCTAATTCTATTATAATTATATTATAATTCTATTATAATTCTATTCTAATTATAATTCTATTCTAATTCTATTCTAATTCTAATTCTAATTCTATTCTAATTCTAATTTTAATTCTATTCTAATTCTATTCTAATTCTATTCTAATTCTATTTTAATTCTAATTCTATTCTAATTATAATTCTATTTCTAATTCTAATTCTAATTCTATTCTAATTCTAATTCTAATTCTAATTATATTCTAATTCTATTCTAATTCTATTCTAATTCTATTCTAATTCTAATTCTAATTTTAATCTATTTCTAATTCTATTTCTAATTATATTCTAATTCTATTCAAATTCTAATTCTATTCTAATTCTATTCTAATTCTAATCTAATTCTAATTCTAATTCTATTCTAATTCTATTCTAATTCTAATTCTAATTCTATTCTAATTCTAATTATATTCTAATTCTATTCTAATTCCAACCTAATTCTAATTATATTCTAATTCTAATTATATTCTAATTCTATTATAATTCTATTATAATTCTATTATAATTCTATTCTAATTCTAATTCTATTCTAATTCTATTCTAATTCTATTCTAATTCTATTCTAATTCTAATGCTATTTCTAATTCTATTTCTAATTCTAATTCTATTTCTATTTCTATTTCTAATTCTATTTCTAATTCCAATCTAATTCTAATTCCAATCTAATTCTAATTCTATTCTAATTCTAATTCTATATCTATTCTAATCTAATTCTAATTCTAATTCTATTCTAATTCTATTCTAATTCTAGTTCTAATTCTAATTCTAATTCTATTTCTAATTCTATTCTATGTCCAATCTAATTCTAATTCTATTCTAATTCTATTCTAATTCTAATTCTATATCTAATTCTAATCTAATTCTAATTCTATTCTAATTCTATTCTAATTCTAATTCTATTTCTAATTCTAATTCTATTTCTATTTCTAATTCTATTTCTAATTCCAATCTAATTCTAATTCTATTCTAATTCTATTCTAATTCTAATTCTATATCTAATTCTAATCTTATTCTAATTCTAATTCTATTCTAATTCTATTCTAATTCTATTTTAATTCTATTCTAATTCTAATTCTAATTCTAATTCTAATTCTAATTCTATTTCTATTTCTAATTCTAATTCTATTCTAATTCTAATTCTAATTCTAATTCTATTCTAATTATATTCTAATTTTATTCTAATTCTATTCTAATTCTAATTCTAATTCTATTCTAATTCTAATTCTAATTCTATTCTAATTCTAATTCTATTTCTAATTCTATTCTAATTCTATTCCAATTCAAATTCTAATTCTATTCTAATTCTAATTTTATTCTAATTCTATTCTAATTCTATTCTAATTCTAATTCTAATTCTAATTCTAATTCCATTCTATTTCTATTTCTAATTCTAATTCTAATTCTATTCTAATTCTAATTCTAATTCTATTCTAATTCTAATTCTAATTCTATTCTAATTCTAATTTTAATTCTATTCTAATTCTATTCTAATTCTATTTTAATTCTATTTTAATTCTAATAATATTCTAATTATAATTCTATTTCTAATTCTAATTCTATTTCTAGTCTAATTCTAATTCTAATTTTAATTCTAATTCTATTTTTATTTCTAATTCTAATTCTAATTCTATTCTAATTCTAATTCTAATTCTAATTCTATTCTAATTCTATTCTAATTCTATTCTAGTTCTATTCTAATTCTAATTCTAATTTTAATCTAATTCTAATTCTATTTCTAATTCTATTATAATTCTAATTCTATTCTAATTATAATTCTAATTCTATTCTAATTCTATTATAATTATATTATAATTCTATTATAATTCTATTCTAATTATAATTCTATTCTAATTCTATTCTAATTCTAATTCTAATTCTATTCTAATTCTAATTTTAATTCTATTCTAATTCTATTCTAATTCTATTCTAATTCTATTTTAATTCTAATTCTATTCTAATTATAATTCTATTTCTAATTCTAATTCTATTTCTAGTCTAATTCTAATTCTAATTTTAATTCTAATTCTATTTTTATTTCTAATTCTAATTCTAATTCTATTCTAATTCTAATTCTAATTCTAATTCTATTCTAATTCTATTCTAATTCTATTCTAATTCTATTCTAATTCTAATTCTAATTTTAATTCTAATTCTATTTTTATTTCTAATTCTAATTCTAATTCTATTCTAATTCTAATTCTAATTCTAATTCTATTCTAATTCTATTCTAATTCTATTCTAATTCTATTCTAATTCTATTATAATTCTATTATAATTCTATTATAATTCTATTCTAATTCTAATTCTATTTCTATTTCTATTTCTAATTCTATTTCTAATTCTATTTCTATTTCTATTTCTAATTCTAATTCTATTCTAATTCTATTCTAATTCTATTCTAATTCTATTATAATTCTATTCTAATTCTAATTCTATTTCTATTTCTATTTCTAATTCTATTTCTAATTCCAATTTAATTCTAATTCCAATCTAATTCTAATTTTATTATAATTCTATTCTAATTCTAATTCTAATTCTAATTCTATTCTATTCTATTCTTATTCTATTCTAATTCTAATTCTAATTCTAATTCTAATTCTAATTCTAATTCTAATTCTAATTCTAATTCTAATTCTAATTCTAATTCTAATTCTAATTCTAATTCTAATTCTAATTCTAATTCTAATTCTAATTTTAATTCTAATTCTATTTTTATTTCTAATTCTAATTCTAATTCTAATTCTATTCTATTTCTATTTCTATTTCTAATTCTAATTCTATTCTAATTCTAATTCTATATCTAATTCTAATTCTAATTCTAGTTCTAATTCTATTCTAATTCTATTCTAATTCTATTCTAATTCTAATTCTAATTCTATTCTAATTATAATTATATTCTAATTCTATTCTAATTCCAACCTAATTCTAATTCTATTCTAATTTTAATTCTATTCTAATTCCAATTCTATTTCTAATTCTAATTCTATTCTATTCTAATTCTAATTTTATTCTAATTCTATTCTAATTCTGTTCTAATTCTAATTCTAATTCTAATTCTAATTCCATTCTATTTCTATTTCTAATTCTAATTCTAATTCTATTCTAATTCTAATTCTAATTCTATTCTAATTCTAATTCTAATTCTATTCTAATTCTAATTCTAATTCTATTCTAATTCTAATTTTAATTCTATTCTAATTCTATTCTAATTCTATTCTAATTCTACTTTAATTCTAATTCTATTCTAATTATAATTCTATTTCTAATTCTAATTCTATTTCTAGTCTAATTCTAATTCTAATTTTAATTCTAATTCTATTTTTATTTCTAATTCTAATTCTAATTCTATTCTAATTCTAATTCTAATTCTAATTCTATTCTAATTCTATTCTAATTCTATTCTAATTCTAATTCTAATTTTAATCTAATTCTAATTCTATTTCTAATTATATTCTAATTCTATTCAAATTCTAATTCTATTCTAATTCTATTCTAATTCTAATCTAATTCTAATTCTAATTCTATTCTAATTCTATTCTAATTCTATTCTAATTCTAATTCTAATTCCATTCTAATTCTAATTATATTCTAATTCTATTCTAATTCCAACCTAATTCTAATTCTATTCTAATTCTAATTCTATTCTAATTATAATTCTAATTCTATTCTAATTCTATTATAATTATATTATAATTCTATTATAATTCTATTCTAATTCTAATTCTATTCTAATTCTATTCTAATTCTATTCTAATTCTATTCTAATTCTATTCTAATTCTATTCTAATTCTAATTCTATTTCTAATTCTATTTCTAATTCTAATTCTATTTCTAATTCCAATCTAATTCTAATTCCAATCTAATTCTAATTCTATTCTAATTCTAATTCTATATCTATTCTAATCTAATTCTAATTCTAATTCTATTCTAATTCTGTTCTAATTCTATTCTAATTCTAGTTCTAATTCTATTCTAACTCTAATTCTATTTCTAATTCTATTCTAATTCTATTCTAATTCTATTCTAATTCTAATTCTAATTCTATTCTAATTCTAATTCTAATTCTAATTCTATTCTAATTCTATTCTAATTCTATTCTAATTCTAATTCTAATTCTAATTCTAATTCTAATTCTAATTCTAATTCTAATTCTAATTCTAATTCTAATTCTAATTCTATTTCTATTTCTAATTCTAATTCTATTCTAATTCTAATTCTAATTCTAATTCTAATTCTATTCTAATTCTATTCTAATTCTTTTCTAATTCTAGTTCTAATTCTATTCTAATTCTAATTCTATTCCTAATTCTATTCAAATTATATTCTAATTCTATTCTAATTCTAATCCTAATTCTATTCTAATTCTAATTCTAATTCTATTCTAATTCTATTCTAATTCTATTCTAATTCTATTCTAATTCTATTCTAATTCTAATTCTATTTCTAATTCTAATTCTATTTCTAATTCTAATTCTAGTTCTATTTTTATTTCTAATTCTAATTCTAATTCTATTCTAATTCTAATTCTAATTCTAATTCTATTCTAATTCTATTCTAATTCTATTCTAATTCTAATTCTAATTTTAATCTAATTCTAATTCTATTTCTAATTATATTCTAATTCTATTCAAATTCTAATTCTATTCTAATTCTATTCTAATTCTAATCTAATTCTAATTCTAATTCTATTCTAATTCTATTCTAATTCTATTCTAATTCTAATTCTAATTCCATTCTAATTCTAATTATATTCTAATTCTATTCTAATTCCAACCTAATTCTAATTCTATTCTAATTCTAATTCTATTCTAATTATAATTCTAATTCTATTCTAATTCTATTATAATTATATTATAATTCTATTATAATTCTATTCTAATTCTAATTCTATTCTAATTCTATTCTAATTCTATTCTAATTCCATTCTAATTCTATTCTAATTCTAATTCTATTTCTAATTCTATTTCTAATTCTAATTCTATTTCTAATTCCAATCTAATTCTAATTCCAATCTAATTCTAATTCTATTCTAATTCTAATTCTATATCTATTCTAATCTAATTCTAATTCTAATTCTATTCTAATTCTATTCTAATTCTAGTTCTAATTCTATTCTAACTCTAATTCTATTTCTAATTCTATTCTAATTCTATTCTAATTCTATTCTAATTCTAATTCTAATTCTATTCTAATTCTAATTCTAATTCTAATTCTATTCTAATTCTATTCTAATTCTATTCTAATTCTATTCTAATTCTAATTCTAATTCTAATTCTAATTCTAATTCTAATTCTAATTCTAATTCTAATTCTATTTCTATTTCTAATTCTAATTCTATTCTAATTCTAATTCTAATTCTAATTCTATTCTAATTCTATTCTAATTCTTTTCTAATTCTAGTTCTAATTCTATTCTAATTCTAATTCTATTCCTAATTCTATTCAAATTATATTCTAATTCTATTCTAATTCTAATCCTAATTCTATTCTAATTCTAATTCTAATTCTAATCTAATTCTATTCTAATTCTATTCTAATTCTATTCTAATTCTATTCTAATTCTAATTCTAATCTAATTCTAATTATATTTCTAATTATATTCTAATTCTATTCTAATTCTAATTCTATTCTAATTCTATTTCTAATTCTATTTCTAATTCCAACCTAATTCTAATTCTATTCTAATTCTAATTCTATTCTAATTCTAATTCTAATTCTAATTCTATATCTAATTCTAATCTAATTCTAATTCTAATTCTATTCTAATTCTAATCCTAATTCTATTCTAATTCTAATTCTAATTCTATTCTAATTCTAATTCTATTCTAATTCTATTCTAATTCTAATTCTAATTCTATTCTAATTCTAATTCTATTTCTAATTCTATTCTAATTCTATTCTAATTCTAATTTTATTCTAATTCTATTCTAATTCTAATTCTAATTCTAATTCTAATTCCATTCTATTTCTATTTCTAATTCTAATTCTAATTCTATTCTAATTCTAATTCTAATTCTATTCTAATTCTAATTCTAATTCTATTCTAATTCTAATTTTAATTTTATTCTAATTCTATTCTAATTCTATTCTAATTCTGTTCTAATTCTATTCTAATTCTAATTCTAATTCTATTCTAATTCTAATTCTATTCTAATTCTATTCTAATTCTATTCTAATTCTATTCTAATTCTAATTCTAATTCTAATTCTAATTCTAATTCTAATTCTAATTCTAATTCTAATTCTAATTCTAATTCTATTTCTATTTCTAATTCTAATTCTATTCTAATTCTAATTCTAATTCTAATTCTATTCTAATTCTATTCTAATTATTTTCTAATTCTAGTTCTAATTCTATTCTAATTCTAATTCTATTCCTAATTCTATTCAAATTATATTCTAATTCTATTCTAATTCTAATCCTAATTCTATTCTAATTCTAATTCTAATTCTATTCTAATTCTATTCTAATTCTATTCTAATTCTATTCTAATTCTAATTCTATTTCTAATTCTAATTCTATTTCTAATTCTAATTCTAGTTCTATTTTTATTTCTAATTCTAATTCTAATTCTATTCTAATTCTAATTCTAGTTCTAATTCTATTCTAATTCTATTCTAATTCTATTCTAATTCTAATTCTAATTTTAATCTAATTCTAATTCTATTTCTAATTATATTCTAATTCTATTCAAATTCTAATTCTATTCTAATTCTATTCTAATTCTAATCTAATTCTAATTCTAATTCTATTCTAATTCTATTCTAATTCTATTCTAATTCTAATTCTAATTCCATTCTAATTCTAATTATATTCTAATTCTATTCTAATTCCAACCTAATTCTAATTCTATTCTAATTCTAATTCTATTCTAATTATAATTCTAATTCTATTCTAATTCTATTATAATTATATTATAATTCTATTATAATTCTATTCTAATTCTAATTCTATTCTAATTCTATTCTAATTCTATTCTAATTCTATTCTAATTCTATTCTAATTCTAATTCTATTTCTAATTCTATTTCTAATTCTAATTCTATTTCTAATTCCAATCTAATTCTAATTCTATTCTAATTCTAATTCTATATCTATTCTAATCTAATTCTAATTCTAATTCTATTCTAATTCTATTCTAATTCTAGTTCTAATTCTATTCTAACTCTAATTCTATTTCTAATTCTATTCTAATTCTATTCTAATTCTATTCTAATTCTAATTCTAATTCTATTCTAATTCTAATTCTAATTCTAATTCTAATTCTAATTCTATTCTAATTCTATTCTAATTCTATTCTAATTCTATTCTAATTCTAATTCTAATTCTAATTCTAATTCTAATTCTAATTCTAATTCTAATTCTAATTCTATTTCTATTTCTAATTCTAATTCTATTCTAATTCTAATTCTAATTCTAATTCTATTCTAATTCTATTCTAATTCTTTTCTAATTCTAGTTCTAATTCTATTCTAATTCTAATTCTATTCCTAATTCTATTCAAATTATATTCTAATTCTATTCTAATTCTAATCCTAATTCTATTCTAATTCTAATTCTAATTCTAATCTAATTCTATTCTAATTCTATTCTAATTCTATTCTAATTCTAATTCTAATCTAATTCTAATTATATTTCTAATTATATTCTAATTCTATTCTAATTCTAATTCTATTCTAATTCTATTTCTAATTCTATTTCTAATTCCAACCTAATTCTAATTCTATTCTAATTCTAATTCTATTCTAATTCTAATTCTAATTCTAATTCTATATCTAATTCTAATCTAATTCTAATTCTAATTCTATTCTAATTCTATTCTAATTATATTCTAATTCTAATTCTAATTCTATTCTAATTCTAATTCTATTCTAATTCTATTCTAATTCTAATTCTAATTCTATTCTAATTCTAATTCTATTTCTAATTCTATTCTAATTCTATTCTAATTCTAATTTTATTCTAATTCTATTCTAATTCTAATTCTAATTCTAATTCTAATTCCATTCTATTTCTATTTCTAATTCTAATTCTAATTCTATTCTAATTCTAATTCTAATTCTATTCTAATTCTAATTCTAATTCTATTCTAATTCTAATTTTAATTTTATTCTAATTCTATTCTAATTCTATTTTAATTCTATTTTAATTCTAATTTTATTCTAATTATAATTCTAATTCTAATTCTATTCTAATTCTATTCTAATTCTATTCTAATTCTATTCTAACTCTAATTCTATTTCTAATTCTAATTCTAATTCTATTCTAATTCTAATTATAATTCTAATTCTATTCTAATTCTATTCTAATTCTATTCTAATTCTAATTCTAATTTTAATCTAATTCTAATTCTATTTTTAATTCTATTCTAATTCTAATTCTATTCTAATTATAATTCTAATTCTATTCTAATTCTATTATAATTATATTATAATTCTATTATAATTCTATTCTAATTATAATTCTATTCTAATTCTATTCTAATTCTAATTCTAATTCTATTCTAATTCTAATTTTAATTCTATTCTAATTCTATTCTAATTCTATTCTAATTCTATTTTAATTCTAATTCTATTCTAATTATAATTCTATTTCTAATTCTAATTCTATTTCTAGTCTAATTCTAATTCTAATTTTAATTCTAATTCTATTTTTATTTCTAATTCTAATTCTAATTCTATTCTAATTCTAATTCTAATTCTAATTATATTCTAATTCTATTCTAATTCTATTCTAATTCTATTCTAATTCTAATTCTAATTTTAATCTAATTCTAATTCTATTTCTAATTATATTCTAATTCTATTCAAATTCTAATTCTATTCTAATTCTATTCTAATTCTAATCTAATTCTAATTCTAATTCTATTCTAATTCTATTCTAATTCTAATTCTAATTCTATTCTAATTCTAATTATATTCTAATTCTATTCTAATTCCAACCTAATTCTAATTATATTCTAATTCTAATTCTATTCTAATTCTATTATAATTCTATTATAATTTTATTATAATTCTATTCTAATTCTAATTCTATTCTAATTCTATTCTAATTCTATTCTAATTCTAATTCTATTTCTAATTCTATTTCTAATTCTAATTCTATTTCTATTTCTATTTCTAATTCTATTTCTAATTCCAATCTAATTCTAATTCCAATCTAATTCTAATTCTACTCTAATTCTATTCTAATTCTATTCTAATTCTAATTCTATTCTAATTCTATTCTAATTCTATTCTAATTCTATTATAATTCTATTATAATTCTATTATAATTCTATTCTAATTCTAATTCTATTCTAATTCTATTCTAATTCTATTCTAATTCTATTCTAATTCTAATTCTATTTCTAATTCTATTTCTAATTCTAATTCTATTTCTATTTCTATTTCTAATTCTATTTCTAATTCCAATCTAATTCTAATTCCAATCTAATTCTAATTCTAATCTAATTCTATTCTAATTCTATTCTAATTCTATTCTAATTCTAATTCTAATCTAATTCTAATTATATTTCTAATTATATTCTAATTCTATTCTAATTCTAATTCTATTCTAATTCTATTTCTAATTCTATTTCTAATTCCAACCTAATTCTAATTCTATTCTAATTCTAATTCTATTCTAATTCTAATTCTAATTCTAATTCTATATCTAATTCTAATCTAATTCTAATTCTAATTCTATTCTAATTCTATTCTAATTATATTCTAATTCTAATTCTAATTCTATTCTAATTCTAATTCTATTCTAATTCTATTCTAATTCTAATTCTAATTCTATTCTAATTCTAATTCTATTTCTAATTCTATTCTAATTCTATTCTAATTCTAATTTTATTCTAATTCTATTCTAATTCTAATTCTAATTCTAATTCTAATTCCATTCTATTTCTATTTCTAATTCTAATTCTAATTCTATTCTAATTCTAATTCTAATTCTATTCTAATTCTAATTCTAATTCTATTCTAATTCTAATTTTAATTTTATTCTAATTCTATTCTAATTCTATTTTAATTCTATTTTAATTCTAATTCTATTCTAATTATAATTCTAATTCTAATTCTATTCTAATTCTATTCTAATTCTATTCTAACTCTAATTCTATTTCTAATTCTAATTCTAATTCTATTCTAATTCTAATTATAATTCTAATTCTATTCTAATTCTATTCTAATTCTATTCTAATTCTAATTCTAATTTTAATCTAATTCTAATTCTATTTCTAATTCTATTCTAATTCTAATTCTATTCTAATTATAATTCTAATTCTATTCTAATTCTATTATAATTATATTATAATTCTATTATAATTCTATTCTAATTATAATTCTATTCTAATTCTATTCTAATTCTAATTCTAATTCTATTCTAATTCTAATTTTAATTCTATTCTAATTCTATTCTAATTCTATTCTAATTCTATTTTAATTCTAATTCTATTCTAATTATAATTCTATTTCTAATTCTAATTCTATTTCTAGTCTAATTCTAATTCTAATTTTAATTCTAATTCTATTTTTATTTCTAATTCTAATTCTAATTCTATTCTAATTCTAATTCTAATTCTAATTATATTCTAATTCTATTCTAATTCTATTCTAATTCTATTCTAATTCTAATTCTAATTTTAATCTAATTCTAATTCTATTTCTAATTATATTCTAATTCTATTCAAATTCTAATTCTATTCTAATTCTATTCTAATTCTAATCTAATTCTAATTCTAATTCTATTCTAATTCTATTCTAATTCTAATTCTAATTCTATTCTAATTCTAATTATATTCTAATTCTATTCTAATTCCAACCTAATTCTAATTATATTCTAATTCTAATTCTATTCTAATTCTATTATAATTCTATTATAATTCTATTATAATTCTATTCTAATTCTAATTCTATTCTAATTCTATTCTAATTCTATTCTAATTCTATTCTAATTCTAATTCTATTTCTAATTCTATTTCTAATTCTAATTCTATTTCTATTTCTATTTCTAATTCTATTTCTAATTCCAATCTAATTCTAATTCCAATCTAATTCTAATTCTATTCTAATTCTATTCTAATTCTATTCTAATTCTAATTCTATTCTAATTCTATTCTAATTCTATTCTAATTCTATTATAATTCTATTCTAATTCTAATTCTATTTTTATTTCTATTTCTAATTCTATTTCTAATTCCAATCTAATTCTAATTCCAATCTAATTCTAATTTTATTCTAATTCTATTCTAATTCTAATTCTAATTCTAATTCTATTCTATTCTATTCTTATTCTATTCTAATTCTAATTCTAATTCTAATTCTAATTCTAATTCTAATTCTAATTCTAATTCTAATTCTAATTCTAATTCTAATTCTAATTCTAAATCTAATTCTAATTCTAATTCTAATTCTAATTCTATTCTATTTCTATTTCTATTTCTAATTCTAATTCTATTCTAATTCTAATTCTATATCTAATTCTAATCTAATTATAATTCTAATTCTATTCTAATTCTATTCTAATTCTATTCTAATTCTAATTCTAATTCTATTCTAATTATAATTATATTCTAATTCTATTCTAATTCCAACCTAATTCTAATTCTATTCTAATTTTAATTCTATTCTAATTCCAATTCTATTTCTAATTCTAATTCTATTCTATTCTAATTCTAATTTTATTCTAATTCTATTCTAATTCTATTCTAATTCTAATTCTAATTCTAATTCTAATTCTAATTCCATTCTATTTCTATTTCTAATTCTAATTCTAATTCTATTCTAATTCTAATTCTAAATCTATTCTAATTCTAATTCTAATTCTAATTCTAATTCTAATTCTAATTCTATTCTAATTCTAATTCTAATTCTATTATAATTCTATTATAATTCTATTATAATTCTATTCTAATTCTAATTCTATTCTAATTCTATTCTAATTCTATTCTAATTCTATTCTAATTCTAATTCTATTTCTAATTCTATTTCTAATTCTAATTCTAATTCTATTTCTAATTCTATTTCTAATTCTAATTCTATTATAATTCTATTATAATTCTATTATAATTCTATTCTAATTCTAATTCTATTCTAATTCTATTCTAATTTTATTCTAATTCTATTCTAATTCTAATTCTAATTCTAATTCTAATTCCATTCTATTTCTATTTCTAATTCTAATTCTAATTCTATTCTAATTCTAATTCTAATTCTATTCTAATTCTAATTCTAATTCTATTCTAATTCTAATTTTAATTTTATTCTAATTCTATTCTAATTCTATTTTAATTCTATTTTAATTCTAATTCTATTCTAATTATAATTCTAATTCTAATTCTATTCTAATTCTATTCTAATTCTATTCTAACTCTAATTCTATTTCTAATTCTAATTCTAATTCTATTCTAATTCTAATTCTATTTCTAATTCTATTCTAATTCTATTCTAATTCTATTCTAATTCTAATTCTAATTTTAATCTAATTCTAATTCTATTTCTAATTCTATTCTAATTCTAATTCTATTCTAATTATAATTCTAATTCTATTCTAATTCTATTATAATTATATTATAATTCTATTATAATTCTATTCTAATTATAATTCTATTCTAATTCTATTCTAATTCTAATTCTAATTCTATTCTAATTCTAATTTTAATTCTATTCTAATTCTATTCTAATTCTATTCTAATTCTATTTTAATTCTAATTCTATTCTAATTATAATTCTATTTCTAATTCTAATTCTATTTCTAGTCTAATTCTAATTCTAATTTTAATTCTAATTCTATTTTTATTTCTAATTCTAATTCTAATTCTATTCTAATTCTAATTCTAATTCTAATTATATTCTAATTCTATTCTAATTCTATTCTAATTCTATTCTAATTCTAATTCTAATTTTAATCTAATTCTAATTCTATTTCTAATTATATTCTAATTCTATTCAAATTCTAATTCTATTCTAATTCTATTCTAATTCTAATCTAATTCTAATTCTAATTCTATTCTAATTCTATTCTAATTCTAATTCTAATTCTATTCTAATTCTAATTATATTCTAATTCTATTCTAATTCCAACCTAATTCTAATTATATTCTAATTCTAATTCTATTCTAATTCTATTATAATTCTATTATAATTCTATTATAATTCTATTCTAATTCTAATTCTATTCTAATTCTATTCTAATTCTATTCTAATTCTATTCTAATTCTAATTCTATTTCTAATTCTATTTCTAATTCTAATTCTATTTCTATTTCTATTTCTAATTCTATTTCTAATTCCAATCTAATTCTAATTCCAATCTAATTCTAATTCTATTCTAATTCTATTCTAATTCTATTCTAATTCTAATTCTATTCTAATTCTATTCTAATTCTATTCTAATTCTATTATAATTCTATTCTAATTCTAATTCTATTTTTATTTCTATTTCTAATTCTATTTCTAATTCCAATCTAATTCTAATTCCAATCTAATTCTAATTTTATTCTAATTCTATTCTAATTCTAATTCTAATTCTAATTCTATTCTATTCTATTCTTATTCTATTCTAATTCTAATTCTAATTCTAATTCTAATTCTAATTCTAATTCTAATTCTAATTCTAATTCTAATTCTAATTCTAATTCTAATTCTAAATCTAATTCTAATTCTAATTCTAATTCTAATTCTATTCTATTTCTATTTCTATTTCTAATTCTAATTCTATTCTAATTCTAATTCTATATCTAATTCTAATCTAATTATAATTCTAATTCTATTCTAATTCTATTCTAATTCTATTCTAATTCTAATTCTAATTCTATTCTAATTATAATTATATTCTAATTCTATTCTAATTCCAACCTAATTCTAATTCTATTCTAATTTTAATTCTATTCTAATTCCAATTCTATTTCTAATTCTAATTCTATTCTATTCTAATTCTAATTTTATTCTAATTCTATTCTAATTCTATTCTAATTCTAATTCTAATTCTAATTCTAATTCTAATTCCATTCTATTTCTATTTCTAATTCTAATTCTAATTCTATTCTAATTCTAATTCTAAATCTATTCTAATTCTAATTCTAATTCTAATTCTAATTCTAATTCTAATTCTATTCTAATTCTAATTCTAATTCTATTATAATTCTATTATAATTCTATTATAATTCTATTCTAATTCTAATTCTATTCTAATTCTATTCTAATTCTATTCTAATTCTATTCTAATTCTAATTCTATTTCTAATTCTATTTCTAATTCTAATTCTATTTCTATTTCTATTTCTAATTCTATTTCTAATTCCAATCTAATTCTAATTCCAATCTAATTCTAATTCTATTCTAATTCTATTCTAATTCTATTCTAATTCTAATTCTATTCTAATTCTATTCTAATTCTATTCTAATTCTATTATAATTCTATTCTAATTCTAATTCTATTTTTATTTCTATTTCTAATTCTATTTCTAATTCCAATCTAATTCTAATTCCAATCTAATTCTAATTTTATTCTAATTCTATTCTAATTCTAATTCTAATTCTAATTCTATTCTATTCTATTCTTATTCTATTCTAATTCTAATTCTAATTCTAATTCTAATTCTAATTCTAATTCTAATTCTAATTCTAATTCTAATTCTAATTCTAATTCTAAATCTAATTCTAATTCTAATTCTAATTCTAATTCTATTCTATTTCTATTTCTATTTCTAATTCTAATTCTATTCTAATTCTAATTCTATATCTAATTCTAATCTAATTATAATTCTAATTCTATTCTAATTCTATTCTAATTCTATTCTAATTCTAATTCTAATTCTATTCTAATTATAATTATATTCTAATTCTATTCTAATTCCAACCTAATTCTAATTCTATTCTAATTTTAATTCTATTCTAATTCCAATTCTATTTCTAATTCTAATTCTATTCTATTCTAATTCTAATTTTATTCTAATTCTATTCTAATTCTATTCTAATTCTAATTCTAATTCTAATTCTAATTCCATTCTATTTCTATTTCTAATTCTAATTCTAATTCTATTATAATTCTAATTCTAATTCTATTCTAATTCTAATTCTAATTCTATTCTAATTCTAATTCTAATTCTATTCTAATTCTAATTTTAATTCTATTCTAATTCTATTCTAATTCTACTTTAATTCTAATTCTATTCTAATTATAATTCTATTTCTAATTCTTATTCTATTTCTAGTCTAATTCCAATTCTAATTTTAATTCTAATTCTATTTTTATTTCTAATTCTAATTCTAATTCTATTCTAATTCTAATTCTAATTCTAATTCTATTCTAATTCTATTCTAATTCTATTCTAATTCTAATTCTAATTTTAATCTAATTCTAATTCTATTTCTAATTATATTCTAACTCTATTCAAATTCTAATTCTATTCTAATTCTATTCTAATTCTAATCTAATTCTAATTCTAATTCTATTCTAATTCTATTCTAATTCTAATTCCATTCTAATTCTAATTATATTCTAATTCTATTCTAATTCCAACCTAATTCTAATTCTATTCTAATTCTAATTCTATTCTAATTATAATTCTAATTCTATTCTAATTCTATTATAATTATATTATAATTCTATTATAATTATATTCTATTCTAATTCTATTCTAATTCTATTCTAATTCTATTCTAATTCCATTCTAATTCTATTCTAATTCTATTCTAATTCTAATTCTATTTCTAATTCTATTTCTAATTCTAATTCTATTTCTAATTCCAATCTAATTCTAATTCCAATCTAATTCTAATTCTATTCTAATTCTAATTCTATATCTATTCTAATCTAATTCTAATTCTAATTCTATTCTAATTCTATTCTAATTCTATTCTAATTATATTCTAATTCTAGTTCTAATTCTATTCTAACTCTAATTCTATTTCTAATTCTATTCTAATTCTATTCTAATTCTATTCTAATTCTAATTCTAATTCTATTCTAATTCTAATTCTAATTCTAATTCTATTCTAATTCTATTCTAATTCTATTCTAATTCTATTCTAATTCTAATTCTAATTCTAATTCTAATTCTAATTCTAATTCTAATTCTAATTCTAATTCTAATTCTATTTCTATTTCTAATTCTAATTCTATTCTAATTCTAATTCTAATTCTAATTCTATTCTAATTCTATTCTAATTCTTTTCTAATTCTAGTTCTAATTCTATTCTAATTCTAATTCTATTCCTAATTCTATTCAAATTATATTCTAATTCTATTCTAATTCTAATCCTAATTCTATTCTAATTCTAATTCTAATTCTATTCTAATTCTATTCTAATTCTATTCTAATTCTATTTCTAATTCTAATTCTATTTCTAATTCTAATTCTAGTTCTATTTTTATTTCTAATTCTAATTCTATTCTAATTCTAATTCTAATTCTAATTCTAATTCTAATCTAATTCTATTCTAATTCTATTCTAATTCTATTCTAATTCTATTCTAATTCTAATTCTAATCTAATTCTAATTATATTTCTAATTATATTCTAATTCTATTCTAATTATAATCCTATTCTAATTCTATTTCTAATTCTATTTCTAATTCCAACCTAATTCTAATTCTATTCTAATTCTAATTCTATTCTAATTCTAATTCTAATTCTAATTCTATATCTAATTCTAATCTAATTCTAATTCTAATTCTATTCTAATTCTATTCTAATTATATTCTAATTCTAATTCTAATTCTATTCTAATTCTAATTCTATTCTAATTCTATTCTAATTCTAATTCTAATTCTATTCTAATTCTAATTCTATTTCTAATTCTATTCTAATTCTATTCTAATTCTAATTTTATTCTAATTCTATTCTAATTCTAATTCTAATTCTAATTCTAATTCCATTCTATTTCTATTTCTAATTCTAATTCTAATTCTATTCTAATTCTAATTCTAATTCTATTCTAATTCTAATTCTAATTCTATTCTAATTCTAATTTTAATTCTATTCTAATTCTATTCTAATTCTATTTTAATTCTATTTTAATTCTAATTCTATTCTAATTATAATTCTAATTCTAATTCTATTCTAATTCTATTCTAATTCTAGTTCTAATTCTATTCTAACTCTAATTCTATTTCTAATTCTAATTCTAATTCTATTCTAATTCTAATTATAATTCTAATTCTATTCTAATTCTATTCTAATTCTATTATAATTCTATTCTAATTCTAATTCTAATTTTAATCTAATTCTAATTCTATTTCTAATTCTATTCTAATTCTAATTCTATTCTAATTATAATTCTAATTCTATTCTAATTCTATTATAATTATATTATAATTCTATTATAATTCTATTCTAATTATAATTCTATTCTAATTCTATTCTAATTCTAATTCTAATTCTATTCTAATTCTAATTTTAATTCTATTCTAATTCTATTCTAATTCTATTCTAATTCTATTTTAATTCTAATTATATTCTAATTATAATTCTATTTCTAATTCTAATTCTATTTCTAGTCTAATTCTAATTCTAATTTTAATTCTAATTCTATTTTTATTTCTAATTCTAATTCTAATTCTATTCTAATTCTAATTCTAATTCTAATTATATTCTAATTCTATTCTAATTCTATTCTAATTCTATTCTAATTCTAATTCTAATATTAATCTAATTCTAATTCTATTTCTAATTATATTCTAATTCTATTCAAATTCTAATTCTATTCTAATTCTATTCTAATTCTAATCTAATTCTAATTCTAATTCTATTCTAATTCTATTCTAATTCTAATTCTAATTCTATTCTAATTCTAATTATATTCTAATTCTATTCTAATTCCAACCTAATTCTAATTATATTCTAATTCTAATTCTATTCTAATTCTATTATAATTCTATTATAATTCTATTATAATTCTATTCTAATTCTAATTCTATTCTAATTCTATTCTAATTCTATTCTAATTCTATTCTAATTCTATTCTAATTCTAATTCTATTTCTAATTCTATTTCTAATTCTAATTCTATTTCTATTTCTATTTCTAATTCTATTTCTAATTCCAATCTAATTCTAATTCCAATCTAATTCTAATTCTATTCTAATTCTAATTCTATATCTATTCTAATCTAATTCTAATTCTAATTCTATTCTAATTCTATTCTAATTCTATTCTAATTCTAGTTCTAATTCTAATTCTAATTCTATTTCTAATTCTATTCTATGTCCAATCTAATTCTAATTCTATTCTAATTCTATTCTAATTCTAATTCTATATCTAATTCTAATCTAATTCTAATTCTATTCTAATTCTATTCTAATTCTAATTCTATTTCTAATTCTAATTCTATTTCTATTTCTAATTCTATTTCTAATTCCAATCTAATTCTAATTCTATTCTAATTCTATTCTAATTCTATTCTAATTCTAATTCTATATCTAATTCTAATCTAATTCTAATTCTAATTCTATTCTAATTCTATTCTAATTCTATTTTAATTCTATTCTAATTCTAATTCTAATTCTAATTCTAATTCTAATTCTATTTCTATTTCTAATTCTAATTCTATTCTAATTCTAATTCTAATTCTAATTCTATTCTAATTATATTCTAATTTTATTCTAATTCTATTCTAATTCTAATTCTAATTCTATTCTAATTCTAATTCTATTTCTAATTACATTCTAATTCTATTCTAATTCTATTCTAATTCTATTATAATTCTATTCTAATTCTATTTCTAATTCTATTTCTAATTCTAATTCTATTTCTATTTCTAATTCTATTTCTAATTCTAATTCTATTCTAATTCTATTCTAATTCTAATTCTATATCTAATTCGAATCTAATTCTAATTCTAATTCTATTCTAATTCTATTCTAATTCTAATTGTAATTCTAATTCTAATTCTAATTCTATTTCTATTTCTAATTCTAATTCTATTCTAATTCTAATTCTAATTCTAATTCTATTCTAATTATATTCTAATTTTATTTAATTCTATTCTAATTCTAATTCTAAGTCTATTCTAATTCTAATTCTATTTCTAATTATATTCTAATTCTATTCTAATTCTATTCTAATTCTATTATAATTATATTCTAATTCTAATTATATTCTAATTATATTCTAATTCTATTTCTAATTCTATTCTATTTCCAATCTAATTCTAATTCTATTCTAATTCTATTCTAATTCTAATTCTATATCTAATTCTAATCTAATTCTAATTCTATTCTAATTCTAATTCTATTTCTAATTCTAATTCTATTTCTATTTCTAATTCTATTTCTAATTCCAATCTAATTCTAATTCTATTCTAATTCTATTCTAATTCTATTCTAATTCTAATTCTATATCTAATTCTAATCTAATTCTAATTCTAATTCTATTCTAATTCTATTCTAATTCTATTTTAATTCTATTCTAATTCTAATTCTAATTCTAATTCTAATTCTATTTCTATTTCTAATTATAATTTTATTCTAATTCTAATTCTAATTCTAATTCTATTCTAATTATATTCTAATTTTATTCTAATTCTATTCTAATTCTAATTCTAATTCTATTCTAATTCTAATTCTATTTCTAATTACATTCTATTTCTATTCTAATTCTATTCTAATTCTATTATAATTCTATTCTAATTCTAATTATATTCTAATTCTATTCTAATTCTATTTCTAATTCTATTCTAATTCCAATCTAATTCTAATTCTATTATAATTCTATTATAATTCTAATTCTATATCTAATTCTAATCTAATTCTAATTCTAATTCTAATTCTATTCTAATTCTATTCTAATTCTAAGTCTATTTCTAATTCTAATTCTAATTCTAATTCTATTTCTATTTCTAATTCTAATTCTATTCTAATTCTAATTCTATTCTAATTATATTCTAATTTTATTTTAATTCTATTCTAATTCTAATTCTAATTCTATTCTAATTCTAATTCTATTTCTAATTATATTCTAATTCTATTCTAATTCTATTCTAATTCTATTATAATTCTATTCTAATTCTAATTATATTCTAATTATATTATAATTCTATTTCTAATTCTATTCTATTTCCAATCTAATTCTAATTCTATTCTAATTCTAATTCTATTTCTAATTCTATTTCTATTTCTATTTGTAATTCTAATTCTATTCTAATTCTAATTCTATATCTAATTCTAATCTAATTATAATTCTAATTCTATTCTAATTCTATTCTAATTCTAATTCTAATTCTATTCTAATTATAATTATATTCTAATTCTATTCTAATTCCAACCTAATTCTAATTATATTCTAATTTTAATTCTATTCTAATTCCAATTCTATTTCTAATTCTAATTCTATTATATTCTAATTCTAATTTTATTCTAATTCTATTCTAATTCTATTCTAATTCTAATTCTAATTCTAATTCTAATTCCATTCTATTTCTATTTCTAATTCTAATTCTAATTCTATTCTAATTCTAATTCTATTCTAATTCTAATTCTAATTCTATTCTAATTCTAATTTTAATTCTATTCTAATTCTATTCTAATTCTATTCTAATTCTATTTTAATTCTAATTCTATTCTAATTATAATTCTATTTCTAATTCTAATTCTATTTCTAGTCTTATTCTAATTCTAATTTTAATTCTAATTCTATTTTTATTTCTAATTCTAATTCTATTCTAATTCTAATTCTAATTCTAATTCTATTCTAATTCTATTCTAATTCTATTCTAATTCTATTCTAATTCTAATTCTAATTTTAATCTAATTCTAATTCTATTTCTAATTATATTCTAATTCTATTCAAATTCTAATTCTATTCTAATTCTATTCTAATTCTAATCTAATTCTAATTCTAATTCTATTCTAATTCTATTCTAATTCTATTCTAATTCTATTCTATTTCTAATTCTAATTCTATTCTAATTCTAATTATATTCTAATTCTATTCTAATTCCAACCTAATTCTAATTCTATTCTAATTCTAATTCTATTCTAATTATAATTCTAATTCTATTCTAATTCTATTATAATTATATTATAATTATATTATAATTCTATTCTAATTCTAATTATATTCTAATTCTATTCTAATTCTATTCTAATTCTATTATAATTCTATTCTAATTCTAATTCTATTTCTAATTCTATTTCTAATTCTAATTCTATTTCTATTTCTATTTCTAATTCTATTTCTAATTCCAATCTAATTCTAATTCCAATCTAATTCTAATTTTATTCTAATTCTATTCTAATTCTAATTCTAATTCTAATTCTATTCTATTCTATTCTTATTCTATTCTAATTCTAATTCTAATTCTAATTCTAATTCTAATTCTAATTCTATTCTAATTCTAATTCTATTTCTAATTACATTCTATTTCTATTCTAATTCTATTCTAATTCTATTATAATTCTATTCTAATTCTAATTATATTCTAATTCTAATTCTATTTCTAATTCTATTCTAATTCCAATCTAATTCTAATTCTATTCTAATTCTATTCTAATTCTAATTCTATATCTAATTCTAATCTAATTCTAATTCTAATTCTAATTCTATTCTAATTCTATTCTAATTCTAAGTCTATTTCTAATTCTAATTCTAATTCTAATTCTATTTCTATTTCTAATTCTAATTCTATTCTAATTCTAATTCTATTCTAATTATATTCTAATTTTATTTTAATTCTATTCTAATTCTAATACTAATTCTATTCTAATTCTAATTCTATTTCTAATTATATTCTAATTCTATTCTAATTCTATTCTAATTCTATTATAATTCTATTCTAATTCTAATTATATTCTAATTATATTATAATTCTATTTCTAATTCTATTCTATTTCCAATCTAATTCTAATTCTATTCTAATTCTAATTCTATTTCTAATTCTATTTCTATTTCTATTTCTAATTCTAATTCTATTCTAATTCTAATTCTATATCTAATTCTAATCTAATTATAATTCTAATTCTATTCTAATTCTATTCTAATTCTAATTCTAATTCTATTCTAATTATAATTATATTCTAATTCTATTCTAATTCCAACCTAATTCTAATTATATTCTAATTTTAATTCTATTCTAATTCCAATTCTATTTCTAATTCTAATTCTATTATATTCTAATTCTAATTTTATTCTAATTCTATTCTAATTCTATTCTAATTCTAATTCTAATTCTAATTCTAATTCCATTCTATTTCTATTTCTAATTCTAATTCTAATTCTATTCTAATTCTAATTCTATTCTAATTCTAATTCTAATTCTATTCTAATTCTAATTTTTATTCTATTTTAATTCTATTCTAATTCTATTCTAATTCTATTTTAATTCTAATTCTATTCTAATTATAATTCTATTTCTAATTCTAATTCTATTTCTAGTCTTATTCTAATTCTAATTTTAATTCTAATTCTATTTTTATTTCTAATTCTAATTCTATTCTAATTCTAATTCTAATTCTAATTCTATTCTAATTCTATTCTAATTCTATTCTAATTATATTCTAATTCTAATTCTAATTTTAATCTAATTCTAATTCTATTTCTAATTATATTCTAATTCTATTCAAATTCTAATTCTATTCTAATTCTAATCTAATTCTAATTCTAATTCTATTCTAATTCTATTCTAATTCTATTCTAATTCTATTCTATTTCTAATTCTAATTCTATTCTAATTCTAATTATATTCTAATTCTATTCTAATTCCAACCTAATTCTAATTCTATTCTAATTCTAATTCTATTCTAATTATAATTCTAATTCTATTCTAATTCTATTATAATTATATTATAATTATATTATAATTCTATTCTAATTCTAATTATATTCTAATTCTATTCTAATTCTATTCTAATTCTATTCTAATTCTATTATAATTCTATTCTAATTCTAATTCTATTTCTAATTCTATTTCTAATTCTAATTCTATTTCTATTTCTATTTCTAATTCTATTTCTAATTCCAATCTAATTCTAATTCCAATCTAATTCTAATTTTATTCTAATTCTATTCTAATTCTAATTCTAATTCTAATTCTATTCTATTCTATTCTTATTCTATTCTAATTCTAATTCTAATTCTAATTCTAATTCTAATTCTAATTCTATTCTAATTCTAATTCTATTTCTAATTACATTCTATTTCTATTCTAATTCTATTCTAATTCTATTATAATTCTATTCTAATTCTAATTATATTCTAATTCTATTCTAATTCTATTTCTAATTCTATTCTAATTCCAATCTAATTCTAATTCTATTCTAATTCTATTCTAATTCTAATTCTATATCTAATTCTAATCTAATTCTAATTCTAATTCTAATTCTATTCTAATTCTATTCTAATTCTAAGTCTATTTCTAATTCTAATTCTAATTCTAATTCTATTTCTATTTCTAATTCTAATTCTATTCTAATTCTAATTCTATTCTAATTATATTCTAATTTTATTTTAATTCTATTCTAATTCTAATACTAATTCTATTCTAATTCTAATTCTATTTCTAATTATATTCTAATTCTATTCTAATTCTATTCTAATTCTATTATAATTCTATTCTAATTCTAATTATATTCTAATTATATTATAATTCTATTTCTAATTCTATTCTATTTCCAATCTAATTCTAATTCTATTCTAATTCTAATTCTATTTCTAATTCTATTTCTATTTCTATTTCTAATTCTAATTCTATTCTAATTCTAATTCTATATCTAATTCTAATCTAATTATAATTCTAATTCTATTCTAATTCTATTCTAATTCTAATTCTAATTCTATTCTAATTATAATTATATTCTAATTCTATTCTAATTCCAACCTAATTCTAATTATATTCTAATTTTAATTCTATTCTAATTCCAATTCTATTTCTAATTCTAATTCTATTATATTCTAATTCTAATTTTATTCTAATTCTATTCTAATTCTATTCTAATTCTAATTCTAATTCTAATTCTAATTCCATTCTATTTCTATTTCTAATTCTAATTCTAATTCTATTCTAATTCTAATTCTATTCTAATTCTAATTCTAATTCTATTCTAATTCTAATTTTAATTCTATTTTAATTCTATTCTAATTCTATTCTAATTCTATTTTAATTCTAATTCTATTCTAATTATAATTCTATTTCTAATTCTAATTCTATTTCTAGTCTTATTCTAATTCTAATTTTAATTCTAATTCTATTTTTATTTCTAATTCTAATTCTATTCTAATTCTAATTCTAATTCTAATTCTATTCTAATTCTATTCTAATTATATTCTAATTCTATTCTAATTCTAATTCTAATTTTAATCTAATTCTAATTCTATTTCTAATTATATTCTAATTCTATTCAAATTCTAATTCTATTCTAATTCTATTCTAATTCTAATCTAATTCTAATTCTAATTCTATTCTAATTATATTCTAATTCTATTCTAATTCTATTCTATTTCTAATTCTAATTCTATTCTAATTCTAATTATATTCTAATTCTATTCTAATTCCAACCTAATTCTAATTCTATTCTAATTCTAATTCTATTCTAATTATAATTCTAATTATATTCTAATTCTATTATAATTATATTATAATTATATTATAATTCTATTCTAATTCTAATTATATTCTAATTCTATTCTAATTCTATTCTAATTCTATTATAATTCTATTCTAATTCTAATTCTATTTCTAATTCTATTTCTAATTCTAATTCGTTTTCTATTTCTATTTCTAATTCTATTTCTAATTCCAATCTAATTCTAATTCCAATCTAATTCTAATTTTATTCTAATTCTATTCTAATTCTAATTCTAATTCTATTCTATTCTATTCTTATTCTATTCTAATTCTAATTCTAATTCTAATTCTAATTCTAATTCTAATTCTAATTCTAATTCTAATTCTAATTCTAATTCTAATTCTAATTCTAATTCTAAATCTAATTCTAATTCTAATTCTAATTCTAATTCTATTCTAATTCTAATTCTATTTCTAATTCTATTTCTATTTCTATTTCTAATTCTAATTCTATTCTAATTCTAATTCTATATCTAATTCTAATCTAATTATAATTCTAATTCTATTCTAATTCTATTCTAATTCTATTCTAATTCTAATTCTAATTCTATTCTAATTATAATTATATTCTAATTCTATTCTAATTCCAACCTAATTCTAATTCTATTCTAATTTTAATTCTATTCTAATTCCAATTCTATTTCTAATTCTAATTCTATTCTATTCTAATTCTAATTTTATTCTAATTCTATTCTAATTATATTCTAATTCTAATTCTAATTCTAATTCTAATTCCATTCTATTTCTATTTCTAATTCTAATTCTAATTCTATTCTAATTCTAATTCTAATTCTATTCTAATTCTAATTCTAATTCTATTCTAATTCTAATTTTAATTCTATTCTAATTCTATTCTAATTCTATTCTAATTCTATTTTAATTCTAATTCTATTCTAATTATAATTCTATTTCTAATTCTAATTCTATTTCTAGTCTAATTCTAATTCTAATTTTAATTCTAATTCTATTTTTATTTCTAATTCTAATTCTAATTCTATTCTAATTCTAATTCTAATTCTAATTCTAATTCTAATTCTAATTCTATTCTAATTCTATTCTAATTCTAATTCTAATTTTAATCTAATTCTAATTCTATTTCTAATTATATTCTAATTCTATTCAAATTCTAATTTTATTCTAATTCTATTCTAATTCTAATCTAATTCTAATTCTAATTCTATTCTAATTCTATTCTAATTCTATTCTAATTCGAATTCTAATTCTATTCTAATTCTAATTATATTCTAATTCTATTCTAATTCCAACCTAATTCTAATTCTATTCTAATTCTAATTCTATTCTAATTATAATTCTAATTCTATTCTAATTCTATTATAATTATATTATAATTCTATTATAATTCTATTCTAATTCTAATTCTATTCTAATTCTATTCTAATTCTATTCTAATTCTATTTTAATTCTAATTCTATTTCTAATTCTATTTCTAATTCTAATTCTATTTCTATTTCTATTTCTAATTCTATTTCTAATTCCAATCTAATTCTAATTCCAATCTAATTCTAATTCTATTCTAATTCTAATTCTATATCTATTCTAATCTAATTCTAATTCTAATTCTATTCTAATTCTATTCTAATTCTATTCTAATTCTATTCTAATTCTAGTTCTAATTCTATTCTAACTCTAATTCTATTTCTAATTCTATTCTAATTCTATTCTAATTCTATTCTAATTCTAATTCTAATTCTATTCTAATTCTAATTCTAATTCTAATTCTATTCTAATTCTATTCTAATTCTATTCTAATTCTAATTCTAATTCTAATTCTAATTCTAATTCTAATTCTAATTCTAATTCTAATTCTAATTCTAATTCTATTTCTATTTCTAATTCTAATTCTATTCTAATTCTAATTCTAATTCTAATTCTATTCTAATTCTATTCTAATTCTTTTCTAATTCTAGTTCTAATTCTATTCTAATTCTAATTCTATTCCTAATTCTATTCAAATTATATTCTAATTCTATTCTAATTCTAATCCTAATTCTATTCTAATTCTAATTCTAATTCTATTCTAATTCTATTCTAATTCTATTCTAATTCTATTCTAATTCTATTCTAATTCTAATTCTATTTCTAATTCTAATTCTAATTCTATTTTTATTTCTAATTCTAATTCTATTCTAATTCTAATTCTAATTCTAATTCTAATTCTAATCTAATTCTATTCTAATTCTATTCTAATTCTATTCTAATTCTATTCTAATTCTAATTCTAATTCTAATCTAATTCTAATTATATTTCTAATTATATTCTAATTCTATTCTAATTCTATTTTTAATTCTATTTCTAATTCCAACATAATTCTAATTCTATTCTAATTCTAATTCTATTCTAATTCTAATTCTAATTCTAATTCTAATTCTAATTCTAATTTTATTCTAATTCTATTCTAATTCTATTCTAATTCTAATTCCATTCTATTTCTATTTCTAATTCTAATTCTAATTCTATTCTAATTCTAATTCTATTCTAATTCTAATTCTAATTCTATTCTAATTCTAATTTTAATTCTATTTTAATTCTATTCTAATTCTATTCTAATTCTATTTTAATTCTAATTCTATTCTAATTATAATTCTATTTCTAATTCTAATTCTATTTCTAGTCTTATTCTAATTCTAATTTTAATTCTAATTCTATTTTTATTTCTAATTCTAATTCTATTCTAATTCTAATTCTAATTCTAATTCTATTCTAATTCTAATTCTAATTTTAATCTAATTCTAATTCTATTTCTAATTATATTCTAATTCTATTCAAATTCTAATTCTATTCTAATTCTATTCTAATTCTAATCTAATTCTAATTCTAATTCTATTCTAATTATATTCTAATTCTATTCTAATTCTATTCTATTTCTAATTCTAATTCTATTCTAATTCTAATTATATTCTAATTCTATTCTAATTCCAACCTAATTCTAATTCTATTCTAATTCTAATTCTATTCTAATTATAATTCTAATTCTATTCTAATTCTATTATAATTATATTATAATTATATTATAATTCTATTCTAATTCTAATTATATTCTAATTCTATTCTAATTCTATTCTAATTCTATTATAATTCTATTCTATTTCTAATTCTATTTCTAATTCTAATTCGTTTTCTATTTCTATTTCTAATTCTATTTCTAATTCCAATCTAATTCTAATTCCAATCTAATTCTAATTTTATTCTAATTCTATTCTAATTCTAATTCTAATTCTATTCTATTCTATTCTTATTCTATTCTAATTCTAATTCTAATTCTAATTCTAATTCTAATTCTAATTCTAATTCTAATTCTAATTCTAATTCTAATTCTAATTCTAATTCTAATTCTAATTCTAAATCTAATTCTAATTCTAATTCTAATTCTAATTCTATTCTAATTCTAATTCTATTTCTAATTCTATTTCTATTTCTATTTCTAATTCTAATTCTATTCTAATTCTAATTCTATATCTAATTCTAATCTAATTATAATTCTAATTCTATTCTAATTCTATTCTAATTCTATTCTAATTCTAATTCTAATTCTATTCTAATTATAATTATATTCTAATTCTATTCTAATTCCAACCTAATTCTAATTCTATTCTAATTTTAATTCTATTCTAATTCCAATTCTATTTCTAATTCTAATTCTATTCTATTCTAATTCTAATTTTATTCTAATTCTATTCTAATTATATTCTAATTCTAATTCTAATTCTAATTCTAATTCCATTCTATTTCTATTTCTAATTCTAATTCTAATTCTATTCTAATTCTAATTCTAATTCTATTCTAATTCTAATTCTAATTCTATTCTAATTCTAATTTTAATTCTATTCTAATTCTATTCTAATTCTATTCTAATTCTATTTTAATTCTAATTCTATTCTAATTATAATTCTATTTCTAATTCTAATTCTATTTCTAGTCTAATTCTAATTCTAATTTTAATTCTAATTCTATTTTTATTTCTAATTCTAATTC
This sequence comes from Streptanthus diversifolius, assembly GCA_039880935.1. Taxonomy (NCBI): domain Eukaryota; kingdom Viridiplantae; phylum Streptophyta; class Magnoliopsida; order Brassicales; family Brassicaceae; genus Streptanthus; species Streptanthus diversifolius. Next base: position 23,435,909 of record JAXGFM010000007.1, on the reverse strand, counting down.
TAATTCTATTCTAATTCTAATTCTAATTCTAATTCTAATTCTAATTCTAATTCTATTCTAATTCTATTCTAATTCTAATTCTAATTTTAATCTAATTCTAATTCTATTTCTAATTATATTCTAATTCTATTCAAATTCTAATTTTATTCTAATTCTATTCTACTTCTAATCTAATTCTAATTCTAATTCTATTCTAATTCTATTCTAATTCGAATTCTAATTCTATTCTAATTCTAATTATATTCTAATTCTATTCTAATTCCAACCTAATTCTAATTCTATTCTAATTCTAATTCTATTCTAATTATAATTCTAATTCTATTCTAATTCTATTATAATTATATTATAATTCTATTATAATTCTATTCTAATTCTAATTCTATTCTAATTCTATTCTAATTCTATTCTAATTCTATTCTAATTCTATTTTAATTCTAATTCTATTTCTAATTCTATTTCTAATTCTAATTCTATTTCTATTTCTATTTCTAATTCTATTTCTAATTCCAATCTAATTCTAATTCCAATCTAATTCTAATTCTATTCTAATTCTAATTCTATATCTATTCTAATCTAATTCTAATTCTAATTCTATTCTAATTCTATTCTAATTCTATTCTAATTCTAGTTCTAATTCTATTCTAACTCTAATTCTATTTCTAATTCTATTCTAATTCTATTCTAATTCTATTCTAATTCTAATTCTAATTCTATTCTAATTCTAATTCTAATTCTAATTCTATTCTAATTCTATTCTAATTCTATTCTAATTCTAATTCTAATTCTAATTCTAATTCTAATTCTAATTCTAATTCTAATTCTAATTCTAATTCTAATTCTAATTCTAATTCTATTTCTATTTCTAATTCTAATTCTATTCTAATTCTAATTCTAATTCTAATTCTATTCTAATTCTATTCTAATTCTTTTCTAATTCTAGTTCTAATTCTATTCTAATTCTAATTCTATTCCTAATTCTATTCAAATTATATTCTAATTCTATTCTAATTCTAATCCTAATTCTATTCTAATTCTAATTCTAATTCTATTCTAATTCTATTCTAATTCTATTCTAATTCTATTCTAATTCTATTCTAATTCTAATTCTATTTCTAATTCTAATTCTATTTCTAATTCTAATTCTAATTCTATTTTTATTTCTAATTCTAATTCTATTCTAATTCTAATTCTAATTCTAATTCTAATTCTAATCTAATTCTATTCTAATTCTATTCTAATTCTATTCTAATTCTATTCTAATTCTAATTCTAATTCTAATCTAATTCTAATTATATTTCTAATTATATTCTAATTCTATTCTAATTCTAATTCTATTCTAATTCTATTTTTAATTCTATTTCTAATTCCAACATAATTCTAATTCTATTCTAATTCTAATTCTATTCTAATTCTAATTCTAATTCTAATTCTATATCTAATTCTAATCTAATTCTAATTCTAATTCTATTCTAATTCTATTCTAATTATATTCTAATTCTAATTCTAATTCTATTCTAATTCTAATTCTATTCTAATTCTATTCTAATTCTAATTCTAATTCTATTCTAATTCTAATTCTATTTCTAATTCTATTCTAATTCTATTCTAATTCTATACCAATTCTAATTCTAATTCTATTCTAATTCTAATTTTATTCTAATTCTATTCTAATTCTAATTCTAATTCTAATTCCATTCTATTTCTATTTCTAATTCTAATTCTAATTCTATTCTAATTCTAATTCTAATTCTATTCTAATTCTAATTCTAATTCTATTCTAATTCTAATTTTAATTCTATTCTAATTCTATTCTAATTCTATTTTAATTCTATTTTAATTCTAATTCTATTCTAATTATAATTCTAATTCTAATTCTATTCTAATTCTATTCTAATTCTAGTTCTAATTCTATTCTAACTCTAATTCTATTTCTAATTCTAATTCTAATTCTATTCTAATTCTAATTCTAATTCTAATTCTATTCTAATTCTATTCTAATTCTATTCTAATTCTATTCTAATTCTATTCTAATTCTATTCTAATTCTAATTCTAATTTTAATCTAATTCTAATTCTATTTCTAATTCTATTCTAATTCTAATTCTATTCTAATTATAATTCTAATTCTATTCTAATTCTATTATAATTATATTATAATTCTATTATAATTCTATTCTAATTATAATTCTATTCTAATTCTATTCTAATTCTAATTCTAATTCTATTCTAATTCTAATTTTAATTCTATTCTAATTCTATTCTAATTCTATTCTAATTCTATTTTAATTCTAATTCTATTCTAATTATAATTATATTTCTAATTCTAATTCTATTTCTAGTCTAATTCTAATTCTAATTTTAATTCTAATTCTATTTTTATTTCTAATTCTAATTCTAATTCTATTCTAATTCTAATTCTAATTCTAATTATATTCTAATTCTATTCTAATTCTATTCTAATTCTATTCTAATTCTAATTCTAATTTTAATCTAATTCTAATTCTATTTCTAATTATATTCTAATTCTATTCAAATTCTAATTCTATTCTAATTCTATTCTAATTCTAATCTAATTCTAATTCTAATTCTATTCTAATTCTATTCTAATTCTATTCTAATTCTATTCTAATTCTAATTCTAATTCTATTCTAATTCTAATTATATTCTAATTCTATTCTAATTCCAACCTAATTCTAATTATATTCTAATTCTAATTCTATTATAATTATATTATAATTCTATTATAATTCTATTCTAATTCTAATTCTATTCTAATTCTATTCTAATTCTATTCTAATTCTATTCTAATTCTAATTCTATTTCTAATTCTATTTCTAATTCTAATTCTATTTCTATTTCTATTTCTAATTCTATTTCTAATTCCAATCTAATTCTAATTCCAATCTAATTCTAATTCTATTCTAATTCTAATTCTATATCTATTCTAATCTAATTCTAATTCTAATTCTATTCTAATTCTATTCTAATTCTATTCTAATTCTAGTTCTAATTCTATTCTAACTCTAATTCTATTTCTAATTCTATCTAATTCTATTCTAATTCTATTCTAATTCTAATTCTAATTCTATTCTAATTCTAATTCTAATTCTAATTCTATTCTAATTCTATTCTAATTCTATTCTAATTCTATTCTAATTCTAATTCTAATTCTAATTCTAATTCTAATTCTAATTCTAATTCTAATTCTAATTCTATTTCTATTTCTAATTCTAATTCTATTCTAATTCTAATTCTAATTCTAATTCTATTCTAATTCTATTCTAATTCTTTTCTAATTCTAGTTCTAATTCTATTCTAATTCTAATTCTATTCCTAATTCTATTCAAATTATATTCTAATTCTATTCTAATTCTAATCCTAATTCTATTCTAATTCTAATTCTAATTCTATTCTAATTCTATTCTAATTCTATTCTAATTCTATTCTAATTCTAATTCTATTTCTAATTCTAATTCTATTTCTAATTCTAATTCTAATTCTATTTTTATTTCTAATTCTAATTCTATTCTAATTCTAATTCTAATTCTAATTCTAATTCTAATCTAATTCTATTCTAATTCTATTCTAATTCTATTCTAATTCTATTCTAATTCTATTCTAATTCTAATTCTAATTCTAATCTAATTCTAATTATATTTCTAATTATATTCTAATTCTATTCTAATTCTATTTCTAATTCTATTTCTAATTCCAACCTAATTCTAATTCTATTCTAATTCTAATTCTATTCTAATTCTAATTCTAATTCTATATCTAATTCTAATCTAATTCTAATTCTAATTCTATTCTAATTCTATTCTAATTATATTCTAATTCTAATTCTAATTCTATTCTAATTCTAATTCTATTCTAATTCTATTCTAATTCTAATTCTAATTCTATTCTAATTCTAATTCTATTTCTAATTCTATTCTAATTATATTCTAATTCTATACCAATTCTAATTCTAATTCTATTCTAATTCTAATTTTATTCTAATTCTATTCTAATTCTAATTCTAATTCTAATTCTAATTCCATTCTATTTCTATTTCTAATTCTAATTCTAATTCTATTCTAATTCTAATTCTAATTCTATTCTAATTCTAATTCTAATTCTATTCTAATTCTAATTTTAATTCTATTCTAATTCTATTCTAATTCTATTTTAATTCTATTTTAATTCTAATTCTATTCTAATTATAATTCTAATTCTAATTCTATTCTAATTCTATTCTAATTCTAGTTCTAATTCTATTCTAACTCTAATTCTATTTCTAATTCTAATTCTAATTCTATTCTAATTCTAATTCTAATTCTAATTCTATTCTAATTCTATTCTAATTCTATTCTAATTCTAATTCTAATTTTAATCTAATTCTAATTCTATTTCTAATTCTATTCTAATTCTAATTCTATTCTAATTATAATTATAATTCTATTCTAATTCTATTATAATTATATTATAATTCTATTATAATTCTATTCTAATTATAATTCTATTCTAATTCTATTCTAATTCTAATTCTAATTCTATTCTAATTCTAATTTTAATTCTATTCTAATTCTATTCCAATTCTATTCTAATTCTATTTTAATTCTAATTCTATTCTAATTATAATTCTATTTCTAATTCTAATTCTATTTCTAGTCTAATTCTAATTCTAATTTTAATTCTAATTCTATTTTTATTTCTAATTCTAATTCTAATTCTATTCTAATTCTAATTCTAATTCTAATTATATTCTAATTCTAATCTAATTCTATTCTAATTCTATTCTAATTCTAATTCTAATTTTAATCTAATTCTAATTCTATTTCTAATTATATTCTAATTCTATTCAAATTCTAATTCTATTCTAATTCTATTCTAATTCTAATCTAATTCTAATTCTAATTTATTCTAATTCTATTCTAATTCTATTCTAATTCTATTCTAATTCTAATTCTAATTCTATTCTAATTCTAATTATATTCTAATTCTATTCTAATTCCAACCTAATTCTAATTATATTCTAATTCTAATTCTATTCTAATTATAATTCTAATTCTATTCTAATTCTATTATAATTATATTATAATTCTATTATAATTCTATTCTAATTCTAATTCTATTCTAATTCTATTCTAATTCTATTCTAATTCTAATTCTATTTCTAATTCTATTTCTAATTCTAATTTTATTTCTATTTCTATTTCTAATTCTATTTCTAATTCCAATCTAATTCTAATTCCAATCTAATTCTAATTCTATTCTAATTCTAATTCTATATCTATTCTAATCTAATTCTAATTCTAATTCTATTCTAATTCTATTCTAATTCTAGTTCTAATTCTATTCTAACTCTAATTCTATTTCTAATTCTATTCTAATTCTATTCTAATTCTAATTCTAATTCTATTCTAATTCTAATTCTATTCTAATTCTAATTCTAATTCTAATTCTATATCTAATTCTAATCTAATTCTAATTCTAATTCTATTCTAATTCTATTCTAATTCTATTCTAATTCTAATTCTAATTCTAATTCTAATTCTATTCTAATTCTAATTTTAATTCTATTCTAATTCTATTCTAATTCTATTTTAATTCTATTTTAATTCTAATTCTATTCTAATTATAATTCTACTTCTAATTCTATTCTAATTCTATTCTAATTCTAGTTCTAATTCTATTCTAACTCTAATTCTATTTTTAATTCTAATTCTAATTCTATTCTAATTCTATTTCTAATTCTAATTCTATTCTAATTCTATTCTAATTCTATTCTAATTCTATTCTAATTCTAATTCTAATTTTAATCTAATTCTAATTCTATTTCTAATTCTATTCTAATTCTAATTCTATTCTAATTATAATTCTAATTCTATTCTAATTCTATTATAATTATATTATAATTCTATTATAATTCTATTCTAATTATAATTCTATTCTAATTCTATTCTAATTCTAATTCTAATTCTATTCTAATTCTAATTTTAATTTTATTCTAATTCTATTCTAATTCTATTCTAATTCTATTTTAATTCTAATTCTATTCTAATTATAATTCTATTTCTAATTCTAATTCTATTTCTAGTCTAATTCTAATTCTAATTTTAATTCTAATTCTATTTTTATTTCTAATTCTAATTCTAATTCTATTCTAATTCTAATTCTAATTCTAATTATATTCTAATTCTATTCTAATTCTATTCTAATTCTATTCTAATTCTAATTCTAATTTTAATCTAATTCTAATTCTATTTCTAATTATATTCTAATTCTATTCAAATTCTAATTCTATTCTAATTCTATTCTAATTCTAATCTAATTCTAATTCTAATTCTATTCTAATTCTATTCTAATTCTATTCTAATTCTATTCTAATTCTAATTCTAATTCTATTCTAATTCTATTCTAATTCTATTCTAATTCTATTCTAATTCTATTCTAATTCTATTCTAATTCTAATTCTAATTCTAATTCTAATTCTAATTCTAATTCTAATTCTAATTCTAATTCTATTCTAATTCTATTCTAATTCTATTCTAATTCTATTCTAATTCTATTCTAATTCTATTCTAATTCTAATTCTAATTCTAATTCTAATTCTAATTCTAATTCTAATTCTAATTCTAATTCTAATTCTATTTCTATTTCTAATTCTAATTCTATTCTAATTCTAATTCTAATTCTAATTCTATTCTAATTCTATTCTAATTCTTTTCTAATTCTAGTTCTAATTCTATTCTAATTCTAATTCTATTCCTAATTCTATTCAAATTATATTCTAATTCTATTCTAATTCTAATCCTAATTCTATTCTAATTCTAATTCTAATTCTATTCTAATTCTATTCTAATTCTATTCTAATTCTATTCTAATTCTAATTCTATTTCTAATTCTAATTCTATTTCTAATTCTAATTCTAATTCTATTTTTATTTCTAATTCTAATTCTATTTTAATTCTAATTCTAATTCTAATTCTAATTCTAATCTAATTCTATTCTAATTCTATTCTAATTCTATTCTAATTCTATTCTAATTCTAATTCTAATTCTAATCTAATTCTAATTATATTTCTAATTATATTCTAATTCTATTCTAATTCTAATTCTATTCTAATTCTATTTTTAATTCTATTTCTAATTCCAACATAATTCTAATTCTATTCTAATTCTAATTCTATTCTAATTATAATTCTAATTCTAATTCTATATCTAATTCTAATCTAATTCTAATTCTAATTCTATTCTAATTCTATTCTAATTATATTCTAATTCTAATTCTAATTCTATTCTAATTCTAATTCTATTCTAATTCTATTCTAATTCTAATTCTAATTCTATTCTAATTCTAATTCTATTTCTAATTCTATTCTAATTCTATTCTAATTCTATACCAATTCTAATTCTAATTCTATTCTAATTCTAATTTTATTCTAATTCTATTCTAATTCTAATTCTAATTCTAATTCTAATTCCATTCTATTTCTATTTCTAATTCTAATTCTAATTCTATTCTAATTCTAATTCTAATTCTATTCTAATTCTAATTCTAATTCTATTCTAATTCTAATTTTAATTCTATTCTAATTCTATTCTAATTCTATTTTAATTCTATTTTAATTCTAATTCTATTCTAATTATAATTCTAATTCTAATTCTATTCTAATTCTATTCTAATTCTAGTTCTAATTCTATTCTAACTCTAATTCTATTTCTAATTCTAATTCTAATTCTATTCTAATTCTAATTCTAATTCTAATTCTATTCTAATTCTATTCTAATTCTATTCTAATTCTATTCTAATTCTAATTCTAATTTTAATCTAATTCTAATTCTATTTCTAATTCTATTCTAATTCTAATTCTATTCTAATTATAATTCTAATTCTATTCTAATTCTATTATAATTATATTATAATTCTATTATAATTCTATTCTAATTATAATTCTATTCTAATTCTATTCTAATTCTAATTCTAATTCTATTCTAATTCTAATTTTAATTCTATTCTAATTCTATTCTAATTCTATTCTAATTCTATTTTAATTCTAATTCTATTCTAATTATAATTCTATTTCTAATTCTAATTCTATTTCTAGTCTAATTCTAATTCTAATTTTAATTCTAATTCTATTTTTATTTGTAATTCTAATTCTAATTCTATTCTAATTCTAATTCTAATTCTAATTATATTCTAATTCTATTCTAATTCTATTCTAATTCTATTCTAATTCTAATTCTAATTTTAATCTAATTCTAATTCTATTTCTAATTATATTCTAATTCTATTCAAATTCTAATTCTATTCTAATTCTATTCTAATTCTAATCTAATTCTAATTCTAATTCTATTCTAATTCTATTCTAATTCTATTCTAATTCTATTCTAATTCTAATTCTAATTCTATTCTAATTCTAATTATATTCTAATTCTATTCTAATTCCAACCTAATTCTAATTATATTCTAATTCTAATTCTATTATAATTATATTATAATTCTATTATAATTCTATTCTAATTCTAATTCTATTCTAATTCTATTCTAATTCTATTCTAATTCTATTCTAATTCTAATTCTATTTCTAATTCTAATTCTATTTCTATTTCTATTTCTAATTCTATTTCTAATTCCAATCTAATTCTAATTCCAATCTAATTCTAATTCTATTCTAATTCTAATTCTATATCTATTCTAATCTAATTCTAATTCTAATTCTATTCTAATTCTATTCTAATTCTATTCTAATTCTAGTTCTAATTCTATTCTAACTCTAATTCTATTTCTAATTCTATCTAATTCTATTCTAATTCTATTCTAATTCTAATTCTAATTCTATTCTAATTCTAATTCTAATTCTAATTCTATTCTAATTCTATTCTAATTCTATTCTAATTCTATTCTAATTCTAATTCTAATTCTAATTCTAATTCTAATTCTAATTCTAATTCTAATTCTAATTCTATTTCTATTTCTAATTCTAATTCTATTCTAATTCTAATTCTAATTCTAATTCTATTCTAATTCTATTCTAATTCTTTTCTAATTCTAGTTCTAATTCTATTCTAATTCTAATTCTATTCCTAATTCTATTCAAATTATATTCTAATTCTATTCTAATTCTAATCCTAATTCTATTCTAATTCTAATTCTAATTCTATTCTAATTCTATTCTAATTCTATTCTAATTCTATTCTAATTCTAATTCTATTTCTAATTCTAATTCTATTTCTAATTCTAATTCTAATTCTATTTTTATTTCTAATTCTAATTCTATTCTAATTCTAATTCTAATTCTAATTCTAATTCTAATCTAATTCTATTCTAATTCTATTCTAATTCTATTCTAATTCTAATTCTAATTCTAATCTAATTCTAATTATATTTCTAATTATATTCTAATTCTATTCTAATTCTATTTCTAATTCTATTTCTAATTCCAACCTAATTCTAATTCTATTCTAATTCTAATTCTATTCTAATTCTAATTCTAATTCTAATTCTATATCTAATTCTAATCTAATTCTAATTCTAATTCTATTCTAATTCTATTCTAATTATATTCTAATTCTAATTCTAATTCTATTCTAATTCTAATTCTATTCTAATTCTATTCTAATTCTAATTCTAATTCTATTCTAATTCTAATTCTATTTCTAATTCTATTCTAATTATATTCTAATTCTATACCAATTCTAATTCTAATTCTATTCTAATTCTAATTTTATTCTAATTCTATTCTAATTCTAATTCTAATTCTAATTCTAATTCCATTCTATTTCTATTTCTAATTCTAATTCTAATTCTATTCTAATTCTAATTCTAATTCTATTCTAATTCTAATTCTAATTCTATTCTAATTCTAATTTTAATTCTATTATAATTCTATTCTAATTCTATTTTAATTCTATTTTAATTCTAATTCTATTCTAATTATAATTCTAATTCTAATTCTATTCTAATTCTATTCTAATTCTAGTTCTAATTCTATTCTAACTCTAATTCTATTTCTAATTCTAATTCTAATTCTATTCTAATTCTAATTCTAATTCTAATTCTATTCTAATTCTATTCTAATTCTAATTCTAATTTTAATCTAATTCTAATTCTATTTCTAATTCTATTCTAATTCTAATTCTATTCTAATTATAATTCTAATTCTATTCTAATTTATTATAATTATATTATAATTCTATTATAATTCTATTCTAATTATAATTCTATTCTAATTCTATTCTAATTCTAATTCTAATTCTATTCTAATTCTAATTTTAATTCTATTCTAATTCTATTCTAATTCTATTCTAATTCTATTTTAATTCTAATTCTATTCTAATTATAATTCTATTTCTAATTCTAATTCTATTTCTAGTCTAATTCTAATTCTAGTTTTAATTCTAATTCTATTTTTATTTCTAATTCTAATTCTAATTCTATTCTAATTCTAATTCTAATTCTAATTATATTCTAATTCTAATCTAATTCTATTCTAATTCTATTCTAATTCTAATTCTAATTTTAATCTAATTCTAATTCTATTTCTAATTCTATTCTAATTCTAATTCTATTCTAATTATAATTCTAATTCTATTCTAATTTATTATAATTATATTATAATTCTATTATAATTCTATTCTAATTATAATTCTATTCTAATTCTATTCTAATTCTAATTCTAATTCTATTCTAATTCTAATTTTAATTCTATTCTAATTCTATTCTAATTCTATTCTAATTCTATTTTAATTCTAATTCTATTCTAATTATAATTCTATTTCTAATTCTAATTCTATTTCTAGTCTAATTCTAATTCTAATTTTAATTCTAATTCTATTTTTATTTCTAATTCTAATTCTAATTCTATTCTAATTCTAATTCTAATTCTAATTATATTCTAATTCTAATCTAATTCTATTCTAATTCTATTCTAATTCTAATTCTAATTTTAATCTAATTCTAATTCTATTTCTAATTATATTCTAATTCTATTCAAATTCTAATTCTATTCTAAGTCTAATCTAATTCTAATTCTAATTTATTCTAATTCTATTCTAATTCTATTCTAATTCTATTCTAATTCTAATTCTAATTCTATTCTAATTCTAATTATATTCTAATTCTATTCTAATTCCAACCTAATTCTAATTATATTCTAATTCTAATTCTATTCTAATTATAATTCTAATTCTATTCTAATTCTATTATAATTATATTATAATTCTATTATAATTCTATTCTAATTCTAATTCTATTCTAATTCTATTCTAATTCTATTCTAATTCTAATTCTATTTCTAATTCTATTTCTAATTCTAATTTTATTTCTATTTCTATTTCTAATTCTATTTCTAATTCCAATCTAATTCTAATTCCAATCTAATTCTAATTCTATTCTAATTCTAATTCTATATCTATTCTAATCTAATTCTAATTCTAATTCTATTCTAATTCTATTCTAATTCTAGTTCTAATTCTATTCTAACTCTAATTCTATTTCTAATTCTATTCTAATTCTATTCTAATTCTAATTCTAATTCTATTCTAATTCTAATTCTATTCTAATTCTAATTCTAATTCTAATTCTATATCTAATTCTAATCTAATTCTAATTCTAATTCTATTCTAATTCTATTCTAATTCTATTCTAATTCTAATTCTAATTCTATTCTAATTCTAATTCTATTCTAATTCTATTCTAATTCTAATTCTAATTCTATTCTAATTCTAATTCTATTTCTAATTCTATTCTAATTATATTCCAATTCTAATTCTAATTCTATTCTAATTCTAATTTTATTCTAATTCTATTCTAATTCTATTCTAATTCTAATTCTAATTCTAATTCTAATTCCATTCTATTTCTATTTCTAATTCTAATTCTAATTCTATTCTAATTCTAATTCTAATTCTATTCTAATTCTAATTCTAATTCTATTCTAATTCTAATTTTAATTCTATTATAATTCTATTCTAATTCTATTTTAATTCTATTTTAATTCTAATTCTATTCTAATTATAATTCTAATTCTAATTCTATTCTAATTCTATTCTAATTCTAGTTCTAATTCTATTCTAACTCTAATTCTATTTCTAATTCTAATTCTAATTCTATTCTAATTCTAATTCTAATTCTAATTCTATTCTAATTCTATTCTAATTCTATTCTAATTCTAATTCTAATTTTAATCTAATTCTAATTCTATTTCTAATTCTATTCTAATTCTAATTCTATTCTAATTATAATTCTAATTCTATTCTAATTTATTATAATTATATTATAATTCTATTATAATTCTATTCTAATTATAATTCTATTCTAATTCTATTCTAATTCTAATTCTAATTCTATTCTAATTCTAATTTTAATTCTATTCTAATTCTATTCTAATTCTATTCTAATTCTATTTTAATTCTAATTCTATTCTAATTATAATTCTATTTCTAATTCTAATTCTATTTCTAGTCTAATTCTAATTCTAATTTTAATTCTAATTCTATTTTTATTTCTAATTCTAATTCTAATTCTATTCTAATTCTAATTCTAATTCTAATTATATTCTAATTCTAATCTAATTCTATTCTAATTCTATTCTAATTCTAATTCTAATTTTAATCTAATTCTAATTCTATTTCTAATTATATTCTAATTCTATTCAAATTCTAATTCTATTCTAAGTCTAATCTAATTCTAATTCTAATTTATTCTAATTCTATTCTAATTCTATTCTAATTCTATTCTAATTCTAATTCTAATTCTATTCTAATTCTAATTATATTCTAATTCTATTCTAATTCCAACCTAATTCTAATTATATTCTAATTCTAATTCTATTCTAATTATAATTCTAATTCTATTCTAATTCTATTATAATTATATTATAATTCTATTATAATTCTATTCTAATTCTAATTCTATTCTAATTCTATTCTAATTCTATTCTAATTCTAATTCTATTTCTAATTCTATTTCTAATTCTAATTTTATTTCTATTTCTATTTCTAATTCTATTTCTAATTCCAATCTAATTCTAATTCCAATCTAATTCTAATTCTATTCTAATTCTAATTCTATATCTATTCTAATCTAATTCTAATTCTAATTCTATTCTAATTCTATTCTAATTCTAGTTCTAATTCTATTCTAACTCTAATTCTATTTCTAATTCTATTCTAATTCTATTCTAATTCTAATTCTAATTCTATTCTAATTCTAATTCTATTCTAATTCTAATTCTAATTCTAATTCTATATCTAATTCTAATCTAATTCTAATTCTAATTCTATTCTAATTCTATTCTAATTCTATTCTAATTCTAATTCTAATTCTATTCTAATTCTAATTCTATTCTAATTCTATTCTAATTCTAATTCTAATTCTATTCTAATTCTAATTCTATTTCTAATTCTATTCTAATTATATTCCAATTCTAATTCTAATTCTATTCTAATTCTAATTTTATTCTAATTCTATTCTAATTCTATTCTAATTCTAATTCTAATTCTAATTCTAATTCCATTCTATTTCTATTTCTAATTCTAATTCTAATTCTATTCTAATTCTAATTCTAATTCTATTCTAATTCTAATTCTAATTCTATTCTAATTCTAATTTTAATTCTATTCTAATTCTATTCTAATTCTATTTTAATTCTATTTTAATTCTAATTCTATTCTAATTATAATTCTAATTCTAATTCTATTCTAATTCTATTCTAATTCTAGTTCTAATTCTATTCTAACTCTAATTCTATTTCTAATTCTAATTCTAATTCTATTCTAATTCTAATTCTAATTCTAATTCTATTCTAATTCTATTCTAATTCTATTCTAATTCTATTATAATTCTAATTCTAATTTTAATCTAATTCTAATTCTATTTCTAATTCTATTCTAATTCTAATTCTATTCTAATTATAATTCTAATTCTATTCTAATTCTATTATAATTATATTATAATTCTATTATAATTCTATTCTAATTATAATTCTATTCTAATTCTATTCTAATTCTAATTCTAATTCTATTCTAATTCTAATTTTAATTCTATTCTAATTCTATTCTAATTCTATTCTAATTCTATTTTAATTCTAATTCTATTCTAATTATAATTCTATTTCTAATTCTAATTCTATTTCTAGTCTAATTCTAATTCTAATTTTAATTCTAATTCTATTTTTATTTCTAATTCTAATTCTAATTCTATTCTAATTCTAATTCTAATTCTAATTATATTCTAATTCTATTCTAATTCTATTCTAATTCTATTCTAATTCTAATTCTAATTTTAATCTAATTCTAATTCTAATTCTAATTATATTCTAATTCTATTCAAATTCTAATTCTATTCTAATTCTATTCTAATTCTAATCTAATTCTAATTCTAATTCTAATTCTATTCTAATTCTATTCTAATTCTATTCTAATTCTATTCTAATTCTAATTCTAATTCTATTCTAATTCTAATTATATTCTAATTCTATTCTAATTCCAACCTAATTCTAATTATATTCTAATTCTAATTCTATTATAATTATATTATAATTCTATTATAATTCTATTCTAATTCTAATTCTATTCTAATTCTATTCTAATTCTAATTCTATATCTAATTCTAATCTAATTCTAATTCTAAATCTATTCTAATTCTATTCTAATTCTATTCTAATTCTAATTCTATTATAATTCTATTCTAATTCTATTTCTAATTCTATTTCTATTCTAATTCTAATTCTATTCTAATTCTAATTCTAATTCTATTCTAATTCTATTATAATTATATTATAATTCTATTATAATTCTAATTCTATTCTAATTCTATTCTAATTCTATTCTAATTCTAATTCTAATTCTATTTCTAATTCTATTTCTAATTCTAATTCTATTTCTATTTCTAATTCTATTTCTAATTCCAATCTAATTCTAATTCTATTCTAATTCTATTCTAATTCTAATTCTATATCTAATTCTAATATAATTCTAATTCTAATTCTATTCTAATTCTATTCTAATTCTATTCTAATTCTATTCTAATTCTAATTCTAATTCTAATTCTAATTCTAATTTTAATTCTAATTCTATTTCTAATTCTAATTCTATTCTAATTCTAATTCTAATTCTAATTCTATTCTAATTATATTCTAATTTTATTCTAATTCTATTCTAATTCTAATTCTAATTCTATTCTAATTCTAATTCTATTTCTAATTACATTCTAATTCTATTCTAATTCTATTCTAATTCTATTATAATTCTATTATAATTCTAATTATATTCTAATTCTATTCTAATTCTATTTCTAATTCTATTCTAATTCCAATCTAATTCTAATTCTATTCTAATTCTATTCTAATTCTAATTCTATATCTAATTCTAATCTAATTCTAATTCTAATTCTAATTCTATTCTAATTCTATTCTAATTCTAAGTCTATTTCTAATTCTAATTCTATTCTAATTCTATTCTAATTCTAATTCTAATTCTATTCTATTCTATTCTTATTCTATTCTAATTCTAATTCTAATTCTAATTCTAATTCTAATTCTAATTCTAATTCTAATTCTAATTCTAATTATAATTCTAATTCTAATTCTAATTCTAATTCTATTCTAATTCTAATTCTATTTCTAATTCTATTTCTATTTCTAATTCTAATTCTATTCTAATTCTAATTCTATATCTAATTCTAATCTAATTCTAATTCTAATTCTATTCTAATTCTATTCTAATTCTATTCTAATTCTAATTCTATTCTAATTCTAATTATATTCTAATTCTAATTCTATTTCTAATTCTAATTCTAATTCTATTCTAATTCTAATTCTAATTTAATTTCTATTTCTAATTCTAATTCTATTCTAATTCTAATTCTACTTCTATTTCTATTTCAAATTCTATTCTAATTCTAATTCTATTCTAATTTTATTCATTCTAATTCTATTTCTAATTCTAATTCTATTCTTATTCTATTCTAATTCTATTTCTAATTCTAATTCTAATTCTATTCTAATTCTATTCTAATTCTATTCTAATTCTAATCTAATTCTAATTCTAATTCTATTCTAATTCTATTCTAATTCTATTCTAATTCTATTCTAATTCTATTCTAATTCTAATTCTAATTCTATTCTAATTATAATTATATTTCTAATTCTATTCTAATTCTATTCTAATTCTATTCCAATTCTAATTCTAATTCTATTCTAATTCTAATTTTATTCTAATTCTATTCTAATTCTATTCTAATTCTAATTCTAATTCTAATTCTAATTCTAATTCCATTCTATTTCTATTTCTAATTCTAATTCTATTCTAATTCTAATTCTAATTCTATTCTAATTCTAATTCTAATTCTAATTTTAATTCTATTCTAATTCTATTCTAATTCTATTCTAATTTTATTCTAATTCTAATTCTATTCTAATTCTAATTCTAATTCTATTCTAATTCTAATTTTAATTCTATTCTAATTCTATTCTAATTCTATTCTAATTCTATTTTAATTCTAATTTTATTCTAATTATAATTCTATTTCTAGTCTAATTCTAATTCTAATTTTAATTCTAATTCTATTTTTATTTCTAATTCTAATTCTAATTCTATTCTAATTCTAATTCTAATTCTAATTATATTCTAATTCTATTCTAATTCTATTCTAATTCTATTCTAATTCTAATTCTAATTTTAATCTAATTCTAATTCTATTTCTAATTATATTCTAATTCTATTCAAATTCTAATTCTATTCTAATTCTATTCTAATTCTAATCTAATTCTAATTCTAATTCTATTCTAATTCTATTCTAATTCTATTCTAATTCTATTCTAATTCTAATTCTAATTCTATTCTAATTCTAATTATATTCTAATTCTATTCTAATTCCAACCTAATTCTAATTATATTCTAATTCTAATTCTATTATAATTATATTATAATTCTATTATAATTCTATTCTAATTCTAATTCTATTCTAATTCTATTCTAATTCTAATTCTATATCTAATTCTAATCTAATTCTAATTCTAAATCTATTCTAATTCTATTCTAATTCTATTCTAATTCTAATTCTATTCTAATTCTATTCTAATTCTATTTCTAATTCTAATTCTAATTCTAATTCTATTCTAATTCTATTCTAATTCTAATTCTATTCTAATTCTATTCTAATTCTATTTCTAATTCTATTTCTATTCTAATTCTAATTCTATTCTAATTCTAATTCTAATTCTATTCTAATTCTAATTCTAATTCTATTCTAATTCTATTCTAATTCTAATTCTATTTCTAATTCTATTTCTAATTCTAATTCTATTTCTATTTCTAATTCTATTTCTAATTCCAATCTAATTCTAATTCTATTCTAATTCTATTCTAATTCTAATTCTATATCTAATTCTAATATAATTCTAATTCTAATTATATTCTAATTCTATTCTAATTCTATTCTAATTCTATTCTAATTCTAATTCTAATTCTAATTCTAATTCTAATTCTAATTCTATTTCTAATTCTAATTCTATACTAATTCTAATTCTAATTCTAATTCTATTCTAATTATATTCTAATTTTATTCTAATTCTATTCTAATTCTAATTCTAATTCTATTCTAATTCTAATTCTATTTCTAATTACATTCTAATTCTATTCTAATTCTATTCTAATTCTATTATAATTCTATTATAATTCTAATTATATTCTAATTCTATTCTAATTCTATTTCTAATTCTATTCTAATTCCAATCTAATTCTAATTCTATTCTAATTCTATTCTAATTCTAATTCTATATCTAATTCTAATCTAATTCTAATTCTAATTCTAATTCTATTCTAATTCTATTCTAATTCTAAGTCTATTTCTAATTCTAATTCTATTCTAATTCTATTCTAATTCTAATTCTAATTCTATTCTATTCTATTCTTATTCTATTCTAATTCTAATTCTAATTCTAATTCTAATTCTAATTCTAATTCTAATTCTAATTTTAATTCTATTCTAATTCTATTCTAATTCTATTCTAATTTTATTCTAATTCTAATTCTATTCTAATTCTAATTCTAATTCTATTCTAATTCTAATTTTAATTCTATTCTAATTCTATTCTAATTCTATTCTAATTCTATTTTAATTCTAATTTTATTCTAATTATAATTCTATTTCTAATTCTAATTCTATTTCTAGTCTAATTCTAATTCTAATTATAATTCTAATTCTATTTTTATTTCTAATTCTAATTCTAATTCTATTCTAATTCTAATTCTAATTCTAATTATATTCTAATTCTATTCTAATTCTATTCTAATTCTAATTCTAATTTTAATCTAATTCTAATTCTATTTCTAATTATATTCTAATTCTATTCAAATTCTAATTCTATTCTAATTCTATTCTAATTCTAATCTAATTCTAATTCTAATTCTATTCTAATTCTATTCTAATTCTATTCTAATTCTATTCTAATTCTAATTCTAATTCTATTCTAATTCTAATTATATTCTAATTCTATTCTAATTCCAACCTAATTCTAATTATATTCTAATTCTAATTCTATTATAATTATATTATAATTCTATTATAATTCTATTCTAATTCTAATTCTATTCTAATTCTATTCTAATTCTAATTCTATATCTAATTCTAATCTAATTCTAATTCTAAATCTATTCTAATTCTATTCTAATTCTATTCTAATTCTAATTCTATTCTAATTCTATTCTAATTCTATTTCTAATTCTATTTCTATTCTAATTCTAATTCTATTCTAATTCTAATTCTAATTCTATTCTAATTCTATTATAATTATATTATAATTCTATTATAATTCTAATTCTATTCTAATTCTATTCTAATTCTATTCTAATTCTAATTCTATTTCTAATTCTATTTCTAATTCTAATTCTATTTCTATTTCTAATTCTATTTCTAATTCCAATCTAATTCTAATTCTATTCTAATTCTATTCTAATTCTAATTCTATATCTAATTCTAATATAATTCTAATTCTAATTCTATTCTAATTCTATTCTAATTCTATTCTAATTCTAATTCTAATTCTAATTCTAATTCTAATTCTAATTCTATTTCTAATTCTAATTCTATTCTAATTCTAATTCTAATTCTAATTCTATTCTAATTATATTCTAATTTTATTCTAATTCTATTCTAATTCTAATTCTAATTCTATTCTAATTCTAATTCTATTTCTAATTACATTCTAATTCTATTCTAATTCTATTCTAATTCTATTATAATTCTATTTCTAATTCTATTCTAATTCTATTCTAATTCTATTATAATTCTATTTCTAATTCTATTCTAATTCTATTCTATTATAATTCTAATTATATTCTAATTCTATTCTAATTCTATTTCTAATTCTATTCTAATTCCAATCTAATTCTAATTCTATTCTAATTCTATTCTAATTCTAATTCTATATCTAGTTCTAATCTAATTCTAATTCTAATTCTAATTCTATTCTAATTCTATTCTAATTCTAAGTCTATTTCTAATTCTAATTCTATTCTAATTCTATTCTAATTCTAATTCTAATTCTATTCTATTCTATTCTTATTCTATTCTAATTCTAATTCTAATTCTAATTCTAATTCTAATTCTAATTCTAATTCTAATTCTAATTATAATTCTAATTCTAATTCTAATTCTAATTCTATTCTAATTCTAATTCTATTTCTAATTCTATTTTATTTCTAATTCTAATTCTATTCTAATTCTAATTCTATATCTAATTCTAATCTAATTCTAATTCTAATTCTATTCTAATTCTATTCTAATTCTATTCTAATTCTAATTCTATTCTAATTCTAATTATATTCTAATTCTAATTCTATTTCTAATTCTAATTCTAATTCTATTCTAATTCTAATTCTAATTTAATTTCTATTTCTAATTCTAATTCTATTCTAATTCTAATTCTATTTCTATTTCTATTTCAAATTCTATTCTAATTCTAATTCTATTCTAATTTTATTCATTCTAATTCTATTTCTAATTCTAATTCTATTCTTATTCTATTCTAATTCTATTTCTAATTCTAATTCTAATTCTATTCTAATTCAATTCTAATTCTATTCTAATTCTAATCTAATTCTAATTCTAATTCTATTCTAATTCTATTCTAATTCTATTCTAATTCTAATTCTAATTCTATTCTAATTATAATTATATTTCTAATTCTATTCTAATTCTATTCTAATTCTATTCCAATTCTAATTCTAATTCTATTCTAATTCTAATTTTATTCTAATTCTATTCTAATTCTATTCTAATTCTAATTCTAATTCTAATTCTAATTCTAATTCCATTCTATTTCTATTTCTAATTCTAATTCTATTCTAATTCTAATTCTAATTCTATTCTAATTCTAATTCTAATTCTAATTTTAATTCTATTCTAATTCTATTCTAATTCTATTCTAATTTTATTCTAATTCTAATTCTATTTCTAATTCTAATTCTATTTCTAATTTAATTCTAATTCTAATTCTAATTCTAATTCTATTTTTATTTCTAATTCTAATTCTATTCTAATTCTAATTCTAATTCTAATTCTAATTCTAATTCTATTCTAATTCTATTCTAATTCTATTCTAATTCTATTCTAATTCTAATTCTAATTTTAATCTAATTCTAATTCTATTTCTAATTATATTCTAATTCTATTCTAATTCTAATTCTATTCTAATTCTATTTCTAATTCTATTTCTAATTCTATTTCTATTTCTAATTCTAATTATATTCTAATTCTAATTCTAAATCTATTTCTAATTCCAACCTAATTCTAATTCTATTCTAATTCTATTCTAATTCTAATTCTATTCTAATTCTAATTCTAATTCTAATCTAATTCTAATTCTATTCTAATTCTTACTCTATTCTAATTCTATTTCTAATTCTATTATATTTCTAATTCTAATTCTATTCTAATTCTATTCTAATTCTATTTCTAATTCTATTTCTAATTCTATTTCCAATTCAAATTCTAATTCTATATCTAATTCTAATCTAATTTTAATTCTAATTCTATTCTAATTCTATTCTAATTCTATTCTAATTCTAATTCTAATTATATTCTAATTCTAATTCTATTCTAATTCTATTCTAATTCTATTCTAATTCTAATTCTAATTCTATTCTAATTCTAATTCTATTTCTAATTCTATTCTAATTCTATTCTAATTCTAATTCTAATATTAATTCTAATTCTAATTCTATTCTAATTCTAATTCTATTCTAATTCTAATTCTAATTCTATTCTAATTATATTCTAATTCCAATTCTAATTCTAATTCTATTCTAATTCCAATTCTATTTCTAATTCTAATTCTATTCTAATTCTTATTCTATTCTAATTCTATTCTAATTCTATTTCTAATTCTATTTCTAATTCTAATTCTAATTCTAATTCTAATTCTATTTCTATTTCTATTTCTAATTCTAATTCTATTCTAATTCTAATTCTAATTCTAATTCTATTCTAATTATATTCTAATTTTATTCTAATTCTATTCTAATTCTAATTCTAATTATATTCTAATTCTAATTCTATTCTAATTCTATTCTAATTCTATTCTAATTCTATTCTAATTCTAATTCTAATTCTATTCTAATTCTAATTCTATTTCTAATTCTATTATAATTCTATTCTAATTCTAATTCTAATTCTAATTCTAATTCTAATTCTATTCTAATTCTAATTCTATTCTAATTCTAATTCTAATTCTAATTCTATTCTAATTATATTCTAATTCCAATTCTAATTCTAATTCTATTCTAATTCCAATTCTATTTCTAATTCTAATTCTATTCTAATTCTTATTCTATTCTAATTCTATTCTAATTCTATTTCTAATTCTATTTCTAATTCTAATTCTAATTCTAATTCTAATTCTATTTCTATTTCTATTTCTAATTCTAATTCTATTCTAATTCTAATTCTAATTCTATTCTAATTATATTCTAATTTTATTCTAATTCTATTATAATTCTATTCTAATTCTAATTCTAATTCTAATTCTAATTCTATTTCTATTTCTAATTCTAATTCTATTCTAATTCTAATTCTAATTCTAATTCTATTCTAATTATATATTTTAATTTTATTATAATTATATTCTAATTCTAATTCTAATTCTATTCTAATTCTAATTCTATTTCTAATTACATTCTAATTCTATTCTAATTCTATTCTAATTCTATTATAATTTTATTCTAATTCTAATTATATTCTAATTCTATTCTAATTCTATTTCTAATTCTATTCTAATTCCAATCTAATTCTAATTCTATTCTAATTCTATTCTAATTCTAATTTTATATCTAATTCTAATTCTAATTCTAATTCTATTCTAATTCTATTCTAATTCTAATTCTATTTCTAATTCTAATTCTATTCTAATTCTATTCTAATTCTAATTCTAATTCTAATTCTAATTCTATTCTATTCTATTCTTATTCTATTCTAATTCTAATTCTAATTCTAATTCTAATTCTAATTCTAATTCTAATTCTAATTCTAATTCTAATTCAAATTCTAATTCTATTCTAATTCTAATTCTATTTCTAATTCTATTTCTATTTCTATTTCTAATTCTAATTCTATTCTAATTCTAATTCTATATCTAATTCTAATCTAATTCTAATTCTAATTCTATTCTAATTCTATTTTAATTCTAATTCTAATTCTATTCTAATTCTAATTATATTCTATTTCTAATTCTATTTCTAATTCTAATTCTAATTCTATTCTAATTCTAATTCTAATTTAATTTCTATTTTTAATTCTAATTCTATTCTAATTCTAATTCTATTTCTATTTCTATTTCAAATTCTATTCTAATTCTAATTCTATTCTAATTTTATTCTAATTCTATTTCTAATTCTATTTCTATTCTTATTCTATTCTAATTCTATTTCTAATTCTAATTCTAATTCTATTCTAATTCTATTCGAATTCTAATCTAATTCTAATTCTAATTCTATTCTAATTCTATTCTAATTCTATTATAATTCTATTCTAATTCTAATTCTAATTCTATTCTAATTCTAATTTATTTCTAATTAAATTCTAATTCTATTCTAATTCTATTCTAATTCTATTATAATTTTTTTCTAATCCTAATTATATTCTAATTCTATTCTAATTCTATTTCTAATTCTATTCTAATTCCAATCTAATTCTAATTCTATTCTAATTCTATTCTAATTCTAATTTTATATCTAATTCTAATTCTAATTCTAATTCTATTCTAATTCTATTCTAATTCTAATTCTATTTCTAATTCTAATTCTATTCTAATTCTATTCTAATTCTATTCTAATTCTAATTCTAATTCTAATTCTAATTCTATTCTATTCTATTCTTATTCTATTCTAATTCTAATTCTAATTCTAATTCTAATTCTAATTCTAATTCTAATTTTAATTCTAATTCTAATTCTATTCTAATTCTAATTCTATTTCTAATTCTATTTCTATTTCTATTTCTAATTCTAATTCTATTCTAATTATAATTCTATATCTAATTCTAATCTAATTCTAATTCTAATTCTATTCTAATTCTATTCTAATTCTAATTCTAATTCTATTCTAATTCTAATTATATTCTATTTCTAATTCTATTTCTAATTCTAATTCTAATTCTATTCTAATTCTAATTCTAATTTAATTTCTATTTTTAATTCTAATTCTATTCTAATTCTAATTCTATTTCTATTTCTATTTCAAATTCTATTCTAATTCTAATTCTATTCTAATTTTATTCTAATTCTATTTCTAATTCTAATTCTATTCTTATTCTATTCTAATTCTATTTCTAATTCTAATTCTAATTCTATTCTAATTCTATTCGAATTCTAATCTAATTCTAATTCTAATTCTATTCTAATTCTATTCTAATTCTATTATAATTCTATTCTAATTCTAATTATATTCTAATTCTATTCTAATTCTATTCTAATTCTATTATAATTTTTTTCTAATCCTAATTATATTCTAATTCTATTCTAATTCTATTTCTAATTCTATTCTAATTCCAATCTAATTCTAATTCTATTCTAATTCTATTCTAATTCTAATTTTATATCTAATTCTAATTCTAATTCTAATTCTATTCTAATTCTATTCTAATTCTAATTCTATTTCTAATTCTAATTCTATTCTAATTCTATTCTAATTCTAATTCTAATTCTAATTCTAATTCTATTCTATTCTATTCTTATTCTATTCTAATTCTAATTCTAATTCTAATTCTAATTCTAATTCTAATTCTAATTCTAATTCTAATTCTAATTCTATTCTAATTCTAATTCTATTTCTAATTCTATTTCTATTTCTATTTCTAATTCTAATTCTATTCTAATTATAATTCTATATCTAATTCTAATCTAATTCTAATTCTAATTCTATTCTAATTCTATTCTAATTCTAATTCTAATTCTATTCTAATTCTAATTATATTCTATTTCTAATTCTATTTCTAATTCTAATTCTAATTCTATTCTAATTCTAATTCTAATTTAATTTCTATTTTTAATTCTAATTCTATTCTAATTCTAATTCTATTTCTATTTCTATTTCAAATTCTATTCTAATTCTAATTCTATTCTAATTTTATTCTAATTCTATTTCTAATTCTAATTCTATTCTTATTCTATTCTAATTCTATTTCTAATTCTAATTCTAATTCTATTCTAATTCTATTCGAATTCTAATCTAATTCTAATTCTAATTCTATTCTAATTCTATTCTAATTCTATTATAATTCTATTCTAATTCTAATTATATTCTAATTCTATTCTAATTCTATTTCTAATTCTATTTCTAATTCAAATTCTAATTCTATATCTAATTCTAATCTAATTTTAATTCTAATTCTATTCTAATTCTATTCTAATTCTATTCTAATTCTAATTCTAATTATATTCTAATTCTAATTCTATTCTAATTCTATTCTAATTCTATTCTAATTCTAATTCTAATTCTATTCTAATTCTAATTCTATTTCTAATTCTATTCTAATTCTATTCTAATTCTAATTCTAATATTAATTCTAATTCTAATTCTATTCTAATTCTAATTCTATTCTAATTCTAATTCTAATTCTATTCTAATTATATTCTAATTCCAATTCTAATTCTAATTCTATTCTAATTCCAATTCTATTTCTAATTCTAATTCTATTCTAATTCTTATTCTATTCTAATTCTATTCTAATTCTATTTCTAATTCTATTTCTAATTCTAATTCTAATTCTAATTCTAATTCTATTTCTATTTCTATTTCTAATTCTAATTCTATTCTAATTCTAATTCTAATTCTAATTCTATTCTAATTATATTCTAATTTTATTCTAATTCTATTCTAATTCTAATTCTAATTATATTCTAATTCTAATTCTATTCTAATTCTATTCTAATTCTATTCTAATTCTATTCTAATTCTAATTCTAATTCTATTCTAATTCTAATTCTATTTCTAATTCTATTATAATTCTATTCTAATTCTAATTCTAATTCTAATTCTAATTCTAATTCTATTCTAATTCTAATTCTATTCTAATTCTAATTCTAATTCTAATTCTATTCTAATTATATTCTAATTCCAATTCTAATTCTAATTCTATTCTAATTCCAATTCTATTTCTAATTCTAATTCTATTCTAATTCTTATTCTATTCTAATTCTATTCTAATTCTATTTCTAATTCTATTTCTAATTCTAATTCTAATTCTAATTCTAATTCTATTTCTATTTCTATTTCTAATTCTAATTCTATTCTAATTCTAATTCTAATTCTATTCTAATTATATTCTAATTTTATTCTAATTCTATTATAATTCTATTCTAATTCTAATTCTAATTCTAATTCTAATTCTATTTCTATTTCTAATTCTAATTCTATTCTAATTCTAATTCTAATTCTAATTCTATTCTAATTATATATTTTAATTTTATTATAATTATATTCTAATTCTAATTCTAATTCTATTCTAATTCTAATTCTATTTCTAATTACATTCTAATTCTATTCTAATTCTATTCTAATTCTATTATAATTTTATTCTAATTCTAATTATATTCTAATTCTATTCTAATTCTATTTCTAATTCTATTCTAATTCCAATCTAATTCTAATTCTATTCTAATTCTATTCTAATTCTAATTTTATATCTAATTCTAATTCTAATTCTAATTCTATTCTAATTCTATTCTAATTCTAATTCTATTTCTAATTCTAATTCTATTCAAATTCTATTCTAATTCTAATTCTAATTCTAATTCTAATTCTATTCTATTCTATTCTTATTCTATTCTAATTCTAATTCTAATTCTAATTCTAATTCTAATTCTAATTCTAATTCTAATTCTAATTCTAATTCAAATTCTAATTCTATTCTAATTCTAATTCTATTTCTAATTCTATTTCTATTTCTATTTCTAATTCTAATTCTATTCTAATTCTAATTCTATATCTAATTCTAATCTAATTCTAATTCTAATTCTATTCTAATTCTATTTTAATTCTAATTCTAATTCTATTCTAATTCTAATTATATTCTATTTCTAATTCTATTTCTAATTCTAATTCTAATTCTATTCTAATTCTAATTCTAATTTAATTTCTATTTTTAATTCTAATTCTATTCTAATTCTAATTCTATTTCTATTTCTATTTCAAATTCTATTCTAATTCTAATTCTATTCTAATTTTATTCTAATTCTATTTCTAATTCTATTTCTATTCTTATTCTATTCTAATTCTATTTCTAATTCTAATTCTAATTCTATTCTAATTCTATTCGAATTCTAATCTAATTCTAATTCTAATTCTATTCTAATTCTATTCTAATTCTATTATAATTCTATTCTAATTCTAATTCTAATTCTATTCTAATTCTAATTTATTTCTAATTAAATTCTAATTCTATTCTAATTCTATTCTAATTCTATTATAATTTTTTTCTAATCCTAATTATATTCTAATTCTATTCTAATTCTATTTCTAATTCTATTCTAATTCCAATCTAATTCTAATTCTATTCTAATTCTATTCTAATTCTAATTTTATATCTAATTCTAATTCTAATTCTAATTCTATTCTAATTCTATTCTAATTCTAATTCTATTTCTAATTCTAATTCTATTCTAATTCTATTCTAATTCTAATTCTAATTCTAATTCTAATTCTATTCTATTCTATTCTTATTCTATTCTAATTCTAATTCTAATTCTAATTCTAATTCTAATTCTAATTCTAATTCTAATTCTAATTCTAATTCTATTCTAATTCTAATTCTATTTCTAATTCTATTTCTATTTCTATTTCTAATTCTAATTCTATTCTAATTATAATTCTATATCTAATTCTAATCTAATTCTAATTCTAATTCTATTCTAATTCTATTCTAATTCTAATTCTAATTCTATTCTAATTCTAATTATATTCTATTTCTAATTCTATTTCTAATTCTAATTCTAATTCTATTCTAATTCTAATTCTAATTTAATTTCTATTTTTAATTCTAATTCTATTCTAATTCTAATTCTATTTCTATTTCTATTTCAAATTCTATTCTAATTCTAATTCTATTCTAATTTTATTCTAATTCTATTTCTAATTCTAATTCTATTCTTATTCTATTCTAATTCTATTTCTAATTCTAATTCTAATTCTATTCTAATTCTATTCGAATTCTAATCTAATTCTAATTCTAATTCTATTCTAATTCTATTCTAATTCTATTATAATTCTATTCTAATTCTAATTATATTCTAATTCTATTCTAATTCTATTTCTAATTCTATTCTAATTCCAATCTAATTCTAATTCTATTCTAATTCTATTCTAATTCTATATCTAATTCTAATCTAATCTAATTCTAATTCTAATTCTAATTCTAATTCTATTCTAATTCTAATTCTAATTCTAATTCTATTCTAATTATATATTTTAATTTTATTCTAATTCTATTCTAATTCTAATTCTAATTCTATTCTAATTCTAATTCTATTTCTAATTACATTCTAATTCTATTCTAATTCTATTCTAATTCTATTATAATTCTAATCTAATTCAAATTATATTCTAATTCTATTATAATTCTATTTCTAATTCTATTCTAATTCCAATCTAATTCTAATTCTATTCTAATTCTATTCTAATTCTAATTCTATATCTAATTCTAATTCTAATTCTAATTCTAATTCTATTCTAATTCTATTCTAATTCTAATTCTAATTCTATTTCTAATTCTAATTCTATTCTAATTCTATTCTAATTCTAATTCTAATTCTAATTCTAATTCTATTCTATTCTATTCTATTCTTATTCTATTCTAATTCTAATTCTAATTCTAATTCTAATTCTAATTCTAATTCTAATTCTAATTCTAATTCTAATTCTAATTCTATTCTAATTCTAATTCTATTTCTAATTCTATTTCTACTTCTATTTCTAATTCTAATTATATTCTAATTCTAATTCTATATCTAATTCTAATCTAATTCTAATTCTAATTCTATTCTAATTTTATTCTAATTCTATTCTAATTCTAATTCTATTCTAATTCTATTCTAATTCTATTTCTAATTCTATTTCTATTCTAATTCTAATTCTATTCTAATTCTAATTCTAATTATATTCTAATTCTATTATAATTATATTATAATTCTATTATAATTCTAATTCTATTCTAATTCTATTCTAATTCTATTCTAATTCTAATTCTATTTCTAATTCTATTTCTAATTATAATTCTATTTCTATTTCTAATTTTATTTCTAATTCCAATCTAATTCTAATTATATTCTAATTCTATTCTAATTCTAATTCTATATCTAATTCTAATCTAATTCTAATTCTAATTCTATTCTAATTCAATTCTAATTCTATTCTAATTCTAATTCTAATTCTAATTCTAATTCTATTTCTATTTCTAATTCTAATTCTATTCTAATTCTAATTCTAATTCTAATTCTATTCTAATTATATTCTAATTTTATTCTAATTCTATTCTAATTCTAATTCTAATTCTATTCTAATTCTAATTCTATTTCTAATTATATTCTAATTCTATTCAAATTCTATTCTAATTCTATTCTAATTCTAATTATATTCTAATTCTATTTTAATTCTATTTCTAATTCTATTCTAATTCCAATCTAATTCTAATTCTATTCTAATTCTATTCTAATTCTAATTCTATATCTAATTCTAATCTAATTCTAATTCTAATTCTAATTCTATTCTAATTCTATTCTAATTCTAAGTCTATTTCTAATTCTAATTCTATTCTAATTCTATTCTAATTCTAATTCTAATTCTAATTCTATTCTATTCTATTCTTATTCTATTCTAATTCTAATTCTAATTCTAATTCTAATTCTAATTCTAATTCTAATTCTAATTCTAATTCTAATTCTAATTCTAATTCTAATTCTAATTCTAATTCTATTCTAATTCTAATTCTATTTCTAATTCTATTTCTAATTCTATTTCTATTTCTATTCTAATTCTAATTCTATATCTAATTCTAATCTAATTCTAATTCTAATTCTATTCTAATTCTATTCTAATTCTAATTCTAATTCTAATTCTAATTCTATTCTAATTATATTCTAATTCTAATTCTATTTCTAATTCTAATTCTAATTCTATTCTAATTCTAATTCTAATTTAATTTCTATTTCTAATTCTAATTCTATTCTAATTCTAATTCTATTTCTATTTCTATTTCAAATTCTATTCTAATTCTAATTCTATTCTAATTTTATTCATTCTAATTCTATTTCTAATTCTAATTCTATTCTTATTTTATTCTAATTCTATTTCTAATTCTAATTCTAATTCTATTCTAATTCTATTCTAATTCTAATCTAATTCTAATTCTAATTCTATTCTAATTCTATTCTAATTCTATTATAATTCTATTCTAATTCTAATTCTAATTCTATTCTAATTATAATTCTATTTCTAATTCTATTCTAATTCTATTTCTAATTCTATTTCTATTTCTAATTCTATTCTAATTCTAATTCTAATTCTAATTCTATTCTAATTCTAATTCTATTTCTAATTCTATTATAATTCAATTCTAATTCTAATTCTAATTCTAATTCTAATTCTAATTCTATTCTAATTCTAATTCTATTCTAATTCTAATTCTAATTCTAATTCTATTCTAATTATATTCTAATTCCAATTCTAATTCTAATTCTATTCTAATTCCAATTCTATTTCTAATTCTAATTCTATTCTAATTCTTATTCTATTCTAATTCTATTCTAATTCTATTTCTAATTCTATTTCTAATTCTAATTCTAATTCTAATTCTAATTCTATTTCTATTTCTATTTCTAATTCTAATTCTATTCTAATTCTAATTCTAATTCTATTCTAATTATATTCTAATTTTATTCTAATTCTATTATAATTCTATTCTAATTCTAATTCTAATTCTAATTCTAATTCTATTTCTATTTCTAATTCTAATTCTATTCTAATTCTAATTCTAATTCTAATTCTATTCTAATTATATATTTTAATTTTATTATAATTATATTCTAATTCTAATTCTAATTCTATTCTAATTCTAATTCTATTTCTAATTACATTCTAATTCTATTCTAATTCTATTCTAATTCTATTATAATTTTATTCTAATTCTAATTATATTCTAATTCTATTCTAATTCTATTTCTAATTCTATTCTAATTCCAATCTAATTCTAATTCTATTCTAATTCTATTCTAATTCTAATTTTATATCTAATTCTAATTCTAATTCTAATTCTATTCTAATTCTATTCTAATTCTAATTCTATTTCTAATTCTAATTCTATTCTAATTCTATTCTAATTCTAATTCTAATTCTAATTCTAATTCTATTCTATTCTATTGTTATTCTACTCTAATTCTAATTCTAATTCTAATTCTAATTCTAATTCTAATTCTAATTCTAATTCTAATTCTAATTCAAATTCTAATTCTATTCTAATTCTAATTCTATTTCTAATTCTATTTCTATTTCTATTTCTAATTCTAATTCTATTCTAATTCTAATTCTATATCTAATTCTAATCTAATTCTAATTCTAATTCTATTCTAATTCTATTTTAATTCTAATTCTAATTCTATTCTAATTCTAATTATATTCTATTTCTAATTCTATTTCTAATTCTAATTCTAATTCTATTCTAATTCTAATTCTAATTTAATTTCTATTTTTAATTCTAATTCTATTCTAATTCTAATTCTATTTCTATTTCTATTTCAAATTCTATTCTAATTCTAATTCTATTCTAATTTTATTCTAATTCTATTTCTAATTCTAATTCTATTCTTATTCTATTCTAATTCTATTTCTAATTCTAATTCTAATTCTATTCTAATTCTATTCGAATTCTAATCTAATTCTAATTCTAATTCTATTCTAATTCTATTCTAATTCTATTATAATTCTATTCTAATTATAATTCTAATTCTATTCTAATTCTAATTTATTTCTAATTAAATTCTAATTCTATTCTAATTCTATTCTAATTCTATTATAATTTTTTTCTAATCCTAATTATATTCTAATTCTATTCTAATTCTATTTCTAATTCTATTCTAATTCCAATCTAATTCTAATTCTATTCTAATTCTATTCTAATTCTAATTTTATATCTAATTCTAATTCTAATTCTAATTCTATTCTAATTCTATTTTAATTCTAATTCTATTTCTAATTCTAATTCTATTCTAATTCTATTCTAATTCTAATTCTAATTCTAATTCTATTCTATTCTATTCTTATTCTATTCTAATTCTAATTCTAATTCTAATTCTAATTCTAATTCTAATTCTAATTCTAATTCTAATTCTAATTCTATTCTAATTCTAATTCTATTTCTAATTCTATTTCTATTTCTATTTCTAATTCTAATTCTATTCTAATTATAATTCTATATCTAATTCTAATCTAATTCTAATTCTAATTCTATTCTAATTCTATTCTAATTCTAATTCTAATTCTATTCTAATTCTAATTATATTCTATTTCTAATTCTATTTCTAATTCTAATTCTAATTCTATTCTAATTCTAATTCTAATTTAATTTCTATTTTTAATTCTAATTCTATTCTAATTCTAATTCTATTTCTATTTCTATTTCAAATTCTATTCTAATTCTAATTCTATTCTAATTTTATTCTAATTCTATTTCTAATTCTAATTCTATTCTTATTCTATTCTAATTCTATTTCTAATTCTAATTCTAATTCTATTCTAATTCTATTCGAATTCTAATCTAATTCTAATTCTAATTCTATTCTAATTCTATTCTAATTCAATTATAATTCTATTCTAATTCTAATTATATTCTAATTCTATTCTAATTCTATTTCTAATTCTATTCTAATTCCAATCTAATTCTAATTCTATTCTAATTCTATTCTAATTCTATATCTAATTCTAATCTAATCTAATTCTAATTCTAATTCTAATTCTAATTCTATTCTAATTCTAATTCTAATTCTAATTCTATTCTAATTATATATTTTAATTTTATTCTAATTCTATTCTAATTCTAATTCTAATTCTATTCTAATTCTAATTCTATTTCTAATTACATTCTAATTCTATTCTAATTCTATTCTAATTCTATTATAATTCTATTCTAATTCAAATTATATTCTAATTCTATTCTAATTCTATTTCTAATTCTATTCTAATTCCAATCTAATTCTAATTCTATTCTAATTCTATTCTAATTCTAATTCTATATCTAATTCTAATTCTAATTCTAATTCTAATTCTATTCTAATTCTATTCTAATTCTAATTCTAATTCTATTTCTAATTCTAATTCTATTCTAATTCTATTCTAATTCTAATTCTAATTCTAATTCTAATTCTATTCTATTCTATTCTATTCTTATTCTATTCTAATTCTAATTCTAATTCTAATTCTAATTCTAATTCTAATTCTAATTCTAATTCTAATTCTAATTCTAATTCTAATTCTATTCTAATTCTAATTCTATTTCTAATTCTATTTCTACTTCTATTTCTAATTCTAATTATATTCTAATTCTAATTCTATATCTAATTCTAATCTAATTCTAATTCTAATTCTATTCTAATTTTATTCTAATTCTATTCTAATTCTAATTCTATTCTAATTCTATTCTAATTCTATTTCTAATTCTATTTCTATTCTAATTCTAATTCTATTTTAATTCTAATTCTAATTCTATTCTAATTCTATTATAATTATATTATAATTCTATTATAATTCTAATTCTATTCTAATTCTATTCTAATTCTATTCTAATTCTAATTCTATTTCTAATTCTATTTCTAATTATAATTCTATTTCTATTTCTAATTCTATTTCTAATTCCAATCTAATTCTAATTATATTCTAATTCTATTCTAATTCTAATTCTATATCTAATTCTAATCTAATTCTAATTCTAATTCTATTCTAATTCTATTCTAATTCTATTCTAATTCTAATTCTAATTCTAATTCTAATTCTATTTCTATTTCTAATTCTAATTCTATTCTAATTCTAATTCTAATTCTAATTCTATTCTAATTATATTCTAATTTTATTCTAATTCTATTCTAATTCTAATTCTAATTCTATTCTAATTCTAATTCTATTTCTAATTATATTCTAATTCTATTCAAATTCTATTCTAATTCTATTCTAATTCTAATTATATTCTAATTCTATTTTAATTCTATTTCTAATTCTATTCTAATTCCAATCTAATTCTAATTCTATTCTAATTCTATTCTAATTCTAATTCTATATCTAATTCTAATCTAATTCTAATTCTAATTCTAATTCTATTCTAATTCTATTCTAATTCTAAGTCTATTTCTAATTCTAATTCTATTCTAATTCTATTCTAATTCTAATTCTAATTCTAATTCTATTCTATTCTATTCTTATTCTATTCTAATTCTAATTCTAATTCTAATTCTAATTCTAATTCTAATTCTAATTCTAATTCTAATTCTAATTCTAATTCTAATTCTAATTCTAATTCTATTCTAATTCTAATTCTATTTCTAATTCTATTTCTAATTCTATTTCTATTTCTATTTCTATTCTAATTCTAATTCTATATCTAATTCTAATCTAATTCTAATTCTAATTCTATTCTAATTCTATTCTAATTCTAATTCTAATTCTAATTCTAATTCTATTCTAATTATATTCTAATTCTAATTCTATTTCTAATTCTAATTCTAATTCTATTCTAATTCTAATTCTAATTTAATTTCTATTTCTAATTCTAATTCTATTCTAATTCTAATTCTATTTCTATTTCTATTTCAAATTCTATTCTAATTCTAATTCTATTCTAATTTTATTCATTCTAATTCTATTTCTAATTCTAATTCTATTCTTATTTTATTCTAATTCTATTTCTAATTCTAATTCTAATTCTATTCTAATTCTATTCTAATTCTAATCTAATTCTAATTCTAATTCTATTCTAATTCTATTCTAATTCTATTATAATTCTATTCTAATTCTAATTCTAATTCTATTCTAATTATAATTCTATTTCTAATTCTATTCTAATTCTATTTCTAATTCTATTTCTATTTCTAATTCTATTCTAATTCTAATTCTATTTCTAAATCTATTTCTAATTCCAACCTAATTCTAATTCTATTCTAATTCTATTCTAATTCTAAATCTAATTCTAATTCTATTCTAATTCTTACTCTATTCTAATTCTATTCTAATTCTATTTCTAATTCTATTATATTTCTAATTCTAATTCTATTCTAATTCTATTCTAATTCTATTTCTAATTCCATTTCTAATTCTATTTCTAATTCTAATTCTAATTCTATATCTAATTCTAATCTAATTTTAATTCTAATTCTATTCTAATTCTATTCTAATTCTATTCTAATTCTAATTCTAATTATATTCTAATTCTAATTCTATTCTAATTCTATTCTAATTCTATTCTAATTCTAATTCTAATTCTATTCTAATTCTAATTCTATTTCTAATTCTATTCTAATTCTATTTTCTAATTCTAATTCTAATTCTATTCTAATTCTAATTCTATTTTAATTCTAATTCTATTCTAATTATATTCTAATTCCAATTCTAATTCTAATTCTATTCTAATTCCAATTCTATTTCTAATTCTAATTCTATTCTAATTCTTATTCTATTCTAATTCTATTCTAATTCTATTTCTAATTCTATTTCTAATTATAATTCTAATTCTAATTCTAATTCTAATTCTATTCTAATTCTATTCTAATTCTATTCTAATTATATTCTAATTTTATTCTAATTCTAATTCTATTTATAATTATATTCTAATTCTATTCTAATTCTATTCTAATTCTATTCTAATTCTAATTTTATTCTAATTCTATTTCTAATTCTATTTCTAATTCCAACCTAATTCTAATTCTATTCTAATTCTAATTCTATTCGAATTCTAATTCTAATTC
Organism: Streptanthus diversifolius; assembly: GCA_039880935.1. NCBI lineage: Eukaryota > Viridiplantae > Streptophyta > Magnoliopsida > Brassicales > Brassicaceae > Streptanthus > Streptanthus diversifolius. The sequence goes on along the minus strand of JAXGFM010000007.1, from coordinate 23,400,427 downwards.
TATTCTAATTCTATTATAATTCTATTATAATTCTAATTCTATTCTAATTCTCTTCTAATTCTAATTCTAATTCTATTTCTAATTCTATTTCTAATTCTAATTATATTTCTATTTCTAATTCTATTTCTAATTCCAATCTAATTCTAATTCTATTCTAATTCTATTCTAATTCTAATTCTATATCTAATTCTAATCTAATTCTAATTCTAATTCTATTCTAATTCTATTCTAATTCTAATTCTAATTCTAATTCTAATTCTAATTCTAATTCTATTCTATTTCTAATTCTAATTCTATTCTAATTCTATTCTAATTCTATTCTAATTCTAATTCTAATTCTAATTCTAATTCTAATTCTAATTCTAATTATATTCTAATTCTAATTCTATTTCTAATTCTATTTCTATTTCTATTTCTAGTTCTAATTCTATTCTAATTCTAATTCTATATCTAATTCTAATTCTAATTCTATTCTAATTCTATTCTAATTCTATTCTAATTCTAATTCTAATTCTAATTCTAATTCTAATTCTATTCTAATTCTAATTCTATTCTAATTCTAATTCTAATTCTAATTCTATTCTAATTATATTCTAATTCCAATTCTAATTCTAATTCTATTCTAATTCCAATTCTATTTCTATTTCTAATTCTATTCTAATTCTTATTCTATTCTAATTCTATTCTAATTCTATTTCTAATTCTATTTCTAATTCTAATTCTAATTCTAATTCTAATTCTATTTCTATTTCTATTTCTAATTCTAATTCTATTCTAATTCTAATTCTAATTCTAATTCTAATTCTATTCTAATTATATTCTAATTTTATTCTAATTCTATTCTAATTCTATTCTAATTCTAATTCTAATTCTAATTCTAATTCTATTTCTATTTCTAATTCTAATTCTATTCTAATTCTAATTCTAATTCTAATTCTATTCTAATTATATATTTTAATTTTATTCTAATTCTATTCTAATTCTAATTCTAATTCTATTCTAATTCTAATTCTATTTCTAATTACATTCTAATTCTATTCTAATTCTATTCTAATTCTATTATAATTCTATTCTAATTCAAATTATATTCTAATTCTATTCTAATTCTATTTCTAATTCTATTCTAATTCCAATCTAATTCTAATTCTATTCTAATTCTATTCTAATTCTAATTCTATATCTAATTCTAATTCTAATTCTAATTCTAATTCTATTCTAATTCTATTCTAATTCTAATTCTAATTCTATTTCTAATTCTAATTCTATTCTAATTCTATTCTAATTCTAATTCTAATTCTAATTCTAATTCTATTCTATTCTATTCTATTCTTATTCTATTCTAATTCTAATTCTAATTCTAATTCTAATTCTAATTCTAATTCTAATTCTAATTCTAATTCTAATTCTAATTCTAATTCTATTCTAATTCTAATTCTATTTCTAATTCTATTTCTATTTCTATTTCTAATTCTAATTCTATTCTAATTCTAATTCTATATCTAATTCTAATCTAATTCTAATTCTAATTCTATTCTAATTCTATTCTAATTCTAATTCTAATTCTATTCTAATTCTAATTATATTCTATTTCTAATTCTATTTCTAATTCTAATTCTATTCTAATTCTAATTCTAATTTAATTTCTATTTTTAATTCTAATTCTATTCTAATTCTAATTCTATTTCTATTTCTATTTCAAATTCTATTCTAATTCTAATTTTATTCTAATTTTATTCTAATTCTATTTCTAATTCTAATTCTATTCTTATTCTAATTCTAATTCTAATTCTAATTCTATTCTAATTCTAATTCTATTTCTAATTCTATTTCTAATTCTAATTCTATTCTAATTCTAATTCTATATCTAATTCTAATCTAATTCTAATTCTAATTCTATTCTAATTCTATTCTAATTCTAATTCTAATTCTAATTCCAATTCTATTCTAATTATATTCTAATTCTAATTCTATTTCTATTTCTAATTCTAATTCTATTCTAATTCTAATTCTAATTTAATTTCTATTTCTAATTCTAATTCTATTCTAATTCTAATTCTATTTCTATTTCTATTTCAAATTCTATTCTAATTCTAATTCTATTCTAATTTTATTCATTCTAATTCTATTTCTAATTCTAATTCTATTCTTATTTTATTCTAATTCTATTTCTAATTCTAATTCTAATTCTATTCTAATTCTATTCTAATTCTATTCTAATTCTAATCTAATTCTAATTCTAATTCTATTCTAATTCTATTCTAATTCTATTATAATTCTATTCTAATTCTAATTCTAATTCTATTCTAATTATAATTCTATTTCTAATTCTATTCTACTTCTATTCTAATTCTATTTCTAATTCTATTTCTATTTCTAATTCTATTCTAATTCTAATTCTATTTCTAAATCTATTTCTAATTCCAACCTAATTCTAATTCTATTCTAATTCTATTCTAATTCTAATTGTAATTCTAATCTAATTCTAATTCTATTCTAATTCTTACTCTATTCTAATTCTATTCTAATTCTATTTCTAATTCTATTATATTTCTAATTCTAATTCTATTCTAATTATATTCTAATTCTATTTCTAATTCTATTTCTAATTCTATTTCTAATTCTAATTCTAATTCTATATCTAATTCTAATTTAATTTTAATCATAATTCTATTCTAATTCTATTCTAATTCTATTCTAATTCTAATTCTAATTATATTCTAATTCTAATTCTATTCTAATTCTATTCTAATTCTATTCTAATTCTAATTCTAATTCTATTCTAATTCTAATTCTATTTCTAATTCTATTCTAATTCTATTTTCTAATTCTAATTCTAATTCTATTCTAATTCTAATTCTATTCTAATTCTAATTCTAATTCTAATTCTATTCTAATTATATTCTAATTCCAATTCTAATTCTAATTCTATTCTAATTCCAATTCTATTTCTAATTCTAATTCTATTTTAATTCTTATTCTATTCTAATTCTATTCTAATTCTATTTCTAATTCTATTTCTAATTCTAATTCTAATTCTAATTCTAATTCTAATTCTATTCTAATTCTATTCTAATTCTATTCTAATTATATTCTAATTCTATTCTAATTCTAATTCTATTTATAATTATATTCTAATTCTATTCTAATTCTATTCTAATTTTATTCTAATTCTAATTTTATTCTAATTCTATTCCTAATTCTATTTCTAATTCTATTTCTAATTCCAACCTAATTCTAATTCTATTCTAATTCTAATTCTATTCTAATTCTAATTCTAATTCTATTCTAATTCTATTATAATTCTATTATAATTCTAATTCTATTCTAATTCTATTCTAATTCTCTTCTAATTCTAATTCTAATTCTATTTCTAATTCTATTTCTAATTCTAATTCTATTTCTATTTCTAATTCTATTTCTAATTCCAATCTAATTCTAATTCTATTCTAATTCTATTCTAATTCTAATTCTATATCTAATTCTAATCTAATTCTAATTCTAATTCTATTCTAATTCTATTCTAATTCTAATTCTAATTCTAATTCTAATTCTAATTCTAATTCTATTCTATTTCTAATTCTAATTCTATTCTAATTCTATTCTAATTCTATTCTAATTCTAATTCTAATTCTAATTCTAATTCTAATTCTAATTCTAATTCTATTCTAATTCTAATTCTATTTCTAATTCTATTTCTATTTCTATTTCTAATTCTAATTCTATTCTAATTCTAATTCTATATCTAATTCTAATTCTAATTCTATTCTAATTCTATTCTAATTCTATTCTAATTCTAATTCTAATTCTAATTCTAATTCTAATTCTATTCTAATTCTAATTCTATTCTAATTCTAATTCTAATTCTAATTCTATTCTAATTATATTCTAATTCCAATTCTAATTCTAATTCTATTCTAATTCCAATTCTATTTCTAATTCTAATTCTATTCTAATTCTTATTCTATTCTAATTCTATTCTAATTCTATTTCTAATTCTATTTCTAATTCTAACTCTAATTCTAATTCTAATTCTATTTCTATTTCTATTTCTAATTCTAATTCTATTCTAATTCTAATTCTAATTCTAATTCTATTCTAATTATATTCTAATTTTATTCTAATTCTATTCTAATTCTAATTCTAATTCTAATTCTAATTCTATTTCTATTTCTAATTCTAATTCTATTCTAATTCTAATTCTAATTCTAATTCTATTCTAATTATATATTTTAATTTTATTCTAATTCTATTCTAATTCTAATTCTAATTCTATTCTAATTCTAATTCTATTTCTAATTACATTCTAATTCTATTCTAATTCTATTCTAATTCTATTATAATTCTATTCTAATTCTAATTATATTCTAATTCTATTCTAATTCTATTTCTAATTCTATTCTAATTCCAATCTAATTCTAATTCTTTTCTAATTCTATTCTAATTCTAATTCTATATCTAATTCTAATTCTAATTCTAATTCTATTCTAATTCTATTCTAATTCTAATTCTATTTCTAATTCTAATTCTATTCTAATTCTATTCTAATTCTAATTCTAATTCTAATTCTATTCTATTCTATTCTATTCTTATTCTATTCTAATTCTAATTCTAATTCTAATTCTAATTCTAATTCTAATTCTAATTCTAATTCTAATTCTAATTCTAATTCTATTCTAATTCTAATTCTATTTCTAATTCTATTTCTATTTCTATTTCTAATTCTAATTCTATTCTAATTCTAATTCTATATCTAATTCTAATCTAATTCTAATTCTAATTCTATTCTAATTCTATTCTAATTCTAATTCTAATTCTAATTCTAATTCTATTCTAATTATATTCTAATTCTAATTCTATTTCTAATTCTAATTCTAATTATATTCTAATTCTAATTCTAATTTAATTTCTATTTCTAATTCTAATTCTATTCTAATTCTAATTCTATTTCTATTTCTATTTCAAATTCTATTCTAATTCTAATTCTATTCTAATTCTAATTCTAATTCTATTCTAATTCTATTCTAATTCTATTCTAATTCTAATCTAATTCTAATTCTAATTCTATTCTAATTCTATTCTAATTCTATTATAATTCTATTCTAATTCTAATTCTAATTCTATTCTAATTATAATTCTATTTCTAATTCTATTCTAATTCTATTTCTAATTCTATTTCTATTTCTAATTCTATTCTAATTCTAATTCTATTTCTAAATCTATTTCTAATTCCAACCTAATTCTAATTCTATTCTAATTCTAATTCTAATTCTAATCTAATTCTAATTCTATTCTAATTCTTACTCTATTCTAATTCTATTCTAATTCTATTTCTAATTCTATTATATTTCTAATTCTAATTCTATTCTAATTCTATTCTAATTCTATTTCTAATTCTATTTCTAATTCTATTTCTAATTCTAATTCTAATTCTATATCTAATTCTAATCTAATTTTAATTCTAATTCTATTCGAATTCTATTCTAATTCTATTCTAATTCTAATTCTAATTATATTCTAATTCTAATTCTATTCTAATTCTATTCTAATTCTATTCTAATTCTAATTCTAATTCTATTCTAATTCTAATTCTATTTCTAATTCTATTCTAATTCTATTTTCTAATTCTAATTCTAATTCTATTCTAATTCTAATTCTATTCTAATTCTAATTCTAATTCTAATTCTATTCTAATTATATTCTAATTCCAATTCTAATTCTAATTCTATTCTAATTCCAATTCTATTTCTAATTCTAATTCTATTCTAATTCTTATTCTATTCTAATTCTATTCTAATTCTATTTCTAATTCTATTTCTAATTCTAATTCTAATTCTAATTCTAATTCTAATTCTATTCTAATTCTATTCTAATTCTATTCTAATTATATTCTAATTCTATTCTAATTCTAATTCTATTTATAATTATATTATAATTCTATTCTAATTCTATTCTAATTCTATTCTAATTCTAATTTTATTCTAATTCTATTTCTAATTCTATTTCTAATTCCAACCTAATTCTAATTCTATTCTAATTCTAATTCTATTCTAATTCTAATTCTAATTCTATTCTAATTCTATTATAATTCTATTATAATTCTAATTCTATTCTAATTCTATTCTAATTCTCTTCTAATTCTAATTCTAATTCTATTTCTAATTCTATTTCTAATTCTAATTCTATTTCTATTTCTAATTCTATTTCTAATTCCAATATAATTCTAATTCTATTCTAATTCTAATTCTATATCTAATTCTAATCTAATTCTAATTCTAATTCTATTCTAATTCTATTCTAATTCTAATTCTAATTCTAATTCTAATTCTAATTCTAATTCTATTCTATTTCTAATTCTAATTCTACTCTAATTCTATTCTAATTCTATTCTAATTCTAATTCTAATTCTAATTCTAATTCTAATTCTAATTCTAATTCTATTCTAATTCTAATTCTATTTCTAATTCTATTTCTATTTCTATTTCTAATTCTAATTCTATTCTAATTCTAATTCTATATCTAATTCTAATTCTAATTCTATTCTAATTCTATTCTAATTCTATTCTAATTCTAATTCTAATTCTATTCTAATTCTAATTATATTCTAATTCTAATTCTATTTCTAATTCTAATTCTAATTCTATTCTAATTCTAATTCTAATTTAATTTCTATTTCTAATTCTAATTCTATTCTAATTCGAATTTTATTTCTATTTCTATTTCAAATTCTATTCTAATTCTAATTCTATTCTAATTTTATTCATTCTAATTCTATTTCTAATTCTAATTCTATTCTTATTCTATTCTAATTCTATTTCTAATTCTAATTCTAATTCTATTCTAATTCTATTCTAATTCTATTCTAATTCTAATCTAATTCTAATTCTAATTCTATTCTAATTCTATTCTAATTCTATTCTAATTTTAATTCTAATTCTATTCTAATTATAATTCTATTTCTAATTCTATTCTAATTATATTCTAATTCTATTCCAAGTCTAATTCTAATTCTATTCTAGTTCTAATTTTATTCTAATTCTATTCTAATTCTAATTCTAATTCTAATTCCATTCTATTTCTATTTCAAATTCTATTCTAATTCTAATTCTATTCTAATTTTATTCATTGTAATTCTAATTCTAATTCTAATTCTATTCTAATTATATTCTAATTCCAATTCTAATTCTAATTTTATTCTAATTCCAATTCTATTTCTAATTCTAATTCTATTCTAATTCTTATTCTATTCTAATTCTATTCTAATTCTAATTTTAATTATATTCTAATTCTATTCTAATTCTATTCTAATTCTATTCTAATTTTAATTCTATTCTAATTATAATTCTATTTCTAATTCTAATTCTATTTCTAATTTAATTCTAATTCTAATTCTAATTCTAATTCTATTTTTATTTCTAATTCTAATTCTATTCTAATTCTAATTCTAATTCTAATTCTAATTCTAATTCTATTCTAATTCTATTCTAATTCTATTCTAATTCTATTCTAATTCTAATTCTAATTTTAATCTAATTCTAATTCTATTTTTAATTATATTCTAATTCTATTCTAATTCTAATTCTATTCAAATTCTATTTCTAATTCTATTTCTAATTCTTTTTCTATTTCTAATTCTATTCTAATTCTAATTCTATTTCTAAATCTATTTCTAATTCCAACCTAATTCTAATTCTATTCTAATTCTATTCTAATTTTAATTCTATTCTAATTCTAATTCTAATTCTAATCTAATTCTAATTCTATTCTAATTCTTACTCTATTCTAATTCTATTCTAATTCTATTTCTAATTCTATTATATTTCTAATTCTAATTCTATTCTAATTCTATTCTAATTCTATTTCTAATTCTATTTCTAATTCTATTTCTAATTCTAATTCTAATTCTATATCTAATTCTAATCTAATTTTAATTCTAATTCTATTCGAATTCTATTCTAATTCTATTCTAATTCTAATTCTAATTATATTCTAATTCTAATTCTATTCTAATTCTATTCTAATTCTATTCTAATTCTAATTCTAATTCTATTCTAATTCTAATTCTATTTCTAATTCTATTCTAATTCTATTTTCTAATTCTAATTCTAATTCTATTCTAATTCTAATTCTATTCTAATTCTAATTCTAATTCTAATTCTATTCTAATTATATTCTAATTCCAATTCTAATTCTAATTCTATTCTAATTCCAATTCTATTTCTAATTCTAATTCTATTCTACTTCTTATTCTATTCTAATTCTATTCTAATTCTATTTCTAATTCTATTTCTAATTCTAATTCTAATTCTAATTCTAATTCTAATTCTATTCTAATTCTATTCTAATTCTATTCTAATTATATTCTAATTCTATTCTAATTCTAATTCTATTTATAATTATATTCTAATTCTATTCTAATTCTATTCTAATTCTATTCTAATTCTAATTTTATTCTAATTCTATTTCTAATTCTATTTCTAATTCCAACCTAATTCTAATTCTATTCTAATTCTAATTCTATTCTAATTCTAATTCTAATTCTATTCTAATTCTATTATAATTCTATTATAATTCTAATTCTATTCTAATTCTATTCTAATTCTCTTCTAATTCTAATTCTAATTCTATTTCTAATTCTATTTCTAATTCTAATTCTATTTCTATTTCTAATTCTATTTCTAATTCCAATATAATTCTAATTCTATTCTAATTCTATTCTAATTCTAATTCTATATCTAATTCTAATCTAATTCTAATTCTAATTCTATTCTAATTCTATTCTAATTCTAATTCTAATTCTAATTCTAATTCTAATTCTAATTCTAATTCTATTCTATTTCTAATTCTAATTCTACTCTAATTCTATTCTAATTCTATTCTAATTCTAATTCTAATTCTAATTCTAATTCTAATTCTAATTCTAATTCTAATTCTAATTCTATTCTAATTCTAATTCTATTTCTAATTCTATTTCTATTTCTATTTCTAATTCTAATTCTATTCTAATTCTAATTCTATATCTAATTCTAATTCTAATTCTATTCTAATTCTATTCTAATTCTATTCTAATTCTAATTCTAATTCTATTCTAATTCTAATTATATTCTAATTCTAATTCTATTTCTAATTCTAATTCTAATTCTATTCTAATTCTAATTCTAATTTAATTTCTATTTCTAATTCTAATTCTATTCTAATTCGAATTTTATTTCTATTTCTATTTCAAATTCTATTCTAATTCTAATTCTATTCTAATTTTATTCATTCTAATTCTATTTCTAATTCTAATTCTATTCTTATTCTATTCTAATTCTATTTCTAATTCTAATTCTAATTCTATTCTAATTCTATTCTAATTCTATTCTAATTCTAATCTAATTCTAATTCTAATTCTATTCTAATTCTATTCTAATTCTATTCTAATTTTAATTCTAATACTATTCTAATTATAATTCTATTTCTAATTCTATTCTAATTATATTCTAATTCTATTCCAAGTCTAATTCTAATTCTATTCTAGTTCTAATTTTATTCTAATTCTATTCTAATTCTAATTCTAATTCTAATTCCATTCTATTTCTATTTCAAATTTTATTCTAATTCTAATTCTATTCTAATTTTATTCATTGTAATTCTAATTCTAATTCTAATTCTATTCTAATTATATTCTAATTCCAATTCTAATTCTAATTTTATTCTAATTCCAATTCTATTTCTAATTCTAATGCTATTCTAATTCTTATTCTATTCTAATTCTATTCTAATTCTAATTTTAATTATATTCTAATTCTATTCTAATTCTATTCTAATTCTATTCTAATTTTAATTCTATTCTAATTATAATTCTATTTCTAATTCTAATTCTATTTCTAATTTAATTCTAATTCTAATTCTAATTCTAATTCTATTTTTATTTCTAATTCTAATTCTATTCTAATTCTAATTCTAATTCTAATTCTAATTCTAATTCTATTCTAATTCTATTCTAATTCTATTCTAATTCTAATTCTAATTTTAATCTAATTCTAATTTTATTTTTAATTATATTCTAATTCTATTCTAATTCTAATTCTATTCAAATTCTATTTCTAATTCTATTTCTAATTCTTTTTCTATTTCTAATTCTATTCTAATTCTAATTCTATTTCTAAATCTATTTCTAATTCCAACCTAATTCTAATTCTATTCTAATTCTATTCTAATTTTAATTCTATTCTAATTCTAATTCTAATTCTAATCTAATTCTAATTCTATTCTAATTCTTACTCTATTCTAATTCTATTCTAATTCTATTTCTAATTCTATTATATTTCTAATTCTAATTCTATTCTAATTCTATTCTAATTCTATTTCTAATTCTATTTCTAATTCTATTTCTAATTCTAATTCTAATTCTATATCTAATTCTAATCTAATTTTAATTCTAATTCTATTCTAATTCTATTCTAATTCTATTCTAATTCTAATTCTAATTATATTCTAATTCTAATTCTATTCTAATTCTATTCTAATTCTATTCTAATTCTAATTCTAATTCTATTCTAATTCTAATTCTATTTCTAATTCTATTCTAATTCTATTCTAATTCTAATTCTAATTCTAATTCTAATTCTAATTCTATTCTAATTCTAATTCTATTCTAATTCTAATTCTAATTCTAATTCTATTCTAATTATATTCTAATTCCAATTCTAATTCTATTCTAATTCCAATTCTATTTCTAATTCTAATTCTATTCTAATTCTTATTCTATTCTAATTCTATTCTAATTCTATTTCTAATTCTATTTCTAATTCTAATTCTAATTCTAATTCTAATTCTATTTCTATTTCTAATTCTAATTCTATTCTAATTCTAATTCTAATTCTAATTATATTCTAATTTTATTCTAATTCTATTCTAATTCTAATTCTAATTCTATTCTAATTCTAATTTTATTTCTAATTACATTCTAATTCTATTCTAATTCTATTCTAATTCTATTCTAATTCTAATTATATTCTAATTCTATTCTAATTCTATTTCTAATTCTATTCTAATTCCAATCTAATTCTAATTCTATTCTAATTCTAATTCTATATCTAATTCTAATCTAATTCTAATTCTAATTCTAATTCTATTCTAATTCTATTCTAATTCTAAGTCTATTTCTAAGTCTATTTCTAATTCTAATTCTATTCTAATTCTATTCTATTCTATTCTTATTCTATTCTAATTCTAATTCTAATTCTAATTCTAATTCTAATTCTAATTCTAATTCTAATTCTAATTCTAATTCTAATTCTAATTCTAATTCTAATTCTAATTCTAATTCTATTCTAATTCTAATTATATTTCTAATTCTATTTCTATTTCTAATTCTAATTCTAATTCTATTCTAATTCTAATTCTATATCTAATTCTAATCTAATTCTAATTCTAATTCTATTCTAATTCTATTCTAATTCTATTCTAATTCTAATTCTAATTCTATTCTAATTCTATTCTAATTCTATTTCTAATTCTATTTCTATTCTAATTCTAATTCTATTCTAATTCTAATTCTAATTCTATTCTAATTCTATTATAATTATATTATAATTCTATTATAATTCTAATTCTATTCTAATTCTATTCTAATTCTATTCTAATTCTAATTCTATTTCTAATTCTATTTCTAATTCTAATTCTATTTCTATTTCTAATTCTATTTCTATTTCTAATTCTATTTCTAATTCCAATCTAATTCTAATTCTATTCTAATTCTATTCTAATTCTAATTCTATATCTAATTCTAATCTAATTCTAATTCTAATTCTATTCTAATTATATTCTAATTCTATTCTAATTCTATTCTAATTCTAATTCTAATTCTAATTCTAATTCTAATTCTATTTCTATTTCTAATTCTAATTCTATTCTAATTCTAATTCTAATTCTAATTCTATTCTAATTATATTCTAATTTTATTCTAATTCTATTCTAATTCTAATTCTAATTCTATTCTAATTCTAATTCTATTTCTAATTACATTCTAATTCTATTCTAATTCTATTCTAATTCTATTATAATTCTATTCTAATTCTAATTATATTCTAATTCTATTCTAATTCTATTTCTAATTCTATTCTAATTCCAATCTAATTCTAATTCTATTCTAATTCTATTCTAATTCTAATTCTATATCTAATTCTAATCTAATTCTAATTCTAATTCTAATTCTATTCTAATTCTATTCTAATTCTAATTCTAATTCTAATTCTATTCTATTCTATTCTTATTCTATTCTAATTCTAATTCTAATTCTAATTCTAATTCTAATTCTAATTCTAATTCTAATTCTAATTCTAATTCTAATTCTAATTCTATTCTAATTCTAATTCTATTTCTAATTCTATTTCTATTTCTATTTCTATTTCTAATTCTAATTCTAATTCTATTCTAATTCTAATTCTATATCTAAATCTAATCTAATTCTAATTCTAATTTTATTCTAATTCTATTCTAATTCTATTCTAATTCTAATTCTAATTCTATTCTAATTCTAATTATATTCTAATTCTAATTCTATTTCTAATTCTAATTCTAATTCTATTCTAATTCTAATTCTAATTTAATTTCTATTTCTAATTCTAATTCTAATTCTATTCTAATTCTAATTCTATTTCTATTTCTATTTCAAATTCTATTCTAATTCTAATTCTATTCTAATTTTATTCATTCTAATTCTATTTCTAATTCTAATTCTATTCTAATTCTATTCTAATTCTAATTCTAATTCTAATCTAATTCTAATTCTATTCTAATTCTATTCTAATTCTATTCTAATTCTAATCTAATTCTAATTCTAATTCTATTCTAATTCTATTCTAATTCTATTCTAATTCTATTCTAATTCTAATTCTAATTCTATTCTAATTATAATTCTATTTCTAATTCTATTCTAATTCTATTCTAATTCTATTCCAATTCTAATTCTAATTCTATTCTAATTCTAATTTTATTCTAATTCTATTCTAATTCTATTCTAATTCTAATTCTAATTCTAATTCTAATTCTAATTCCATTATATTTCTATTTCTAATTCTAATTCTATTCTAATTCTAATTCTAATTCTATTCTAATTCTAATTCTAATTCTAATTTTAATTCTATTCTAATTCTATTCTAATTCTAATTCTATTCAAATTCTATTTCTAATTCTATTTCTAATTCTATTTCTATTTCTAATTCTATTTCTAATTTAATTCTAATTCTAATTCTAATTCTAATTCTATTTTTATTTCTAATTCTAATTCTATTCTAATTCTAATTCTAATTCTAATTCTAATTCTAATTCTATTCTAATTCTATTCTAATTCTATTCTAATTCTAATTCTAATTTTAATCTAATTCTAATTCTATTTCTAATTATATTCTAATTCTATTCTAATTCTAATTCTATTCAAATTCTATTTCTAATTCTATTTCTAATTCTGTTTCTATTTCTAATTCTATTCTAATTCTAATTCGATTTCTAAATCTATTTCTAATTCCAACCTAATTCTAATTCTATTCTAATTCTATTCTAATTCTAATTCTATTCTAATTCTAATTCTATTCTAATTCTATTCTAATTCTATTTCTAATTCTATTATATTTCTAATTCTAATTCTATTCTAATTCTATTTCTAATTCTATTTCTAATTTTAATTCTAATTCTATATCTAATTATAATCTAATTTTAATTCTAATTCTACTCTAATTCTATTCTAATTCTATTCTAATTCTAATTCTAATTATATTCTAATTCTAATTCTATTCTAATTCTATTCTAATTCTATTCTAATTCCAATTCTAATTCTATTCTAATTCTAATTCTATTTCTAATTCTATTCTAATTCTATTCTAATTCTAATTCTAATTCTAATTCTAATTCTATTCTAATTCTAATTCTATTCTAGTTCTAATTCTAATTCTAATTCTATTCTAATTATATTCTAATTCCAATTCTAATTCTAATTCTATTCTAATTCCAATTCTATTTCTAGTTCTAATTCTATTCTAATTCTTATTCTATTCTAATTCTATTCTAATTCTATTTCTAATTCTATTTCTAATTCTAATTCTAATTCTAATACTAATTCTAATTCTATTCTAATTCTATTCTAATTCTATTCTAATTATATTCTAATTCTAATTCTATTCTAATTCTAATTATAATTCTAATTATATTCTAATTCTATTCTAATTCTATTCTAATTCTAATTCTATTCTAATTCTATTCTAATTCTATTTCTAATTCCAACCTAATTCTAATTCCAACCTAATTCTAATTCTATTCTAATTTTAATTCTATTCTAATTCTAATTCTAATTCTATTCTAATTCTATTATAATTCTATTATAATTCTATTATAATTCTATTATAATTCTAATTCTATTCTAATTCTATTCTAATTCTATTCTAATTCTAATTCTATTTCTAATTCTATTTCTAATTCTAATTCTATTTCTATTTCTAATTATATATCTAATTCCAATCTAATTCTAATTCTATTCTAATTCTATTCTAATTCTAATTCTATATCTAATTCTAATCTAATTCTAATTCTAATTCTATTCTAATTCTATTCTAATTCTATTCTAATTCTAATTCTAATTCTAATTCTAATTCTAATTCTAATTCTAATTCTAATTCTATTTCTAATTCTAATTCTATTCTAATTCTAATTCTAATTCTAATTCTATTCTAATTATATTCTAATTTTATTCTAATTCTATTATAATTCTAATTCTAATTCTATTTTTAATTCTAATTCTATTTTTAATTATATTCTAATTCTATTATAATTCTATTCTAATTCTATTATAATTCTATTCTAATTCTAATTCTATTCTAATTCTATTCTAATTCTATTTCTAATTCTGTTCTATTCTATTTCTATTCTATTTCTATTTCTATTTATTTCTATTATATTTTTATTCTATTTATTTCTATTCTATTTCTATTCTATTCTATTCTATTCTATTATATTTCTATTTCTATTTCTATTTATTTCTATTCTATTCTATTTATTTCTATTCTATTTCTATTATATTTATTTCTATTATATTTCTATTCTATTTATTTCTATTCTATTTCTATTCTATTCTATTTCTATTTCTATTTCTATTTCTATTTATTTCAATTCTATTCTATTTATTTCTATTCTCTTTTTATTCTATTTATTTCTATTCTATTATATTTCTATTCTATTCTATTCTATTTTTATTCTATTTCTATTTCTATTCTATTTCTATTTCTATTCTATTTCTATTTTTATTTCTATTCTATTTTTATTTCTATTTATTTCTATTCTATTCTATTTATTTCTATTCTATTTCTATTCTATTTATTTCTATTTTATTTCTATTCTATTATATTTCTATTATATTCCATTATATTCTATTCTATTCTATTTTATTCTATTCTACTCTATTCTATTCTATTCTAGTATATTATATTCTATTCTATTATATTTATATTCTATTATATTTCTATTTCTATTTCTATTCTATTTCTCTTTCTATTTCTATTTCTATTTTTATTTCTATTCTATTTCTATTTTTATTCTATTTCTCTTTCTATTTATTTCTATTATATTTCTATTCTATTTCTATTCTATTCTATTCTATTCTATTTCTATTTCTATTTCTATTTATTTCTATTCTATTCTATTTATTTCTATTCTATTCTATTTATTTCTATTCTATTTCTATTCTATTTATTTCTATTCTATTTCTATTCTATTTATTTTTATTCTATTTATATTCTATTCTATTCTATTTCTATTTTATTCTATTTATTTCTATTCTATTCTATTTATTTCTATTCTATTCTATTTATTTCTATTATATTTCTATTCTATTTATTTTTATTCTATTCTATTTCTATTCTATTCTACTCTATTTCTATTCTATTTTTATTTCTATTCTATTTCTATTTTTATTTCTATTCTATTTCTATTTCTATTCTATTTCTATTTCTATTTATTTCTATTCTATTCTATTTATTTCTATTCTATTCTATTTATTTCTATTCTATTTATTTCTATTCTATTCTATTTCTATTTCTATTTCTATTTTTATTTCTATTCTATTTCTATTTCTATTTTATTTTTATTTCTATTTATTTCTATTATTTTTCTATTCTATTTATTTCTATTCTATTTCTATTCTATTCTATTCTATTCCATTTCTATTTCTATTTCTATTTATTTCTATTCTATTCTATTTATTTCTATTCTATTTCTATTCTATTTATTTCTATTCTATTCTATTTATTTCTATTCTATTTCTATTCTATTTATTTCTATTCTATTCTATTTCTATTCTATTTCTATTTCTATTTATTTCTATTCTATTCTATTTATTTCTATTCTATTCTATTTATTTTTATTCTATTTCTATTCTATTTATTTCTATTCTATTCTATTATATTTCTATTTCTATTTCTATTTTTATTTCTATTTCTATTTATCTCTATTCTATTCTATTTATTTATATTCTACTTCTATTCTATTTATTTCTATTCTATTATATTTCTATTCTATTATATTCTATTTCTATTCTATTTCTATTTCTATTCTATTTCTATTTCTATTCTATTTCTATTTCTATTCTATTTCTATTTCTAGACTATTTCTATTTATATTTCTATTCTATTATATTATATTTCTATTTCTATTCTATTTCTATTTCTATTCAATTTCAATTTTTATTTCTATTTCTATTTTTATTTCTATTCTATTTCTATTTCTATTCTATTTCTATTTCTATTTATTTCTATTCTATTTCTATTCTATTTATTTATATTCTATTTCTATTCTATTCTATTCTATTCTATTCTATTTCTATTTTTATTTCTATTTATTTCTATTCTATTCTATTTATTTCTATTCTATTTATTTCTATTCTATTTCTATTCTATTCTATTCTATTTTTATTTCTATTTCTATTTCTATTTATTTCTATTCTATTCTATTTATTTTTATTCTATTCTATTTATTTCTATTCTATTCTATCTATTTCTATTCTATTTCTATTCTATTTATTTTTATTCTATTTATTTCTATTCTATTCTATTTCTATTCTATTCTACTCTATTTCTATTCTATTTCTATTTTTATTCTATTTCTATTTCTATTTCTATTCTATTTCTATTTCTATTTATTTCTATTATATTCTATTTATTTGTATTATATTTTATTTATTTATATTCTATTTCTATTCTAATTATTTATATTTCTATTCTATTCTACTCTATTTCTATTCTATTTCTATTTTTATTCTATTTCTATTTTTATTTCTATTCTATTTCTATTTATTTCTATTCTATTCTATTTATTTCTTCTATTCTATTTATTTCTATTCTATTCTATTTGTTTCTATTCTATTATATTATATTATATTATATTATATTATATTATATTCTATTCTATTCTATTCTATTTCTATTCTATTTCTATTTATTTCTATTCTATTCTATTTATTTCTATTCTATTTCTATTCTATTTATTTCTATTATATTATATTTCTATTCTATTCTATTCTATTTCTATTTCTATTCTATTTCTATGTCTATTCTATTTCTATTTCTATTTCTATTATATTTCTATTTTTATTTATATTCTATTACTATTTCTATTTATTTCTATTCTATTTATTTCTATTCTATTTATTTCTATTATATTCTATTTCTATTCTATTTCTATTCTATTCTATTCTATTCTATTCTATTCTATTCTATTCTATTCTATTTTATTCTATTCTATTTCTATTTCTATTATATTTCTATTTCTATTCTATTTCTATTTTTATTTCTATTTCTATTTTTATTTCTATTCTATTTCTATTTCTATTCTATTTCTATTTCTATTTATTTCTTTTCCATTTCTATTCTATTTATTTCTATTATATTCTACTCTATTCTATTTCTATTTCTACTGTTCCTAGTTAACTTTTCCTGATTGTGCTGTTTTTGAATCGGATAAAACGGAACAATGTTCTTAGTAATGTCCCAATGAAATGTCCACCCGAACTTTGACATTCTTGATTATCCTTTTACTATTTCTCTTTCCTTCTTAATTGTATAGTTCACGGCTTTGTATGGTATTATCAACGATTTGTTTCTCTATAATGAATATCTTATCAAAAGAGATAAATTTGGAGACATAGCATTACACTTTCAATACTTTGGAGTAGGAACTTTCTACAAAAAGAATGGTGAAAAGCAGTGATACTATCGTCTCAATTTTACCTACACAAATTCATGTCAGTTTTCTTCAACTATCTCCCTCATCTCTTAGTGTTCGATCTTCCTCGATATCCACCAAGTCTTCTTCCTCACTTTTTTTACCAGCTTGCTCTTTCCAATATGCTACTAACTTTTTCAATCGCACCATCTCTTTGGATGAAATATGTTTGCTGGGATCATTCACGATCGTTCTCACTCTCGATGCATATCTGACAAGTACCATTTCATAAATCCATGTTAACACTCGCCCTAATAGACAATTGTATCTACATTATATGCAAACTGCAAAGTATATGGGAAGTCATGACTTACAGAAGAGAATTGTATGTCTCGTCCAAATTTGATTCGGCTGGAGACACATTAACAAACATTAACGTCTTGGCATTGCCACCCAATGAATCGCTCATCAACATTGTCAACTTATGATTCCTGTAAGGAATATGCTGGTTGCCAGAAGATAAAGCACCAATAACATCACCTAATGCAGACAGTGATTTGTTGATGCTTTGAGCTTCTTTGAGTTGGCAACCAGCAGAGCCCGACTTTTTTACTCTCTCAGAACCAGCAAGATCCACAAAACTCAACTGCAAATTGAAAATAAAGGATCAGAATATTATAGAAGATGCCACCATGGAAAATAATCATTTCTCATATAATCCAGGAAAAGGATAAAGTGAGCCACAATGTATGAACAATGAGAGTATAATCATTGTCTCATAATATGGATCTATTTCATACTTATTGTGTTACAGCACGAAGGTTTAACACCGTGTACCAGCCCAAAGATTTGAGAAAATACGTCTGATGACGTTGAGCTATTTTTCTCTACGACAAGATAGATATAACTATATGTTCTCTCAGATAAGGTGGACCAAGCATGAAAGGTTAAAAAAACTCCTATTTCTTGACAGCCCTGAATGTATGTCAAAATTTTGAGAAAAAAAAAAGATTACGAGTCAATGATCGTGAAATTTGTCACCTTGCCCCTCGCAGCAGACTGGGTTTGAAGATCGATACTTTCGATAACAACCGAAAGTATTAGGTGAGATCTTGAGCTTTCTTCATTCATATTTGTTCCAGAAACATGTCGTCGTTCAGATCCCCTTTCAATAATCATTCGCAGTTCCTCCAGAGTTGATATAGGTATAGTTGTCACATTCTCGACAAAGACCATACCCTGAGAAAATATTTAATGCATGAGATCAAATTTATGTGAACACAAACCAGTTAAATATGTATCACATTACCTTAGAATCTTTTTTAATCTCTAGTTTCAAGCGTCTTCCACTTTTTGGTAACAGAAGGTCTACAAGTGTGTCTTGATAAAGTTCCACCATATATGCCTGCATAATTTCTTGTCGTCAATTGATGCCAGAATCTTTTATCACAAAATATGTACTAGGATAACAAATTACCTTTAACGAAAATGAAAATCTGTTGCTATCTCGCTTTAATATATTGAAAAGTTCCTTTGTAGCTCGAGGTGTGAGTCCAGGATTGTTCTCATGCCCATAAATTGTGAAAGTTTTTCCAGAACCAGTTTGACCATATGCGAAGATGCAAACGTTATACCCATCTACAGCCGACTGTACCAAATACTGTTAAAGAAAAATGATATTAGTTCCCACAACAAAATAGCAAAGGATGAAAGGCAAATAAACAGTGTTACATATCACAATAATACCTTTGTGTCTTCAAAGACATCATCTTGGCTAGCACGCATGTCAAATACACGATCATATATGTGTTGCTTTCTTTTGTCGTCTTTCCATGGATGTTCGACTGTAAACTCATCCACACTTGTTAGCATCTGTTTTTCCCTCTCTGAACTCTCTTTTTCATTTAGAGGTCTTATTCGACAGTATACTCTAATTTTCCCCTTCATATCTACAATCAAATGCAAAAACAAAAAACAAAATATAAACAAATTCCAAAAATCCGGCAATGAATCTTATTGTAACTACTTGAGCATCATGTTACCTTCTATGGTATTATAGTATCTTTTCCTTAGAACTTGTTCTTCCTTATAAAGTATTTCTAGCTCAGCAAGTTGGGCTCCTTGCATCTTCAAAATGGCAGCTGTTTGCTCATTCTTTCTGTCAATGTCCTACAAACATGAAATTGGAATGGAACATCTCACCTCTATTTTGATATTTAGCTAACTCATGAAAATACATTTCCATCATTCAAACAAAAACAATATAAAAACGATGAAGAGGACTTAAAGAGTACACATACCTCTTTCATTTCTCTTAACTCTTCAAGTTCTTTCAAATTATTCTGCAACAGCAACATATCAGAAGTCTTACTTTCAATCGTAGACTCAGCATTATCCAAGTCTTGAGTAAGGACTTCAAGCTTATTTTCAAGTTCAGAAACTCGAAGCTTTAACACCTTTCTTTCTTGTTCATATCTCTTTTGGAGAATTTCAGCCTGAAATGTTGAGTAGTCAACAATACGCCAGTATTTCCTACTTATCAATTTGAGATCGACCATAAATTTAATACATCAAATTCACCTCCTCTGTTTTCTTATTTTCAATATTGAAAACACTTTGCTCTAATATCTTATTCTCACTCAACAACCTCTTTGAATTCTCAACTGCAATGTGCAATTCCTTATTTCGAATTTCTAACTCGGTCTGGATCTTGTATAAAATCTGTGACAGAAAATTCATGGTTAAAGAAAAACAGAATCCTTACAAAGAACCACACAAAATATTCCATAACTAAAGCACACCGACTATGAACCACATTTAAACACATGATATATATTCACCTGATTATTCATTTCAGTTAGTTCTGATTTTGTCTCTTTACTTGATTTTGTGTTGCCCGACTTTGCCAACCTTGCTTCCATACCTCGCAGTTCAGACATCAAGGTCTAGAGAATATATACAATGAATAAATAAGCAACATGAACCAAGCAAAATAATGAAGAGAAAAGTCATGTTATAACTAACTTGAATAGTTGTCCCCTTCTCGTCACACAACAACTTAAGTTTATCACGGTCTAAGGTAACCTCCAACGACTTTTTCCGTTCAAACTCTAAGCTATTGCGTATAGCTTCTAACTCTTCACGCAGAGTAACTTCTTGCTGGTTTTTCTCTTGCAGTTCATCCATCAACTATACAACAACATAAAAACGTGGTAGTGGTTCATCAGCATCAATTCTAAAGAAAAAAGAGGTCAGGAAATAATATTCTACATACAATAACATGAAAACAGCGAGGAAGGGGTGAAATGTATTGCAATATCTCACAACTGCCATGACCAAGAAACATGAAATCTCATAGAATGTGTACCTTATCATTCTTTTTCTGGGTCTCTTCAAAAGCCTTCGACAAATCTTGCACACGTTTTTCATACACTTCAAGATTTGGCGGCTTAGAACTGCAGGATATATCTCCATTAACCAAGCTATTTGCAGCAGATCGAGCTTTGGAGTAACGACGCAACATAACATCATTTATATGTGTTTGTAGAGCAACACAGATTTCTTCTCCCTACAAACAATAAACCGGTGGTTCACATTTACAAGTTGCCCCAATCTATTATCTCGTAAGGAACTGCATAATAATGATCCTAAAACAATGATGACTGAACCTGTTTTGTCTCAAACTGAAATATGTGAAGAACACCAGCAACTCTCATTTTGAAAAAGACAGCAGTGTTGCTGCTGCCAAATTGCATTATGTCACGTAATTCAGCTGAGTGCAGATACTCTTTAGGAACCGGTCGAAAAAAGTGAACCTACAAGAAAGCAGACAACAAATTAAATATAACAAAATACAATAGAATTCCAAACAACAATAACATTTTTTAAGTCATAATGTATAGCGTCTACTTTGAAACTGACCCCACGTTTGTTGATACCCAAAATGATTCGTCCAGGTAAAAGGCCAATCGGATCATCTATCTTGCGTACGCTAAAAAACACAGAATTCCCATATGGCAGTGCTTTCAATATCCGTAGAAATTGTTGCCTTGCATCATCTTTGGTCACGTTCTCCTACATTCCCACGGACACATATACGAAAGAACTTTTTAGCATGCTATCACTTCAATCGGATTGTATTTGGCAAAGGTATCTGATAAGGATAAGATCCAACTAAATAAAATGCATAGGGTCATTCCTACCATTGAACGGTAGCGAGCAAGGATATCCAATTCCCATTCACGCTTGGCTCGGGTTATTGCTATTTGTCTCGGCAAAAACCGCTCAAGAAGTGATGTCCAGTCACTGATCCGTGACCCAATGAGAAAGACAACGATATTATAAACGTCACTTTGGACAAAAGCATCCTAAAGTGCTAGACAAGGAAAAATAAACCATCGGCTTTGCTAAGGAGTTTAGAATACTAACATGCATGACTCTGGACTATTGACAAACCCAATCCCAACAAGAATTTGTAAGGCACAAAGCTGAGCAGCATCATCCCTTCCAACAGGATAGTTTCCTAGCAAATAGTCATGTTGCAGCTGCATGTATGTGTGTCAGCAAGGAAGGCAAGTTTTTTCGTGTGAAAATAAATGTGCCATTAGTGAAGAAACTGCTCACTTGTACGTAGGAAAGCTGCACAAACATCAGATCTGTTACAGCTTCATCAGACTCTCGGAATAATTTTTTTTTAAATACCAGTTTGCAGTGTAGTATCTCTCCTTTATTTCTATCTTTTATAGCTTTGAATTCTGCGAGGAGATCTCCAATATACTTGTTATCATCCAATCCTATATATTCCTCTGCATATGACAGAGAGAGAAACAATCGATAATGTAGTAGTAGTACTCAGGTTTTCAAAAATGATCAAGAAATCATATGAAAGCATACCATTTCCGGGGTCAGATGATTTGGAACTTGAAACAACTTTACGACATTCAAACAAACTGAAGCTAGAAAAGGCTGATAGTTTAATTGTCCCAGCTAGCTCCTGATATGAATATGTGAATGCAGTGAGAGAAGTTTAACCGAAAACAAAGGGTAGAATGAAAACGAAATGCTTGAACGAGCTACTTAGAACAAAAGCATTACTAATTTTTACTAGCTTTGGACAAGAATATTATGATCAGGTAGCAGAGCAATGCAAGAAAACAAATTTATAAAAGAAAAAAAAGGAATTCAAGAAGGTACCTCAACAGCATCAGACACTGTTGTAGCCATGTCATAGGATATTTCTTCAAAAGTTTCATCCAGAAAGAAGACTATGGTTGTGAGCTTTCTTCCGGTCAAAAGGGCTTCAATTTCTTCACGGCCAGGGGTGGTATGTCGAGGACCAGCTTTGATAGAGCGATTTAAGGCCTTCAAAGTATTTACGGAAATAACCTGGGCCTCCGGTTCAATTGTTGCATCGTGTGCTACATTATGAATATACTCAGACAGATATCCACCGATATCTTTGCTAGGAGGCATTGAGGACGCACATAAGTACATGAGTTCCCAAGCTTTTATCAAGTATTGCCTGACATTATGCAAACGGAGATGCGACGGGTAAGAACTACAAGTGCATATCGATATAACTAACTAATTGGTAAGTACGGGAGGGGGGGGAGAAAGGAGAAAGCAGCACCTGTCAGGATTATGTCTAGTCTGTTTGGAGATTTGGGCAAAAAGTTCGTCCCTGAGTTCAACACGCTTCAAAGTTTTTTTGAAAAGCTTTCCAACAAGCTCGATGCGTTCATCTAAACTGGGTGGCGTTGACCGATCAGATGAATCAACGCCCATATACTTTAAGATGAGATGAAACAACTTGGTAGCACGGCTGACGAGATCGCTGTTAATCTTGAGCAGGGATGTGGGGATGGGATCCTGAAAGACATTTTTGCAAAAAGTCAATATGGAGGAATGTTGTTAGTGGAGCAGAAGAAGAAAGGGAATGTGGAAAAGACCTTCTGAAAGCAAAGCATGTCCTCGAAAGTGAAGCGCTCTCGGACATGAGACCCCGATGACTTTTTGGAATAGAAGAAGCCACGCTTGCCAGCAGACTGGATTTGCTTCTGCATAAGCCGCAGAAAAGCTTCAACCTGGAAGCGATCGATGAGGGGAATGGCGGCAGCAAGCTCGGCAGGAATTGACAACGCCACTTGAGGAGTTGGAGAGCTGAGACAAGAGTAACAAATAAATGTTCGAAAATTCAGAGACGAGTGAGAGACAAGGAGAATAAGAAAGTAGGAGCAAACACTTACAGAGGAGGAAGAGCAGACGCTTCGGCATCGAAGTCGGTCCCAGAGGGATTGGGAACATAAAAGCAAGAAGAAGAAACGTCTGCGGCGACTTCGTTGCCATTGCCAGAGCTCAATGAAGAATTACTGCCTCGTTGGCCCTCCATTTCCCCAGAAGAAAAACAGAGATTGTAGATCTGGAGCAGAGTTTGCCCAGAAATGTGGGCACAGAGAGAGAGACGAGAGAGTCGAGGGTCACGGGAGATTAGTAATTACCCTTTCTTCCCATTCAATACAACTTAACGATGCAGCTTATTTTCTTCTCAACTTTTGCTAAATCCTTGTTTAGTTTAACATGATGAAGTGCTAATCTCAAGGAGGGATCACTCGGCGTCGTTGTGTTTGTCTTGTGTGGGTTGAAACCAAATAAATGAATTGACGAAAAAAGAGACGTGCCTCCACGTTCATTGGCCATGGTTGTGCCTCCAACACCATAAACAAAATCTTCCTAACATCTCTCTGCTTTGGTGTCATCTCTCATTACAATTATAATCTTAAAATCTTTTCTTCTTTTGTCTGTTTTGCATTTATGATTATTACATATATGTATATATGCAAGGCCCATTCAACAAAAGCGTTGTTTGTTACATTTATTTTCCTTTTCAGACCTAAAGCATAGTGCTGCATCACCTTCTCCACTTCACAGCTTTGCCATTGCTGAAGCAGGCAAGTTTTTCCTTGGTGGAAGCTTTAGATCCTCCTCTTCCTCCACTCTCTTGAAGTACTGCTCTACCATGCTATCCTTCATCTCCTCCAGTCGCCATGGCTCCCACTGTAATTTTCAGTTAAGGCATTATATATACCAATAGAGTATATGAAATCACCACAGTACTAAATGGAGAGAGATTTTCTAAACCTTTGGGTTCTTATCTTTGTCTATCAATATGGCTCTGCACCCCTGCATAAGAAAGACACGCTGTTGTAGTTATGTCTCTACAACAAGGACAGTTTCAAGAGTAAGATACAATCGGGAAAGCTGACAAAACCTCCACAAAATCTTTGCTTATTTCTCCCTTAATCACATGACACACCATCCTATACTCACGGAAAAGACACTGTCCCACTCCCTGCAATCTTCCTTCTCTTATCTGAAAATATATACACACAGTCAGCTCTATCCCGTCATTGTCTGTGAATATTGATGCATTCCAGGAACTAACCGATCTAAGAGACATCTTAAGGCTTGCTGGTGAAGCCTTTTTCAATGCTCGAATGGTGGCCGAGATCCAATCATCTGCTCGACGAGTAGCCTCTTTCTCCTAAGCAACGAATATGATGGTAGAGTGCATCGTCAAAGGTAAATCAGTCAACCCAGGATCGCAAGTCAACATATCGTATATATAGATGGAAAACTTACAAGTGCAGATATAATTTCTTCGACTGTTCTCCCCGAAAAGCACCTATCAATAACATCTAACCTGCGTAAAGAAACAAACGGAAAGATAAGAAACAACTGTCCTCTGTACTTTTTGATCCGCACAAACCTTCCATTCAAGTTCTAATGAGAAATGGATTCGGTAAAGAGCAATTGAAAGCTGACACCAACATAAGGTTGGAATTTTCAAACACATGTAATGTAATCATGATCAATAACAGAGGAAATTTTTAGGCACAGCACCTTGCGTGGGATGTTGGCCTGACAAAAGATATTCAGCAAATTCAGGTACAATAAAAAAGAACTAAAGATATAACATATACACTTGCCTGTGGTAAGCACTCTGCTGTTTCAGGTGCGGATGCTGAGTGTATGCATCAAGAATTGTTGAGGCAAAGGTTGGATCACTTGAATCAACTCTGCAAAGATCTTCTTCCAATGCAGTCAACCTCTGTGACAAGTAGTAACCAACTAAGTAACGATCCTTGGCGAAGTAAATAGTGCTCGACACTAGCAGCTATGAAGAAAACTTAGTGTAAAAGTCAAACAGAAACAATAAAAAAAAAAAATTACAGCCCGCAAGTTTGGCAATGGACGCTTATAAGTTATAATAGTCGACACAAACCATTACGCTGGATAAAATAAGCATGCTGAACAAGACTGTGTCAAAGACATATAACTATAGTGCAAGACACGACAGACACCTCGAGCAGTCCTTGGCAAGAAAAATGACAAGTAGAGACACATCTTCTTATAGAGTGTTCGTATGTCCATTGTGCCAGTTCAACCACACAAAAATTTGCATCACCAGCTGTCATAGTCCATTAGTCCGAAAAAAAAACGGCATTCTCGTTTTTACATGTCAAGTTGCTATCACGCCGGCTATGGGAAATACTAAAGATGCAAGCAAAGGAAGTTCATACCGTTGAAGAAACAAAATGGGTTGCAAGACCACAAGCAAGCATTTCGGCGCCATCTAACCTAGCTCCTGAGAGGCCAACATACTCACCTGAACAAGAAGACAAGGAGGGTGAGAGAGGGAGATAGCCTCAAAAAATTTGTGGGTTTGAAGAAAGACATGCAAAAAAAAATGAGTTTTGTTACCAAAAAATCCAGGGAGCCTTGACAAGAAGTAGGAGGCGCCTACATCCGGGAAGAGCCCCAGAGCTGTCTCGGGCATAGCAAAAACCTTGGAGAAACTCAACAGTTATGGAATGACATGGGCAAATATCAAAGCCATCTATTTGTCATCCATGGACATCATCATTAAGAAATAAAATACCGTGTTCTCAGTTGCAATACAAAATCGACCATGGACGGAGACACCCGCTCCGCCTCCCATGACAATACCATTCAAAATTGAAACCTATGATTTCAAAGGAGTATGGAAAACGAACAAATGAGCTTAAACAGATTGGGTAATTCATTAAAAGGACAGTATGATGAGACCTGAGACCTGAGCTTTGCTATACGTGGCCATGACATAGTTGAGCACGTATTCATCTGAGAAGAACTTGGCACCGAGTCTCCAGTTGCCTAGTTCACGAAAATAGAGAAAGAGAAGAGTGTGTAGGAGCTGAAAGTAAGAAAAGGGAAAGAAAGATGGGAGGGTGTACATACCTTGTCCGATGTCACGAACAACAGCTGAAACATCGCCACCAGCACAAAAGGCTCTTCCCTGACCCTGTGGCAAAGTTATTCACTGATGTGTGCAAACGGAAGAGAAAAGGATAGTGATTACCTTTAGGATGACAAGTTTCACACTAGGGTCGTCCTCATATGCAAGGAGCAGTTGCAGCAGCCGAGAGATCTAGAGAAGATTGATTCAAGAGAATAGGATGAAACTAATGCAAGAAAGGGAGGAAGAAACAAGACGGGAAAGATTCAATACCATGGGGAAGGACAGAGCATTCAGCTGCTTTGGTCTGTTTAGTGTCAAGATTCTAACACTCGATTTCTCTTCCACCAAAACCTGTGATTAAGTTGATTCAGGAAGGGACGTATGGATCGTCATCGATTCGAATTAAAGAAGAGGAAAGAGACCTGAGAGTGAGAGGCCATCTCGCCTGTTGTCGTCTTATTCATCTCTTCCCTCTGACGGGTCAGATTCGCCTTTGTATCTATTATCCTCCTCGGACATACATATACCACAGCAGTAACGCTGTAACGGGATCCAGAGAAAATATAAGTATTCTTTTTCTTAATGGCTAAAAATCCTCTTTTGAGGAAATTGATGTTGGGCCTTAAAAGAGGATATTTTGTCTTGTTAGAGAAATCGGACTTTAAATTATGGGCTTCGTTTCGGTTCATTTTTGGCACTTCTGACTTTTTGTCTCTTCGAAATTATTTTTTTGATATATCTTTATATCAAAATATAAAGTTTTTATTTTGGAAAACTAGTTTTTGATCTTCTCAACTCACAAAATAATATTTTTTTAGATCATTTGATGTATACAGAAGGCTAGAAACGTAAAACTATTTAATATAAAAGAAATATCATCACTTGACACCTTCCAATTTGCATAACAGAAAATTAAAAATTGCAAACCAAAAAAATGTGCAGATGAAGTTGACGACTCCGTGCATCAAAGCATCATAAAACTCCTTTCTACAACGAAGACCATTTTTCTTTTTTTTTTCTTTTTTTTTTGCCCTTTTTTAGAAGTCAATTTTTCAGCTTTTGCGGGTTGCCCAACCTCCCCCGGACAAAGTAACACGTGGGCAGTAGATCAATCATATAAAAAAGTCTGCTTGATAAAAAAACGTTTACAAATTCTCAACAACCCAACCTCTGAAAGACAGAATGAAAGTCCTCGTTTCTCAATATATATAATGTCTCCACAAGACGATCAGCAATTCAAACACGCAAAAGCAATAGCCGTCAAAAGAGGTGGAAGGAATAAAGAAACGATGGCCAAGTGGTAGAGAAATCAGGGTTATCCCGAAGACGAAGAGATTGTGCGCGAGAGTGAAAGGCTTCTTCAGGCTACTGAGGAGCTGGTGCTGCAGGAGGCGACGGCTTGTCATAGAAGACGACCTTTATCACACACCTCAACGACGCTCCAACTCTTTCTACGACGATGCAATTGCAGACTGCATTGACTTCATCAAGCGATCCAACTGACCGCTTCCACTGATTCTTTCTTCCATCTGTACTGGATGATTTTTATGCAATTATATCTATAACATATATGTGTCAGGATAATGTTGTTCTCCTCCTGTAAAATCCATTACACACTTTTGTAACCCAGCAAGTACTGATTGATATGTAACCAGCAAACACGAGTTCCTAATTGCTCTATTGGGATAAAGTAAACCCATTAAGTTTTGCTGTACTTTTCTATTGAGTTAAACCCATTCTTTTAATGGGCTCGTCCCAAAAACAAGTGACTGGGCT
The DNA here is from genome assembly GCA_039880935.1 of Streptanthus diversifolius. Classification (NCBI taxonomy): domain Eukaryota; kingdom Viridiplantae; phylum Streptophyta; class Magnoliopsida; order Brassicales; family Brassicaceae; genus Streptanthus; species Streptanthus diversifolius. Next base: position 23,371,185 of record JAXGFM010000007.1, on the reverse strand, counting down.
AATCTGTATGTGTTGGCCTGATGAACTATACCCCTAACGCCACATAAGTTTTCTTAATCAGAGGCCTGTTAAAAGCCCATGCAGTGTTTCAGATAGCTTTCCTTCCTCGATTCAACGCGTCCGAGTCTCAGACACTAGCCGGCGAGATGGAGGAATACCCGGAAGAGCTCAGGACGCCGCCAGTAAGTCTGGTGGCTCTCTTCGGATACCCGGAGCTACACGCGCCCATTACTAAGAATCTCCACTCCCAGCAGCCTCCCATCAACGCTCTAGCCTTCCCCGACCTCTCCCATCTCTCTCTCCTCCTTGCTCATGATGATCAAATCAACCGAACCTCCCCCTCCTTCAGAGATCCTCTCAGCGTCTCCGATTCTTCTCCTACCATTCCTTCCAGATGCGGCGGCATCTTGAAACGTGACTGGTTGCTTAAGCATCGCACCAAGGTCCCTGCACTTGTCGCCGCCTTCTTTCCCTCACATCACATCTTTGGCGATCCAACTCAATGGCTACAGGTCTGCTCCGATCTCGACTGCCTTAAGTACGTCCTCATCTCCCGTATTTGTTTCCTTTTTGCACCTCATTGTTTCACAACCTCAAGATTAATAGTGCGATCTCCATTGCCAGATCCGTTATCCGTCCCAAAAACATCAAACTGGTGGTGGTCGTGGTCCAGTCTTCTCCCCAGGGTAGCGTTTTCTTCGTTTTTTTTTTTTTCATTTTTAAGAATATCCTCTCGGTGTGGGGGGGGGACTCGTGGCTTATTACCTTTTCCCGACTTGTTCTAGAGGAAGTTAGCGAAGATCGTCTAGTGGCATTGCGAAAGCGGGCAGAATTGGATTCTAAGTACGTGCTCTTCGTCAATTCCAGCATAGACTCTGAACTAACTCTCTCGCTCTCCAGGTATGTTTCTCTCCTCTTTTCCTCTTTTCTATTTTGCACCTACAACAAGAGGTTTTTCCTTCAATGCCTCTCAACCCAATATGTTTGCAGAATCGCCTCTGCATTTTCAGAGTTGGCGCTTGCGTATTACAGAGAAGAAGGACGGAGAGTCAAAAGTCGAATCGAAAAAAGAAGTTCTAATTCTCTTGATTTGAATGTTCGCTACTGTTTCAAAGTAAGCTTTTTCGTTACCTTTGCTAAGTCGAATCATTTTGTTTCAAAGTATCTGGGTAAAGGAAGGCTCATTCATGACATGACTGCTAGGTCGCTGTATATGCAGAGTTTCGTAGAGATTGGGCTGAAGCATTGAGGTTTTATGAAGACGCCTACCATTCCTTGTACGAGGTTTTTTTTGTATCTCTATTTATTCCTTTCTTTTTTCCCCCACTTCTTATGTCACGCTGATGTGTTCTAATTCTAGTCAAGAAGTTTATGGATATATGTCTTCGGTTTCCACACATTTGAATATTGACGAGCAATTTTGTTTATGCAAACAGATGATCGGGACATCAACTTGGTTGCCTGCAATACAACGCTTGGTCGAGATTAAGACCATAGCTGAGCAATTGCATTTCAAGATATCAACGCTTTTGTTGCACGGTGGAAAGCTCATAGAAGCGGTGACATGGTTTCATCAATATAAATCATCGTATGAGAAGGTTGTTGGATCCACAGAATTTATTTTTCTCCACTGGGAATGGATGAGTAGACAGTTTCTTGTCTTCGCTGAGTTGCTGGAGACAAGCTCAGCAACTGTTCAGAGCTTTTCATCCTTAAACCAAGGAACTGCAGAAACACCTTTGACTGAGTTTGAGTTTTATCCTGCCTATTATTATCAGGTCAGTCCATTTATTTCTATGTAACTCATTGTCGGAACATAATCTACACTTGGTGCTGCATTTAGTGTTAATTTTTATGTGTGTGTACCATTTTTTCTCAAACAATACTATACACCTATCTCAAAGCAAATGCTGGATTTTTCATCCTTTACATTTGTTCCTCTTTCTCAAAATTCTAAACTCATCCTGTGCCTAGTACACTATGTTGACAGTAAAATATGTTCTTATCCTCTGGAAAAACTTCTTCTCCCTGCAGCTGGCTGCTCATTACTTGCAGGACAAGAAATCTGCCCTGGAACTGTTGTTGTCAATGTCCGTAACAGCTCAAGAGATTGATAGCAGCTCTGAGTCCGTTACTCCTTCGGTCTATGTGGGTCAGTTTGCTCAGTTACGTGAGAAGGGAGAAGCGTTTACACTTCACTCGTAAGTATATTCACCCCACCTATCTGTGTAAAAAAATAACTTAACAAAGCTACCCCCTATTACGGTATGATTTATTAATGTTTCTGCAGTATAACGGATGAAGAGTACATACGGTATACAATTTCAGAAGCAAAGCGATTTCAGGATTCCTTTGAAATTATTGCTTGGCTGAAGAAATCTTACGAATCGTTTACCAACCTTAAAGCCCGGAGGATGGCTGCTCTTTGTGCATTTGAAGTTGCTCGGGAGTACTTTGGTTTGTCTGATCCCATCAACGCAAAATACTTTTTCGATATTACTGCAAACTTGTACAGACAAGAAGGTTGGGTATCTTTGCTCTGGGAGGTGCTGGGTTACCTAAGAGAGTGTTCGAGAAACCTTGGTGCTTTTAAAGATTTTGTAGAGTTGTCCCTTGAAATGGTTGCACTGCCTGTAATATCTTATGACGATTTTGGGAACTTGAGAAACAAAGCATATGGTCCTGGGGGTCCTGCAACTATTTCAGGAAGAGAAAGTATACATCGAGAAGTGTTTACTCTTATGTGTCCTGAAAGTGAGCTGATATCATCTACCGGAGAAAGTGGGTTCAAATTAGCCAGTGATAGCCCTCTTCATCTTGAGATTGATCTCGTCAGTCCTCTAAGACCTGTTCTCCTAGCTTCGGTTGCTTTTCACGAGCAAATGATCAAGCCTTGTGCTTTGTGCTCTATTACGTTGTCACTTCTTTCTCATCTACCTCTTCCAGTCGAAATAGATCATCTAGAAGTACAGTTCAATCAATCTACGTGCAATTTTGTCATCAGCAATTCCCAGAGGCCTCTTTGGGCTTCTGCGTGTAGCTCTGTGCAAAGTGGTAGCCAAGTAGAGAATGAGCCGCCGCTGGTGCTTGTGCCGAATAATTGGTTAAGGTTGACATATGCAATCAAGCCTGGTTAGTGGGATTCAATTAAGAGGGTGTTGTTTGTGTATCGCACACTTGTGCTTGTTGCAGTCTATTCATTAGAATTCAAACCTGTTTTGGACTTTTTCAAATCATAGTTACCACCTAGCAGAACTGAATCTAGAGAATTTTGTATTTTATGGAAGCAAAGAATAAATTGGTATCTATATTATGGAAGCAAAGGATTTTGATTGCCTAACTTTTCTCGCATTTCTTTTTTTCATTTGCAGAGCAAAGCGGCAAGCTTGAGTGCCTTTCTGTTCTCGCCAAACTGGGGCCTCGTCTCACGATCTGTTCAAGAGCCGAGAGTCCTGCTGCAATGGAGGATTTGCCTGTCTGGAAGCATGAGAATCGTGTGGAGTCTCTGCCAACAAAGGACCCAGTTCTTGCAGTCTTTGGCCAGAAAGCTACGCAAGTTGAAGAACCTGAACCACAGGTGGACGTCTGTCTAGGTGCCTCTGGTCCTGCCCTAGTTGGAGAAGACTTTACGATGCCTATTGTGGTAACTTCAAAGGGTCATGCCATATACAGTGGTGAAATGAAGATTAATCTAGTTGATGTGGGTGGTGGTGGTTTGTTTAGCCCAAGAGAAGCAGAGCCATTGTCTTTAGAAAGCCATCATGTGGAAATCTGTGGTATTGATGGGGCAGATGGCAACGATGAATGGGAGTCTGAAACAGGGAATGTAAAGAAAATACAGCAATCTTTTGGGCTCGTTTCTGTTCCAGACCTGAAGGAAGGGGAATCATGGTCCTGCAAATTAGAAATCAAGTGGCATAGAGCCAAGCCTGTTATGCTTTTTGTGTCATTGGGTTATTTGCCACAAGGCAGTGAAGCCAATGCCCAGAAACTTCACATACACAAGAGCTTGCAGATCGAAGGGAAGATGCCTCTTTTCATTAGCAATCGGTTTATGTTGCCATATAGAAGGGATCACCTATTGCTCAATAGGATCAAGCCAGCCCCCGATTCTGAAGACATGTGTTCTCTGCCGCTGAACGAAAAAAGCGTGTTAGTTGTCAGTGCCAAAAATTGCACAGAGATAGCACTGAAACTGGTCTGCATGTCGATTGAATTCGATGATGAGGAAGGGGAAACTTCATGTTTGATTCAGCAGGGTGGTGGTTGTGGAGATACCCCAGGCTCTGCTAATCTTGCGCCAGGGGAAGAGTTCAAGAAGGTTTTCACAGTGATACCAACAATGAGAACTCCAAAGCTTGGTTTGGGATCAGTACATTTAAAATGGAGGAGGCAGGGAGGTAACACGGCAGAGGCATGTGTTTCAACAAAGCACAAACTCCCTGAAGTAAATGTGGAGGCATCACCACTGGTAATGAGTTTGAACTGTCCTCCGTATGCAATTCTTGGAGAACCCTTCACTTATGCCATTAGAATCTGCAACCAGACACAGTTGCTCCAAGAAGCAAAGTTTGCTCTGGCTGATGCACAGAGTTTTGTCCTATCTGGGTCTCACAGTAATACGGTTTCAGTCCTTCCCAAGTCAGAACACGTCTTAAGTTATAAGCTAGTGCCCCTGACTTGCGGTCAACAGCAACTCCCGAAGATAACTTTGACATCAGTGCGATATTCTGCTGAGTTTCAGCCATCTGTGGTTGCTTCAAGTGTCTTTGTGTTCCCCTCAGCGCCACAGGCCAACTCTACCGCCAAGTAGTAACTTCACGCGAATTGAAATTCCGGATGTGCAGTTTCACCCTTCTGCAGTGAGTAAACACATATTCTATCAGTTGGTGTTTTTCTTTCCTGAAGTGCCTGCTATGTGTCTTTTCTATTTCTTATGTTGATAATAATTGGCTATTTTTCTTGTTGGTAGAACTCTCAGACTCGATTGCAGTATTAGGATATGCTTGTAGCAACCGAGTTTCTTTCAATGCAAAAAATGTTTGTGACGATCATTCATGTTCGAGCAGATAAACACGCGATATATAATTATACCAAAGACCAAGTACATACCTTTAAGCTTCACTCTAGCATTTTCGGTATTTTCTTCGAATTCTTCTAGGATTTTGCTTTGTTAACGTCTTTAATAGATGTCCTCTTTTACTTGCTCGTTTTATTGGGCCTTCTTATGTTTTCATTGTATTGGGCCTTTTGTGTTGGATATTATAATAAAAGGATTTAAGAAAAAAAGGTTATAATGAACTTTGTACTTAATATCTGGGCCTAATTGGGCTTGCCCTCTAACTTCACCTCGAGCGTTGATCAGAATAAGCGTCGGTTTCGATCACTGGCGGAGAGCATCGGCGAAGATGGAGGCATTTGAGATGACATTGATGGAAGGCCGACCGGGGGTTTTGGTCGTAGGTTCCTCTGGTGTCGGCAAGCGAACACTGCTCTCTCGTACGCGCTTCTTCCTTTTTGGATCCGATTTCTGTTCACCGGCCAACCTTTTGTTTTGCTCGAGTTTAGGGTTTCCTGTTCTCTGTATTAATTTGGGGCTGTTAATCACAGGATTGCTCTCTGTTGATTTTGAGGATTCATCGGATTCATCCACTCAAACAGAAGTTCATGGGTAAGGACGGTGTTTAATGTGTAATGCCCATTCCCTGAAGAATTTCTTACAAAAGTTTATTGAACTTTCTGTGACATGTGGGCAGCTGGACGATTAACACTAAGTATTACACTGCGGATGTATCCGTATGGATATCACATATTTGCGATGAATACTCTCTGCCCAATCTCCCTCGGTCGCAACCACTGGTCGCGTTAGTTATGGTCCTGGACTTGAGTGAGGTTTAACATTGATATGCCTGTAACTTATTATTCCCACCTTACCATCCGCGGCATAACCCTTTCTATCCGTTCTTTTGCAGCTGTCAACTCTTCTTGCTCTTCAAGACTGGGTTTCTTATACGGACATCAACAATTTTGCTATATTGTTGTGCATTGGGAACAAAGTAGATCTTGTCCCTCATCATCCAGCTCAGGCTGAATATAGAAGACGTCTTTTGAAGGCAACAAACTCCTCTAGAAATCTATATTCAGACATGGATGAGTTTGGGATCTCCGAAAGTGAAGGAAGCAGGTTGTTGGGGAGCGAGGATACATCATTGGATATCAGAGGAATATGTCTTGAGTGGTGCTGTGAGAACAACATCGAGTTCATTGAGGCTTGTGCATCTAATCCTGATTTTGACAAATGTAAGTTCGATGTCAATCCGTCCTTCATATTGATGGAGTAAGTAACCAGGATTGCTGCCATATGTTATCGGGTTATTCCTTGTTTTCATCACAATATGAAAAATAGCCTGTACTGAACTTGTGAAGAGTTCCACATTTATGGGTATAAAATGAGTGAGAAATGGTGATCAGACAAAAAGTATACGTCTCCAGCATTAATGAGGCTCTGGGGTTGATCCTTGTAGGTTTATCAGTCGATGGGGATTCTCAAGGGGTTGAACGTTTATTTGATGCTCTTTCGGCACATATGTGGCCTGGAATGATTCTGAAATCGGGCGATAAGATAAATGAACCGGTGTTACCTCATGGTGAAGGTTATTTGCTCCTTCAGTTTTCTTCTCCTATATATTGTAAAGGTTTCCCCTTGGACTTATGTTGATTGGATCTTTTATTTCCACGTTGTCAGAGTTGTCAGAAGAAGAATCTGAATATGAATTGGAGTATGAAGTTCTATCATCAGGCTCAGCTGATCCATGGGAAGATATCGAAGGAAGATGGGTTTCCGCAAGTGAAACGCATTCATATACAGATGCTGGCGGATCCACCTCACGGGAGAACCTCGAGGTAGAAAATAATTTGGTGAATCCAAAGAAAGTTGTGAATGAAGAGCTGCGGCATTCAGGGTCAATGTTAGAGCCACAGAGTGAGACTGAAAGAGCTGTGGTCACAGATGAAAAACCTGTGGACACTGAAAACGACAAATGTTATGAGTTTGAAGACGTGGAACAGTTGATGTCAGAAATAGGGAACATCCGTGACAATTTGCGATTGATGTCTGATTTCCAGAGGAGGGAAATCGCTGCAAATCTAGCTATGAAAATGGCTTCTATGTTTGGAGGTGACAGTGATGACGAGCAAGAACCTGAGTGAGCCCCCGTTATCAAGTATTGCTGAAGATCATCATGACCCACAGTTTAATCCTTTCTTTATACAACCTTTTCTCAATCCAAATTCGTTTCATGTTTATTAATTTTCTTCTCTCACCCAACAGGAGTTAAAACAGAGAGATATCAACACAAATGACAATTTGGTTGCCTATATATGAGAAAGAGAGGTAGTAGAAGAGAATCGTTTTGGACTAAATAAGATATGCCAACTTGCGACTTTATACTAAAGAATATCATCTTACTCTTTCCCGTTGCTCCACTACCGACAACCCTTCTTTTTCGTTAATTTTACCTAAATGTTCTTAATCGCATTCACTATCTCGGCAAGCCAAACTAATATGATTAGAGAACAAGGCTATTCTCTCTCCTTTTAGTCTCATGTAAATGTAAAGTTTTTATCTTTATTTTATCACATCTACCGTTGATCATCGTTAGTGGATGGACCCCGCTGTGATTTGGAAATTAATGGGCTAAGCCCAATTTTAGGCCTCACAATGTCTACTTCATATGTACCTACATGGGTTCTTATAGGCCTATATACTTAACTGAACTATAAGTAGCCCATGCCAAAGGTACATTGTGGCGTTCTGTAGACACGCCATTTCCAAATCATGCTTATGCATGATGTACACATCTTATCTCCAAGGACTAGTTCTACCACATAACCTATTCTTGCCTTTTCATGTTAAAATAATGATTGGAGTATCTTTTAGTTTATATAAACTTATCCTGACCTAAATACGTAATTATCTGAGACATAAATATACAAGCAAACGACGGCTTCTTCTTATTCTTCTTCTTATTTGATTTAATCCAGTAAGCTTGTTTTAGCCTATATATCACTATTTGTATTTTAGATTGTTTTCCTCGAATTATATATTACACTATTTTCCATGTGTGTATGTGCTGGGTTGGGACCAGCTTAGCAGAGTGGCTTGCGAAAGCCTCCCAAATCACAGTTGACATTTATTATTTATTTAAGTACTAATAAAAAAATATGTGAAAGAATGATGTGTACTGTGGACTTGGCATCGCAAACGCAGCCGTCGCTGCAGCTTGGGCATCAAATTGGAAGGATGATGTTTCATATATTTTATGTTGTTAGATATTTTTAACAAATATTAATATAATTTAAATGGTCAAAACTGGCCATTTCGGGAAAATGTTAGTTTGTGACAGCTTGTTGTGTAACCCTTTTGTTAAAATTTCAATTGGAGGCCTTTTTGGGCTGGATAGATGATCACAAAGGGAAAAAAAGACATGAAATTTGTTTTTATATATGAGGAGCAATAGACAGTGACGAGTCTTGCTTTGATTCTGTCAACATTAACCTGCGAGGATCCCAAAAGCCTCTCGTCCCTTTGAATCTTCAAATTTTGATACTCCATGTAATTCACATGTGATGTGCAATTACATGAACGAAACATTGCCCAGAAGCCAACTTGTCCTTGTAATCCTGTTTTTTTAATCCTTTTTTTCCTGTTGAAAAGTTGGACTCTTCTTCTTCTTCTTCTTCATGTACCCCTAACAAATATAAACCTATCAACTCTATTCATCTCCACCATTCTACACAGAGCCAGAAATATCATATCTATCTTACATTGGCTGTTTTTCTTCTTCTGCAAGAAACCAGAATTAAAAAAAAAAAAAAAATTAGGTATGGGTTTCTTAGAGTTATTGGAGGTGGCTTCAATGCCAATAGTCCAAGTTCTCCTAATCAGCATCCTTGGTGCTTTCTTGGCAACCGATTACTGCTCTCTTCTCTCGGCTGAAACCCGAAGATCCGTAAATAAGGTACAGCTTCCATCTCTGCTTTATTTATGACCATTCTTGCACTAATAATTAATGAACATATATATCCTTTGCAGCTCGTCTTCGTGATCTTCACCCCCTGCATCATGTTTGCCAATCTTTCCCAGACTGTCACATTGCAGGACATTATTTCATGGTACGCACCACCCATCTTCATGAGTAACCTTATTTGTGGCTTAGTTTGAATTTGATTTGATTTCATACAAATCAAGTTAATTTTCAGGTGGTTCATGCCCATAAATGTTGGAATCACCTTTCTAGTAGGAGGTATTCTTGGATGGTTGGTTGTCAAACTTCTCAACCCAAAACCTCAACTTCATGGAATCATAATCGCTACATGTGCATCAGGTAACATTAATTCCTCAATAATTTATATCAAAGGAGATTCATATGAAATCTAACATGAATGAATGATTGAATGATATATATGATGTATGTATAGGCAATATGGGAAACCTTATGCTTATTCTGGTCCCTGCCATCTGTAATGAGGAAGGCAGTCCTTTTGGGAATCGAAGTGTCTGCAGGTCCATTGGACTATCCTACGCATCTTTCTCTATGGCCGTAAGTCAAACCAAACATATCATCTTCTCTGCTCAGGTTGATTTAATTCATCGGGACACTTTAAAAAATAATAACATGTCACGCGCAGCTTGGGGGTTTCTACATTTGGACCTACAGTTACCAACTGGTGAGAAGCTCTGCTACACAGTTTAAAGCTCTTGCAGCCGCCGGCTTGGTCAATTATCCCAACAAGGACATCGATTCTGATCCCCGCACTCTTCTCCTGAAGCCGCAACAAAACCAAGACCTTGAGATCCAAGTGAAACAAAAGGTGTCTACTCGGACATACATCAAAGACTTGCTCCATCAGATTCTTGAGGAACTCTTCGCTCCACCCACTATTGGTGCCGTAAGTAAAAAAAAAAAAAAAAAGATACATGATTTCATTTCTCCAATCAATACTAGATCCGCTGCTCTGATGCGTTGTTTTTTGTTTCTATCACCATTTCAGATTCTTGGTTTCGTCTTCGGAGCAACCAATTGGCTGAGGAATCTTATAATCGGGGAGAACGCCCCGTTACGAGTCATCCAAGATTCAGTGAAACTTCTTGGGTATGAACTTGCTTGCGAGCACGCTTTTAGATAAGGAAACATGCATCATGAGTTACGACTAATGTATAGTTGACTTGGTAGGGACGGCACAATTCCTTGCATTACACTCATACTGGGGGGCAACCTGATTCAGGGTCTGCGTTCCTCAGCCGTGAAAACGTCAGTGATTGTGGGAGTGATCTGTGTGAGGTACATCATCCTTCCCGTGGTGGGGGTAGGGGTGGTTCAATTAGCATGGAATTTAGGCTATCTTCCTCCGGACCCTCTCTTCCGATACGTTCTCATGCTTCAGTTCACACTGCCGCCTGCCATGAATATCAGTAACTTTCTCGACATTCCTCCCCCCCGCCCACCCCCTTTCATTGTTGGCTAGCTAATATGAATAGAGGAACAATCAATGATTTATGTTGTGGATTGCAGGTACAATGGCACAGCTGTTCGACGTGGCTCAAGATGAGTGCTCGGTCATCTTTTTGTGGACCTACCTGGTTGCATCCTTAGCCCTCACCGTGTGGTCAACCATATTCCTCTCCATTCTCTCCTGAATCTGATGTGAAAAGCAGAGGGAGTTTCTTGGTTGTATGACTTGTATTGGTTTATATAAACTCTGTTTGATTTGTTCATATACTCTTGAGTACCAGTGTATTCATGCTGCCAAATAAAACAGAGGAAGACATAAGTATATAAAGTCTTGTCTCTGTTTTTTGTTGTTGTTGGGCGTTTTCTAGAAATGAGGGCCCATAGAGAGAGAGAGAGAGAGAGAGAGAGAGAGAGAGAGAGAGAGAGAGAGAGCCCAAGTAGGAAGAGAGGCGTGTTGAAGTCGGGCACATAAAGAAAGAAACGTGCGCCGGCTGCATCTTCCAACGTTGCTTTGCTGCTGCTAGTTCGCACCTCTTCAATCATTTCAGAAACTTGTTCATTTCTTCGCACCTTTCCTCCCCGCCTTTACTATCCTTTTTTATGATATCGTTCTGTTATTCTTACATTTGTTAAGATTCTCTTAAGAAATTATTCTGATTCAGGAAACAGCAAATAATAACGAGTCCTTTAAAGAAATAGGTTAAGCCCAAGTAACATGATCCTCTAGGCAAAAATGAAAATTCCAGACGCGATTGTAAAAAAACTCACAACGATGTTTCAGACACCAAAACATCGTCGCACGCTCCCACTAATCTGCTCAGATTTTCGCTTTAATTAGGTAGAAACTGCGTTTCATTCCACTTCATTTCAATCTAATTAAACTTTATAATACCAAAGGAAACAAAAGAGTCGAATATCATTATCATCCTCTCTTTTTATTTTTTTTATTCTGGGAAGAAAATCATCAGGGGTGCGTCACTCACATTATAATGTTAATTTTATTTTTGAATATGAAAAATAACAAGTCCAAAACAATATCATTAACATCCGCTAAGTATATCAAAGCACATAACATTACACTATGGGTCTGAATCTTGAGATATTTAAAGACATAAATGCTTAAGGTTGTAGGAATCATGTGGCATAATGGTATCCATCTCTGTATTCATTACACCAAGTCTGGGGTTCGAACCCAGCATCCCGTATGTAAGATGGAAAAACTCTAGTGTTTGGGCAGCCATCCAGAGAAAATGTCAAAGATGTATTGTTTCATTGAATCCCTATTACTCGCACTCAGGGTGATGACGGTCACTCCCGGTTGATTGTTTAACATTGCAACTGCTGAAAACAAAGAGAAGAATATACTATAAAACAAATGTTAAAAGCAAATATGTAGATAATGAACGCAAAATGCACCCTTTCATCATCTTTTTGGAGATATATGTGCTAAAGATTGAAATCAAGCGAACAAGTAAATAACATAGGAGACAGGAAGCCAATACATCAAACAGGACCATAAGTCCGTAGCATTGACTTAAAAAAAATTTTCCAAACAGTAGAGATGTGAAAGCAATTTTCGTAATTTTCTAATCAATATATCAGTCATCATCATTGGCATCAGGCAGGATAGGAGAATGTTAACAAATTACGGTTGATTACAGGGATAAAGAAAAGCTAAGAATTATTACCTGCAGGAAGATCTCGACCAAATTTAGGGCTAGGAATGGAAGCAAGAAGAGGAATGTTAGATTCGATAACCTTGAGGACAGACGGAAAGAAAGATACACTAAAGATCTCCATCTTGCCAACCTCATCAATGATGAAAAGATGAGAGTCGTCTTTGACCTTAAAAAACCAGCCCAATAAACAAGTCAGTCTTAAATGATCCTTTAAGAAACCATACAAGCCAGCCAAAGAAGGACCTGGAGCTCAGGCAATGCTATAGACTCAAATGATGCAGTGTCCACTTTGTACTTGCCAACACCAGGCCATCTAATCGATTCTGGACTGCCAACAGAGACAAACAAGCCTAAATTATCAGAGGAGCCAAGTCGACAGAGTTCAAGGCTAAAGATTAAACGAGGATGGACCTAGAAACGGTAGACGAAGCGAGCAAACTTGTGCGGCCTTCCAAGGTCACCACTTCAAAAAAAAAACTGAGACTTTATAAAGTGTCTTATGGATGTATACAAGTGTCTTACGATATGGATGGGCTTTTTAGTATATTGGGCCGTATTAATGGGCCCAGAGCATCCGTCTTCCGGGATATATTTAGGGTTAGTTGCCCCTCTTCTGATGGCGAAGACTTGAATTCTCTGTTGGACGACGACGAACCATCGGAGGTTGAACGTAGACGTTGGCGTAGAGCTTGTCATGTACGGATATAGAGGGTATGTTTTCTAACATTCGTCTATTTTCACCGCCATCTTTCTCGACTCGTTTTGCTGTTGAAACTGATCCCTGATTGGTATGAATCGATTTTTTTTTTTTTGCTGAGAATCTTGTGGTCGATTTAGAATTGAGAGAGTTGTTGTGTAACAGGAGAATATGGTATGGGTTTTGTTAAGATAGTAGGAAATTTAAGCAGGCTTTTCTGTGGAATCGATTCTTGTCAAGAATGTGTTATGTTTGATCTGCATCTTTGAGTGGAGATATAGAAAGATAGTGGTGTGTAAGGAGCGATGAATGGAACGTATATCTTAGGGCGCATAGAGATAAGTGTTGAAAGGGAAAGACTGGGGTGGTTATATTAACAGTGGTTGAGTGTGGGGATCTTTTCGGGTTTCTCTTTGTTTGATAATTGAAGGGCCATGTTGGGGAGCGGGGGTTACGAGTACGAGGTGGGATCAAAGAGACAAAGAATGATGCAATCAAATCCCTACCTGGCAGTTGGCAGCGGAGCAGCCAGCTTTCCACCTTATGGATTCGTCGGCGGATTCCCAGTGGTTCGCCTCCGTGGTCTTCCCTTCAACTGCGCTGACGTTGACATCTTCAAGTTCTTTGCTGGCCTCGACATTGTTGATGTCTTGCTCGTCACCAAAACCGGTAAATTCTCAGGGGAGGCCTTTGTCGTGTTTGCCAGCCCAATGCAAGTAGAGATTGCACTGCAAAGGGACAGGCAGAACATGGGGAGGAGATACGTGGAAGTTTTCCGGTGCTATAAGCAGGATTACTACAACGCGGTTGCTGCCGAGGAGGGAACCTATGAGAACGAGGTCCGTGTTAGCCCACCTCCCGCCGGACCATCTAGAGCAAAGAGGTTTAGCGACAAAGAGAAGCTCGAGTACACTGAGGTTTTGAAGATGCGAGGCCTCCCATACTCTGTGAACAAGCCTCAAATCATAGAGTTTTTCAGTGGTTACAAGGTTATTGAAGGAAGGGTACATGTCGTGTGTCGACCTGATGGGAAGGCCACGGGAGAAGCTTATGTGGAGTTTGAGACAGCGGAGGAGGCAAGGAGGGCAATGGTTAAGGACAAAATGTCCATCGGGTCAAGGTATGTGGAGTTATTTCCAACTTCTCGTGAAGAGGCTCGAAGGGCTGAGTCGAGGTCTAGGCAATGATGACTCTATCCTTCATTATGTATCATTGTATATCATGTGCACTAATTTTGTTAGGTTAAACCGAAAACGTTCACCAGTGTAATAATAGGACCCTGAGATCCATGTCGGTTTCAAGTTACTGTTTCGTCCTTCTTTAGAGTTAATTTTCAAAGAAAATGAGCGAGAGGTGTATAGGGATCTAATAAGTGACCCCGATACAATAGATCTGTTGCGGCCTTTAACTAATACGTTATGGCCCAGTACATGTTTATACCCAACATATTGAAACCCCAATTTGCATTAGTCGGTGGCATAAGCCATTCGTAAACTGAAATCAATCAATGATGATCTGTCCATGACTTATGAAGAAGAATAATAATAAAAGCGTAACGAGAGGAAACAAAGGCAACCTATGGGTTCAGTTCAAGATCTGGGACTGTGCAGACGAGGGCGGTTGCAGAAGATCCGGCCATTGGCGTCACGAGTGCCGCGACAGCCACACTGATGCCTGCCCACACCAATGAGAATAACAAGTGCCTATAATCACTCCAAGCTGCACCCAAACACATCATTCTTGTCAACCTTCAATGGCCTTATAATTCAGAGATCAGGCGTACCTCGTTTTACAGACATTGTTGCAAACCATAAGCTGAGCAGAACCACAGCCAATGCAACTGGAAAGTTCTGAGGGTTCAGATGTATTTTGATATTAGACCAGAACATATAATAAAATTATCCTTGATTAGTTGTATTCTATTAAGCTAATAATTGCTTACGGCTACAGCCTCAAGACCTCCCTTTCGAGGCACAGGAGCCATGTCTCGGTTCACAGCAACTATATAGTGTCCTTGCACAAGATCAATCGCATCCTTTGTACCCAACCAAGATTATCAACAGTCAATACAGGTTTGAGTTACCAAGTGTACAAGCCATAGTTAGAGCCATCAACATCCTTAGTTCCATCAGCAAAGTTGTTCAGGTAGTAGCGCAGAGGGCATTCCAGCCATCTTTAAGGATCCCTTGAACAGTCCTTTGACCATCAATCTGTTGGCTCGTTTCTGAGGAAAGCAGTACCAATGGAGAACTGAAAGTTGGGGGCTGGAAGACGATCAGATAGATCACCTGTTCTTCAGGCGAGTTTTTAAGTGAATGATCACAAGGAAGAACCTTGAGGGAAATAATTCTGAATATAGGATGCCCCAGAAACGAGCCAACAGATTCGCTCTCTGTCACCACTACCAAGTATGATCCTGAAAATAACGACATCAAAAAAATATATATACATATAACAAAATTTAGGTGTTGGTTTCATATCGAATGAAGATGAAGACATTCACAAGACCATGAAGACAAAGTTATAATAACCTGCCAGGAGCTTCAGCATCCCAACGACACCGAAAATGGAAAACCCAAACCATTGAGCTTCATGGAGCCGTCAAGACGACTAATGTCCAAGCATGAAGCGGCCGAACCATCGGTCGACTCGATAACGTACTGATCAGGGAATTCCCATAAACGCAAGCCAGAGTGTAATCTGTGCCTAGGAGCATCCATCGCCAAGAGAGGAAGAATCGATCTATCACATCAAAATCAGCTTCGTCGTTCGTGATGATAGATGAGGGATCGATCTCAACTGACTGTGACACAGAAATTTGGCAGACGGTTGAGGCTGTGAGACTGTGACACGTTCAAATTCATTCCGCCTAACGCGCATTTGACCCCATGAACTGAACTAGTTTACCATAAAAACACATTTTAAGTTAATTTGCATGATCGATTTGATCTTTCATAAGAAAATTCTCTGCATGGATTTTAATGCCCCAACTCAATTAGGTGGCTTGGCTTCCTTTCTTTACACACAAAAAGAAAAAAAAAACATTTGGACAAGGTGTTTTCTTGACTTTTAATGTCCATAACAAAAAAAGGGGTTATATATAGTGTATGTCTACTTGGCCCAAAAAGAATGTGGTGTAGCTCTCGTCTCCAATGTCCAGTGCCCACCAACTAGGAAAACGAGAATCTTGAGAAGAGGGATAGACCTGAACCTTCACTTGCCGCACCTGGACTCGCCTCTGCTGTTGTTGTTGTTGTTGTTGAGCTATGGTACGCTTGCTGACACTTCTGGATCTGCCATTTCCATCACACATGGTTTGTGTTTTTTTCTTTCAAAAACAACCAACATTAAACACTCAGCAAGTTCCAAGACTAAGATCTAACCTCCTCTGGACTGAACTGAAGCAACATTCCCACTACTGGTAGCAAAGCCTCCACTTCACCTGCAGCCATCACGTGTAATTTTTCCTTACAACATCAACTTGAAGGATCCACCTTCAATCTCCACACTATTTGTTTTTTTTTTTTTTACCTGTTTCTAACAGCTTTAAAATCACATTCTTTAGGTATGTCATATCTACACCTTCTCTCTTCTGTTTTCTTTCCATCTCCCTCAGCTCCCTTTTTAGCATGGTTTCCTGTAATCCCCAAAGTTAGAAACAAGACTGCAAAAGCAACTAATGACTCTCCAAACTCTCGTGTTATCACATACCTGTTGACTGTGAAGACGGTTTTCACGCTCAAGCTCCTCGATTTCCTCCTGATTCAAAATAAAAAGTTAGTTAATAAGTGAAACATGGGCGGCAACGGGTTTTAAGAAGATGCAACCAATTCTAATATACCTGAAGAGCTAAAATATGCCGCTGTGTCTGTGCTAACTCTTCTTCTCTCTGAGCTTGTTGCCTTGCCAATATCTGAAATTTTGAATATCATGGGTTAATGACTAGCTCTCAATCATAACTTCTGACTGAAAATTATGTTCTAGAATTCAAGGTCAGTCCTTGCTTATACAAGCACATGGTTAGCATTACAAACTCCTACCAGAATCTGGTGTTCTGCTGAAGAAGTGCTCAAGTTAGATACATCCCCGTGTTTTGACTCTGAAACACCGTTTCAAGAAAATAACAGGTTAGTTGATGAGAGGCAGCCCTCTGATTTATTCATCTGGGGAACCCCTCATAAAAATAAAATTGGTAACAGAAAGAATCTCATACCTGTGTTGTTGTTCCCACAGTGGTGAACCTGAGATGGAGATTTGTTCCACTTAGTGCCACATGAGTGAAATGTCCAAGAGCCAAAATAATTAAAATTTACTAGCGAATTTTCAATTAAGACAAAAAGAATAAGTAAGAGAAGATGCAAAAAAAAAAAAAAGAAGCACCATCAACGTACTACTGGTTTTGGTTCCATAGATTTTCGAAGATTTTTATTCTCATCCACGAGTCTGGATATATCTCGATCCTTCTCCTCAATGAGTCTATCTGCAAGCTCACGTACTGATTCATTTTCCTCCTGCAGGTATGTCAGTTAAACAGAGAGCATCACGAATCATTCTTATAAAGCCAGAGCACAAATGAGCAGGATAACAAAAATTCAATTACCTTCAGTCGTTTATTCCGCAGTTTAGTATCTTCTAGTTCTTTTTCTAGATCTTCTGCAGAAGAGGCTTCATTTTGAGCGGTTAAAGCTTCACATCTTCCTGGAGATTACTATAACCTTTTAGACAGAGAATTAACGAAGAAAATCGAATTTTCATTTCAATCATTTACGTCGCCATGTTTCTTCTAAAACTCGAAGGTCTTCTTCCCACGCTTGTCTGTCCGCCTGATTGCGAGTAACAGTGGAATGAAGCTTCAATTCAAGACTTTTGATCTGCTCGCTGGTATCTTTAAGCGCTCCAGCTCTGAAATGGATACGAATAATTAAAAAGTTAGATCAGACCACCTATACATGTCTGAAAAACTCCACAAAGCAGTCCCCTGAGAACAGTGTTTCTCAGTTTTCTTCTCGGTAAAAATTTAGGGTAATGAGCAGCCAAAACTCCGTTTTCAAACTTGAAAATTTTTTCATTGTGAATACATACCTTTCCTCATATTCTTTCTCAAGGCTAGCTAAAGCACCCTGAAGATCTTGCCGTGCTCTATCCCTCTCTGCAGATACCAAATATACTTCTTTTTCAGCTTCCTAACACCACCCAAAAAGATAATTAGTTGGTAAGCACGTTCATAACCTGCCATTTAATTAGCTCCATCTTAAAGTTCTAGATAACTTACCTTAAGAGCTTCCTCAAGAGGTTTGATCTGTTCAGAGTCTTGAGCTGCAGCCAGTTCCATGTCCTTCTTTTGCAGAAGCGTGTGAGCACGGATTTTGTAAGAAGAAAATTCACTTTGTAGACGGTTGATCTGTGAACAGTTACAAGAAACTCAGCATGGTTAAGGTGAGACAAGCTTCAGCAGAACAGTCTATAAAGCTCAAAATGGCTCTTTGGTTCCGTGATAATTCATGTTGTGTGATTGAAAATGAATGACTAATATATCAGTTCTTACCCCAGCAAGCTACAATATCTCTCAAAACAACCAAAAGAAAACTATGTACCTCTTCTCTTGCACCTTTGAGTTCAGCATCTTTAGTGCTTAGCATCTGGGTCTGCATGGACATTTCAGATCCCAGCTGACCTGACCATTTATATGAATGAAATTTATATTTTCACTGAAAAGTAAAACATATTTAGACTAAGCTTTCATAGTTTCATGGACTCCGTAAATTACTTCTCATTTTAGCCACTTCAATTTCGGCACGTAAGTAGTTGCTTTCGGCGATTTCCAGTTTAGAATTTTGAGCATCACATGAAGCTTCCCAAGTCTCCTTTTCCTTTTCCTGGAGGAATAAAAAAAATTCATGGCTTCAAAGAATTATAACAGAAGAATATTTAATTAGTTATATGGCCAAAGAAACTAAAATTTCAAAACCATGCTGTTTGAAGGCTAATGACTGACGCCTTAAATCATGTTTACAGATATTTATACGCACTCCTATGTTCATTCCCTGGTTAAATCATTACTAGTAAATCTGCTTAATTAAATGATGGAACTCGCATGAAGACTAGTATGTGAATCAAGTTCTTCAAATATAGGTATAACGAAGGAAAAACGACAGGAGAAAGATATGGCGTTAGAGAGCCCTGGGAGTCCATCTTTTAAACACTTCTCTTACATTCTGCGCTTTAAGATATGCAAGCTCTCCTTTAAGAGTTTCTGCAGCAGCCCTTAGCCTTGCTGCTTCGCCAGTTGCAGCTGCCTCCATCTCTGCAATTTTAGATTCCTTCTCTGCAAGTAGTACCTAAAAGACGTGTAAAATGAAAATACTTGGTTTGAAGAATTCATCACAGCTTTCAAACTAAGGAATTTAGTAACAGGACTAACCTGCAGGGTTGAAATGGTTTCGGCTGCTTTGTCTCTCTCAGATAGAGCATCTATGACCTGTGCTTCCAAACTCTCTAAGTTCTGTCAAAAAGGTGGAGAGAACAGAAGACCTTAGATATAATTGGCGGACAATGGAAAAGGCAATGGTGTCTCATAGCATATAAGAAGCAACAGAGTTAGGCTGATGCTGAGTACCTTTTGGTGTTTGGCTGACAACTCAGCAACTGCAGTTTGCTTTCTCTCTTCCACGGCTTGTAATTGATTTTTCAGGTCCTCCAGCACCTAAAATAAAAGCAAGTAAGCATATGAAGCAAAGTATACACAGCCATCCATCCCTCTCTCTGTCTCTTTCTATGACTCTACATTTCTACTTATTGCAGGAAATGAAACAGATCAGACCTGGTCCTTATCAAGAAGTGACTGTTGCAATGCCTCCATCTTATTCTCTTTAGGCTGCAATGAGAGACGTAGTTCCTCGATAGTATCCCTGAGCCTGTGAATGGGAAGAGAAGAGAAAACTCAAGTACTCAACTTCTGAGAGATAGCTGGAGAAGCGTGGGAAAGAAGACATTCGTTTCATACAGTTTCATTTCAAAAACATGACCAGAAGAAAAATTAAAAGGCGGTCTTTACAAACTATCTTGATGTTATTTACTTGTTATTGGCACTCCTTAGTTGTTGCCTCTCCGCATCCATTGCTTTCAGAGCTTCATTCGCCTGTTGTCTAGTGCGTTCCAGCTCTTGCTGCATGGATGAGTGCTGCGAAGATGCTCGTTCAACTGTTTCACTCATTTCCCGGAAACGAGCCTCGAGATCATCTTTTTCCTGAAGATAGTAATATATACCGTTTAGATTTAGACTGTGTACAAAGCAGTTGAAAAGCAATAGATATAGATAACGGGGGCTTTGGAAACTTAAAAGTGGCTCAACAGAAAGCATGATATTATCGAAACAGATGGAGATTCACCTTTTGGATTTCTTGAATGCGCTGTTTAGCCCTTTTGTGAAGCCTGGTGAATTTGGCGTCCAGGTCGGCGTATTTCTCTTCGCGCTCTTTTATTTCCTGGTCCAGTGTCTGTTGAACTACACCCAAAAAGAAAAAATAATAGCAAAACTTCAGTAAACCAAAAAAAAAAACTTCTTGTGTCCGGGTCTCAGTGAGCAAATAGAAGATATGGCTGACCTTGGGAAAAGTTAATGGAGTATTCTTGGGCTTTTGCATCTGCCTCAGAGTAGGCTTCCCTTAGATGCTCTAGAGCTTGTTCAGCTGCAACTCGAGTTTGTTTTTCTACATCAATTTCTCTACTCAATGATGCGAGCCTTTCTTGAAGTTGTTTCACTTGAGGTGAGTCTGCTCGCGCTTGCTCAATTTGCTGGTGAGACCTATTCTGCTCTATTTCATCTTTTAACCCCTTAAACTGGGATCTGAGAAAGTCATTTTCTAATCTCAGCTGAGCAACCATTTGCAATAGTTGATCGTGAGGAGTGCCACCAAGCGATCCATTTTCTGTCAGAAGATTCTCCGTTGCCACATCAGACAACTCCTCTTCTTGCAACAACGAAGCTTCCTCTTGTGCAATCACATCAGTTTCCTCCTTATCTTGGGACATCTTTTTGCAGATGTTTGAATCAAACTCTGATGTCAAGAGCTGGTAAGAGTAGTAACAATTAGTAAGCGTTGCAATTGGAGAAAATCGCCATTTGAATTGAATCGACAATCAAAAGAGAATGTGGAAATTTGAACGAACTCAGCAAAAGCAGCGATTTGATGGTAATCGGAGAAGAAGCTTACCACCTAGAGATGAGGCAGCCAAAGGAAGACGAAGCTGACAAGGATGAAGAGTGAGATCGCAAGGGATCCCGGTTCCTAATTTGGATCTCGCTCCCCCCACCCAAACCAAGGTGAAAAGTGAAAACGACGCCGTCTGTTTCCCGTCGACTAGTGACGGTAAATGGGAAAGAGTTGTGTGAAGAAGGAAAGGTGGGAAAAATGCATTCAAAACCCTCAAACTTTACAAATATTGCATGGATAGCCTTAAAAATTTTTTTAGAAATTAAGTCCGTTAGTTCGGTGTGACGGAGCTTAAAAAAACGATGTCGCTTAACAGAAATTGCTTGCTTCCCTACATTACAAGTTACAACTCATGCCGATCATTCTTGATCCAGGATCATCAGAATTATTCATTCGTTTGCAAGTCAGCATAGCTCTGTCTCAACATAGATTCGTGGAGGAAAACCCAATTCCCATAGAAAACGTTAAATTGTAAGCTATAACTTTGGGTTCAAGAGCAAGTCTTGATAAAAGTCAGAAAACGATGTCCCAAATCACATACAAGATTCTATCGAGCAAGCAGTACCAAGTCTACTATAACTAAGAGATGTTCCTGGAGGGTACAAGCCTAAAACCACCTTAGCCCCCGAAGCAGAATGACCTCTTTTCACAGTAACAATTACGCTTGAAGCAGATTGTTTTCGCTTAAACGGCATAGTAAACGTGAGTTGAGACTGGATTAAGGAAAGTCCAATGCCATTCTTACATTGAGGCCATGTACCTGAGAAAAATCAATGAGCTCACAATAAACACTAAGAAACAGGTAAAACAATCGCCAGTTAAGTCAGAGATTATGATGAAAAGAAAAAGTCGCCATATCGGGAAGGAAGAGACCGTTGGTTGGTCGCCGACGAATGCAGAGCATTAAGGGCATCACCGGAGACGGATTAATTGATCTTTGATGAGGGAACGGGTTTTTAATTGGGCTGAAACATAAGGCCCATTGAGTATTATTTGTAAGAAAACATGGCCCAAGTATGACCACGATCGTTGACCATCGGTACCACCTGTCCCAACATGATGAAAATGAATGATTGACATCCAAAGCCCTAAAGTAAAGCATTTGTGTCGACTGTCGAGTAGTAATATGACGGAAGAGAGAGTACCAACATCGGTGTCGGTCATAGTCGCCCACGAACTTCTCCAAGCCGGCCACCGCTATTTGGACGTTAGGTACGTACGGGCCTCCTTTCTCTTTTCAGCCAGCTTTCAACTTTTCATTTCCACCGACAGAGATAGAAACTAGTTAGTTTAGACATTTTCATAGCAGGAGTCTTGTTAATGTATGATATAGGACTCCAGAAGAGTTCAGCCAGGGACATGCCTGTGGGGCGATCAACGTTCCTTACATGAAGCGAGGAGATTCAGGTATTGTTTTTGTTGAAACTAAGTTTTTGGTAGTTTTTTTTCCTTTTCTTTTTTAATTTGCTGGAAGAGTTTTGTTCATTTGGCTGTTTGTTGTTACGCAGGGATGTCAAAGAACCCAAACTTCTTGGAACAAGTCTCCTCCATTTTCGGACAACCCGATGAGATCATTGTGGGTTGCCAGAGCGGGGGCAGATCTTTGAAAGCCACGGCTGAGCTCCTTGATGCAGTAAGCTCCCATCAAACTCTTTCAACTATGAAGCTTGTGATTTTAGTTTTTCGATCTTATTAGGGAATATTGCAGGGTTTCACGGGAGTCACAGATCTCTCCGGTGGCTATGCTGCCTGGACCCAGAATGGTCTTCCTACACAAGCCTGATGACTAAGCAGTCACCACCATCTTCTATCAGAAATAATTAATGTCTACTTCTATCTCTTCTTATTTGATAATAATACATCAGGAGACTGTTTCCAGATGTAAAATGAACTTTCTTCTCCTTTGTGTGCTTGCTCATATGACTGCTGTTGTGCCCACAACTAAATATTATATGCATATACACGAGTGGAGGGTTGTGTTGATTGCATCTAAATGTCTATTACACTTATATATATATGGTTGAAAATCAGATAAGAAATTAAAAAGGAGCATGCGTAAACACGTTGTTGAGTTAGAAAGAAAATGGAGAGGAAGTCAGAGTTGTTAAGATGCACGTTTCAAATTATTCACAAACCAAATCCCAAAAAGGAAACAATGAATCTAGGCTTACACTGCATGCTGATGACATGTCTCTTCTTGTTATGATGCGTCCACGTTATATATACAACATTTTTGCCTTTAAAGTTAACAGATACAGAGAAACATACAACATTTTGCTTTAAAGGTTAACAGATACAGAGAAACAGAGGTGCGGCAATATTTGTGTAGATCGCATATCGGGTGTGGTCAAATACACCACCAGGGAATACCAAATCCAGAACTCACTAGGTTGAACAAAATAAAAAGAGGAACAGAACAAGTGGTGTGACATAGCAGCACAAACACCAAAACATCAGAGAAGGGACGAGAGAGGACTGAGATATTGACACGGCTCAATCAGATGAGTTAGTAAAAGAGGATCTGAGTGAACCAGGCCAATATCAGAGGGACTCTCTCGGGAGTATCGGTTTTGTTTTGTAAAAGAAAGAAACAAACAAGAATGGAAGAAGGTGAGAATGTCTGTAGGGGATTACGAGGAAGAGGAAGAAGAAGAAGAAGAAGGGAGTGAATGTGCAACTGCAATTCCGTGGAGCATTCAATGACTATGCTACTCTCAATGCACCAAACCTGGGCCACCTCATTCTTTTTATTAAATGTATCCCATCCCATACTGTCTCTTTCTTTTTACCCAACCCGAAACCGAGTGAAAAGGGAGCTATAATAAAAGTCCTTTAGTTTTGTCTGCTTCTGCCATCAGCTACTCCTAAATCATCTTATTCACCAATTCATTCAAACTAGAGTCTCACATACACTGAAAAGAATGTATTCATTTAGTCTTCTTCTTCCATTTACATTTTTTTTTTTGTACACATTCCTTCGGCTATTCATTTATCTTTCGTCTACTCATGGCTTTCTCTCAATACCATCAATCAACGCCTTTCCTCTCCTCTCACTATATGCGATAGCGATACCATCAATCTAAGCGCATCTTATATTTATCTCTCCATACCCCTTTTCATCACACTCGCGTTCTTTTAACCCAAGCCTTTATCTACATCCATTTTCTTTTGTTCCTCCTATTCTTTCTCTAGTCGTAGCTCTCAGGAGTTGCTACACCCTCATATATAACTGCGCTGCAATGGAAACAATTCCATTATCAATGTCAGATATCATTAATGCCTCTCAATTGGGGAGTTTATATGTCCAACCATTATTTACTCACCTCGAGTTTTGAAGCTTCTTCAATCTGTCTCTCCACATCGCTGCATCCCACAAAAATAAAATAAAAATATTGAGTCCACAAAGCACACTGAACATATATGGCATACAGAACAGTCTGCATACCTGCATCAATGTACCTTTCCTCTTTAGATGCCAAATCCATATTCCTCACTAGTTTAAGCTCCTCCGATATAGGATCTGGTCCCTCCGGAGCGCTGAACAAGAAGAGCCACCGTGTGGTTAGCAACTGTGACAGAGTCACACGCAGTAGTAACCCAGAGGATTCATCAACAAACTAAAAAACCTGTCAAGGATAACATTAAAAATGGGTTTTGTGCTCTGCGGTCTGCCTCCATAGCCAATCCTGATAGCATCTTCCAGGACTATTGTTTTACTCACATATATTGGAGCCTGTGATACGACAAACTAAAACAGGTTACTGCAGTAATGAAGCTTCTGGTTGAAAAAAAAGAGAATCGGAAAGATGTGAGAGATTAACTAACAGCTTCAAGAGAAGAAAGTAAACTGATGAAAGCGGGTAAAGCCTGGGGTACTATACCTGGCATGCTCTTGCAATGTTGATGGCATCTGATGGTCTTGAATCAATGCATATAACATCATCGTCCCCTGGCTGCAAGACAGATGGTTAACCTAAGGCATAAAGACTTTTGACAAAACGTTTCCTAACTAAGAGGATGATTTAAGTTACCTTGCCGAGATATAGACTTGCATAGTAAGTGTTGAATACTCTACTTGTAAGCTTCACCATTTTAATCTGTCAATAATACAATACATCTTGTTAACTAAGTGGCAACCAGGTCTAGATGCTCTAACTCAGGGTTATATAATACTTAGAAGAGGTAAGAAGTATGTTGGGAACGATACTGTACTTCATTTCCAAGTTTGTCGACAAGAGCAGACACAAACTGGAACTGATCAGGGCATTGCTAAAACATAAGAGAAAAAGAAAAGAATATTAACGGGTGGAATTGAAACTGCAAACATATGAAAAGCGTGAAACATGAGCAGTGGGGTGGCATATGATACCTCATTGTCGCCTTCGAGGGGTACGTCTAATAATTTCTCAACAGCAGCATCCCCTGCAAGTGTAGGTGATGAAAGTTAGCACCACCACCGCAGAGCAGAGATATAATAAAGAGCAATGAGTAGAATGAATACACTGTACATACCAACAATAACGGGAAGCAAGTAGTCGCCATCACAAGATATTTTGAGAAAAATGGTGGGGTGCTTGAATTGACGGAGGAAGCCAAGTCCAATAGGGAAAACACCAACCCTGGATTCACTGGCTCTTACAGAAAACGGAGGTAGATGCCTAGAAGCTTGCCACATAGAATCTTCCCGGAATCCATGTCTCCGCATTTTGTAATGCATACTTGTCTCTGTTTATTGTTAAGACGATGACAACCAATTAATAGATGTAGGTTAGTTGAATTTCTCGCAACAACATAAAAAGGGGAAAACTCCGTAATCACGATTGAGACCTACTCCGTAAAAAAGTGTGGAATAAAAAAACGTTACGGAATCGGGGAAATTAAGTTCTAAGAAGGCGCATTTGGACCTGCAACGAGGACAGAGGCTTGGAGAAACTCGAGATCGGGATCCCCGAGGCCGGATCGGGAGGTGGAGCTTCCGTGTGTTGAATCGCAACAAATAGGAGATAGCTTAGTGGGGCGATGAGCGCGTAGCGATCTGAGATTCAATTTCAATGGGATGCAACAGCGGAAGGATGAGGGAGAGGGAGAACTGGAAGATGAGTCTGAGGCCGAGATACAGCGGGAGAAGGCCGTGGAGCCGGAGAAGAAGATTCCCAGATCGAAGGCAGGAACAGAATTAGAGAATGCAACTCCAGGCATGGTGGTGGTGGAGAGAGAGCGAAGGAAGAAAAAGTGAAGCAGAATGGGAGAGAATGATGGAGAGAGAAGAAGACTCGTCGTGATATATTTTTTTAGTAGCTTATTTTACATTTCATCATTTTGATGTCAAGGAGATAAGGTTATTGATATATTACTATTAATCAAACTCGTTTACTCTTAACTTTTGCTCAAATTGTAAATTATACAACACGTGGGTCTCTTCTTCTTCTTTCTGTTTTCTTTATTATTTTTGTTTCAACTCGGAAGTCTCTATAATAGGTTGGATGATTAGGTCGAAATTAACTTACAAATAAATTGTTTAAACTTTTACATGCTTGGAACGTTTCATGAACGACTAAATCCACAACTTCAACTCTTACAAGTAAAAGTGTTAATATGTCGATTTAGTCGTTTATGAAGCGTTCTAAGCATGTAAAAGTTTACATGATATAAATTAGTAATGTTATCCTTAGAGGTATTAATGTTTTTTGGGGCTTTAATTTATGATAAGAAGATTTAACTCTTGCTAAATTTTATTTTTTTTTCGGGTGGGGAGGGGGGGGGGTTAACAAGCCGAAATCTAAGGAAGTGAGGAAGAAAAGAGTAGACCATTCTGAGTGAGAGGTTCCAATGCCCATCCCTTTTATTTTCCGGCTCTTGTCATTTCTAGACCTCAGTTGGACCTGAATATGACTGTGATTGATTCCAGCTGCTGCTGTTAAGACGAATCATGTAAAGCTTCGTCCGTTACCAATCTCTTGAGTCTACTACGGGGAAACTCTTTCAACATCTTCATCACCTCATACGTCCTTGTCTCTCTTCCAAGGTAGAGGCAAAGGCCGAGCGGAGTTAACCCATCCTGGGATAGTAAAAAAAAATGGCAGCATCAGAATCAGTACATGTTTCCATTTCTTCAGAAGCAGAATATGAATGAGATTAGGGGAAGATGAGGGAACTGGCCTTGTTCTTCACTTGTATGTCCGCTCCTTTTATCAACAGAAGTTTCACAATGTCGCTTCTTCTGGCCTGTACTGCAACGTGCAGGGGCGTCCACCCGTCCTGAAAACCCAGTATGTCAACAAGCTGATCACAATCGGCAATATGAGAATCTTTTTAACATCATTACCCTGTCTTGAGCGTTTATCTCCGCGTTATACAGCAGGAGAAGCTTTATTGTGGGAGTCGATGCTGTCTGCACAGCATAGTGCATCAAGGTCGCACCTTCCTAACACATAACCATACGGATCACATCCAGCAGCATCTGAAGCAAGGGAGATTATTAGGCGACCACTTACATCATCAAGAACAAACGGGTTTGCCGATTCCCTCAGCAGGTAGTTTGTAATAGCCTGCTTTTTACCAATTATTGCTCGGTGAAGTGCTGTCAAGCCGCCCTTAGAAACCACATGATAAACAACACTAAATATACGCCCACACATATAACCAAGTACACAAAAAATAACATAACGCAACATACCACGTCGGTTGCATTGATATCAATGTTGTGCTTTAGCAAGGAATCAACCAGATAAAACTCTCCCGATGCTGCCAGAGTGTGAAGAGGAAGCCATTTTTTCTGATAAACAAAATCATCACCACCCACTCGAGGCTCTCAGGGGTTTACACGGTAATGAGAATGCAATAGAAGAAAAAAAAAATCACTTTGGCGAGAGCATCGTAAGGGGACTTACGGAGGTGGCAACTGCTAGTTGAGGAACTCGGCTATTGAGCATAAATTTCTCATCTTTTGAAAGCAGCTTCCGAGGGCCTGCGCTTCATCGTATGAAATAATTAACGAAAGATGAGCCAAATGAGCTTCGCATCGGTGATTAGGTAAACCTACCCTCGAGTTTCTTGCCACTGGGATCGTACTTGTCGCTATTGAAGAACTTGGTCACGTGGTCGAATCCCTTGCCGTAAACTGCCCATCTAGGATTTTTTGGAGCAACTCGCTCGCTCGGAGATTTTACACCGGTATCACCATCGCTTGACGCTTCATCGTCGGAGAAAGTGCTCGGTTTATCGAGAACCAAAGGTTTCAGTTGGTTCATCTTGGCTTCCTTGTACGTGAGATATTCCTTCAAGTTCACGCTCCTCAGCGGAATAAGCCCTTGTCTCTTCTTCTCCACCCGAACCCCGAACTCCAGCTCCTGCGCTATTTTCCGCTTGTCCTTCTTCGTCAGATTCACCTCCGCCTGAATATCCCTCCATTCATCCGGCACGAGGTTATCCGGCTCAATCTCGGATTCAACGATTCTCTTGGCCCTGTCCCGCCGCTTCGTCTTCCCCTCCTGGATCGCGTCACGGGAAACGGGACTGACCTCCTCATGAAGGTAAGGGTCTTCGAATACGCCGTCCTCGTAGACGAGACAGTCACCGACGATGAAATCATCGCCGGCATCCGGGAGAATCGACGTTTGGGAAGAATATGAAAGAGAGCATAATCGTCTGGGAAATATCAGGAACTGAAGAGAAGGAGAAAGTCGAGAGGGAGTGGGGGAGGGTAGGAGAAGAGAGATGTTGTGTGGTGTGGCGAGCTGCATCCTCACTCGCTTGCCTTATCGTAATCTCTCCGGGGATGACGGATCTTTCTCCTTCTGGCGGTCGGATGTATTGGACAATAATGGGCCGATGTGAACGAATTCCCTAATGGGCCTGATTCTAACATAGCCCGGCTTTGTAAAACACCTTTCGACAAGTTATTTATCTTCCAGACAACAAGGGTGGGGAAACGACAATAAAACCAAAAATAAAATAAAAACTGATCTTGCTCGCTGCTCCTCTGCTTCTCTCGGATCTCGGCGATCGACCTTTGACGATTTGAAATCCGTTGCAAATATGATGGCGCGACCGAGGAACTACCGTCCTTCAACTCGAAAATCATCTTATTCAACGCTTGTCTTCGCGGTACTGACTGTGTTCACTTTCGTGATTTTGTTTATTCTCGCGCTGGGAATTCTCTCGCTGCCCAGCAACAATTCCGGTTCCTCCAAGGCCAATGATCTCACTTCCATTGTCCGAAAAAATCTTCAGAGGTACAAAATGATCCCGATTCAATAGTGTTGTAAGGTCGGGTCATATTATCTATCATTTGGGTGGCATAATCTTCCTATCGGAGTTGGCTTCTCTTATCCCGCAGAAGTGGCAAGGATGATTCAGAGAACCAGCATTGGGTTGAAATTAACCAAGAACTTCTATTTACCACAATTTCTTGGTGAGCCTATATCTTTACCACATAATCTGTTTTGTAATTTGTTTTCCAATGTAATCTGTTGTAAGTTAGTTATATCTCTCATATTCATCTTCCAATTTATGCGTGCACGTCTAGATATCAATAAATTCCGTAGAGATATGATCAATGTCAGTAAGGTTTTGATACGGAAACAGAAGTGACTGTGTTTTGAAACTCCATATAAAAATTTAAGAAAGGTTGTGAAAGTAGGGAAGTGGCCAGTGATGATTTCATAGTAGTTGGTGTGCTTATTTTCCACGACGGAATGTGTATGATTATTCCCTATTTCTGGATAGACCAAGGAGGAATGCAAGTATCTAATAGAGCTAGCTAAACCGCATATGGAGAAGTCAACAGTTGTCGATGAGAAGACTGGAAAGAGCACAGATAGCAGGTCTAGTACTTGTCAACTCGATGCAAACTTGCTATATTAAGTGATTTCAGAAGCTTCTTCTTCTTCTTCTTTACTGACCAACCCCATCCTTCTCCTCGATAGGGTGCGAACGAGCTCAGGGACATTTCTTGCAAGAGGGCGCGACAGAACTATCCGTGATATTGAGAAAAGGATATCAGATTTTACATTCATACCAGTTGGTATGTGGTTTTCTATGTTGAAAGACTTAATTTGATATTTGACGTTTTCTTAAACCCCATTTCTCCTCTTAGGGGCATCAAAGTAGCCTGACTGCTTCTTTTGATGCTTACAATATGCAGAGCATGGGGAAGGTCTTCAAGTTCTGCACTATGAAATAGGGCAAAAGTACGAGCCTCATTATGACTACTTCATGGATGAGTATAACACTAGGAATGGGGGCCAGCGGATAGCCACAGTTCTCATGTACCTGTATGTAAATGAAAAAAATTTGGGCTTGCTGTTGCTGTGTTCTTTCTTTTAACGCCCTTTAGCGACTGTGCAGATCAGATGTAGAGGAGGGGGGTGAAACAGTGTTTCCTGCAGCCAAGGGAAACTATAGCGCAGTGCCATGGTGGAATGAGTTGTCCGAGTGCGGGAAAGGAGGGCTGTCCGTCAAACCAAAGATGGGAGATGCATTGCTTTTCTGGAGCATGACACCTGATGCGACTCTAGACCCATCTAGTCTTCACGGTGAGTAGATAGAAAAAAATTTAAATTGATGATTGAGAGGAACGCATACTGTGTTTGTCTACTGGTGGATTTTGAGATATTAGTTACTTGGTCCGCTTTGGGCAGGTGGGTGTGCTGTAATCAAAGGGAACAAGTGGTCATCCACAAAGTGGTTGCGTGTACACGAGTACAAGGTTTGATCCAATTATTGGGGTAAGTTATAGTTCCAGCTTCATAAAGTGTAAGTAGTAGTAGACACATGGAATGAGGCTGCTTAAAGTTTGTTTTTTTTTTGTGTGTAAATGGATGGGAAAGTAGAATGTAATGCACGAAGGAAGAATATAAAAGTTGTGATGCTGTGATCCTACAGGGCAGCAGGTGGGTTCGCCTAAGATCGTGAAAGCTGAGAGCTGAGACTAGGAGAGAGTGTGTCACACAAGTTTTGAGTGCGGGGTTGGGAAATCAGCAAGAAAAGGAATAGTAGAAGAAGCTTGGTACATGGCATTGTTGTAGGGCTTGGGATTCGTTTTTTTTTTTGATAAAATGTTATGTGGAATGAGAAAAATAATAGCATTTGATTGATGAAAGTGGGTGGTTTTTCTGTTTCACATATCTTACAAGTATAATAAAGTGTGGTGTAGTGTTCTTTAACTAATTCTAAAGACAAGTAAAGGGAGGGGATGATGATGTCAATCTTCATTTTGATTAAATTAGGCGGTAGAAGCAAAGAGAAAGGCGTAGGAAAATGCCTTCCAAAAAGTCAGAAGAAGTGGGCCCCTCTGCTTTCCTCCTTTACATATATATATTTTTTTATTGAGCGCCCCCCAAAAGTCAAAGTCTTTAATCAATCACTAAATCAAACAAAATTATATAGATCATTCAGCTAGATAGAAAAAAAAAAAAAAAAAGTTTGGAAGAAAAATGTAGGGGAAACTAAATAAAAACAGTCTTATTCATGGAATTATTCAGAAGCAATCTCTCTAAAAATTCAATCCACTCTTTTAAGATTTGAGATATTTGATTTCGTTTTCTTGTTCAAGACACCATATTTGATTTGATTAACGCAACGCAACGCAACGCGTGTTGATTAATGATAAAAGAGGATCGTGGTCAGCGGAGAGAAGGTTCCTTGTCTTGTGTAAATAAAAAGGGATTATAAAGTGAAAAAAAAAGGTTTCTTTTTCATTTTCAGACAATCCCAAGGAAAAGGAGACTCCTTGGTCTGTTTCCCTTTGGTTTTCCAGAAGTGAGATATATGGATTCTTATCCTCTCTCTCCCCTCTCCCTCCTCCATCGGATCAAAGATTCCTTCCATTCCACCATTTCTGCCCTCCTCGCCAGCCTCTTCTCCGCTCTCTTCACCTTCTTCTTCGCTTTAGGTTCGTCTTCCTTTTTCGATTCACACCATCTCCATCTTTGCATTCATTGCTTGTTTTTATCCCGTATTGGGGTCACTATTTTACGATCAATCTAATCTCTCCTGTCACCGCTTGAAACGAACCAAATGAAGAAATAATTTAAGGAATTGTATCATTCTTTCTCTGCAACAACAATGATAGATAGATAGGAATTGGGTGCGACGTGATGTACTGCTGGAAGAGGAATCGATTCATCGTTTTGGATTTTTTTGCTTTGCTTTCAGTGGGGACTTTTCTAGGAGCCTTGACAGGGGCTTTGATCGGCCAAGAAACAGAGAGCGGTTTCATCAGAGGAGCTGCCGTTGGTGCTATATCAGGTGCTGTCTTCTCCATCGAAGTCCTTGAATCTTCCCTCCTCCTATGGCAATCCGATGACTCTGGAATTGGTTGCCTTCTCTACTTGGTAAGACTCTTTCTTCTCCGTCAATACCAAATATGCTCTGAATTTCTCCACTGCTTTTGATTTTCCCTCCCATTAGATTGATGTCATTGCTAGCCTTTTGAGCGGGAGGCTTGTTCGTGAGCGTATGGGTCCTGCAATGCTAAGTGCGGTCCAGAGCCAGGTAAATTATTATCAACCAATGCAATGCATTGTTTGATGGATCGTCCATCATTCACTCTAAACAATACTCATCATCCCAAAATTTGTAATAACAGATGGGAGCTGTGGAATCCCAGTTCCAAGATCAAACAGACATCTTCGATACTGCCATTTCAATGGGCCTCTCAGGCGATTCGCTGGACATGATCCCAAAGGTCCGAATCACCGACAACTCAGGGGAGGTGGTCTCTTGCTCTGTCTGCCTTCAGGTTTGTCTTACTTGCCTTTTGTGCCAAGTAGGAAATGATTTAAGAGATGATCTACCGTACAAGAAACGCGATTACATATGTTAGAAGCTTCTTAGATGTTTCGATTGGGTGACAAGTGGTTGGAAAGATTATTAAATTTGAGTTGTGGTGACGATACAGGACTTTCAGGTGGGAGAGACAGTTAGAAGTTTGCCGCAGTGCCATCATATGTTCCACCTACCGTGCATCGACAAGTGGCTTCGCAGGCATGCTTCTTGTCCCTTGTGCAGAAGACATCTTTGAATTTAAAACCTCTCACTCTTTTTTTTTTTTTGCTCTTATCTTCTTTGTAAATGAGGTATATAGAGGCCAATACACACACACACACTATTAGTGTTCCTTGGTTATTTAGGTTACACGTTACAGATTTTGATGCATCAACCATTGTCACTTGACTCATCTCTTGGAGATCCTGATTATTTTATGTTGCTCATTCCTGGCTTTGGCGTGGTTTTCCATTTACAGAAATTTTTGGGATTGGGTTTCCATAGGCTAATCCCAAACGAAGAAACCTTTCTATACATTATATATCCTTAGTTGCAGTCGCAAGCAATGATCACTCTTGAGAACTCAAGAAGAGAGATAATACATTTTGCATTGATAGTCCGAGGAAACATTATACATTGCTTATACCAGACGAGTGATAAAAAGATATATAAAACAGAGGAAACACACAAAAAAATCATATTTTTGGTAGAATAAATAATATGTATAACTACAAGTTGGATGCAACCTGGTTTTAGAGTTTCTTGGGTAAAGCGATACCAGCACCACGGATAGAAACAGAAGGGGTTTTGAGAGAAGAGGCTCTGCTGAGAAGATTGGTGTCCAGGAAGAGGACGACCACAGTAATGTCGTCGTGGAAATGCCTTCTGACTCCTCTCTCAATCTTGTTGAGATCAGAGTATCTCATCTCTCTATTCTTTGCCGCCTCATACAGTGCCGCTTTCACCAGTCTCTTTGCAATCCCCTGCGTCAATATTCTCACTCAGATCATCTTTTAGGAAAATTCATATGTGGAGGTAACTGAAATCGATTGTGTTCTCATAAGTTTATCGGGTGGTTCTGAACGATCTCAACAGCTTCTTGGTTGCTCAGCTGCTCCCATAGCCCGTCTGATGCAAATATCAGAAACTGGTCGTCTGGTTGGAGATCATGCACTGTTATCGACGATTCCCCACTCAAGATGGGTCTTTTCATTGGCTCCTGCAGTCGGTACTTTGTGTACAAAGGTTCCCTGTTGAACTCTGATTTCTTAAGGTACACAACTCCTATTGATCTTGATACCTGCAACACACACACAAAGGAGCAAATTGATATTATCTGAACTCTTACGGTGTATTCTTACTTTTTCTCTTCCACAGTAGTAGTAGTAGTAGTAGTAGAGAGAGAGAGAGAGAGAGAGAGAGAGAGAGAGAGAGAGAGAGAGAGAGAGAGAGAGAGAGAGAGATGAAAATGTAGGCTTTTGTTTATATGGTATAAATGGAATGGATAAAGGCACCTGAATAAGGCCCTTGACACGCCAAACATTGTGCTTTAAGACGACAATATGGGAGTAGGGTGCAAGGAGTGCATTTCCTGCCTAACAGACTCTATGCTCACATTATGTTCTGCTGAGAGCTGAAGCGCAATCACTTCACCAGTCGCCTTCATAACCTTTCCCAGAACCGCCCGGGAATCCCCAACATTAGCCACGTACAGCCTCCCATCGCACACCACACCCACAAGGCAGCATGACCCAACCGCTGCTATATGTGGCTTCACTGCCCACTGCTTAGCCACCACACCTATAAACCCTTCTTCGGTCGCCTCGTATGCCTTTCTAATTACATCTACTGACATGGAATCTTGCTCGGCTGCGAATCCTGTGGGGGGGGAGGATTTAAGAATTAGTTCCATTGCAGTGGTTCAAATAAGAAAAAGAATAAAAAAGTGATACCGTGTAGCAAGCATATGATGAATATGACGATTGGCTTACTTACTCCTGAGATGGTGAAAGAGACGATCGTTGACAAAACGGGAGGTCTCAGGGCCGCCATGGCCGTCATAGATTCCAACAAAGGTTCCATACGGACCGGAATCAAGAGTGGTGGTGAGAGGACCAGATTCGACCTGGCTCTGATCCTCGAGGAGGTTGTTGGCCTGGACAACGGCCATGGAGAATTCACCAGCAAGGTGGTGAGCAGAGTCTTTGTACCAGAGCAGGCCCTCCTGCTTGCCTTTGGAATCAGAGTAATTAGCAGCTGCTAGAGTGTGGAGGGAGGAGGACGGCCACAGACAAGCACTCAAAAAGTTTATCAATATCGATAACATCCCTCATCTCATCCTTTTCATCCACATATCTAATTACTGGAGAACCGATGATTCTTCTGCAAAATCTCAGGAGCAAAGAATCTATCTTTGTATATTAAAGGAGGCTTTTTTTCTTTCAAAATTGATTCCAACAGAAATAGAGGAAGCAGAGTCGGAAACTTGCATTCACACGATACAAAAGAAGCCCATGAGATTATTGCACAAGCCAACAGTTTATTTTTTGTTTAGTAAGGAAACAAGAGCTGGAGGAAAGGAAAGCAATGGAGGAGGAGATATGAGGGAGAGATAGAGAAAGTAACATGTGGATCCGAAGCTATAGATCCACCCATAAATCACTTATTATTCTTACACTAAGCCAAGTAAGTAAGTCAGTTGCGAGAAAAGAGAGAGAGCCCTTTGTCTTGAGATATTTGGGAAGAAAGAAGCCTTTTGTTTTATGAAATGGAAATGCCAATTTACTGGATCAGATTTGCAGTCTTCTTCTTTTTAATGAATTCGTTATCAACCAAACCCTCCTACTATCTCTCTCTTTCTATATTTCGCCCAAAACCAAAAAAGGACAAAAAGACATACATGCGTGTGCACGTGCACTCCTTAACTCCCTCCCCCATGTGGATACATAGCTGTTCTCTTTATTATTTGATCCTCATTTAAAAGCCTTAAGGGCTTTGACCAATGACATTTGGCCCGTTATTACATACAAATTGGGCTTAGTGGATCTGATTTCAGGCTTTTCCACAAACAAAAAATAAGGATTTGGATTTTGTGTTTTCTGGAATCGTCGTCTCCAAATTCTGTATCTAGCTAGCTCCGTCGCCTCGAGTTTCAATGGCATCTCTTCACTCCCTCGCCGCCGTTTCTGTTCTCGCTGCGGCCTCCAAGCAAGGAACAGCACTTCCTTGGTCTTCTGCCTCTACTCTCCAGTCTCTTTCTTCTCTTCAATTCAAACCCCGCGAGCTCTCTATTTTCCCAAACCATCGCAGGGTCGCGCTCAAAGGTATCACCATCTCTTCTTT
Organism: Streptanthus diversifolius; assembly: GCA_039880935.1. Taxonomy (NCBI): domain Eukaryota; kingdom Viridiplantae; phylum Streptophyta; class Magnoliopsida; order Brassicales; family Brassicaceae; genus Streptanthus; species Streptanthus diversifolius. The sequence goes on along the minus strand of JAXGFM010000007.1, from coordinate 23,334,971 downwards.
CCTCTTTGTTTGGGGATTTTTTCCGCTTAGTTACTATTTTCGATTAAAGAAAAGGAAGGAAAAATAGTGCCCAATTTTGCATGACGAATGTTTGGGGGTTTATCGGAAATGGTGAATTATTGAGGGTAGTTTTTGATATGTATAAGATTGGCGTTTCGTGACTCCTGAGAGGTGGGATTGATATTGTGTTAGGGCCAGCAACGGCGCAGTCGAAAGAATCTGAAGCAAGTCATGTGGGAGATGCATTTACTAGTCTCAAGCATCTTCTCCTGCCTGTGATTGATCGGAATCCTTATCTTTCTGAAGGCACCAGACAGGTGAGCTTTTCCACTGGTCTTTCTTGAGCAAAGGACAGAAAGTAACATTGTGAATTGTGTTAGGCTGCTGCTACAACAACTAGTTTGGCAAAAAAGTATGGAGCTGATATCACAGTTGTAGGTAATATAACAAGTGTTGCAAAACTTCTTTAAGCATCTGAGCGCGAGCTTACCCCACCCCATTTGATCCTTTTCAAAACTGTTTGCTTCAGTCATAGACGAAGAAAAGAGAGAATCATCTTCGGAGCACGAGACGCAAGTATCCAACATCCGGTGGCATCTAGCCGAAGGTAACTAGAAAAAAAAAAGTAATGTAAGTGGTGGTTTTTAGTGGGTGGAGGATGAAGAAATTGGAATGGTTGTTGGTTGGTGGCAGGTGGTTTCGAGGAGTTCAAGCTGTTGGAGAGGCTTGGGGAAGGGAAAAAGGCGACGGCGATCATAGGAGAGGTGGCAGACGAGTTGAGGATGGAGCTGGTTGTGATGAGCATGGAAGCCATCCACTCCAAGTTCATCGACGCTAATTTGCTTGCTGAGTTCATACCCTGTCCCGTCCTGCTCTTGCCCTTATGAATTCTTCTTCTTCTTCTTCTTCTTCTTCTTTTTGCCGCCAACCAAATATTTGCTTGTGTTGTGTTGTCTTGTCTGTCCTCCTACGCCTCCTTGAATTTTTTTTCACTTTAATCAATCTTTATTATATATATATATATAGATTATATTTTCCGTGGAACACATAGCGGAGAGTGGGTCGAAATTTGTCGAGGTGTGAGATGCATGTGTCAAACATTTTCTGTTTTTTTTATTTTATTGTTATGATGATGTTCTGTGTCCTTTGTTTTTTCCGTAAGCCATAGTCTGTCATAAATATATTAGTCACTCTAATTAACGTGTTGGGCCAATTAATAGAGAAAATCTTGTAAATCAAAAGAAGTTATCCCCTAAGTAATTGTTAGGTAGAATAAACAAAGGAGAAGGTCTACTTAATTAGCCCAATAGAGAGACCTAATAAATATGATGGCACGCAGACGCAGGGTTGTCCGCGTAAAAATTGTGTTTGGTCCAATCAGGTGAGAATGGCACGATTTGGTGGCGAGAGGGTATTATAGTAAAAGAGGAGGGGGTTTGATGTTTTGTAAAAATTGCAAGGGCAAACACACAACATCAACCCTTCCTTCTTCTTCTTCTTCCCCACAGTCGATTCCGGAGCCACCGCCGGCGTCCCCTCCTCCTTCTTCTTCTTCTTCTCTGATTCCGGCTTCAATCCTCTATTTGCTTCTTTTTTCCCTTCCCTCCGTTGTTACAGGATGGCTACGACGGAGTCCAGTGCCGCTAATTCGGCATCGCAAATCCCTCCTCGCTACTCCATTGATTCCCCCTCTGTCTCGCGATCACATCTCGATTCCTCTCCCTATTCTGCTGATGGTTTCGGTTCCGGCGCGATCTATGATGATCCGTCTCCTTCCGTTTCCCTCCACGATCCCTTCTTACCTCCTTTCGTCAGCGACAATGCTGATAAGAAGCCTGTCTGGAAGAAGCCTTCTTCCAGCCCCGCTGAGGTCGGCCCTGTGATGGGCGCCGATGCCTGGCCTGCTTTGTCTCTGTCTGCTAGGCCTTCTTCCAACAAGTCTCCCTCTTTGGAGTCTTCTTCCAAAGATTTATCCGATGGATCATCACCAATTCCAATGCCAATGTCGCCTCTGCAGGTAGTTTCCATGTCCGTCCTTCTCTGCTTCGACAACATTTTTAAACAGATTGATTATATATGATCAGATGATATTTAGGGATTGATCAGCATCTGCGTATGTCACACTCTGGCTTCATCTTTATTTTCAACCTCATTGATTTGCATGTTGCTTTGCATCGTCCGTGGAGAATCTAGCCTTGTCGTCAATGCTTGTTTTGTTACTTATAGATATATCAGCTTCTTTTTTTTTATTTTGCTTTTCAACATGCTACATAAATATAATGCAGGCTGCTGGAACTCCTCTCAATTCCAGCATCAACGCCAATGCTGGCCCGAGTGCTGTTGCTACTTCATCTGGTAACCATAATGTTAATGCCCAAAGGAAACCTTTTAGACGGAATAACTCCACATCATCTTCCAGTACTAGTAACCCCCCGAACGCTGCGCCTTTGAATACTAGAGATCAGAATCACATCCAAAGGAGTGGCTCTTACGGTTCAGGAACTACCCAGTCCCGTAATTTTCATAGGTATCGCAACGGCAGCTCTTACCCTCGTGTCGATGGGCCTCACCATGCAAACAGGCGCAACTTCGAGAATGGGAACCAGAGCGGGTTTTCTCACCGTAGCTATAATGGGAGAGATATGCACTTGCAACCGCAGATGGGTTTTGGGATGATGAGACCGCAGATGCTGATGGGGCCACCATCTTTTCCTGCCAGTAGTGCGCAATATATGGCAGCGCCTCAAATAGGTTCATATGGTGGCCCCATGCCCTACCCAGGTATGGTCTTGCTCACCTTTTGCTCTCTCATATACATTCCCATATCTAATCCCACAATATCTATGTTCAGATTATGCGCCGCACGTCTTTATGCCACATCCACCTCCAGAGTCGATGGCTTTGGTTGGACACTTCCCACCTCTACCCATGTTTTTCCCCAGCTTTGATGCCATGTTGTACAATAAGATACTGACACAAGTAGAATATTATTTCAGGTAATCCTTTCTGTCATAGTTATCGAGTGTTTTGTTTGTGTTCCCATCTCTCTACTTCTTTCCAATCCACCAATGTTCCGTTAGATGCCTTTATTAGAGGTGTGAATCACAAATTTTATCTTTTGGTAAATGTTAAACGCAGCGCTGATAACTTAAGCAAAGATAAACACTTGCGGCGTCAGATGAATGATGAAGGTTGGGTTCCTGTTATAGTTATAGCAGGGTTCAGGAGAGTAAGTGGTTCTTCCCCGTCCTCATTGAAACGCATTTGTTTACACTTAAGTTATCATCTCTTCTGAAGCTGAAATGCTTTATTCAGATTACCATGTCCTACTGCAGAAAGGTGTTTGTTTGTGTCGGTGAATGTAAAAAAAGAGTAATTCCTGTGTAACTTTTTGCAGCTTGCCGAACTGACCGACAACATCCAGACTATATTGGAGGCGCTGAGAAGTTCAGAAGTTGTGGAAATTAAGGTATTCTGATTAATGGATGCCATATAAGATGAGAAGTAAAGTGATAATTAGAAAGGCTAAAAAGTAGAATGTGGATGGGATTTGTAGGGTGAAGCATTAAGGAGGCGAGGAGATTGGGACAAGTATTTACTGCCTCGTGAACCGTCAAGCTCTGGTCCTGCAGCGGCGGGTAACAACAATGCCTCACTGGGGCCTCAACTTGAGAGCATGACTCTATCAGAGAGGAGCAGAGAGGGAGAGTAAAGAGATGCGAGTAAGAAATAGGAAGAACGATATGTTTAATTCCCCTTTGCAAGTGCCTCTCTCTCTCTCTCTCTCTCTCTCTCTCTGTAGAGACAATAAAACTCTCTCGCTCGCATTTTTCTTTTCCTTTTTTGGTTGAAAATCGGATTGGAACTGATTGATGATACTCAAGTCTCATAAGGAAAACAATAATATGCTACTCAACGTTTTTGAACATTTTTGGTTTTCCGTCCAACTTTTTGGATAGGAAACAAACTATTAACTTGAGACAATAACATCAATATGTTATTCACCCATAGGCTGCGCTGGACTCTTTATTAACTTAATAATAATGGTTGATAACTCCTATGGATTGTTTTCAAACAAAAATAGTTCAAAACCCGCTAAAAACAGGAGAGGTTTACACCTTCAACTAGAAAGCTCTACAGTGAAACAGCTGGCAGTGACATACCATTCTCTCACTCGTCCACGTGCAAAGTGGGCATCTTGTCAGATTTTTCCAGTACCCTCCTCACAATTTCAGACGGTTTGGAAAAGTTCAAAAAAAAAAAAAAGAGAAGCAAGAAAAGAAAAGAAAGGTAATTAATCGGCGACAATGAGCTGCCTGGACCTCTGTTACCGGGAACGCCGCCACAACAAGCTCAAGCAGTTCCAGGCATTCTTCTTTTTCTCTAATATACTTTGTGCTTCTTCTGTTTCTTGCTTACGATATGTAGTAAATTATGAGTTTCTTGTGTGTATGCTACCATGTGATGATGTTAACAACAACGATACAACAAAGAGGGTGGAGATAAAAGTGAAGATGGACTGCGAAGGGTGCGAGAGACGGGTGAGGAAGTCGGTGGAAGGCATGAAAGGAGTCAGCAACGTAACCGTCGATCCTAAACAGAGCAAACTCACGGTCGAGGGATTCGTCCAACCCAGCAAGGTGGTGCGTAGGGTGATGCATCGGACGGGAAAGAAGGCGGAGCTGTGGCCTTACGTGCCTTACGAGATGGTGCCACACCCTTACGCACCTGGTGCCTACGACAAGAAGGCCCCTCCTGGCTACGTTCGTAATGCACTCGCCGACCCTCTTGTGGCCCCGCTTGCTCGTGCCAGCTCCTTCGAGGTCAAATACACTTCTGCCTTTAGCGATGACAATCCCAACGCTTGCACCATCATGTGATCTATTCCTAGCTCATTTACACGACCATCATATCATGTGCATGTGTGTGTGTGCGCATATGTGTAATTTACACTCGTAAAAGTAACACAAGTCGGTCTGAATGGTATATTGTGTCAATCATTCATGCAAACTCCACTGAGATTAAAAGGGAGAAACAGAAGAAGAAAGAGGTTAAGAGATGTAGGAGTAACAGGAGAAAGAGGAGAGAAAGGTGAGACGCCATGAATAGACTGATGAGACAAGACCCAAACAGGGTAAAGCAGAAGCAGTGCGTAACAAAGGACGAGAAGACTATCGCAGACCAGACTCAGCCCTATATCCATAGCTTCTCCCATCACCATGTTGATCTCAATTCCGTATATAATGTATAAATTACTTTGGATGCTTCCATTTAAATACTGAAAACACAAGACTCTTTTGCAAAGAGAGAGACCATGCAAAAGAAGTTTGATTTCCTCTGTAAACGGGGCAATGCATCTCACGTTTTTCCTCTGTTTCTGCTACTCTCATTTGACTAGAGAAAACAGACATAAGAGGACAATCTGATTCGTGAGTGTGTTTGCATGATCAGAGAAACGTCCTTTGTCTTAACTGGCAAGGAACAATTCGGGAAGTAATTATCCAAAGTGATTTGATAGTTAAAACGCGTAAGTCGTTCGATAAAAGGCTAGTTATATATTTTTTAGATGCTCATTATTATCACATTCCACAAAAATAGTTACAAGTTCGAGGGAAAATGAACAGGTTCTCATGATTTGGAGAATGCACGGAGCGTCGCATCCAACGCCTCCCGATCATAATCTCCCGTGAAAACGCAGTTTCCCAGCGAACCTTTCAGAAGAATCAGCCTCAGTAGTCCGTCTGCTACTTTCTTGTCCACCTGCAAAACCGCACATATTTCAATGAAAACTTTGGCTCAAAGATCCCACACTTTTTTATTATACCACAAACTCACCGCCATTATGGACTTGAACATGTTGACGGTCATGCTCTCTGGCGGTGTTGTAGGCAATTTCGCTCGTTTTAAGATGTTGTTCACTCTCTCAACGATCGAGTCTTCTATCCAGCCAAGACGATATGACATGTCCACTGCCATTACCTGAGAAATAACTAATAGTGTGAACAATAAGTGGGGAGAGTAGGGGGGAGGTTTGCAGTATGGCAGAGAAAGAAGGAGATACCGTGCCAGCTGCAACAGCTTCTCCATGGAGCCACTCTCCATACCCGAAGCCAGTTTCTATCGCCTGCATAAAGAAATGATAGGTCGGGCGTGGATCTTGACCTGATAAGAGAGTATATTCAAAGACGCCGTGGCAAACTACTTACATGGCCAAATGTATGACCCAAATTCAGGGTTGCTCGCAAGCCGCTTTCTTTCTCATCTTGTGACACAACATTCGCCTTGTTTTCACATGAGCGCTTTATGGCATAGGCTAATGCAGCCGGATCCCTGCGATTAAAATTGTTACATCATTTTTACAGGGATAGACACATAGATTATCTCACCGTTTATGTTTTGAGCAAACCCGGAATGTTAATAATCACCTTGCCAGCAGCGCCTCAATGTTCTTCTCTTGCCATTCAAAGAACTCGGCGTCCCTGATAAGCCCGTACTTGATCACTTCAGCTAGACCTGACGCCATCTCCCTATCTGGCAGTGTGTTTAACGTGTCAGTGTCAACTAGCACACACTGTGGTTGGTAAAATGCACCGATCATATTCTTTCCAAGACGATGATTTATGCCTGTTTTGCCACCAACAGAAGAATCAACCTGCAAGCCAATGAAATGAATAAACGTATTATTTTATGAGATGTTAATGATTTAGACAAGAACTTTCTACAGACAAAGTGAAAACATGTACCTGTGCCATCACAGTGGTAGGGATTTGGATAAAATTTACACCACGCAGGTAAGAAGCAGCGGCATATCCACACATATCGCCTATCACACCGCCTCCAAGGGCAACAAATGTACATCGTCTATCTAGGCGAGACTCAATCGCCTTGTCGAAGACTTTCATGAGAGTATCCTAGAAAGAATGACCAGTCTCTCACTGTTATGATGAACTGGAAAATCTAGATCGCAAAAAACAAACAAATACCATGTCCTTGTATTTCTCTCCATCAGGCAAGATAACACTCTCCACTGTCACGTTCGGATTTCCTCTTGTCAAAGCATCTACGGTCTTGTCCAGGTATAGAGGAGCAACTCGTTCATTAGTGACCACGAGCACTCTCTTTCCGTGAACATGCCTATTCATTCAACAACAAAATCAATATGAACCCAAGTACGTTCGCAGAAATATACAAAACAAAAGTATTGGCCTTAAAGCTCACGAGTCACTATGTATCTCCAACGATATCAACAAGTTACTAAATCGACACTAACCCCTTAAGATGTCGACATTCAACCGGTTTGATGCTGGTGAATATTAAAGCTCAAGATTTCATGAAAAAGAAACTTGGACACATTTTACAGGTGCTCAAATAAAATGTTCTTATGGGACAAAAGATGGCACCTTTGAAGAAGTTCTGATTGATCGAGCAACCCGGCGCCAATATAGATCGGGTAACTCCGGTTACCCAAATCAACCTCGACGATTGTGGGAGGAGTCATGGAGCGTTTATCGTTAGCCGGTTCGTTCATCAGCTGGCTCATACCGGCTCGAACACGAGACCTGGAGATAGTGGTCGAAGATAAAGAAAATTCCCCAGGTTTAGCCTTTGAATAACACAGAGGGAAGCAAATGGTTCGTGGGGGAATCAAGCCGAGGGTTTCAAGGGAGTGGAGATTCTTCGAGGCGGCGACGGTGGAGGAGATGGAAAGCGAAATGGTGTTGGTAGCCATGGAAATCGATCCGGATGAGAAGTCGGGGTTTGCGGCGAGAGAGTTGAAGAGAAGGATTTGGGTTGGTGAAGACTGAAGAGGAATACAAAATACATGTTGCGGTCGTGGTTTGGTTTGGTGAAGAAGCCCTGGGAGACGGCGTGGGGTAGGTGAGTCTCCTCAGGCCATTGGTAATCCCCCACCACCTCAAATTACAACCGTCGGATCTGCATATCAAAATTTGACGGTCTTAATTTGGAAAACTCTGTATTATGCTAGATGGGCGGTCTGGATGTGGACACGTCACAAGACTACCAGCATTCTCTAATAACCCAAAAAAAAGGAAACGGTGCCGTTTGCCGGACCCGCGAAAAACACAACCATGAATGAAGAGAGGGGTTTTAGTAGTGTATTATAGCAAAAACTGCGAAATGCAAGAAAAATCGAGCAAGGGGACGACACGCCGGTGAGTCGCCGGAAATGCTACAAGTTCTCGGCTCATCCGTAATCCCGAAAAAGGTTTTGAGACTTTAATCGAGTAATCAAGTTCCGTTGTCTTCCGTAAACCCTAGGCGATAGGGATTTCTGATAGGTAGGTTTTAGGCGATGGGGAAAGGAAATCAAATGGTTGAATTATCGTCGGAAGATGAAGATGGAGATCAATCGTATAATTTAAGGTCATCGCATTGTAAGGCCAAGCCGAAATCCAGGTCATCGGGTGGTAGCAGAACGAATCCTAGAGCGTCGAAGAAAGCTCGACTTTCGGGTGCTAGGGCGAGTAAAGAGTCGAGTCACGTAGAAAAGGTACGATTTCCCTCTTGTCTCACTGATTTGTGTCTTACGTTTATTTTGCGTATTATTAGGTTATGTTTTGGCTCTTCACCTTCTGAGTTTCGTTTTTGCAGATCAGATTGTCGTTCGAAGATTTCGATGAAGCATTGAGCGGGTTCAAGGCATCTCCTGGTACGCGGAAATTGCCACGACTTTCAGTTTTGTTGCTGTTTAGATGCTTTTCGACAATTTTTTAGTCTGGTCGTGCTTTTGAGATATTCATCATTTATATAGTCTCTTGTTTAGGCTATGAAAGGATCAAGAATACGGATTTATGGGTTGACAAATACAGGCCTCGCACCTTGGAAGAGCTTGCTGTTCACAAGAAGAAGGTAAGTTTCGTTCCGACTTTTCGTTTTAGCTATGCTTTCTCTTTAATTCACGTTCGTATTTAGTTTTTCTTTGCCCGATATAATCTTCAGGTTGAACAAGTTAAACTGTGGTTTGAGGAAAGTTTGGATTGCTCAAAGGTGATCTTTGGTTTACCTTTTAAACTGCTTATTATAATTTTGAAGCTCAATGATACGTAATTGCAGTATTCACTTTGCTGGTTTCTTTATCAGCAGGATGGTCTTACGAATAATGTTCTACTAGTCACCGGGCAAGCTGGAGTCGGAAAATCTGCTACTATCCATTTGATTGCGTCTATCCTTGGAGTCGAAGTGTATGAATGGAACGCTCCTATACCTACAGTCTGGCAAGAACATTTGCATAACTCAAGTCCAGGTACTCGAGAATTCCTTTTTTATTTTATTTGTTACGTACTCAGTCTTGGCACTGCAATTACAGAACACGGAATATTTGCTGTATTAGTACAGTGATTATCTGCCGATTGTGGTTAATTCTCCTAGGACTGAAGTACACATCGAAGCTGGATGAGTTTGAAAACTTTGTTGAGAGTAGTAGAAAATACGGAGTGATTGCTTCATCGAGTACTGGGAGAATAAACCCACGCCTTGTTCTTTTGATTGATGACCTTCCTCTAGCCAATGGGAGGCATGCATTTGAAAGGCTGCAAAACTGCTTAATGCTTTTGGTGAAATCAACGCAGATGCCAACAGTGGTATTAATCACTGACTATGTTAAAGCAGACTCTTCTGACCAGACTGCGCGAAGTATGGAGGACGTTCAGTCATCTCTTGAGCGAGCAGGGGCCTTAAAGGTTTATTTATCAAAGTATTTGCAGTCTTGATCTAACTATAGCTATGATGTCGTCAACTCTAGTTGATTGTCCAGGTATGTGTTAACAGGTCGCTTTTAATCCCATTACTAAGAACTCAATTAAGAAGACACTTCAAAGAATAAGCAGAGAAGAGCATTGTAAGGTAACGACTGTGGAGATTGATCAGATGGCGAGTGCCAGTGGAGGAGACGTCAGACATGCTATCACATCTTTGCAACTCTTCTCCATTAAGCCAGGACTGAATCATACAAAGATGAAATCACCATGGTTTGGCATAAATAACAGTTATCAGGGAAATGGGCAGACAATGCACAGTAGTTTGGATAGTGGAATATCTACCTGTTTTGGTAGAGATGAGACCCTTTCGTTGTTTCACGCCCTGGGAAAATTTCTCCACAACAAAAGAGAGACTGATAATGTTATTATATCAGGTAATTCGTCACCAGGAAGTTATGAAAATGCAATTCAGAGCTCAGGATAATTATCCTCTAAGCTAATGTTTGTGTCAGATTGCAGTGACTCTCTTGTGCATGACCAGTTTGCAAGGTTACCACTGAAGATGGATGCGCCAGAGAAGGTTCTTAGCCAAGCTCATGGACTGGCAGGCCGGGTTGTGGATTTTCTACATGAAAATGGTATCATTTACTGGCTTGTCTTGACTCTCCATTATATACTTAATATATGCACCATTTTCCGGATGAAGTGACACAGGAGAGCTTACTTAGACTTACATGTATGTGTGCTTTTCCAGCTGAAATATTTGCTAATGTGGACTCGTAACGTTTATGAAGTGTTAGATTTCATGAGTGACGGAGCCATAGAAGATGCCTGGTGCGTGTCTTCGTATTTGGCGGATGCTGATCTCCTTCTCGCAGCTTTAAGAGGAAAGATGATTGGGCATAACAAAACAGACGACGTTCTACAATCAGCCGGTGCCTCAGTGGCTGTTCGTGGTGTGTTGTATGGAAACAAGCAGCCATGGTCATCCAGGTTTCTTATACAAACGGATGCCAGTTGATTGTATCATATATTGTATGTTAGATATTTTAATAATATTGATTGGTCTGTATAATGGGTATGCAGATGGCACATGATTCGCAAGCCAAAACTTTGGCAAGTGGAACAATCCTCAGTACAAACCAAGGTCAATGTTTTTTCCATTTTTTCAGTGAAAAAAACTAATAATACATGTCCAATCTTTCTATATGCTTACCGATTTGATGTATGAATGTAGAAGAATCTGAGAGAGAAGAGGAACATGGGGTCTGAGGGGTCAAGAGTGGCAGATATGTCAGTGATGGCCACAGAGTACGGCCCCGTGCTGAAATGGCTAAGCTACAGGGCATCTCCAGATGTGTTTGCAGAAGTGGAGGACGAGACGGATGAGGAGGAGAATGAAATTTCTGAAGATGATGAAATACAAGACTGGTGACATTTACCATTTCAGTCTCTTTTATGTTTGGTCAAATGAAACTGGTATGATAGTTCACGCCAAGCGAAAATGGCTAATTTGCTTACTTCTAAATAGAAAATGGACCGTCACTTCTCTATCTAACAATGCGCACAGCGAATTTTATCCTAGGTTTGATAAACTTCAAGCGAATTCTAAACCCTTTTTCAGTAGTTTTTTAGAGCAATTTCATAGATAACAAAAGTGGGGTCAAGTTCCTTCACTAACCTAAAAGTTGGCATGAGTCAAACAAGACTGAGAAACAGAAGCAGCGACTAAGGTATGTTCAAAACATTCAAATTCTCCCTAACAACTGCAAGTCTTTTTTTTTTTTTTTCCTTTTTTCAACTGGTTTAGAAAATATAATTAATCACTAACATAACGTTTTCTGCAGTACTGGTTTGGTAACTTAGGTCACAACACATTACTTGTCAAGCCCATGATTTCATTCACACCTCTTAAAGCAGCTCGTCTAAGTGAGTAACCTCTTCTTGATTAATGCTCTTAGCTTGATTGTAGACTGACTCGAAGGCCTCCATACATACTCTTGAAAATCCAACCGTTGCCTGAAACCACATGCGGAAATCCCATCTGCAAGTTATTTACAGCCATCGCCCTACTCACACTCACCGCCTTCTCGTGCTTCCTTTTCTCTTCTTCTGCCTTTCCCTTTAGTATCTCAACCTTGTCCTCCTTCTGACCACCACATTCTTTTTCCGACTTTCAGGCACCGAGAATGGACCATACTTGCTCTCTAGTACTTTGAGCGCACCTGCTTTCTTCTCAAACTCCTTAAACATGGATTCCGATTTCTTCTTCTGCTTCTGCTCGTCTGCTTGTTGAACCACTATTCCATGAACCGCTGTCAGGAAGCTCTTAATCCTTTCTGACGTTACTTTATCAGGGATCCGGTCAATCGCCAAGTGCCATTCTTCGCAGAAGTTATAGATCTGAGTCTCGTAACTGCTCCTGACGAAGGGATTCTTGCTGAACAGAAACAGACTCAACCTGAGCAAACCCGTAAGAGATTGGACGTAGTCACGCCGAGCCTTGACCAAATTGCAGAAAGATTGGTGCCATTGTTGGATCTCGAGCTCGAGCTGAAGAGTTGATTGGCGGTGAATCTGGGATGTGGGTTCAGTGGAGGGGATGGTGTTGAGGTACTTTAGGCGCTGAACTACATGGGTTTGAGCCTGGTGGCTTTCGTACATGCTCATCCACATGCACATCATTCTACACACACCAAAGTCCTTGCATAAAACCATCGCAAGAGATGAGGAATCTTTGAACTAGCTCTGGCTGCAAACATGGAAACTACTAGTTAGGTTAGCAGTAAGAAGATAGAACCAACCCTTTAACGAGGTCAACGAGTTGAGGATACAACTGGGTCTCTCTGAGCTTGATGATCTCATTAAAGGCACTCTAAACAGCTTGAGGGGAAACCATGAGCCGGGTCTCCAACTTCTCGAATGATAATAGGAACGTAGTATATATATAAAAATATAGTGTATGATTTTGAGTTCTTTATCATCACAAATTCACCTGAATCCGAATCTGATCTTTACCCCATGACCAAAATCACAAATTCACTTCAAAACCTAATGACCAACATCACATTCCTCTTTTAACCAACCACCACCAACAATGAAGAAATTGGGGGTAGCGAGAGGATGGATCAACGGATCAAAGAGAACTATCAACTCAGGAGGAAAGATGGTTTTAAAAAGGGATTATTTTATGAACAACCATGTGGTTACATTAACATTTATAACCTTGCAAACAAGACTTGATGTGTTAATGTGGCCAGAGAGCCAAGGAGGCTTAATGTGGGCTTAGAGTGAGTGGGGTCGTAAGCCCAATATTCGATGTCCAAACTTGGCTCCTGACAGTCAGCTGTCAAGAGGAGTCTCCAAAATAATGAGAGTTGGTTTAGTCATGGTTCGGAGATACTAATAGACGAAAACAATCAATTAAGATATCTAATTAAAAGCCAGAAATAGCTGATTGTTGAGTAGCAGGTCTTAAACAGACATCAAAAGAGTAGAGAACTGAGAAATGGAGACCAAAGTTGAGATATTTTGTTCTTATCAAGCTTCCTTTTGAGGACCTTTCTTGGCTGCTTCTGCGGCTGCCTTTTCTGCTTCGATCTCGGCCACAATTGCATCAATTTCAGCTTCTTCTAGCTGGCGCAGTCCACTTTCCTCCCGTGTCATCACAGCAACCTCAATGTTCTTTCCTCCGCTCTCAACTACCTGCAGATGCAAAGCCGTGAGATCAGGTCAAACAGTTCAGTGACATGAAATCCTCGAAAAACCAAAACACCAACTATGTTTTATATAATAGGCAAAGAGAAATGGTAGGAGAGGCGGAAGGACCTCAAGCAGAGCACGGATAGCGAGTTTAACAGTTTCTTGGCCAGAGGTTTCTTTGTAGTTCTTCTCCAGAAATTCCCTGATTGAGTTGGAGTTTCTCCCGGTCGCATTAGCTTTCCAAGCAGAGAAAGTGCCAGATGGATCAGTCTGATATAAGGATGGCACACGAGAGTAAGGGTCAAAGCCGACGATAAGAGTAGAAAGACCAAAGGGTCTGACACCACCACTTTGGGTATACTTCTGTTGAAGACCCGCTATGTACCGGGTGATGTACTCAACAGTCACTGGGTCCTCTAGTGTGAGCCTGTGGCTTTGACACTCAATCCTCGCCTTGTTAATCAACACACGGGCATCTGCCTTGAGCCCCGCGCATGCCAAGGCAATGTGATTATCAAGGCTCACAATTTTTCTGGCTGATCTGTAAGAAACAACAACAACAAAAAAACACATTTCTCTCAAGTCCAACAATCTGTATCCGGAAAAGACACATCCGAGCCATATATGTTAGAAACGAAGCTGGGAGTATCAGGAGAAAGAGCTAAACTAGGGTTTGATTCCCCAATTAACAAGTTATACATATACCAAACCAAGCATTCGTATCAGCAGGTCATATCATTATTGTTCAGTCAACTAGCGACTGTATCATAAATCAAGCAATCGATTCAAAGAGAAAAGATCGAAACCAAAAAAAACTTAAATTTTTAGCAGAGATCGAAACAAAACCTAGAATCCTGAAGCTTGGGGGTAGATTTCTTCTCAACGGCGAGGACGACGGTGTCGGTACCGCGGACTCCGACGGCGGCGTTTCCCTTGCGGACGGCTTCTAGGGCGTACTCGACTTGAAATAGGTGGCCGTCGGGAGAGAAGACGGTAATTGCTCGATCGTACCTGGCCATCTCTCTCGCCTTTCTCTTTCTCGGATTTGTACTTTCCGATGATATGTTTTTTTTTTTTTTTTAACGCAAATACCATTTTTCATTAATGATACTGGAACCTATAAATAGACTATTACAACCTAAAATTAGGCTAATACAACCTTATACAGGCTAATACAACCTAAAAATTAGGCTAAGAACAACCCAAAAATAGGTTCAAACAACGCCAAAGCCACTGCCCAAAAGCAAAAGATCGTAAACTGAATGTATAATTCAGTCTACTCTCCTAGGAATTAAACCGTCTAAACTTCCCGAAAGTTTAAACTTAACCTAGATGACTCTATCACGTTACAAGATTATTCAAAAGAAAAATGATTAAACGACCCTCCGAAAGGCGATGGTCAAATTCACCGAGAATCCAAATAACTACTGTCACTAGCACCCAACCAGTTGGTAGTAGTAATGACCCCGAATAATCACCTTGATTACGATTAAACAGTTCCAAATCTTGTCCTCGTCAGATTCCAAACTGTCTAATCGCTAACGTCGCTGATATCCAGAGTAATGGATGCCACCTAAAATTAGCACCACTTTCTCACAAAACACCGGGGAAGAAACCCAAACAGAAGCTCAGATGCTATCCAAATATTCAAGGCGCGATAGTTCTAGGAGAACCACCAATCTAAGAAACATCATCTTCATAAACCCGTCCTCAAGGTTCCGAAAGACTGAAGTCCAGACAGATGTAGCTCTAGAAACCCACCTGCCAAACGCTCAGACGCAAGAACGCTCAAAGGCCAAACGCGGTCGCCAAACGCAGTCGCCAAACGCAGTCGCCAAACGCAAACGCAGCCGCAAACGCAGTCGCCAAACGCAGTCGCCAAACGCAAACGCAGCCGCAAACGCAGACGCCAAACGCAGTCGCTAAACGCAGTCGCCAAACGCAAACGCAGTTGCAAACGCAGACTCCAATCACAGTCGCCAAACGCAAACGCAAAGCGCAGTCTCCAAACGCGTTTGCGAACGCATGACCTGCACGCCGTCGCCGGAACGCTTGAACGGCCAGAATAGCCGTGAAGCTTCAAGGGTCTTTCCTCTGAGCGTCCCACCGCCGTCCGCCGGTGCTTCGCAACACCGCTAAACACTGCCGTACGGAGGTGACTCAACCTCTCTCCAACAAGCACGAGGCTTGAGAAATTGTAAAGAGGAACCGATGTTGGGGAGTATCGGAGGGTCAAGGAGGAGAAGAGGAGAGGGAGCCCTCTCGCAGTGACGGACAGAGCCGACCACCGGAGAGGGTTACAGATCTGTGAGCGGCGCTGCTTTTTTTTTTTTTTTTTTTTTTTTTTTTTTTTTTTCTTGGCTTGTCGCTTAAGTTGGACTTTTTATTATATTCCAATGATATGCTTTAGTAATAAAAAGTCCAACTTAAGCGACAAGCCAAGAAAAAAAAAAAAAAAAAAACAGAAAAAGCTTCAGCACTCATTCCCTTTAATTGGCCTTCAATAGCCCAAAATTTCTAGAAATGGCCCATTTTGATATTTCTCCCGCGCGTTCAAACCGTCAAGAAGAATTATTGGATACAAAAAGTTGTAAAAATATGAAGATTACATTGGCGCAATCATAATCCGAGAATCAACTCTCTTCTTCTCTAATGTTTTACAGGCTTCTGAGAAAATTGAAGCAAAAAAGTTCGAATCTCCATGGGAGCAAGCTCTACAACTAAAGCGGAGCTGTCAAGAGGTCCGCCTTTTAGCGGAAGAGAAGAAGGTTGCTCGGATTCACCCTCTACTTTCCACCTCATCTTCTCCTTCATCTTAGCCTTCTCTTGATTTGCTGCCAAACTCATTTCTTTCACTTGTTTGATCTAAACCCAAAACAAAAAAAAACACATTTTTCAAATCTTTGGATTCATCTAACCACCACCTACATGTATATAGACGAGCAAGCATGTCTTACAATTTTCCCAGAAAACAACTTCTTGAGCTCAACTTTAGCGATTTTCGAGTAATCACTATCTTCTCCAACCTGTAAGTCAACAAGACTCAAAACAGTTTGATCACTCATCAAAACCCATATTCAAGAAGAAAGAAACTACATATACCTCGTAGAGATGAGCCAGGCGGAGAAGGACGTTCCCGAGTTCAAGCTCCTGAAGAGTGATGAGAGCAATGTTTGGAGGGAAGGTGTAGAGAGGATCCATGGCATAACCTTTGACACAGCTGGTGGCTTTCCATTTCTCCTTGATGTCGTGTGTGAATGCCATTAGAAGAGGAGAGTAGATTTTCTGGCCAGTCTCTCGTCTCCACCGTCCTCCTTCTCCTACCGGATTGATGCTTACATAGTAATTCCCACGAACCTTCATTTACACAAGCGAGTATGGATCCACACAAGTTTTCCTCAACCATTAAATACACAATTATATGTATATATATTCATACCGTTAATCCTGAGCAGGTACCATTGACACACACAGTTTCCTCAAGGCTCTCCCCTACTCCTCTCGAATCATCCATGCACGTACGCCTGTTTCCATGTTTCCATTATTTAAACCAGAAACAACTATGTTTCTTAGTCTTTTTTTACAAAATTCCAGGCTATGAAATTTAGAACCTGTGAAGCATCAATTCTATTTCACCGTCCTCAATACTAGCACCCCCTGTAGCCCGATCAACCAACACCGACAACTCTGCTTTCTCGTCTTTCATGTACATTCCGAGATTAAGCTGAAGAAACTCACACAAACAAATTTTTTTTTTTTGTTTTAGCACTTATCCAACATTTTGATCTACTCAAAAGCTTTCTTCTTCATTTTGCAATTTTTCTGTTGCACATCAAATAGTTTACCGGATAGTAGTTTCCTGCTATTGGTTCATTCACTTGGAGAAGCCAGTCTGTTCTGTTGTCCCTGACCTGCAACAGAGCGTACATTCTGTTCTTAGAGACAAAGTTGATTAATTCTATTATTCCCACCGGACAAAACAATCTCATACAAGAAAATTCTGGGTACCCGTTCTAGAAAGTCTCTTCCGTTAGAGTCAGTATAGAACGCCTTATCCGTACTCATATTTGCTACCATCCGTGTAATAACCTCTTTTCCGATGTAATCTTGTCCAACAGGAATTGGACCAATCTGCCAGAGAAAATGTGCCTCAAGAAAGGATCTTCCTTCTTTCCAAAGTATATGATTTGGAGTTTTGGGGAATACTCACAGTGTACTCAAACTCTGCATGCTCTTTATCCTTGTACAGTCTTATCACCTAGATAACACGATTATGTATCAACTAATGATTCTCAAAATAGTTTATTGCCAATGGTTAGCAATTTGTATGGCATTGGAATTATTAACACACAAAAAAAAAAGAAGAAGCTCAAGTTTGAACATCCGAGTCACATACCTGTGCCACCCAAGGACTAAACTGCTGGTGCACCTCATCTACTAGAGGCCCTTGCACAATCTGCGACTTTGGCTGCGCATTACCAATAAAAGCATCAGCCATGGCCCATGTCTTCCAAACAAGTACTTTTATGCTTTATTTTAATTATTTGTATCTGGTTTTACTTGTATTTCAAGAGTAAAACCAGTTTGTAGAAGAAGACTATAATCCTGGAGGATATGGAGAATCCTACATATAACCAGTTACCAGTGTGTAGAAGAGCAAAGAAAAGCTAGTATTTTTATAAATCTTATATCTTGATTGATGATAGAACCTGAGCATCCCAATGGTCTTGGGAGTATCCAGTTAGAGTCTACATATATTTATGGCTATATACTAGTATAGACTCACTTTCGACGAAACAGCATACGGCAAGGAAGCATTAGGTCGGAAAATATAGGCCCCCGAAACCTCCGAATTTTTTTCGTCCCCCACATTTGAACCATACCAGAAATAGTTCTGATGCAGCAGTATGTTAGCCTGAAAATATATTGTTAGAAACAATTGTAATTGAATCTTTTATTTGTTTAACCACATTCATATATATGTTCCAAGATTTTTCGGTGTGCAAGAGTAAACGAAACATTACTCCTGTCCTGGAGTTGTACATCCGTTCGAGAAGACCAGAGTCCGGAGAAAACACAATCTTTAGATTTCCTGGACCCATTTCAGTCATATCCTCCATTGGACTAAACACCGCTGGAGAGTTTATGTGTTTGTTGCTTCCTAGATCATCATGCATGATACGAAAAGAAAATCATGAATTAGAGGCACGCGTGTAACTTTCTATCGAATATGTACAGCTAAGCATGAGCCCTTTCTCTCCATACCTTCCCCGCTTGCTTTAGATATGAAGAATGTGTTCCAACCAAGTGGCGGCACTGTTGCTTTAAACACGAGCCAGTACTTTGGAATCTGCTCTGAAGATATTCCCAAATCAGCTTTTGAATAGTTACTTCTCAGGTTGCTGGTGACACTATCCATGGGGATGTATTGAGCATCAAGGGTGTTTCCAGATGAATCTTCCACGCTTAGACCTGCATCATTGACCTGGGTACATCCATAAATACCGTGACTATAACTAAGACAAAGAAATCGTGAGTCTTCATTATTGACCTCAAAAAGGAGCAAGTAAACTAGATTATGGAATCTAACCGGTATCCTGATAATTTCTGTACGATTCCATCCAAGGGAGTTATAAGCCACCAGAATCTGAATTTAAGATCAAACACTGAGACAGTTGAAGCCTAAGGTGAGACCTGAAAGCTATATCTTAACGATTATGGAATTACCAAGCTCTTGTGGCCTGAAATAGTTTCTTCCGTAACTGGGCAATAGCTGATATTCATCAACGTGCACTGCTCATTTAGTTCCATGACAAGGTATAAACCAGGTTACTATTAGAGATATACATTAAATTCCAAGAGGACATAAACCACTCATTACCATGAAAATGGATTTTTCAAAAACCAAAACGAGTTTCTAGGATATTTAACCTGGCTGAATGCTATCTCAGGGCCAGTACGTGCCTTGTTCAATAAGCGCGCCAGCGCAGAATTCACCACAGCTTCTGCCTAGGGAATATACAATGAAATCAATTACTGATCAAAGAGCGTTGCATATAGAATTCAAGTATCTTTGTTACCTCAGAAGCACCGAGGGCTAGGCGTTTGGTGTAATCATTTGTTACATGCTGCTTTGCAGTTCCAGTGATAGCATCATGGTGCTGCGCTATTCCTAAAGCATCCCCAAGGCTCCAAGTGTTTGGACCTCCATATTTCTTGCCCACCAGAAACTCAAGTTGCCTTGCTGCCTGTTTAATTTGGAGAAAATAAAAAAAGACATTCTATGTTGGTGTCTGAATTTCACAAAGAAAACTGAAATGAGCCTGTTTGATACCAAGTGGTATCCGCTAAGAGCCCGAACATATCGTTTAAAAGCAGGGCGGCTTGTGAAGTAGCCAGTCCAGTAGGCGCTTTCCCCATCCGCATATCTACAATGAAGACATGGTTTAGAAAGTGAAGCATATATATGTATTAATCAACAAGATGGAGAAGGAATGTTAATTGATTTTGTTTACAATGATAGCAAGTCACTCACGGGAAAAAGTCATCCATCTTGAGAGGCCAAGTGACATTATTTTCATCATTCTTGGCATCAACATAGAGAGATGGTGTGGAGTACAAGGCGTTCACACGGCCATCCTGCATGTGAAAGAAAGTTGAATGTGAAGGGAGAGTAGTGAGATTGAGAAAAGTAAAGAAAGAAGAAACCTTGTTAACATAATGGATAAGTCTGTCCATCTGTCTGAACCAAGACTCGGCGAACTGGTACTGAAAATCATCACCCATTGTCCACATCACATGGTTCCCACGACTCACATTGGCCTATGCATATATATGTATAAATCCCCATCAAAGTCGTTGACTAGTTTCAGAAGAACCCAAGAAAGATTCAAACTTACATAAAAGAGAGAAGCATTGACGAAATTATCAACCGTCTCCTTGACGTTATAGGCATCGAAACGAGGGTCATCCTGGAGGGGCACGTAATCATCGCCGACTTCGTAGTGGAAGCCAGTGGGTGGGCTGTAATGAACTGGGAAGACATGGGTGAATATCTGAGAAGAAGATGCCAAAGTTTTGGATCCTCTCCAGATGAATTCGAGTGATTTCTCGGCCTTGCGCTTCTCTCGGTCTTGGTAATCGATTCTAGCGAAATGCAGAGAATCCAACCCTAACTGCACTCACCAAAGACAACAAAAAATAAGAAACAAAGATTGGGTAAAAATGAGGAAACTTACAATGACTAAGGACGGACCTCTGCTCCGAGGAGGTAAGCTTGGACAGAGGAATGACCAAAGGGATCGATTTGCCAGGCAGCACGAGGAGTTGTATTGAATTTCTGCTTTATAAACCGATGCCCCAACGTCGTCTGGTCTATCATATCTATGTAATGGCACGTGGCTTCGTCGTTCATACTCCATCCTCCATTTCTGCACCCACATCATCATATCATCATCCATCCATTTCTTTTCAATCGTGATCCCAAAAATGATCAAATGCAAAGTTGGTTAACAAACTTACACAAACTCAAGTTGTCCTGACTTCACAAGCCTCCTCACTTGTTCTTGTGTCTCGGGGCTTTGTTCTTCCCACCAACGCGTAAAGAATGCCTTTTTTATTATATAAACATATACACATTGAACATCGCACAAGATAATTAACAAGTAAAACATTGATTGATTCAAAAAGATGCAGCATTTTTTACCATTTCAGCGAACACAAACTTTCTATTGGGATCACGACGCAGCGAATCCACCACTGAGTCCAGCACGTTCCTCACGCATGCGTTCTGATGAAAATTAATTATTAAGGAGACATAGTCTCTAGCTACGTCTATACATATATATATATGCTTCTTCTTTAATCTCTAATATATATACCTGGATACTGTTGTTGGATCCGACGTAGTACTGATCAACGGTTTTCAACCACCCGACATCGTCATGAGAATGCGGGACAAGATGAACATTAAGTTTCCCCGGCACAACTCTAGCTTCGGTGCCGTACTTCACGTAGCCACCATTAACGCTCTCAAGCGATAGCCAGATAACAGAAACAATAACATAGACTGCTCTTGTCAGCGAAGAGAAACCGGGTTTCGCCATCGAGCTTCAGATGTTTCCTTGTTTGTTTCGTACAAGTGTGTGTGTGTGCGTAGCAGACATATATATATATATATATATATATATATAACAAATGGAGAGAAAAACGAGGGTCAAAGCTAAAGACCAATCCGTATAGTTGGTTTTGCTCAGATTCGACACTCTTAATAAATGTTTCTCTATCATTTAATCACAAATACTACTAGTATTTAATTAGGTTCTATAATAAGGTAATAATCTAACTTTTCGACGTGAAATCTTCCTAATAATAAATTTTGTGTTTTTATTTTTCCTTATGTAATGATTACACTAAATAAGTAAAAAGTATGTCACACTCTGACTTTGCGCGTATAAAATTAATTTGTAGATATAAACAAAATATTTATTGAGGTTTAAATATAATATATACATTTGAAATAAAATCTATACATTTTTAAGTACAAAATCTTAAAAAATTATTTTAGAAATTAATTTTCCCTTTTTAATGTTTTTAATATACAATTTTACTTGATTTAATGTTTTTAATGCAAAATCTTTGACCTTGTGAAATGATAAGAATAGTATAAGCTCAAAAGAGTTAATAAGTCATTTACATATTTTGTTATAACTAGACTTGGGACGGACGAGTCTAGTGATAACTGGATAAAGTACATATTTTGTTAACCAGGAAGTGCAGAATGGTTAACGTTCTGTCACAGGGAAACCGAAGACATTGCGTATTTTGGACAGGAGGAGGACTTCATGGAGATGTAAATTTAGGAGATTGCAGCTACTCAACCACAGGATTGCTTTATCTGGGAAGACTTTAATAGTTTTTTTCTAAGCTCCCAAAATTGATTTATTTCTAGGATAATTGTTTCTGCTTTATGGTTTTAGTGTACAAAACATTCCTATTCTGTGAATTCCATTCAGACTAATTTAGCAGTGAATTCAAAGTTTTTGGTATTACCCCATTACTTTGAATGATATGATGGGTCAAATGTGCACATTCGAAGAATGATCTAAGATTTGGCCTTTTCTAGTTTTTAAAAGTGGGGTAATTCATTGCAGTTGGTTTACTTGAAGCACTTGAGTTGCACCGACTCTTGGTTGACAAAATGGGTTACGTCCTGCTCGGTGTGCAAGCATGATATAAGAACCGAGACTATGTCCTCGGAGGTGAGCCCATGAGAATGAAACCTCTGTTTCCATATATATTGTCAAATCCCTGGGTAATTGTCCGAGTAGTTACTTTGTTTTGTTTTTTTATGTGGTGGATTCAATACACTGAATGTGTTGTTGCAGGCACATAAACGAGATAGTCTTAGAACAGATACAAGTACGAGTAGATTTAACTTTGATCAATCCAGTCAAAGCCTTTAGTAATTATTGGCGTATAGCGGCTGAACAGCCAGATCAGTGCTCGGTTCTGTGGATCAGGTCCAGGTTTGCATCGGTCTGATGTTCCAAATGATATGGAATGGTGAATCATGTTGTGATACGTATATGCAACTGGTATCAAAAAAAAAAAGATCTGAGTTGCTTTGCTTGCTTGATTGTTGTTCTTTACATGTGTACATTCTTTGTATATGTACATAAGCTCGGAGTCACTTTAGCTTTGTTTTTCTTTCCTATATAAATGATCATTGTGTATGCGTGAGTGTTGTTGTTTCGTGATCTTTAATATGAGCTAATGTTTTTGAGTTAAATAAGATCCTAGTTAGATTATCTCTGTCTCTCTCCCATGAATTGGAGAAGCTCATCATGGCAGATGAGGTACTAGATCCAGGGCAATATTTTATGTTATCTTGTTGATTCTAAATGAATATATCGTGTCTGAAAGTTTGAAGTATTTTAAAATACTGAATCCGAATCCCATACATGGTGGAATGGAATCCATTGAACGTGGCTTTGATTTGTTTTTGGTCTTACACGTAATAACAAATAAAGAGAGAAGAAGAATACGCCATCGTAGTCATCCCTACCTAACGTCTCATCCAATACAATGACTCCTTCATGGGGTCGTTAGTTGCGCAATTCCATCACCTTTCTTAAACTTTGTTTCCATATTCAAGATGGGTTTTCACTTTCGTTCCTCTTCCTTTTTTATTTCAGTGTTTTGTTTATCTCATCGGAATTCATTTGATCAGCAACACGAGAAACTTGTGTTTAGGGTCATCAGTTTGTTTGTTTTCTTCTTCTTCTTTTTTTTTTTTTGACTAAGTTATGGTCATCAAATTAAGAGTATTAGTTTTAAATTAGTGAGAAGTGAACACGTTTTTTATGTAGGCTTTGGACTCGCTTACCATAGCTGTCCAAGGTCAGTGAGACTTATCTTTAAATTCTTTATTCTAGATCTCATTTGCCAACAAATTTCTAGTAGTTAAATCATATACCATTTATATATTTACTATTCATCTTGACTATGCGTATGTATAAATGGAAAAAAACAAAAGAGGAAAAACTAGTAGTAGCTATCTTTTAGAATAACATTTTCTGTTAATGGTTATTTATTACTCTCTGTTCTCTTCCTAAAGCTTCATCCTTTTTTCTCTGAGAAGAAGGTAGAGAAGATGTTTCCATCAGTCTGCAGCTCAAAGCCAGAAGAAGTTGCTACTGTTGATGTGAGCCAAGCCAAGACACTCCTCGGGTCCGGCCATCAATATCTTGATGTTAGGTGGGCTCTAATCATCACTATATATATATATATCTATATGCATGTACCAGTAATTCAAGTTGTTAAATTACTTGCACATACAGGACTGAGGAAGAGTTTCGGAGAGGCCATTGTCTTGCACCTAAGATCCTCAACGTTCCCTACATGCTCAACACACCTCAAGGTTATCAAAATCAATCCACTTTTAATCATTATCAATTTAAGAATCTAAGATACTTGATATATAAGACCCTTGTGATCTGTGTGATACGATAGGAAGAGTGAAGAATCAAGACTTCTTGGATCAAGTATCTTCTCTTCTCAACCCAACTGATGATATCCTTGTGGTAATAGCTCTTTTCCTCATCACACCCACAAGAAATTAAAAATCAATTGTTTAATTACTTTTTGGCCATGAAAGCTCAAAACTTTGCAAGACCGGAGAGTACTTGAATCACTTGGAAAGTCAGACATTTTATGTTAATCATTTCATTAGTATGAGCGACCTTGAAACTGACGATGATACACACAGGGTTGTCAGAGTGGAGCCAGATCCTTAAATGCTACAACTGAACTTCTTGCTGCAGTAAGTCGTCTAATTTGTTTTTTTTATACAATAATACATCAACACTCACCCATTCCGATTATTGTGTATAAGCAATGAACTATCT
The DNA here is from genome assembly GCA_039880935.1 of Streptanthus diversifolius. Classification (NCBI taxonomy): domain Eukaryota; kingdom Viridiplantae; phylum Streptophyta; class Magnoliopsida; order Brassicales; family Brassicaceae; genus Streptanthus; species Streptanthus diversifolius. The sequence goes on along the minus strand of JAXGFM010000007.1, from coordinate 23,310,142 downwards.
TCAATGTAAATTAATTAGGGTTTCAAGAAAGTGAGAAACATGGGAGGTGGCTATCTGGCTTGGGTGGATCACAACTTCCCCATCAACAAGGAGCAGCAATCTGCAAACTAAGAGATTCATCCTCTTTATTTCCTTTTAATATCTGTGATGTAATAATAACCTATCTCTCTATTTAGAACTTTCATTTTATTTGTTTTATCAAATAAAATAAAAAACTGCGTTTATAAGTAACACATAAATTATTAGATAATACAGTATATTCATTAAACTTTCCGATGATATCACAAATGAAAAGTAAAACAAACCGAACCGAGCCATAATTTTTGGGCTTTTGAGTATATATATATATATATATTTTTAAGGCCGAACTAAGGCCCTTCTCTTCTCTGTTCTCTCGATCGACCGGCGATTCTTCGACCAAGCGCTCTCTCTCCACTGCGGTTTCTTATGGAAGAAACGTCCAAGCTGCAGTTGCCGGAGACTTTCCTTAGCTTTTTAGAGGCCAATGGCCTTGATCCTTCAATCTATACTCACGGAGATTCAATTCCACGCTATGTAAGGTAACTAGAGACCTCCTTTGCTCTTTTCCTGAATCCGGATGTTTAGTATTGAAATCCAGAGGTCCGTTTGAAGGTTGAAACCTGGGTGCGAGGATGTTGTCCAAGAGATTGAATCTGAAATTTACTTCAAGCTGGAGAAGGTGAATTGGTTACCTGGGTTTTACTCCATTCCTCCAGATGTTCATATAGCGAGGTCCAAGGCATATCAGCAAGGGAAGGTGAGAGAGCAACCAATAAAGTTCCTCGCTAATGTCAAGCTGCCTTATTTCTTCTTTTTTTTTTTGGATTTTTGTGGGATATTTCAGATGTACGGAATCGACGCAGCTTCCGGTGCTGCTGTTTCAGCTCTTGGTATCTCCCCAGGAGACCATGTCTTAGATCTTTGTGCTGCTCCTGGTAATTATTTAATTAATACATCCGTGTTGATTGGTGGCTGGTTGTGTATGTAGTGTGTATAACATAACAACCTCTTTTTAACGGGGATACTCTCAGGTGCTAAACTATGTATGATGCTAGACCTACTGGGTGACAAGGGGACTGCAACGGGTGTCGATGTAGCAAGGCATCGCCTTGCTGCCTGCAGAACAATGCTTCAAAAGTATGGGCTCGGTGAAATGAGCCGGCTTTTCCTTGCTGATGGAATAACTTTCTCAGTGCCACCTACCATAAACCTACCATGTAGAGCCAGCAACGCCTCGAAAGTTATAACCCATATGTTCATTTTTAAGCTTTCGTAACCTATGCAAAAGAGTTCATTTGCTGTGGTTATATCCAGGTGGGTCATGTGCGGACGATCATGAAGAAACATTCAAGCAGTGGACTTCTCGTAAACCTTACAAAGAAAGGAAACAAGTAGCTAAGACCAGGAATAACTTTGTTTTGCCGCAGAATGGAGAGACGGAAATTATTTTCTACGGACAGAATTCTGGAGTATTAGGGCTAAAGAAGAAGGAACTTTATAGATCCCTTGACCAAAATGATTATGCATATTGTGGGTATGATAAGGTAAAGTTGTGATATGCAGATACAGTCACTTAAAAGCAACATAAACTAAAGAATGAAGTGTGTGATTTTGCAGGTTCTTGTGGACGCAGAGTGCACGCATGATGGTTCAATCAAGCATATCCAGAAATTTGAGCAATGGGGTTGGACAACGTTGGAACGCCGTGTACTGGATGCTGAGAGAACCGATAGAAACTTGACAGCTCTTCAGGTAAATTTCAGTAAGACCGCTTGTGTCTCTGTGCATCTGTCCTTGTTATTACCTCTGAGCAATCATTGACAGGGTCTATGTTTGCAGTTAAATCTACTGAGAAATGGATTCAGATTGTTGAAACAAGGTGGCACTCTTGTATACAGCACCTGCAGGTAGAATACAATAAGCTCTGTCTGTGATTTAAGCCTTTTTATATCTTTTAACATGAACCAGTGATCTAAGTTGTGTAACTATCAGTCTGACACTTGCCCAAAACGAAGATGTGGTGGATCGGTTCCTTGCTGAAAGCTCCTCTGCAGGTACATAAAGTATACTTTTGAACAAATCATCGAAACCTTAGTGTGTATTATCCGTCAATAATGTGTCCTTTGGAAAAAAGAAACGAACTTTTTGAGGTCTCCGCAGGTCAGATTTTGTATGAATCTTGGATTTTTCGTTCTTTTACTTATGGACTAGTGAGATAAACAAACAGAAAACTGGGTGATGATGATGCAGAGCTCCAAGAGATTGAAACGGCCAAGGAATGGCCGTGTAGAAGTGGCCGCACTCCCAAAACAGTACGTTTTGACCCTTCCACCTCAGCAACCAGTGGCCTTTTTGTTGCGAGAATCAGGAAATTGCCACCCAAAGAAGCAGAGAAGAATGTGTCGTGATGCCGCTGTTATCTATTCTAATCTCACTTAAAAAAGGGTTGTTAGGTTGATGACTCTACTCAAAGTTAGCTACTTTTAGCTTTATCTTGTCTGTCTGAAGAATAGAAAGTGGATTGCTTAGAACCATTTAGTTTTAGAATTTCCTAGTCCCAATTCATGAACTGCAGCTTATTTGTGTCCACTTGAATTTGCTATCTCTGCAGTCCCATAACTTTTCAACTGTCACATTTTTTCTGTACATTTCCGAGTGAGGTTGATTTAACCAAAAATAAAAAAAAGGCGACATTCACATTTTGGTTTGTTGGGTATTCAATTTAGAAAGTAGTCTCCCTTTTTGACCGACTCTTCATTCGATTGGCCTTTTTATTCACTATGATATAGGGAATAAAAAGAGCAATAATCTAGAAAAAGCAAATAACTTGACCAAACGGTGAAATCACACTTGTTGATTAATGTAAACATTGCGCCGTTAACACCTGCAGTAAACAAAGGTGTTGTCCTTCTTCAGTAACTCCCACAGCTCTTCTGCATAGTGCAGGTGTTAACGGCGCAACGTTTACATTAATCAACAAGTGGAGACAAAGCAAAGAAGCAAGGTAAGAACTTTCAAGTGGAGAAAGAAGAGAGTCATCAAGTAATTTCGTCAGAGAGAACAAAAAAATGTATAGAATGTTTTGATGATAATGGCGGCGGAAGAGAGGGAGCTGCTCTCTGTTCAACACTTAGCCTCCCTACCTGCTACTTTTTATATCCTTGGCGTCGTGTCACGACTTGTATTATTGACTAATTAAAGGTAATTCTCCACCGTCTAGTGACGTGGCCTAACATTACTGGTTAATGGACGAAAGTTTAGAGGCCAGTTTCGAGTAAATTACCAAATTAAAAAAAAAAAAAAACATGTCGAACCGATGGTTTTTGACACGTACTCCATTTTATGCAATTTCCCCATCTTTTCATTGTTTCTTTTTTCCCCATGCAAAAAGCAAAACTATATCCAAAAAGAAGAGTATTAAACCATTTAAAATAGAAAAAAATTAACAAAACTAATAAATGCTGCTATTTTCACGGTTTATAATGATGCTCTCTGTTAATTGTTGATAAAAAATCCTTCAACAAAGTCAAGGAAGAAGAAAGATGCAGAAAATGAAGAATTGACAGTTTTATATCTACATAATAATAAGAATACTAATAATAATATACCCCTCAAAAGGCACAAGCTTCCTTCCTTAGTAGACTTCCACATTCCACTGCTCACTCCTCTTCAATTGCTTCTTGTACTCCAACCAATCGATCCCTGTTCGAAGAAAATTAAGACCATGGCGCAGAGAGACTTGGGTGGTTCCCAAAAAATGAAATGAAATGCGTTACCATCTTTAGCAGCAAGTGAGACCATGATCTCATCGATACCCTTCTCCATACCCTTAAGACCACACATGTAAACAAAGGTGTTGTCTTTCTTCAGTAACTCCCACAGCTCTTCTGCATACTCTGCCATTCTTGTCTGTATGTACATTTTCTCTCCCTTCTCGTTCGTCTGCTCTCTGCTCACTGCAAAGTCCAGCCTGAAGTTTTCTGGGTTCTTCTCCTTCATCTTCTCAAACTCCTGTCATTATCTAAACAGGTCAACCAGCTCTTCGTACAAGACAACATTAGTTTACTGAGGAAAGTGACTAGGATTACCTCCTTGTAAAGCAGTGAGCTGCTTGTGGGTACACCCAAGAAGAGCCACGCCAAACCATTGAACTAACGATAAAGCCAGCCAATGTCAATTGGTGAGTGAGTTACTATAATTGGAAACAACTGTGTGAGAGAGTTTGCTCTTGGGTTCACCTTGTAGTCCTCGTGCTCCTCAAAGAACATTTTCCACAAAAATGATCTAAATGGAGCAATTCCGGTTCCTGTTCCAAGCTAAGCAAACCGAAAACAAGAAGTGATCACTAGGAATGTTGATAAAGTAATTTGAAATTCTTCTCCAGGAGAGGCCATTAGATTATATGACATACCATGATGATGGTGGCATTTGGGTCTTTAGGCATAAGCATTTCCTTCCCAACTGGTCCAGTGATCTTTGCCTCATCACCCGGCTTCAAGTCACCTGAAAAAGAAAAAAAAATACACCACAAAGACTAAGAACAGTTTTAATCCGTAATCAAGACCCATTGTTCTTCTTCTTCTTCGTCTTACACAAGAAGTTGGAGCAGACTCCCTTGACAAGCTCTCCGTTATCGTTTGTGTAAACCAATCTCTTGACACAGAGAGAAACCTACAAAAAAGCATTGCAGATAAGAGAAAGATCAAGTCTGTAAATTTCGTCTTCATTGTTTACTTGTCATTGTCAGAAGGAAAGCTCACGGTTTTGGAGTCTCCGAAGTCACCAATGGCACTGCTGGCGATTGAATATAACCTCAGCTTGTGGGGCTTCCCGTTCTTGTCAATTCCATCTGGAATCACTCCTATGGATTGCCCTTCTCTGTACGGAACCTCACCTAGTTCATCATATTTTTGTACCAAAGCTAAATTACATATCGCCTCAATCCAATCCATACGCAATTATTCCTGAGAAAAATCAAACCCTTGTCATCGATATTTGGATTTGCGGTGGGGAGAAGCGTACCTTCGGTGGTGAAGACGATGTGCCAGGTTTCACCGGGAGCATCATCGCCAGTGATCCTGGTGTTCAAGAGGCACCGACCAGTGTAAGGGTTCTTAGGTTTGAATTTGTTGACAACAATTCCTTCTTCCTGTTTCTTTGACTCCTTCTCTACTTTAACCGGTGCCTCTGTTGTCAGCTGAGCCTTCACTCTGCCCCCAATACACGCGTCTCTGTAGCACAGTGTGCTCTGGACATATACCAATTACGCATGGAAACAGATAGCAACCTGTGATTAAGAAGATGATAAAAAGGAAAGAGATGATACCTTGTTGAGGAAAATCCTCTGAGGGGAGACGAAGGAGGTTTTGGTGGGGAGAGACGAGGACTTGGAGGAAGGAAAAGAGACTGCAGCACTTATTGCAGCAGCCATGTTTGATCAATAATCGAAGAAGAAGAAGAAGAAGTAGCGATGGGCCTCGGTCTTTCTTCTGGCAAAAAAAAAATATCAGAAAAAAAGGTTAGAGGAAGCTATATGATCAGGCTCCTTGTGATTGGATATGTGTGTAGATTGTGTGAAGGAGATTGTGTCAGAGGATAAGTTATTACAGCTTATCATTGTCCCACTTCAGCATTGCCGATTTCATGCGCCTAATTGTCTACATATCACACTATCCACCCACATTCAAAACATGTTCACTATATACTACTTACTGGGCTACATTATGGGTTTCATCAAATTCTATGGGCCTCTTGGACTCATCTACTTTTACTGTTTGACATAGGCCTCCGGTTCAGTTATTTCGGTTTTTGGTTACTTCGGATTGGTAAAACTTTTACCGAAATTAACCGAATTAAACTTCCGTTCGGTTCGATTTGGTTTTTCACTTTTAATTAAACCAAAGTTTTCCTTTTTCTTTAGTTCGGATAAATTGGTTATTTTCGGTTAGTGTGGTATATTCAGTTTCGGTATTACAAATTTATTTATAGGGCCAATTTAATTAGAATCCAGTCCAGTTTGCTATCGATTATATCATAATAATTGGGCCAATATATTAACTTGATTTAATTTAAAAAATAAAATGATATGTGAGGAAATATACTTCATCAAGGCTCAAATAATCATTGATATCGTCTGCAGATATATGAATATGTACAGAAAAGATCAAAGAGAGAGAGGGAGACCAACTACAAAAAGCTCCAGCCTTTATCTTCTTGCTTTACACGTAGGTGCTAGGTGGTGGTATTAAGCAACAAGGTATCATGCGTTGGCTGTTCAAGAAATCAACATCAGACTCGAAACAATGAATCAATTGAAATTGAAACCCCTTGATCCTTTTGACTGGTAAAGGTCCAGTCTGCCCTTGGCCTCCTGCAACAGAGCTTCTAAGCTCTCCAGCTGTGTAACCCAAGACTGCTTCGAAGCCCACTCCAACACTGCCAGAACCTCGTCCTTTGCCAGCTGCTCGCTATCCGGGACATTAAATGCTATGTAACATAGGAGCTCTAGTGCCGGAATCTGAACGCCACTCTCTCCGAAGTAGGCCAACTGCACAAGATGTTTCCCTCCTCCAGCTTCTATAATACTCCTCGAGTGATCTTTGTGCAAGTAATTCTCCGTGCAGGCGAATTTGGTGAGGGCAACCGCTCCTTCCCCTGTCACTTCGGGCTCTCTTTCGTCCAGAAGCTTCACCAGAGGCCCAATCATCCGTGTCTCTGTTGCTCTGAATGTTCTAGCAAGGTTCCCGATGGTTCTGATGCAGGGGATGAGTAGCTCAGAATCAGCAATCTCAATGATTCTAAGCACTTGATCAACCACAGCCTTGCAGGCTGGGGAATTCGGCTTGAATGCGGAGCGTCTCAGGTCGGCGTCCTGCTCCGCAACGGCCGTGATCTCCATCAATGCCATAGCTGAGTTGTATCTGACCTCTTCGTTACCCTTTTCTATCAGAACAGCGAAGCAAAGGAGAGCCCTTGACTCTGTGATGCTTTTGCAGATAGTGGAGTTGCCTTTCGCCAGCTTCCACAACGCCCTCGCCGCCATCGCCTTAATCTGACACTTGGTCGCTGCGTCTTCCAGCTCTCGTGTCTTGGAAGTCGAATTCTGGTGCTGCTGTAGATTGCAAGGGGGCTTAACGCCGTTACTCTGGATCACACCATTGCTCGTTGACTTCTTCGGAGCGTTCGCCCTGACCACCATGGTGTTGACGACGACATTGTGCATCTGATTCGGCATTTGCTTCCCCGTCGGATGGGGAATCGAACTCTGATCCTCGTCCACACCCTTGGCCAAGGCGGTGGAGGAGGGTGAGGCAGAATTAGGGCTTTCCTTGGCGAGAACCACCGCGTGGTGAATGGAGGTAGCTTTGTTGTTGGCAATGGCGTACTTGCTGTACTTGCTGTGCTCTTGGACCGTTTCGAACGCCAAGTGACCTACAAGTAGCCGAATCGCGTTGTGCTGAGCGAACACGTCTTGGCATTTGGGGTGATTCGACACAAGCTCCGAGGTTGCCCACGCAACCACCGCCTGGACCTTCATTGGTCCTTCTTTGAGGACTTTTCCGAAAACGGAACACGCGCCGCCGTGTATCATGTGCTCCACGCTCTCGGGGTCTCGACCCAGTAAACCTAACGCACGAGCCGCGTTCTCTTGCCCCTCCGGTTTCCCTTCCTTGAGCAGTTTAAGGAGAGGCACGACGCCTCCTTCCTCGATGATAAGCTTTGTGTAGCGATCGTTATCACGCGCCAGAGATACGAGCGAGGCGGCAGCATCGGAGCGGTCTTCCAGGGATCCGGTGTAGAGAATGGCAATCTGCTCCCAGATCAGGCAGAGGATGGGCTCGTTGGCAGCGATTGGAGGAAGACCAAGGTAACCAGCGTCGCCGCGATCCTCAGCCGGAGCGGAGACGCGGAGGAGCCAGGAAACGTCACCGAGAGAGTTCTCCAACTGAGCGGACATCTTGCGGAAGGCGGCGGCGGGGATGATGGTGAAGACGCGCTTCATGAGGCCGTTGGCTCGGCACTTAAGGACAAGGGAGAGAGCCTTCTCGAGCATCTGCTCAGTGTCATCGATGATCCGGCGAGTGGGGCGCTCGTAGAGGTCGGAGCTAGCGCGGGCAGCCTGGCGGAGTAGACCTGCGAGCTTCTCGGTCTTGGCCTTGAGTTCGCCGCACTCCTGCTTGAATGAACTAGCCTCATCAGCGGCTTTGACCACCTGGTCAGACAGTTGGATCGGCTTCGCTAGGATTTGCTTTACGATATCCGCCATATCAGATCAATGGCAAACCCCAAAAAAACAAAAACTTTGAGGAATTGGATCGGAAATGAGAATGGAAAAGGAAGTGAATCGAATCAATCAATCCATGGCAATGAGATTGAGATGAAGAATCCTTGTTTCTTTCTTTCTTTCTTTTTCTATATGTCCCAAGAGAATGTCAAAGTTCCGAAATGACTAATATACCCTTCTGTATGAATTACTGACTTTTCCACTCTCGGGGCAAACCATATGTTAATATTGTATATGCCCTTTAAGAAAAATAAACATATGTGGAAATTATCAAATCTCTATGTCCTTACAACATTGAAACGTGACCACGTCTGTTTACATTCACCCAACCTAGAATAATGCAAATGTTGGACTACATCCATCGCTCGCCGATATTAATCATTATTTATAAAAATGAATTCGTTGGAGAGAGAGTAGAGCCACTCAGATCCTCGCTGGAGGATCATGGAAAACAATACCAAAGGCTGTGTGTTGTGTTGTGTTGGTTTGGTGGTGCTCTCTCACACACACATATAATAATATTATCAGAAGAATTGGGAAAATGAAAATTACAGCTGGAATCTATCTTTCTTTGGTTTGGTTGCTTCACACAACCAAACTAGTTACTTATCACTACAACCTCCCTCCCCCAAAAACCCACTTATCTTACATATATTGATAAGACAATATCACATCCCAACAACATATTAAATTACCATTTTGACTATCGAGGATTCCTGTGGCCTGCTGGGCTTGCAACTCTCTGCGAACTTATGCTCGCTGTTCGTAGAAGTCTTCTGAACTCATGCAGACTTATTTTCCCGTCTCTGTCTATGTCTGCTTCATCCAGAAGTGGGTCTATTGAGCCTCTTAACCCCGTGTGCTGATCAATTCACCAACGCTTTCATTTTCTTTTTCTTTGCCCAATCATAACTACTCAACAAAACAGAACAAGAGCTATTATTTGTATGCTTACCATTCGAAGCTCCTCAGGCGTTATATACCCATCTTTGTCAATGTCGAATTTCTCAAAAGCTGCTCTCGATCTTAGCTGCCATTTCTCTGAATCATGTTCTTCCAATTGATGAACATGTAGTGCTGCTGCTACAAACTCTGTGAAGTCCACTAACCCGTCAGTGTTGCTATCAATCTGTGCCCACCAAAGATACAACGGTTTCAGATTACATCGAAAATGCATCTCTCTTTGGTAGTGACATACCCCCACAGATGCAATTACAATGAAAAATAAAACTATAACTACCGCTTGAAGGATCTCAGCAACTCGTGAATCCTTCAGTTTCCAAGGAAGATCTTTGGCAAGTGCCTGTAGACAAAGACATATACCATATTATCCGATCATGCGTAGACGTAATTAGTATTGTTCATAAAGCAAATTTGTGATAAAGTTCACTTACCTGTCTCATCTCCTCAAGACTAATGACACCGTTTTTATCCACATCAATTGCATCAAACTGATCTCTGAGATCAGAAACCTCTGCCTCGTCTAGTGTGCTAGCAAGCGCCTGCCAGAAAGGGGACACAAAGCATAAGAGAGATGTCCTAATCTCTTTGTTTTTGTTTTTTTTTGTTTCTAACAACTTCCTCGTTCGGCTTACCCGTAAAGCAAACTGCTTTAGACGGCTGTATCTCACAAACTGACGTAAGTTGTTCAGAACTGAAATATCGACAGGGATATCAGTGGCATTTCCTCCTTCTCTAACCCACGCATGTGCTGGAAAGGCAAGAGACATAACAGCATTAGTCTAAAGATTCATTTCCAGATGATAAAAGCACTAACTAGTGCTCAAAAGCAAGAACCACATACACAGGGCTTGTGCAGCAGTTAGCCGGGCTCGTGGGTCTTTTACAAGTAACTTTTTAACAAAATCTTTTGCGCTGTCGCTTATGGTTGACCATGGTTTGCGACGGAAGTCAGGTTTGTTCCTTAAGACCTACAGACATAATTAGACAAGAGGTTAGCAAGAAGTCAGAAAGAAATAAGAAAAAGGTATACATATATAGAAATCCAATGAAAGGATATTTCAACTACACCTCCTTAAATATACCGTCCTCTGTCCTATCCCAGAAAGGCCGCCTTCCACAGAGTAAAATATACGTAATAACACCAATGCTCCACACATCTGATTCAGGCCCTGATCTCCGCTTTAGTACTTCAGGAGCAACATAATAGGCGCTACCGACAATGTCATGGAACCTTTTCCCTGGGAAAGATTGAGTTTTTTTATCAAACAAATCAACAGCATAGGCTCTTACACTTTGTTTGTGTGGGTTTTGATAGCTTCTAGTTACCTGGTTTAATGAAATCCGATAAACCAAAATCTGTAGCCTTTAGAGGCGAATCCAGTTTAGCTGATTTGAACAAAAAATTCTGCAGAGGAAAGAGGAGCACAAGTTTACTAGAAATCACCTCAGCTGCTGTTCCTAAGAGCTAGACAAGAGAATGTACCTCTGGTTTCATATCTCTATGTACAAGACCGTGTAGATGACATTCTCCTGCGACTTTGAGCATCTGCCTTACGACAACCGCTGCATCTTTTTCGGAGTAACGACTATCTTTCCTGAAAAAAAAATGAAAAAATGAGATGGGCATTTCTTTCTCATAAAACCGGCAATAGATTAAAGATGCTTACTTGGATAATATCCGATCCAGCAACTCGCCTCCCTCGCACAACCTAGAGTAAGGCAAGAGTCAAATGTGAATGGCGATACATGATGGATCAAACTAGTACTAGTCTGATTGCATAAAATGACGCCATATAAAAGATAACAACGGAGACTCACTCCATAACTATATACACGTAGTCTTCATCCTCAAAGGCATTGTGAAACTGTACAACGTTCTCGTGGCCTGAAAGAGCTTGAAGTATCTGAACCTCTCGCTTGACGTCCTCAACCGCAATAGGAAGAACCATCTGTGAGCAAAAACCGTGAGTGACCCAAAGCAGAGGACGATACAGTAACTGTCGAACAATCAAGAAGAATTCTAATGATTCGTGACATAGTTTACAAATTCTCGTTGGGAATCAATCGAGTTGATACGAGTGCTTTTTAGAGGGAGAAAGTAGAAAGAGGAATCAGTGTTGAATGAAATAAGATTTAAACTTTGAGCCGTGAACCCATTGAATCAACATAGATATAAATGATTGTTGAATAGTAGATAAGAATGGAGAGTTGTGAAATGAATTGAGAAACCCAGTGAAGCTTAAAAAAAAAACCCTAAAGCGAGTAGTAATATACCTTACTCTTATCGAGCCTCTTAACGGCGACAAGATCTCCATTGGCCTTGGTGATGGCAACGTAAGTATAGCCGAATTGACCATGACCCAGCAACTTGCCGATGGTATATTGGTCGTGGAAATCTTTGGCGAATCCAAAATGGGTACGCTTGCCGCATGGGATGGAGCCGGATCTCCGCTTGGTGGTGGTGGTGGTGGTGGTAGAGGGATTATCGTTGTTGTCCTTGGGATTGGGAGGAGTCTTAGACTTGGGGCTCTTACATTTTCCTTTACGGTTGTGATGATGAGCGTTGTTGGTCTGGCTACTACTTCTTCTGCTGCTGCTGGCACCAGTGACTCTAATGGCGGAGAAACACACACCCATGGCTAGACTAGAACTGGAGAGCGATCCAGGAATCCAAAGGGAGATGACAGTCGAACATGGAAGACTTGGAATTGAGAGAGAGAGATTAATAAACACACAAAAGAACTGAATAAGAGAAGAAGAGAGGAAGGAGAAGAGGGTTGAGTTGGTCAAACCCAAAGAGCGAGTGAAGAACGAAAGATCCTTTGGACTTTCCCTCTCTTTGCCTTTTCTTCTTTTTTCTTTTTGGAGATTTATATATACAAAATTATGTATGATATTTAACTGCCATTTAATTATGTTTAGGACAGTTAATAAGTTTTGTTTTGTTTGATTTAAGATCCTAAAATGGTGTGAAAGCCAAGACTAACCGAAACAAGCTCCATACGTGTAACACCCCCCCCCCCCCCCCGACAACATCCCCAAAGACTTCAAACAAACTTAGTTTTTGCATTATTATTGTCACATTTATTAGATTCTAACCAACTCTCTAGAGTATCTAACCCATCCTAGATTGGGTTCAAAGTCGCTTTCTCCAAAATGCAACTCTTTGCGTCATTAATCTTCCATTTTCTGCTGATTTGTTTTGGTCTACCAAGTTGACTTGGTCTAATCAAATAATTGTTCCATTCAAAATTGTCTCAGTCACAGTTTTTTTTTGTTGTTGAATACTAATCTTATGATATACTAGTATTTTTTTTTAACTAAGGTATACGTTGTGTGCTTTCAGTAGGTCTACTTACGAGTTCTTCCGAATCGTAACAACAATTTCTCTCCTTTTTTTTCTTAAAACCGGTGACGGTGAATCACTTTCACGTGCCACGCCAACGCACAACCGTATCCCAATAACTCTTGAATTGGTACTAGTATCAAATATATATTTTTTTTTTTTTTGTTAACATCAAATATATAATTTAATTCATAATAAACTTTTGAACAAATAAATCAATAAATAACCGATGTATGTAGTAATGATGACAGGAGGCACTTTTTTAGCCGTATGAATCTGAACTGCTTTTGCTTTTGTCTTTCTGTTTTCTTTTTTTCCTATATAGTTGTCCAGATAGAAAAACGTGTGCCATGTTGATGTTAGCCTAAACAATTATAAATATTAATTATAGATAGTGGGCCTTACCTAAGAGTTTTTGATCACTCATTAGGCGTCCAGGCCGTTCCATGTTTAAGGCCGTTCTTGAGCTAATATATATGACTAATCGATTTCTTTGGCATTAACAAAAACCATGTGAAAGAGCTATCACCTTCTAATTTTTCGCAGGACTGCCCGTCAAGTTGAACAGGTCTTATCTTTATTTTGTTTCTTCGTCTGAACATAATCCCATAAGCTACTCTTTTAAGATCTATAGTTGTAGACACCATCCTCTAAAAAAGAAAACAAAAAGAGTAACCATATGTCTCTCCCTTTATCACCAAGTAAGTTGAATTATTCTCTCTTCCTCAATGACCGCATGCATTTCTGCGTTATGTCTCTGGATTTTTCACTATGCATGCAACTTGCAACTTTGCAAGGGTAATAATTGGATTTCTTTGGTGAAAATCATTTAATTTGCCCTTCCAATCTATTTATGTATCATTGAAAAAAATATCATATAGATATCGTATTTTTTTTCTTTTTAAACATCTATAAATTATAATAGTCGTCTTCATAATAAAAATGTATTACACTTGAAAAATGAAATTAGACATGAGTTGGGCAACAACGTCGCCAATGCCGTTACCGTCCGTGACGCCCCTCCACGTCGGCTCCTTTACTTTTCCTCCGGCTGTTACGTCGCCCGCCTCCTCTAAAAAGATTTTTCCTGGCGTAGGTTAGCATCAACAGTCGAACGCACGCAATTTTTTAGATAGAGTTATGTATTAATATAATGTGTGGCTAACTTGCGCACGCAGGGGTACGAGAGATTGAGATTGAAGGCAAGTTGGTGATTGTGACGGTCATCGGAACTTACCTCGAAGCTATCGCAGTACCGTCACTCTCCGCTAAGTGGAAGGGCAAGGATGCAAAGGAGTTAATTAACGGAATCCACCTCCTTCTTCCGATCAACTCATTGCAAGCAGGCACAAACTTATTATTTACGTGGAACTCTACATCACTTTTGTCTCACGTAATTACGTCTTTGTTGAATTTTTCGGTCTGTTGAGGGGAAAAAGATGCGTTTGAAAAATTCATAAGGGTGACGATGAAAGTGAGATTGACTGGGACACAATACTCGGAAAGAGTAGCTGAATACTGCGAGGAGATCTTGAAATCGTGAGGGGAATACAGAAAGAGTGAGGCTAAAGCTATCGGAAAATTCCTGAAGGTGTTCAAAGACCAAGATTTCTCTCGAGGCTCTTCAATCCTCTTCGCTATCTGCCCTAACGGCTCTCTTACAGTGAGTGAGCTTCTTAATTCATTTAATCATTTTTCTCCAACACTCCAACATGCGAGGTTAATACGAGTGATCAATGAACGAATGTCTTTGTGTGTTGTCCAGATTGGGTTTTCGAAAGACGAGAAAATCTCGAGATGTGGAAATGCAGTGATCAGGGAAATATAATTGTTGGGTGAGGCAATATAATTGAATCTATGATTGGAAAGAATGGTGTGTCCCCTGAAACTAAGAAGAGCCTCGCTCAGAGATTCTCCAAGATTATGATCAACGTCCAACACATTTGCTAAAGAGAATTCAAATTAAAGAGCTCATCCATAATGATCATTTCAACTCCTTACTTAGGCTTTAGCCCTTTCACTTACAGACTCAAATAAATGTCATGCGTCTTATGACAGGCAAAGAAAATGTGTTATATGGCCAACTTAATCAATTTATTTCTTGTACCAAATTATGATTTATAATAAAAAGTTTGGAATAAGCCGTAAATCAAAAAAAAAAAAAATAACATTAAATCTTGCAGTGAAAGACCCCCAGAACGAAAAAGAAGAACTGAGAGTGTAAGAGGTCATATTTTATAATCTACTAGGTTAATGTTTGTTTGATCAAATAATAATGCACTGCATTAATTAGTGTAGTTTTGATCAAATAATGACGTGTGCCAGTATAGAGACTATGGGCTTTTAAAATGAGGCGCAATAAGGGAGGCAAAGGCCCATACATAATCCGTCATCAAAGGAAAGTCGTAACGGCTAGTTTTCTGAGTCGGATCCTTCCTTCCATACCTGTAAGAAAAAGTGAGAGAGAGAAGTCCCAACGGCTAGTTTCTTTGAAAACCCTATCCCTTATGCCCTGCCTTTAAATACTAACACCCACTTGTCCATTTCTCTCATAGTGTTTTTTATTCTCCTTCTTCGTTCACTTTTCCCAGAAACTAATCTACAGATCTAGAGGTTTAAATCCCAATGGAGACACCATCATCAACGAGAAGAGTCACGAGGTCTCAGACCCTCTCTGCCACCCATCATCTCTTGCCATCAAGTAAGCCTCAATGTTTCTCTTTTTCCTGAATCGATTTCCCAGTTTATACATATGGCGTAATTTCAGAGAATAGTGTCCTAATTAATTGTTTGTTGAGAATCTTGTTTTTGTGGTTCTGGATCCTGTCTTTTCCCTTCAGACTAATTTTCGGATTTCCATTTTCAAACGATCTTCTTCTGATCAGATCAAGGCAAAGAGAAATCAGAGGAGTCGGATAAATGTCAGTCGAAATCAAGGCAAAGAAACGGTGCAAAGGCGAAGCAAGACCGGTCAGCATTGTTCGACATAACCAACGACTCGCCGATCGTAGGATTGGCGATGCAGACTCCGTCTTCAGGAGTGGTGGGTAAGAGGAATATGAGCAGAATCAAGAGCACTCCTGGATCTGGTGAGGCTCTCTTGAGAGGCCAAGTCAAGACTCTGTTGCAGAAGGTTGAAGAAGAAGCAGATCTTACCAAGATTTCTGTGGAATCTCGTCCCTTCATCCATCTCGTTAATTCTCCAATGGGACTTCTCGCCCCGACTCCGGCCAACACGCCCCAAGTTCCCGATTTCTCGGACGGAGTGCAGATTGTGATCACATCTCCGGCTGTTGCGGGACAGCCATCTTTCCAGGTGGACGAAAGCAACATCTCCGAGGAGAAAGAAGAGAGCTTGTTAGAGAAGAGTCCGAGCATAACTCGGTCATTACTGCTGGACTTTAGTGATAAATCAGAACTATGGGAGAGCTCGGACTGCTCCTCTGTGGTGACTCAGAACGCAGAGGATGATGATGATGAGGAGGAACAAGCAGATGGAGGGATTGTGGATGGGTTGTGCCAAGGAATGAGGAAGATGAGCTTCGCAGGGAAGCACACTCGATTTGTGTACGACAGTGAAGATGAAGAGATTGTGGAGGCGAAAGAGCAATCTCCAGGAATGTTGCGTTTGAAAGGCTTTCCTACACCAAAAGGAAAACATGTCAGATTTGCCGGCGACCAATGATATCTCATTTTGGAGTTTGCTGTTGTTGTTTCATTATTCTCAATTCTGCTTCTTGTTATTTTTCAATAACTATAGTGGAATCGGAATATGACGTTTCTTCTTTTTTTTTTTTTTAATACAGTCCATCCAAAATTAAATATCGAAAATCATGATTAGAAAGTATTCTAGCATTTTGAAAATTGATTATCGTAATAAAGTGAATAGTTATAGCACCCCTCTCACATGTCTCTGCAAATTAGTCAGTCTTATTGGTTCATCGATTTTGATAAAGAGAAACGCTTCGTTTCTTATCAATAAAAACCACTCTACTTGGTCAATTCCTAATAAATACAAAATTATGTATTGGATATCTCTGAGCTGTACTTTTCGACATTAAACATGACACAATTAAGAAAATAACCAATGTCGTAAATATATGATGAAAGCATCAGAATATGTCTATATGTAGGATGCTCATATCAAAAAGTAATATCTCTTTCAAATTGGTATTGGCCGGTGAGTTCGGTCAATGAAATGTATAAATATGTGTTTATGTATATACAATTCTTTTTACTCCAATATATATATATATATTGATGAAAACTTGCACATGTGAAATCATGTGAAAACCATCAGATGCATTCTCTATTTATTATGTAGCAGCGCCTTAAGACAACTCCTTCAATCTCTGTCCCGTCTTGTAAATCCATTCATAGACACAATTCTTTCTCTGATCGATAAGTTTGTATAACTACGTTGCGACTACCAAGAAAAAGACAAAAAATAAAAATGAGCCACCTAACATAAAATGCTTTAAATGGGCTATTTGCATGCGAATAAGATATGGTCTTAAAATGTCCCGACCATGTTATAATAAACACACACACATTAAATTATCATTCACCAAAAGTTGAACTTGACCGGCCATGGACGATTTTTATATCTTTGATATTAGAACTTGGGATAAGAAAAAAAAAAAAAAAAGAGAAACAAGCAAAAGACAAAACCAATCGATGATAAATAAACTGCGCCACTCTCTCTATTCGATCATTAGATTCTTGTGTATAAATAAAACCCCACATGCGCGACAGCTGAAGAGGACGACACACACCAATACATCATCATAATCACAACTCTTTTTTTTAGATGAAGACGAAGAACTCCGGCGCCGGATTTTGTGTCCCCCGTGTAAAAACCAACTCAAGAACTACCGGTGATGGGGATATTAGTGCCACCCCCATGACTCTCCTCGACCGTTTTCGTGAAGCCGTTCTCCGACTCATCATGATCTCTGCCACCTCCAAGCCCACTCCTCGCCGCCGTAACAAACAACCGCCGACTACAGTCCGCTCCCAAAAGTACTATAACCCAGCCGATACATATCACAATGAAGCCGTGGCCGACTGTATCGAGTTTATCAGAACCAACAAGGCCATCGGTGTTGAAAGCGACCGCTAACGCCGTCGCTCATTTCTATTGATTGTTGCCTCTTGCTTTAGTTTGTGTCTTGGTAGATATAAATCATATGTAGGTGGGTGAAATAAAATGATGTAAAGAAACAAAAAAAAAAAAGCTACCGTGTCTTGCTTAGTATTCACAAATTTTAATAAGGTAAACTTCATGATTTTCACATATAAACCAATCATTATAATCAACTACATACTAGTATCCTGTGAAGTTGGTGACTGTTAAAGCGTTCATGTTTTGCTACCGAATAAGACTTACAGACATGATAAATACACCTTAACTTCAATTTCGTATATATTGTTTTTTTTTTGGAAAAAAATTGTAATTCACTCGGTAATTATTGTATGTATATGGTTCAAACTTTATAGTAGGAAAAAAAATCGATTATTGTAATAAGTTTGTAATCCGTTGATGGTCAAGTCAATACGATCCGCGGTCCACCCGACTCTATCTCTCCTAAGGCCTGTAATTTGGAAGCGCTGGTGGGCCCAATTGGATGTTGAATGGAAAGTGCATCAGATAGGCCTAATATTTATTACATGAGAGCCCAAACTCTAATTTTTGGCCCAAATAGAGAACTCAATCATTTAAGGGGGTGGATGACGTCGATCAACTCGGAGCCCTTGTTAGGGCCGTCGATTGTGGTTGAAGCGTTGGAGAAATGGTTGGTGAGTATCGTTAGTGTCATGAGATATTCCGTTGGGCGGTTTGACGTGAGTTTAATTGATTGTCCATGGCGGAATTTGCAGGGGCGCAACCCGAGAGAGAGGACCGAGTTTCTCTGGAACTCACTGAAGAAATTCTACAGAGCATGGAAGCTGGTGCTGTTTTCAGAGACTATGTAATTTCTTCCACTCGTAGTAGAGGGTTGATTCGTGTCTATCTCTCGCTCAACTTCATCCATGTGTCTCTGATTCATCTACCTTATGTATTTTTCCCCCCCTACGGTCATTTAAAATGATAATATATGGTTTTTGCAGAATTGCAGGATCAGCTCGATTGACTTTCACAAAACTTCGAGTTATATGGTGACGGCTAGCGACGATGACTCAATTCGTCTCTATGATGTTGCTAGCGCTACGTCCGTTTCAAACTCCTAAAATTTTTGCCTTGAGGATTTCTCTAGACATTCCAACTTCGTCTTCAGTATATAAAAGGTAAAGTCTTCTCGTTTTATTTTTTGTCAGATGTCTGAAGACGATTAACAGCAAAAAGTATGGGGTTGATCTTGTTTGCTTCACTTCGCATCCTACAACTGTCATTTACTCTTCCCGAAACGGATGGGACGGTGAGCCATCTTACGCCAAACTTGTATGTGTACGATTTGATTACCCCCATTGATCTTATATCGCTCGATTTCTGCTTAGACTCTCTGCGGCTTCTCTCGTTGCACGATAACAAGTACTTGCGGTACTTCAAAGGACATCATGACAGGTTTTAAATTTTTTTTTTTATTATTCTTGTTGATCAACTTTACTGGATGCCTGGTGTTAACCTATTTATTTTGTACTCAGAGTTGTTTCGCTTAGCATGTGTTCTGGAGGGGAATGCTTCATCTCCGGTTCTCTTGATCGAACTGTTT
Organism: Streptanthus diversifolius; assembly: GCA_039880935.1. Taxonomy (NCBI): domain Eukaryota; kingdom Viridiplantae; phylum Streptophyta; class Magnoliopsida; order Brassicales; family Brassicaceae; genus Streptanthus; species Streptanthus diversifolius. The sequence continues at coordinate 23,290,815 of JAXGFM010000007.1, read as the reverse complement.
TGCTTTGGGATCAAAGGGTGGAGAAATGCCAGGTAGATTAACATTTTTTTTACCCATAGGCGCATATGCCAGTATTATGTCATTGATCTTCTAATATGTAGCTGGTCATCTGGTTTAACCATAGGGTCTCCTACGAGTCCAAGGAAGGCCTGCTGCTGCATATGATGATCAAGGGTTAGTTTTTGCAATTGCCTTTGGTGGCTACATAAGAATGTTTGATGCCCGTATGTACGATAAGGTTTGTTATTAATCATTAGTTACCGATGGTCCTGCTGTGTCTTCTGCAGCTTGATGTCCCACTGTATTCATTTAATCTTATTTAACGTTGAACATAATATATCATTTTCTCTGATTTGGTTGCTTGGATAGGGTCCTTTTGAAATATTTTCCGTTGGTGGTGATCTTTCTGAGGCAAACGTTGTGAAATTTAGTAATGATGGAAGGCTCATGCTGCTTACAACCATGGATGGTCATATTCATGTGCTTGACTCGTTTCGTGGAACACTCGTACGCGTTCAGCATTCTTTGCTCGTATCTTCTCATGATCAGCATACAAACATAAACTAATGTATCTGACTGACTATTTCTTATATTTTGGTACATTGCAGCTATCCACATATAGTGTAAAACCAGTAGCTGAAGAATCTACATTGGATGCAACCTTCAGTCCTGAAGGGATGTATGTTGTTACAGGTAGTGCTGAGTTTTACCTGATTCAAAAGATTCATTCACAGTTGCTTTATGTAAAAAAAAAGAAAAAAAAACTAACTCCTTTCATTGTTTGGTAGGTTCAGGAGATGGTAGTACGCATGCATGGAGTGTGAGGAGTGGAAAACAGGTTGGACTAGCAATGCAAGCGTAGTTGTTCCCTGGAACTTGACTTGGTATGTTTTGGTGTTAATTTTGGATTGTTGTATGTATGTGTAGGTTCATAGTTGGATGGGTCATGGCAGTGAAGCCCCAGTCATTAAATGGGCTCCAGGAAGTCCCATGTTTGTCACAGGCTCTTCCGAACTTGCTTTTGTTATCCCTGACTTGTCTAAATTGCCAGCTTATGCCACACGGAAATAGGAGACCAATCAGAGACTCTTAGGACTGCTTTCACAAGCTCTACGCTCTGGGGCATGTAGTCTCCTCCCTCGGAGCTTTGCTTCTCTGCTAAAGTTGCTCGTCTCTTCAGACTGTGTTATTGGTTATCATGCCTGTTATTTATTGCTTCACTCTTTTTGTATTCTAAGGGTTATTAACTTTATAGATAAAATTCCAAGTCTTTTTTTTTATAACTTATGTGTGTTATTTACAAGTGCCCCCACCCCCATTGTGAAGGACATGAACTGAAAACGAGATTAAAATTCTACAACTGATCAGAGAGGTGAGATCATGGGCTCGAAGTTATAATGCTGTGCTGGCACACTTTTTGACAGAAGCCCAATAAGGCCCAAACTCCGAAAGAAAGCTAAAAGGTGTTTTCATTATTCCAAAACGAAATCTGACTTTGTGCCAAACTAACTGTGCATCTTCTCCGTGTTGGCAAGTTTGATCCTCAAGCAAACGACCCGTTTTACACACCGAGTCAACCCGACCCGACTTCTTTCCCTCGTCAAATCGGTTGATCGGCCTCCCGAAATCTCCGGTAATACCAATTCTCTGGGTTTTTCATTTGATTTTTCCTAGTTGTTGCTATTGTCTGGCTATGTAATAATAGTCTCTCGTGTCTTAGCGGTTGTTTATTTCGAGGATACGGATTGATCGTTTTTTTTTTGTTTTCTTGAATGATTTGAGTCAATTGCTTCTTGAAGAAGCTGATCTTTTCTTGTAATAGGTTAGATCTCCTTGTTTGACTTTGGAAACTAATGCAATTTCGTGTGCAGCAGCAGCCATAGTCCAAAATCTGTAAGAGATACAACAAACCTTCAAAAACATTAACCTTAGATGTCGTCATGCTGTTTAATGTTCATGCTCGTCTTAATAATTTGTATTTTGTTTATTGCTTGTTAGCCTAACCTGTTGTCATTTTTTTTTTTTTTCTGTAACTGAGTTTCGGCTTTCTGGGATAAAGTGGGTAAGCCTATGGCTGCAAGGCAAGAGGTTTCTGCCTCAGGGGTAGAATCTAAGATCATTGAGGATCATGATATCTGGATGCGAGCCATGGGAAGGAGCCGGTCCAACATCAATATTCTACAAGACAGATTGGTAAATGTTGAGGAATCTGTGCTGCTTTCCAAGGGAGTTTCAGAAATGGAGGTTGATGTTCTCTGGAGCAGAGTGAAAACCGCAACAGCGTTATTGTCCTACCTGAAATCAAAAGCAACAACTGTCGCTGCTGCTGATTTGGCCCAGCTATCACTTGCAGGAACTGACCACCTCAATCTTAGTTGTTGCTTGCCGGATTCTAGATTGTTTGAGACCATTGCTTTCTCTGCATGTGATGGTGCTGACGCTCACCTAAGCATGAAGACTGGTAGGAAACAAGGATCAGTAGATGAACATGATGAGACTTCTGTCACTGAGATGCTAAAGCATGTAGAAACGGTTACAGGCGTAATGGATTCTCTGGCTAGGCGTGCTATAATCGCTGAATCCGAAGCCGCAATTGAGAAAGGGAAGGTTCTGTTGAATCAGGAAGAAATTCAAAGAAAAGTTGGCCAAATCAAGAACATGTCCATCAAGTTAGAGGACATGGAAAAGTTTGCCCTTGGGACCAGTAGTATTCTCGGTGAAATGCGCCAGAGGGTTGATGATCTGGTCGAAGAGACGTCTAGACAGAAGCAAAGAGCTACGGAAAATGAGCAGGAACTCAGTCGTGTCAGGAGAGACTTTGAGTCGCTCAAATCCTATGTTACTAGTCTCATCAGCGTCAGAGAAACACTGGTCTCATCGGAGAAGCAGTTCCAAACAATCGAGAGACTTTTTGAACGGTGAGTTCTACCCCACTTGCCATCTTTTTGGTTTCCGTTCTCGGCATGACAACACTTGTCTTGGGGTAGTTGATCACCATTCCAGAGCAGATTTATTATCGTTTCTAAGTATGCATTCATGGCTATAAAACACAAGTCATCTTTGGGATTGGAGATAAGATTGGTATCCTCGTAGCTAGTTTTTGGTGTTAGATAACGAGTAGTCCCGAGAGTTTCATCTTTTGTGTGTGTAATTAGGAGTCATATTTTGCTGTCTATTGTGATTTTGAGTTCAATGGATGTAAATGTTGATGAAGCAGGCTTGTTGCCAAGACAACGCAGTTGGAAAGCGAGAAAGTGCAGAAAGAAGCAGAGGTTCAGAAACTGATGGAAGAGAATCTAAGACTGACGGCTCTTGTGGACAAGAAAGAGGCGCAGCTTCTGGCCATGAATGAGCAGTGCAAAATGATGGCCCTAAGCTCCATATAATGGATGGTTAGAGATATGAAAAGTGAGAGATTTGCTAATTCTCTTCTTCCACATGTAACATAAAGAAACCCGCATTTGATACAACCCTCTGTTTTCTTCCTTGTTTGTATGATACCAAGTAAATATTGGTCGTGGAAAAAAAGGAGAGACTCTCTCGATACATTTGTGGTTGTACATTTCTCTGCACATGAAATTACATTGTGGTTTGGCTAAACTTAGATTGCTTCAGGGTCTAGGGTTTTAGGCTTGACAGGATTGGTTGAGACTTGAGAGAGGTTTTGTCGGACCGGTAATGATTGGTGGCTGAAAAGATGCGGCTGCACGAGACTGTACGGGCTTTCTGTTATGTTTCCGTTAATGGGGTTTGTCTGTAATACATCATTGCTCTATTTCTTTCATCCACAGAACATGAAGGAGTCGTCGTTGCCCATGTTTTCCTCAGCAATTTGAAATTCCCGACATTAATTATACTATATATTATTCTTATGTGGTACATATAATTTCTGCAGTGAGTTTTTACATGATCTTGATTAATTAATTAAAAGAAACATGGGGAACTCACACTTCAATTTGTTACAGATTGATCGATGAAGCTGCCGATAGTGTGTAGTTGCATTCGATAAATATATTTTAATAGTAAAAAGTATTGCAAATGGTTAGTCCCATAATGGTGAAACATCATGTTAATTCTCTATGTATGCATCATGTATGTGTGGGTGTAAATAGCATAACATGTCTCATCATATATATAATATTTGATGTGTGTCTGCATATAAATACGGGTCGTCACCAACTATCTCTTTATCCATAAGCAAAAAAAAAACACAGAGCCAAATAAAGAAAAAAAAAAGTATATTTGAGAGAAATCAATTTCTAATATACTTTTAAAGGTGATGTTTTGAAATACTCCTCTTTAAATTATAATATAGAAAATTACGATTTTATCTTTTTTATGGGTTTCATATTAATATATGTAATACATTTCAACAAAAACATGTTGGTATAGATGGTAGCGTATTCTTAGTATGACTTTGAGGATGTTGGTTTGAAACCCAGTATGTGCAGAATTATTACTTAAATATGTGTGTGAGATGATGGTGTTTGGGTTCCGGGGAATGCGCGTGACACCCGTAGGCATTTAGGGTTTAGTTTTCACATATACGCAGGGGTATTTTTGTCTTTCCAAAAATTAAGGAGTATTTGAGAAATAAAAAGAGTAAGTTAGAAAAACTCTCCACAATTAAGAGTATATTAGAAATCAACCCTATTTAAGAGATGGGAGTAGAAAGGGGAACTGGTAAGGGTCTGAAGCATATGCTAAAGCGATGCTGGAGTTTGGGGAAGAAGAGCAACGTCAACGTTAGTTTTAACGGCGTCCCCAAAGGCCACTTCGTCGTCTACGTTGGTCATTCCAGATCCCGATACGTCATCCCCATCTCCTTGCTCATTGCACACTCTTCATGAATATATCAGATGTTGCTGCAACAATCTGAGGAAGAGTTTGGGTTTTACCAAGACAATGGACTAACCATTCCTTGTGGTGAACACTTGTTTCGCTCTCTCATCTCCTCCATTAATCCTTGACCAAGACATATATGAACATTCTCTAGCTTTGCGGATATGAACACAGTGTCTATGTAACTACTTGTGTATATATCTCTATTCCTTTAGTTCTCATGTATTAATACTGCATGTCATCTGGGAGGAGTGGAATTTACGTTACGTACCTTACCTACTTCTTTTCTAGATCACACAACTGCATTGCCTGCCTCTCGATATCATTTTTGTATATTTTTTTTTTGGCTGTAAAGGTAAATTATATTAACCAAATGTCATTTTTGTATATTCTGATTCGACCGCTCAACATTTTTTTGTCCATGGGCTTATTAGTAGTTGCTTCTTAAGCCCAGATGCAATCACGTAAGCCCAATCTGCTTCCTTCTTTGTATGGAAACAAACAATCTACAACAAGACAAGACAAGACGCATCGTTTTCAAAGATAAGGGTTATGTGTCTAATATCTACGATATGATGTTAATACCGACACGAAGAAAAGGACAGATCTTTTTTTCTTTCCACTTTTGTTTTTCATCACCCTGTCATGGGGCTGTTATGATTTATTAACACGTACTCCATCGGCCTCTCCACTTTGAATGCTCCAAAAATATCTATATCCATCCGGTTTCTTTAAACTAAAATAATAAACGGTTTGGACTATGCGTGGACACGTGTTTAGGAGCACCACGCCGACATTTGCTGCTGCCGCCACGTGTCGCTTTTCAGATAACGACACTAATTTATTAGATGATCCATATCCGAAAGTGGACTATAAATGTACCCTCCATGAGCCTAACGAACATTCATCAATCAAAACTCATCCAAGTCTCATCATATCAAACATAAAGTGTTTTAGCTAGCTGAAAGTGTTTGTTTCAAAGAAGAAGAAGATGGCGTCTCACCAGAATCGACCTGGAGCTCAGGCGGCTGACGAGTACGGAAATCCCATCCAACAGTTGGACGCGTATGGAAACCCGATTGGCGGTGGAGGATACGGTACAGGTGATGGCGTAGGAGCGACTGGAGGAGGAGGAGGAGGAGGATACGGGACTGGTGGAAGAGCCACCGGTGGGACCTACGGGACAGGTGGCGAAGGATACGGGGCTGGAACCGGAGCCTTGGGAGCAGGCGCAGGAGGTAGGCACCAGGGGCAGGAGCAACTCCATAAGGAAAGTGGCGGCGGCTTGGGAGGAATGCTTCACCGCTCTGGATCCGGATCTAGCTCTAGCTCGGTACGTTACAAATACATAAGCGTACCTACGTGTATAAATGCGGCATATTGTATATTTCGTATTAACAATTCCGATATAATGATAGGAGGATGATGGGCAAGGTGGGAGGAGGAAAAAGAAGGGAATAACGGATAAGATAAAGGAAAAGTTGCCAGGCCATCATGATCAGTCTGGTCAATCTCAAGGGACGGGGATGGGAACTACCACCGGTTATGATGCCGGTGGCTACGGTGGTGAGCGCCACGAGAAGAAGGGGATGATGGACAAGATCAAGGATAAGCTCCCCGGTGGTGGTGGTCGTTAAGTAACTATACTATTTAAACTTGGAACAGACGTGTATACCATATAAATAAAAAATAAACAAGGGTTCGTAACGCAGTCGCATCCGGACGTTGTAGGTGTGCTTTTTATATGTGTACGTCCTGCGATGTGTTATATGGCTTATATGAGTGTGGCTCTTTTTATGTTCTTGAGATGTATCTACAGTATTCTGTACTTTGATATCTATATATATCTACTTTCTTGTTAAGCTATATATGTTACTTCTGCTTAAATATGTTGCTGCACCTTGTCGACCGTCTGTTCGTAACGACTGTTGTCCGAGAAGACCTCATTAGATTAAATTATTCCCGTTTCCGAGCTCGGTTCTTCCCCAATGTATTGGGTGTTTTCTACACCGAATAAGAATTGGTTCTTAGGCCAGTCACGAACTTGGGCCTATCATATATTGTGGGCTTACATTTGCAAATATAAGCAAACAAATTATAGCTAAAGTTAAATGATGGAAGACGTTAAAAGAGAAGAATAACATTAGAAAAGCCTATTGGAAAAAGGAAAAAAAACTATTGAAAAGTCCACATTAGTCATAAAAACAAAAAAGTATATATACAAATATATATATATATATATCAAACAAAAGGAAAAATAGATTGTTTGGTTTTGTAAGGGAGAGCAGTTGAAGAAGTTTCTTAATGGTTTTGTTAGTATCTACCGTTTATTATGTCTTTGTCGTACTCTAGCAACCGTATCTATTTGTTAAGCATACACAAGATAGTTAGCATTGATTTTTTGACTATCTGGTTGTGGTCAATGTCAACCAAGTAAATACATACGACATTGTTTTTCTAGCTTATTATTCGTGTCATCTCTGGATTTAATATCATAAACCCGTAGAAACATCTTCTAGGTTTGGTATATGATTTGACTAAATGCATAATTGAATATTTAGTGGAGTGTTTCTATTACCTAGGGTTAATTTTCCACAAAACTGTCTCTGTCAGCTTTGTAAGGTGCTCTAGCCTAGGTGCCAACAAAAGGCACACGTTTTTTTTGTCTTTTTCTAATTCCATATAATCAGCTTTTTTATTAGTGCAGCTCAATATGAGAATACAAACAAAGAAAAAAAAAAAGAATCATGATATGAGTCTAAAGTGAATCATCATTGATGATGAGTACGATAAAAAAAACCTAACAAATCTTGTATTCATACCAATCCTTGAAGAATAATGTATCCATCTAACCCAATATCTAAAATTAGTTACCAACTCCAACGTCTTTCTCAAATGTCCACAAAGTCTACTCTATAAATGGTGAAACTCTTTGTATCCCAAGAAAACCACCAAGTTACAAGAAACCGAGTCAATTCCCAACGAGTAGTACTCATCAAGAAACGAATCCCAAAAAATGGCTGTATCATTGAATAGGCTTATCGCAGCTCTTTCCCTCATCGCCTTGTCTCCTCTTTGTTTTTGTTCCAAAGCCTATGGAAGTGGCGGCTATCTCTTCCCTCAGTTCTACGACCACTCATGTCCTAAAGCTCAAGAGATTGTTCAGTCCATTGTCGCTAAAGCATTCGCACATGACCCTCGCATGCCTGCCTCCTTACTCAGACTCCACTTCCACGATTGTTTCGTCAAGGTCTCGACCTTAGCAACTTCCACAGCATTAATTAACTTCGGAATAAATATTCCGATTAATCTTTACATAACTTTCTCGTTGTGATTGATACTGCAGGGATGTGATGCTTCCATACTATTGGACAACAGCGGAACCATAATCAGCGAGAAACGATCAAACCCTAACCGAGACTCAGCCCGTGGTTTCGAGCTCATCGAAGAAATCAAACATGCCTTAGAACAAGAGTGTCCTGAAACAGTTTCTTGTGCCGATATCTTGGCTCTAGCCGCTAGAGACTCAACCGTCGTTGTAAGTCATCACTATTCATTAGAACAATATTAAACTATCTGATCATTAAATATCATCAAAATTAAATAGTTCGACGCATGGATAATATGTATACAGACAGGTGGACCGAGCTGGGAAGTACCTCTAGGAAGAAGAGATGCGAGAGGAGCAAGCTTGAGTGGTTCCAACAACGACATTCCTGCTCCCAACAACACTTTTCAAACCATCCTCACTAAGTTCAAGCGTCAAGGCCTCAATCTCGTCGATCTTGTCTCCCTCTCCGGTATATATACATCCATCTTAATTACACAATTCATTTGTAACAACTTACCTATATTAATCGACCACCCCCAAAAAAAAAAAATCGTTATTGTTAGTTTACATAAACTTGTTTTGAATTAACAGTTTACGGACGTAGAAGGGTTGTAAAACGTTACATTAGCTTGCTGATTTAAATATAAAAATAAAAAAGTGAAATTTGCTTACTAACCCCCATAACTATTGTGCATTAGCTTTGCTGATTAAATTCTGTTGTAATTTTGTTTAAGGGCTTGTAAAACGTTACATTAGCTTTGCTGATTTAACAAAAAAAAAAAAAATCACTTAGAAAGCTCCATAAGTATCTATTGTGCACAATGTTGTGCTTCAATAATATTTTTTAAAAGGGCTTTTAATTATAACGTTTTTATATATATGATTTGCAGGAAGTCACACCATCGGAAACTCGAGGTGCACAAGTTTTCGGCAGAGGTTATACAACCAGTCTGGCAACGGCAAGCCTGATCTAACCCTGAACCAATACTACGCGTCCGTGTTGCGTAAGCAATGTCCAAGATCCGGCGGTGACCAAAACCTCTTCTTCCTGGACTTGGTGACGCCGTTCAAGTTCGACAACCACTACTTCAAGAACCTGATGATGTACAAAGGGTTATTGAGCTCTGACGAGATTCTATTCACGAAGAACAGAGAGTCGAAGGAGCTCGTGAAGCTCTATGCCGAGAATCAAGATGCCTTCTTCGAGCAGTTCGCGAAATCGATGGTAAAGATGGGGAATATCTCTCCGTTGACGGGCGTGAGGGGAGAGATTCGGAGAATCTGCCGGAGGGTTAACCATGCCTATTAATCAAATCCTTATACGTAAAACTTGTTATATGGGTTAGTTTCATGCATTTGTTTGGCATGGACGTGTCATTGAGTTATGGATTTCTTTTGTCTTTCTTTGTATGAATGTCTGTATTTATTGTATATTTACTAAATCTGATTTTGTTTGGGAAGAAGATGGTGTGTTCTCTTTCAAGTTTATTCGCAGATGTATTTGGTTTTTACTTTATTTTAACGTGCATAGAACATTATGATTTTGATCAATGTAGAAGTATTGGGGCGCTTTTAGGAATAATAATAAATTGAGGGTGGGAATTTATTTGTTCGGTTGAAGAATTGGGGTCACATCTAGGATGTTTGTTTGCATTTTGAAGTACTGGGCCTTGGAAACTTAAACTTGTTTGACTTTGTATTTGGGTCTTAGCTTACGAAAGAACACTAACGATTGAAACGGTGTCGTGTTCCACAATTCCCTGGCGGATACTCAGAGTCGGAGATTATTCCGGAGGACGACGAATCTTTCATCAGCTTTCCTTTCGCCTCTTTAACGCGCCAGATGTGTCTTTAACTTCCGATTACCTCCGTAACCAATCGCGTTCAGTTTGATTGCATCTAAGTATTCGTTGATGGCGGCGCTTTGGCAGTGGGAAAATGCCACAGCCGGCGCCGTCGCTGGATTTGCCACCGTCGCTGCTATGCACCCTCTTGATGTTGTCCGTACGAGATTCCAAGGTCTGATTTTCCACTCCTGTGAAGTGACCACAAAAAAAAAAAAAAATTCGATTTTTGTCATTTTGGTTTCATAGTTGCTTACTTAATTGAAACAGTTAACGACGGTAGAGGGTTAAGTACTCTGCCGACGTACAAAAACACAGCTCACGCTGTCTTCACTATTGCCCGTCTCGAGGTTAGCAAGAAGAAACTCCCTTACTTTAACATTTTTCATAATGCAATGTGGTTGCCTTGTCTCTGTCCACTTTGCTAGAGAATTGAAGGACTTTAATCCACTAACATTTCTGGTTTATGGGTATTTTGGATCCCTTCAGATTCTATAACTTACTTTCTTTTAATCCTCCGTAGGGATTGAGAGGACTTTATGCAGGTTTCTTCCCTGCTGTAATCGGTTCTACTCTTTCATGGGGCTTATACTTCTTTTTGTGAGTTTTACATTTGTTTAGCACATATCTTGCATCATGATTTACAATCAACCGAAGCTGTGATTCAACTTGTAAAAAGTGAAGAAAGGCTTTCTCCTTTCTGTCCTATTTACTACTCTTTTCTCTTAGGATGTTGTTGCGGCAATACTGTTTTTAATCTCTCCTCAACACATTTCTGTTTCGTCGTGGAGTTTACACTATTTTTTTTTTTTTTTTTTACCGGTGGATCTTGTTCAAATGATCTGAAATAAATACATCAATCACTCTCTCTAGTTATGGAAGAGCCAAACAGAGATACGCTAGAGGTAGGGACGATGAGAAACTCAGCCCTGGTCTTCACCTTGCTTCTGCTGCTGAAGCAGGTGCCTTGGTGAGTGTAACAGACCCCATACAAACATCTCATGTCTCGCTATGATTTTTTTTATATCTATCTCAGTCTTATGATACTTTCAGGTCTGTTTATGTACAAATCCAATTTGGCTTGTGAAAACAAGATTACAGCTTCAGACACCTCTTCATCAAACCCGACCATACTCTGGGCTATTAGGTCTGCAAACTAAACTAATTCAATTTTCAGTCTTCTGGTGTTTTTTTCTTTCTGAATGTTTCTTTTTGTTTTGTGAATGTCAGATGCCTTTAGAACCATAATGAAAGAGGAAGGACCCAGGGCTCTCTACAAGGGTATTGTCCCGGGTATGGTACTGGTTAGTTACTATCCTTTATTTTTGTCCTGTCGTATCAGTTCATGAAACTACCATACGATCCACAAGTTTTGGAACAATCGAAAAAAGATGTTACAGATTGAATGATTTACAATTGTTTCATTATTTGGGTTTGATTCTGATTTAGTTTCTCCAGCAGGTTTCTCATGGTGCTATTCAGTTCACAGCGTATGAGGAACTCCGTAAAGTCATTGTGGATATGAAAGAGAAGAGAAGCAAATCCGAATCAGCTGATAATTTATTGGTACAAAGTTTCTCTTCTTCATAGCCTACATTGTGATTCTTCAGACCAATAATCTTTTTTTGCATTTCTTTTCTATAGAACTCGGCGGATTATGCTGCACTCGGCGGCTCCTCCAAAGTCGCTGCAGTTCTTCTTACATATCCATTTCAGGTTATTCGAGCACGATTACAGGTACCTGTTGATATTGTCTTGGATCTTATTATCATTAGCTCAAATCTAAATTGCTTCAACCTCTTTTAGTCTAACCTCTTATCTCTACCAATATTTGCCTTAAACATTCCTCTATTGTTTTGTTCAGCAACGACCGAGTACCAATGGAATTCCAAGATATATAGACAGCTTACATGTCATCAGAGAAACCGCGAGGTTAGAGCATATCTACTCGCTGTCTTGATTGTATCTGAAAATATGACTCTTTTTTGGGGTTAAATAGATCTTTGTTTCTCCATCTGCAGATTCGAGGGTCTCAGAGGTTTCTACAGGGGACTAACCGCTAATCTTTTGAAAAATGTGCCTGCTTCGTCCCTCACATTCATCGTCTATGAAAACGTTCTGAAATTGCTAAAACAGCCTCCAACGAAATAGGACATCTTTAAACTTTGATTTAACTCTTTGTATCAGTCATTCTTTTGATATACATAAACCAGAGCTTCTTTTTGTTTTCAGTGCCTTGGAGTAAAATGAACTAAAAGTGATTATTTCTCTTTTATCAGAGACAGTTTCATAGCGATACTATTCGCTGTATCCACATACAGATCGATATCATAAAGATTTATCTGATACATAATACTAAATAATAATGTTTCAGTATCTCCTTCATTTTTTGGTTACAAAATATATATATAATGATTGGATAAAAAGAATATTGCGATTTTAATATGTTTGTCTCATGATTTTTTACCGAAGCTGTTCAACATGTTCTACAGGATCTTTATACAAATCGAAATCATTTAAATTTAAATCTCAGGCTGTTCGAAAAAAAATATCTCTTCTCATTCTTTTTGTTTTATTATATTTTTAAAAATTAAGAGAAAAGGGAGAGAAGGACCATTTATTTTTAATTAGTTTCAAGCTTTCATCATCAAAATTCAAGAGTTAATTAAGCTGTGATCATTTTATCTGTATCCAAGTTCTGGAATTAATTATGCCATATAGAAATGAAAAAGATTTTAACATTAATTAATGTAAACATCTCCTAATCAGAATCATATGTTTCAAAAAAGTATCAAAAATATTATAATCAAAAGTTTCAAAATTTATATAAACGTAGGAGACATTAGTAATATGCAAAAACTTTACATATAGCACATCTTTCCCACTGTTTCTAGCTTCCTCAAAAAAAAAAAAAAAATTCATTAAAAACCGTTTACATCAAATAATCTTTCTAGATACCTGGTTCGTTTTGTCAGTTTTTCATAATCATATTTTCTTGTTGGTATCTAAAATAATACAATTCAACTTTTACTTTGTGTGACAGATTTGTGGATTTAAGGTGAACACGAAGTATCCTGAATGGCACAAGAGCATGACAAGAATATTAAAGAAGATCAAAGGTTTGCTTTATTAATCTCATCCTATACAATTTGATGTTCTTCTTATTTCTCTCATCATCAAAATGAAAGCTTGTTAATCTAATTCTTCAATGGTAAGGAATGGCCTACGTTTCGGGGGTAGGAGATCTAAACAGAGTTGTGAAACTATAAAAATCACAAACGCTTACAATATAACAACAGAAAAATAATAAAATGAGTTAAGGCCAAAAAGCATGGACGTTGCCAAATCAAAAAAAAAAACTTAAATTTTTATGCATTTGTAAAAAATAAAGTTGAATTTTTAATTATCATATCTGTTAACACTATACACTTTACAAAAAAAAATCACCTCAATCACGCTCTACTTTTTTCTTGATTTATTTCGTATTAATAATTATATATAAATGTTTGGTTGATACTATCAAAGAAAAATATAACTATTTATGAGCATCCATTATATTACATGCTAAGTATTAAATCACATAATTGAGATGTTATTTTGCAATTACTATTTTCTATGATTTTGTCGTGATATTATTACGAACATCACATATTGATTTCATAGATTTTTGTTTTCCAAACGCATGAAGTACGTAGGCAAAAATATGCAAAACGAGGAATGGAATGTGACGGGAAGAGCATATTGTCTAGTAATAGCTGTACCTGTGCACGAGATCACTGGGCAAAACTAAGTCTCTAATTAATAATTATCCATTCTTCATATGTTCATTCATATTTTTTCATAACGACCTTTTAAATATAGAGAATAAGTGAAACAAAATGATAAATATAGACAGTAAGTCAAGCAAGATGCCCGAACACAACCAATTCAAAATTTATAAGCTTTAGTTTTAATAAAATATTTTTATTTGGTTCGCTAAAAATTAAAATAGACTGAATTTTCTTGCATTATATTCATGATAGACAATTATATACTACGATAAACGATTTTTTAAAACACCATGCTCTTACTTTTATGTTCGATAATAGACAATGCGCTTTGCCTTTAACCCACTCCCTCTCTCAGAATTTCTCATTCCTAAATGATTGAATCTCTCCGTCGAATTCAATTTCCCTTCTTCTCCTTTTTTTTTTTTTCATTCATCCTTTATAACCCTTAAAATCGTTACAGATGAATAGTCATGACTATAAATATATATATCACTTTCCTTCAATGATTTTTATTATCTCTCTTCGCATTAGTCAACTCTCCCCATTCTTATAGAAATCCCTAAACTGTCCTCCACATTTTGTCTGTTTATATATATATATACATCGCCTGTATTTTGTTATATTCTCAAGCAATTGAAATGTAAAAGGTACTCCATCAGTTACAAGTCCGTTATGATATAACGATGATTAGTTGATTAAGGGCACACGCGACAGATGATATCTTTGTCTTTGTGTGTATAGATAAACATATACTAGTACATTACACATAACACATCACAAATAATTGACAACCTAACTGGTGTTCATTATCAACTTTTATACAGTAGTAATTATATAATAAATACGAGTCATTTGCTTCCTTGGATAAGATTATATAATAAATACGAGTCATTTGCTTCCTTGGATAAGCATCTGTGTTTCCATCTGCAACCTTTACGCATTTAATTTTAAGTCACAGGTGCACTATGCAACCAATTTTCAATAGCAATTTTTTTTATAAAAAAATTACATCGAAATCATAACCAGCGATTCTTTAAAAGTATTACCGATAATCGGGGTTCCCAGCTTTGATTAAGATACATGATTTTAGAATTTGTAAATCTAAAATTTCTAAAAAAAATTATAGTTGTAGAGTCATCTTTCGTATTTTTTTTATATTTCAAGTATTATTATAAACTAGAAATATGAACATATACAAACAAATATGAACATATACAAACTAGAAATATTAAATCTATAAAGAAATAATATTTTAATATATTTTATTTAATTTTATTATTTTTTAATTATTATATTATTAAATAAATATTTAATCATTAATATTGACACATGAGATAAACTGTCTCTTTGAGATAGTGTCTAAAATTTCTTCCGATTAAGATAATTCTAACGAAAGTATCAGAACTTTTATTTTTTATTTATTTTTTATTTTCTTTTAATCAGATGAATTTAGAGGACAGCTTGTTTCTAGTAGAAAATACTGAGACAGTGAAAGCCGAAGGTTACGTGGCAATATTGTCACCGCAGGATCCTGAACACGGGGATGATCAACGGTGAGATATATCTTAGCCGAGGAGAGTGTGTGATATTGTGTGGAAAACAAACTAAAACAAGAGTAAAGAGAGAGGAGACAGAGAATTTAATTAGAGGGAGGAGAGAGAGAGAGAGAGAGAGAGAGAGTATCTAATTAAGGTCATGGCGGCGTTGCAGAGCGCGAGACAGAGAAAGAAAACTCTGTGATCGATCAAACTCTCTCCTTCTCTCATAAATACTCCCATACCGACAAACCAACTTTTCTCAGTCCCAAAAGTTGAAAAAGCTATTCGATTTCTAAACAAACCCTAGAACTCTACATTCCTTCAATCACTCTCTTTTCGTCGTTTTCTTCTTCTCACTCAAGTCCGAGAGTGATAAGATTTGGTCTTCCTCACCAAATCAAAGTTAAGATCTTAGATTCTACTCAGATAGTTTAGATCTTTAGATAGACTAGAAGATATGTGGTGGGAATTGGGAGAGTTGAGTACGACGGAAAAGAGAAGCCCTTGAAATTGGTAATATATGGCTGGTCGTGTCGGAAAATGGCAGGTTTTTTCTCGCTAGGAGGAGACGGAGGAGGAAGCATCCAAGACGAGCACCACCACCACAGATCCAACAATAATAAAAATAACCCTTCTCCATCTGGAACTGAATCTTGGCTCTGGTGCAGAAACCCTAATCAAAACGCAAACGCAAACGCTGGTGGTGGAGATATCTCTCCTTACAAAGAAACCCTCGAGCTATGGCAACACCCAAGCAATCAAGAAATACTTTTTCAGCAGCAACAAAGGCTGGATCTTTACACTTCCGCTTCAGGTTTAGGCGTTGGACCAAGCAACCGGAGCTTAATTGAATCCTCTGGCGGTGGAGCAGCCGCGTTGATGATGATGAGAAGCGGCAGCGGCGGACCGAGCTGCCAGGAATGTGGGAACCAAGCTAAGAAAGATTGTGCTCACATGAGGTGCAGGACTTGCTGCAAGAGCCGAGGCCTTGAGTGTCCAACTCACGTGAAGAGCACATGGGTTCCTGCCGCTAAACGCCGGGAACGCCAGCAGCAGCTTGTCACCGGCCAGCAATCGCAAGGTGAAAGCGTTCCTAAACGGCAGAGAGAGCATTTCCCAGCGAGATCGACTTCACTTGTCTGCACTCGTATACCTACTCACAACACTTCAGGTATCTCAAAATTTATCTTTCGGTTTTTGTTTTCTTTTATTTTCATAAATTAATGGTGAAATGAATTTTACCAAAAAGAAGTGATGAATTGAATGTTTTGTAGATAACTTGAGTTGATGATTAGTTTCAATCTTTCAATCTGAGAAACAGAAACCCTATATTGTTGATCAGCTTTTTTTTTCTTTCTTTTTTCATTTTCGAGAAATAAAAAAGTTTAAAATTTTCTTTTTTTGTTTTATTATGAAAATAAATAGTGTCTGAGTAAACTGACTTTTGGATTGACAGCAAGAAACTGTTCTCGCCGATCTTGATATCTGTGTTTTCATTTACTGTAATAAGCTAATTTAATTTCTCACATTAAATATTTTCCTGTTTAACGTATTAATAAGCATTTGATTACAGATAATTGTTTTTTTTTCACCTAGGGCTAGAGATTGGAAATTTTCCGCCGGAAGTTAGCTCGCCGGCAATTTTTCGGTGCGTGCGTGTGAGTTCGGTGGATGATGGAGAAGACGAGTATGCATACAAAACAGCTGTGAGTATAGGCGGTCACGTTTTCAAAGGAATTCTCTACGATCGAGGTCCGGCGGAGAGAAGCTACTCTGGCGGTGGATCTCAGCCGTTGAATCTCATAACCGCAGGCCCATCGGCCTCTTCGTCAAGCCCAAACATGAGCTCCAACAATGGAGTCGTTGGCTCCACTTCAGATCAGTACATTGATCCTGCCTCGCTAAATTATCCTACTCCCATCAACAGTTTCATGACTGGTACGCACTTCTTCTCCAACCCAAGATCATGAATTCCTCACAGATCATAACCATTTAGATTATTAGAGTAGAACAAGGGTTTTAAAACGGAGGAGGAGGAGATTATGACGTTAATCAGTGTTGTTAAGAATAATTAACCTCCGAATCCGGAGACAATGTTTCTATTCTAAATTTAATTGTTACCTCATCTTTCATTATTAACTTCAGTTTTTAGTTCTGATTCTCTATTATTTGCGTAATTATTTTTATTATAAGTTACAATGTTTTTATTCGGAAATATCTTGTATATATAGAGTATCAACTGTAAAAGAGTCAAAGGAGTCTATATGTGTGAAAGCTCACATCAACAGCTTTCCCAGCTGGCAGTTTTCAACCCTCGTCGGCCTTGTTCTTGTCAGCTTTCCACATAACTTACATTTATTTTGGACGTTTAATTAAACATAAATTCACCTTGTCAATTTTTTTTATAAATAATACTGTTTAAGATGTTTACGTTAGGTCAGTTAGTTTCAGACGTGATTTGCGTGGAGAGAAGTAATTAATGTCATGTAAACATGTATTGAAATTTTCTTGTGGGTTTGGACAAAAAAAAAAAATCACAGACAGACTTGCACAGGTAAATGGTCTGTGACGGAGTATTTGGTATTATGTCCTCATAACGTATATATCCCATTATATATATATATATATATTCCAATTTGAGCCCTTTCTATAAGTGATGCTATGATTTGTGTGGTGATATAGTTAATGCCCGTACATTTACATCTGAAGAGAGAGAGAGAGATACATAGATGTGACGTTCTACATACCGTAAACCAAATGTTCACATGTATTTATATATGTTATCTCTCATTTTCACTGCAGCGGCGACATTTATGAGTTTTATTTGATTAATAGTATTAGTATATATCTAGTCTCGTCTTATTAATACATATTTTTCATATTTTACTGTGCATTGTTTGGCCACATTTACGGGAATTTCTGATACAATACTCCGAAAGTCCATTCTTTTTCTTGGTCGACCCCAAAAGTCACGCAGATATAAATGTACTTACGCGTCAAGATAAACCTAATATATAATTTGTGTGTGGATTCGTTTATTAAAGACACTTCCCTTAGGCCTGAGAAATCTAGAGAGAAAAGGTTAACTTTGCAGATTATGAGGGTGAGTGGGATGAACAGAAAAAGGAATAAAAGTGGTCTGCGTCTTCATATATGTTTGGACCTAAAAACACCTCTTTCCACAATTGATTCCTTACCCTCTCTTTTTCATCAATCAACATACGTCACCTCAACAAGGCCATGATGATAATAACTATATGTTAAAATAAATAAATAAATGGTGCATGGGGATGTGAAGATACACAAATCATGCATTATTTTGTCAGTTTTGTAATGTTACATGGTTATATCCATTGGTCCCAACCCATTAAACCCTAAACTCACCTGATTTTTGCTGTTTCTCCGTACACCAGACCTCTTCCAAATTCTCTTTTAGTACTTTGTTTATTTTTTTAATATAAATAAATATTATTTGTGAAGAATTTGATGTTATTGTACGTACGTAGAAAGAATTTTGAAGACGAATTGTGGTGAATAGAGCAGCAACTTAAAATATCAGAACGCAAGTGGGGCCATGAGAATTTTTTTCTTTTATAAACCAATAAGAGAGTGACATGTATAAGAGACAATTTGTAATTGCATCACAAGGGGGACAAAACAGAAGCCTTGGTTGGGTCCACACACACACACACACACATGAAGCAAAGCTTACCAAAAAGAATTTTATGACTAGTGTGTGACTGTGTCTCAGCATCAAATGTACACAAGACAAATTCACTTACACTGTTGTGCCTTATTATCCACGATTACCGAAACAACATTCCACTCATTATTGCAAGCAAACTTGGTCACACTCACCGGCTCAAATTGTATTTCATGTGTAGATTCTAAGAGCTTTCTGAAACCTACCAAGCCTTCTTTTAGGCGTGGACAGATGGCAGGGCGAAACTACGTTTTTTCGCCGTTCGTCAAAGGACCAAGAAGAGGTTTCCAAGTCATTTCGTCGCTCATAAGCTACGTTTAATATCTAAACAAACTACCTAAGAGTTATTTCTGCAATTCCTTGAATTCCTTATTATGGGCTTGTATTCTTATATATGGGCTTTTATGACGACAGCCGAGCCATTTGTGACGAGTGTAAAAGAAGTTAAAACCAAAGTGGGTACAGACATAGAAGAAGCTTTCACTTGTCCGCATCATCATGTGATATCTCATAATTGAGACTGTCTATATATGGTTTTGTCCATGGTCTATAGCGAGATATACTCACAATCATCCTTTTAGGATATTAGGAAATAGGTTGTACCCTTAACTCACCATTATAATACTTTGTTTCTGAAAAAAAAAATTTCGTAAGCAATTTGAGATTTCTTAACTTCTACTTATTTTAATAGATTTTATTTTTATGCACATTTATTCATATTTGCAATATATTATAATGTTAATATCCAAAATATTTTTGGTCCATCATTTATTTATTATATGGTCCAATATTTGATTTTTTTTGAAACATAAACAAATTTATCTGTTTTGGTTCTCCGTCAAAAAATATTATTGATGAAACATGAAATACCTAAACTTTTTGTTGGTATCCAAAGAAAAAAAAAATCACAATAAGAGGTTTATTGTCATGAGATGATAAAGAAAAATATATTACATGAAAGTCACGTAGTATAGTTTTCATATGATCATATTTTTGTTATAATTAACATAAATTCAGGTTGATTTTGGTAGAGTTCCTGGTTTACAGTTAAGTATAAAGTTATTCACGAAAATTAAAGCTAGCTAATGGATTTGAAAAGATTAGTGCCTTAAACAACATCAACCCTAAAGGGAAAAAAAAGACAAGTGACGATAGTTTGGTCGATCGAGTGTTAGGAGTGTATATAGAGTGAATGATTTTCAAACATGTAATTCTTTATCATGGTTATATTGAAATTCTTTTGGTTAATTTTATTTTATTGGTTACCCAATTTGATGAATAAGGAAATGGATATTAATTACTTCGTATTACAGAAGAGCATGATTAATAAATCACGTTTATTTGTCAATGCGGTGGGAGACTATACAAAAAATGGTTATCACGGGGAAGAGCGTAATGTGAGCCCCACGGTTGATTTATTATTATTGTATTTGATAATCTCTGAACTCATCAAACCCGTCGTCGATTTGTTTACCATCTACGTAAAGAGCATAGCAGTCTACCCAATCGAATTTGGCCACGTGTGTTCCACTTCACTTTTTTTTTTTTTTTCTTTCCTTCCTGTCCTTTTTTTTCTTTCCTTCATTCTCATTTCCTCCTTTGATTATTCAGTTTGACTTCCTATGTTTTGTCATTCATCTCTAGGCTTATTTTGAATTTTTCTAACATTTTCACTGTAAAGTGACGCCATGCGCAGACGGAGGTGCTCCACAATCTCCATTGTCAAATTCTATAAAAGCGAGTCTAATCAGACCATACATACGACGCTTGTATATAAATTACATATCTTCCTCGTTTATTTATTTAATGTTTTTTTTTAACTTTTCTTATTGGCGTATGCAACGATGATCCAAGGACCCTCAAACACAAATAAATCTCTTGCTTAGTAGTTCAATGCTTATACGAGGTCCATGCGAGCCTTGTCCCTAGTCTTATTCCTCGCAAAACCTTTACTTTTTTTTGCTTTATATATAACGATGCCGAACATACTAAAGATCACTCAGGCCCGTGCATATATTCATTAAGTTATTTACTCGATGGGATCATCGGTTCGCCATCTAGCTTTATAGATAAAATACACTAAATCGATTTTTAAACGCAAAATAATATTAGATTGGTTCAACTTTATATTTATATATAATACTGTAGGCGTGAGATGGAGTTTAAAAGAGAAAACATGTAATTGTTTTGACGAACACAGAAACCAGAGTGTTGACCTTAGCGACAAACAGACAAAAATTTTTTTTACATCAGGCACATAAGACACATAAACGTCATATCGTAACTGAAAATGTAGCAATACGTCATCGATCTTGGGCAATTTGTAAAACATATAAATATATAAAGAGGAAAAATTGAAATAGTGAATACAGGATTAAAGAAGAAGACATCATTTGGAGCATGAAGTAACACAAAGCAAAATGATGATATTTAAAGCTTCTCTCTCCCGTTTCTCTAATAACGGAGCCACCTACCTTTTTAAAATAAAAATAATAATTCCGTCTCCAATATCCACATTCTAACTTCTAACATAATCATTGCCTTGGTTTCATATAATAATTATTATATTCATATATTACTTTTTACCTATATATATAGGTATTACAAACAATTTTTGTATATAATAAATACATGTGCATATGTATACACACGCATATGGTGAGTGAGGCCAACGCGAAATGAGCATATGATTACATTCTGAAGTCGTCTAAACACACACGTCGACGTTCAAGTGGACGGTCCATATCTATCTTTTTATAGACCTAATTTAACATCGTACTTCCCTCTGTTTTTATTGATAGAGTCGGCCGGGGTTTCTTCGATTGAGAAGAAACCACAGCAAAATATAAAACATCTGAAGATATTATCAAGATGATGGGGGAGTATCAAGAGTCGTCTAGTATACCGCCTGGATTTAGGTTTCATCCGACAGATGAAGAGCTTGTTGGGTATTATCTCAAGAAGAAAGTCGCATGCCAAATAATTGATCTCGACGTTATCAGAGAAATTGATCTCTACAAGATCGAACCATGGGATTTACAAGGTATATCTCTCCCTTTTATATATATACTTTTTTTTTTACAAAGTATCTCTCTATTATAGACTTTTTGATCGCAATATAAACAAATATACATATAAAAATTATATGTACTTTATCGTTCGTTTATAGATTTTTATTTAAGACACGTACAAGAGGAAATTAGGGTTTATGAATAAACCGACATCAATTACATAACCAAGCAACCTATCACCCAATTACATGCATGTGCTATCATCGTAGATCCACATAATTTGAAGGAGTTTTATGCAACCTATGCTATGATACTGGTTATACGTGTAGATAGATGTAAGATAGGGTACGAGGAGCAAAAAGAGTGGTACTTCTTCAGCCACAAAGACAAGAAGTATCCGACTGGGACGAGGACTAACCGAGCCACCGTGGCTGGTTTCTGGAAAGCCACGGGCCGGGACAAGGCCGTTTACCTCAACTTCAAACTAATCGGTATGAGAAAGACTCTCGTCTTTTACCGTGGTCGAGCTCCTAACGGCCAAAAATCCGATTGGATCATCCACGAATACTACAGCCTCGAGTCCCACCAGAACGCTCCTCCCCAGGTACATGTATACAAATTCTGATTAATGTCTCAGTACTTTCTTTTTTTCTATCAACTGAGTTTCACCTTTTCAGATCATATTAGAGCTAGGCCCCCTCTATATATTTATACGTAGAAATCAAGTGTTTTTTATTAGACTCTAACGTTTTGCGCATCTTTTTCTTGATCTGAAAAGTAAATGAAATAAGAAAAAAAAAATATCAGTTATTAATTTGGATTAAAATGGTGAAGCAGGAAGAAGGATGGGTAGTGTGTAGAGCATTTAAGAAACGAACGACCGTCCCAACAAAAAGAAGACAACTTTGGGATCCAAACTGCTTCTTTTACGACGCTACTCTCTTGGAACCTCTCGACAGGAACGTCCTCAAGCGCGCCAAACATAAGACTGATCATGTCGCCGTCACACCGTTAAAGCAAGAACTACTCTCCGAGGCCAACCACATCGTGGATGATGGAAACTTCGGCTCTATGTACCTTCAGTCCATCGAGGATGATCAATTCTCCGAGCTTCCTCAGCTAGAGAGCCCCTCTCTTCCCTCAGAGAAGTTGCCGGAAATGGCGCCGCAGAGTACTATTTCCGAAAACAGGCGCGCAGGGGAAGATGACGTGAGCGCCGATAAGAGGACGACGGATTGGAGAGCGCTTGATAAGTTCGTGGCGTCTCAATTCTTGATGAGTGGCGAAGACTAAAAGAGTTTTGAAATTTGAGGTGATAGTATATCATTATATGCATGCATGCATAAGAAACACCGTCGTAATGTGGATTTATATATATATGGTCGTAATAAACTTAACGGAGGAATAAATTATCGATGGATAAACAGAAGGTGAGAGTCGAATAAGATATATATAAATATTGCTCTACACTTACTGAGATCTCGTATAATGTATGAGTGAATAAAAGAAAAATAGGTTCGAAGCCAAACACAAATTACGGTGTCTTTTTTCTTTTTTAATAAAAAGAAGGTGTATTAGTAAAGTGGGCTCAAGGGGGGCCCATTTAAAATGGGCTTTGTCTACCATGCGCGGTTAAGCATGGTTTGTGTTAGTGATGCTTTGTCTCCCCCATTAAAAATCCGAAGAGCTGCCGTTTCGTTCATCTGTTTGAAAACATAATGCCGTCTGAATACAGCAAAAAGGGGAGTTTGGAATGGCACGCAGTTTGTTTGTTTAAAAAGTCCCCGATGTTTTTTTTTTTTTTTTTTTTTTTTTTTTGGTTTAATGGTAAATTTTATTTCAATACTAAAAGAATTTTACAGAAGAAGTTTGATAACTAAATGAAGTAAAAGAAGGGACGATGATTCTTTTTCACAACTAAACCGATAGGCCAGTGGGGCGAACCGTTTAGTAGAGAAAGAGAACCATCTGAAGAGAAAATATGATGTGGGCTGCCTCGTTAAAACCCTTGCCTGAAAAACCCGAGAGGGGAAAAAACCAAGCAAGGTAAAAGAGTACAGCCCCAATGAAAACAATAAATCATGGTAAAAGTCTAAAGCGTGGATCACGCTCCTGGAGACCGAACCATGTTTCCAAAAGAGTATGAGGTTCCTTAGTGCTGGATGGAGTGAGAGCAATGAGCTTAGCCTTGATAGTGTTTCCGATGTCCTTAACAAGTTGATCGACTGGCCGAGAGGTGTTGGTGTGTAGTCCCCGATGTTCCTCCGCGGATTGAATGAAAGTTGGAACCGATTGATTCACAAGTCTTGGATAAAAGTGATTCTGAGTAGTTTGTTTTGTGAACCATATGGGAGCATCAGATAGAACGCTATTAGGCGCAGAGGTAATTGGTATATCGCGGTTTGGATTCATAAGCCATCCCGGTTAGTCATCTGATACTCAAAACTGGAATTATTTGTGATGGAAAATAGAGATGGACCATATTGAAGTCACCTCCCACGGAAAGTAGCTTAACGGACATCTTATGTTTATGGAGTTGAACAATTGAAATAAGACAATAGGAAACCATATAATGATAAGTCTTTTTTTGGGCAGCTGCTTGAGATTAAGGTTGCTGCTGAGAGTCCATGTAACCAGCATCGACGAGCACTTTCTCCCTCTTAGCCATCTCAAGATCTTCGTCCACCATCATCTTCACCAGCTGCTCGAACCCTACTTTCGGCTTCCACTTCAACACCTCCTTTGCCTTGCTCGCATCTCCTTTCAGATTGTCAACCTCCGTTGGCCTGAAGTACCTCTTATCGATCTCCACGTGGTCTTTCCAGTTGAGGCCGAGGTACCCGAAGGACACCTCCAGAAACTCCTCGACGGTGTGTGACTCCTCAGTTGCCACCACATAATCATCTGGTTTCTCCTGCTGCAGCATCAGCCACATTGCCTCCACGTAGTCCCCTGCGAATCCCCAGTCTCTTGACGCCTGTATGTTTCCCAGGTAGAGCTTGGTCTGCAGTCCGACCTTGATCCTTCCCAAGGCCCGAGTTATTTTCCGAGTCACGAAGTTCTCGCCTCGTCGGGGTGACTCGTGGTTGAACAGGATTCCGTTGCATGCGTACATGCCGTATGCTTCTCGGTAATTGACGGTGTACCAGTGAGCCGCGCATTTGGACGCAGCATAGGGAGATCTCGGGTGAAACGGAGTGGTCTCAGATTGCGTAGGAGGAGTTGACCCGAACATCTCGGAGGATCCGGCCTGGTAGTACTTGATGTTGCGGCCATTGTCGGCGATGTGAGACCTGACAGCCTCCAGGAGGCGGAGAGCTCCAGTAGCGACGACATCGGCGGTGTAGTCAGGGATCTCGAAGGAGACGGCGACATGGGACTGAGCAGCAAGGTTGTAGACCTCGTCTGGCTTGATGACGTCGAGCCAACGACGGAGCGAGGAGGCATCAGAGAGATCGGCGTAGTGGAGCTTCATGCGAGCTTTGTTGGCATTGTGGGGATCGACGTAGATATGGTTGATTCGCTGCGTGTTGTAATTTGACGATCGTCGGATCAGGCCGTGGACATGGTAGCCTTTCCCGAGCAGGAACTCCGTGAGGTATGATCCATCCTGCCCAGTGATTCCGGTGACCAGTGCAATCTTCGTCGGCTGCGACGCAATGTGAGAATCGACGCCATTAGGAGTGGACACTTTGTCTTTTGACGCCATTGATGGTGGAATCAGATCGGATCA
This sequence comes from Streptanthus diversifolius, assembly GCA_039880935.1. Lineage (NCBI taxonomy): Eukaryota > Viridiplantae > Streptophyta > Magnoliopsida > Brassicales > Brassicaceae > Streptanthus > Streptanthus diversifolius. The sequence continues at coordinate 23,265,043 of JAXGFM010000007.1, read as the reverse complement.
GAAGAAATGTGATAGAAGAGAAGTGAGGTGCACGACGCGCTTTCTATTTGATTTTTTAAAGCTCCGACTGTTTCTATTACTTATATAGGCCATGTGACGACGAAGAAGGCGAGAGAGATTGAACTCAGAGGGTCATTCTGGTAACTTCATAGGTGAATCTCTAAGGCTACGTAAAGTTGTCATTGTTCGGCAAATCGCCGGCAACCGTTGACCGTTGACCGTTTAGTTTTATACTAATCTATATGTATTGGGCGTTCATATGGGCTTCGAAGCGCAGTCTAATATAGTCGTGGGCTTGCATGAATAATATGCCTATGGGCTTCCGTTCCAAAGCTCCGGCATCGGTTTTTGGACTTGGACCAGACTTGAGCCTGCCTGCTTCTGCAGCTCTGTCTGCGTTGATGAAAACCAACTTTAAAGTCGATGCTGATTTACTTGTCAAGTTCCTCAGTGACCTGAAACTCATCAAGAACCTGTTGAAGAACACCCTTTAACATGTCACTTCCTCAGCTATGACTGATTGATGAAAATGAGTAAGAAACTAACGTGACGGGCAGAACTTCATTTGCCATTACGCTAAAGATCCTCTTCTAGCCATCCGGAAACGTCCAGAGTTGTATATCACTATCAAATCAATCCAACCAGCTTCCTCAAACTCTGCAGATATTCCCGTACCAGCACCTCCCCCCATTGATTTAGTTAAGTAAGCTTTTTACTTCAACATGCAACTGCGCATCAAAAGAAACCTGGTTTTCCATTGGGGAAATCTTTGGTATTGTATGGAATCCTTTCAGGCTTAGACACACGTCTATAATCTGCCTCTCCGTTTCACAGGTTTTGATTTGTGCGTAGGTTTTGCTTACTACCAATAAATCTAATGCTTTGTTATTAGGAAAGGTTCCCTGTAGGTTCGTTTATTACATAATAGTCCAACTGTTTTATTTATTTCGAAACTACCCTAACTTTTATTACATGAGAGACGACAAAGATGTCGATCGGACCAGATACATAGCAACTAAAACTGAAATACATTGATAATTTATTTTCGAATCAAGGAAACGACTAGAGTAACTGTCGATTTGTTCATGCAGCTAGCATGTTGGGACGCATGGTATGCAAACTTGTTAAACAATGCGTCGATGATATCAACTCCGAAATGCGTTACAAGCATCGATTCACTGACCGCTCTGATACATTTGGCTTCCTTTTGCCCTGCTTTACCTCTATGTAAATCACCTTCTTCCTCTAGGTGGTTACTTTGGCCGAGATCAAATCCATGAATCGCCAAGTCATTGATCTCAAAGGAGCCTTCCTTTTGAATCACCTCTTTCACTTCTTCTTTGTTCGGATCATAAAACGGTATGTTGAAAGAGTCAACCTTTGATGCACTCACAAGACCCTGTATATATTGTAGTTCATAATTCCAGATGTAACTTTGAAACCATAAGCAAACATATTTTGAATATCGAAAATTTTATATTATATATTACCTCAAAGACTAGGTCGCGCAGAGATTCGGATAACAGTGTCCAGAAGTGACAACAATCCCTATACAATGGATCATTAAGAGTGTTTCTACCAATGAAAACGAGAACCATGCGTCCATTATAAACCATCTCCTCGGAACGCATTCTTAGAAATGTCGTAAAGTCTCTTTGGAATTGATTCAAGTAAGCCTTGTAAGCACTTGGAAGACTTGAAGTTTTTATGTACACACTCGAGGTATTCTTCTCAAGTCCTCCGGGAACCTTAGAGAGCCAATGAAGACTGTACGATGAATGTATGAAATGGAGACTCTTGCGGGGAAAGAGCCTCGAGTAGAAGGAACCGGGGACCCCATACACGAAGCACGATCCTTTGCTTTTGACCCTCTTGTTGAAGAAAAGTATTAATTTGAATGTCGTGTTGAAATCATTATCTGGTAGATCGTTCAAACAACAATCAATCTCTGGTGGCTTTTGGTTCCATTGTTGGCATAACAAATCGATTGTGTTGACGATCTCAGACATCGTCAAGAACGTGTTTTGCCCCGAAGCACATCCCAAATCAGCTACTTTGATGCAATTGGGAAAGTTTAAGTTTATCATCATTCCTTTGGTGTTGTCAGTCAAGACCCGTTTGGCCTTGGATAAAACTCTTTTCTGAAACAGCAAATGAGAAGAAATAGATTAAGAAACTACAAGTTATATAATGTGTAGGAAATAATTTGCGTTTTCATGTTTTATGAAAAAGATATATATGGAAGATGAAGGAAACCTGAAGAAGAGAATTGGTGGCGTAACTGTTGTCTCCATCACCACCACTCATACTTAGAACATTCACAAAAGGGTATCTCCTACCTCTCTCATCATCCCCACTATGTTTTCCATTATCATGCTTGCAGTCACACCTGCATCAACAATATACATACGTCTATGTCAATTCAACATATACACAATAGCTCAGACACATACATATGTAAACCTCAAGGAAGGATTAATGGTGTGGGTGAACCTTGAATCAACTTCTCCCATTATTTAGCTGTTTCGAGAAATAAGATATGTTGTTTAGGGAGGCTAGCACCTCACAAATTTTTTTTTATAGAGTTGGAAATTTGATGACGTTTAGGGTGGCCACAAGGATATATATATCCATATTATTATTAGTAATAATGCACTCCATTCTATCCGAATTTTTACTATGTATTTGTTCTGGACACTTAGATATTAATATACATATAATCGAATTTCGGCAGTTTGTACATATGTCTGGGCAGTGTTGCTTTGGCCAACCCGAATGACGTAAGAGATCTTAGTGGCTCATAATTATAACAAACGTGAAACATGCCGAGGAGCTGCAAAACATTCTTACCCAAATATGTATCATTGAGATTCAAAAAATTGTCGTGTGTAAGTTGAACTCAAACTTTCTTACTAAAAACGAAACACATTAATGGTAAATGCATGCATCCCGTTCCAGTATTTTTAATAATTTCATGTTTTGTACTAAATGGTCCGTGCCACGTGGTACCTGGCATGCAGAACTACGTAAATTTACGTAGGACTTTTTTACATAATAATATATGTTATATAGTATATCTGTATATCGATTTTAATTTTCAAATTATTAGTCTTGTCATATTTAATTTTTTTTTAAAAATAATTAACACTGATTGTAGCAGATGAAACACATTTATTATTTTTCTTTACATTTTCTATCTTAAAACAAATAGAACGGTTCCCTCAACCTACATATACCATCACGGTTTGTTTTGTTTTGATATTATTATTGTCATGTGTGTACAAATAAGTTTCAGCCATTGAATTTATCGTACGCCACCTTTGTTTCTTTCGTATAACTCCGAAATGCATGATTTAACACCTTGACTGATGTTTCAATCCTCGACATTATCACCTTGACTGATGTTTTTAGTCTTCTCGAGCATTGTGTCGTATAAAAATAATAATTATACATCATCTGGGTTAAAAAAGAAAAAAGAAATCATACATTTGTAATTTAGTAAAAAATTGCACTACTTCAAATATAGTATAAAACATGAATTTGTGGGTGGTGGAGAAAATTTTACTTGAAAATAAAGTTGAGAATGGAAAATAGAATAGGATTATAGATGTTCTTACATCGCCAAATTTAGCTTGACAATGATGAACAGCAGAAACATGGGCCGATAGAATGGGCCCATCCAAGATAACATTTTAAGCTCATTATAACTTCAAATTAGCCCAAATTAAGTAAAGACGATAGAAATCGTATCTGTAGCAGAAGCTTAATTACGCCTAAAATAAAATCATGTGAAGTGGGCTTTTGGGCCGCACTTCATCCCTTATTTGTTTCTCTTTTTGGATAATTTGAATTTTTATTTTATGAAAACCATTGAAAAGTACATAAAAACCGATAAAAGAAAGTTAAAAATATAACCCTAACTAAGCAAGGGAAGCAAATTGAACTAAGACTACAAGCCGAAATTACAAAAAAAAAAAACACCGATATTTTTAACCAAAACAAAAAAATAATATATAAATTAATTAATTCGAAACTATGAACAAACAACCTGACAAAACCTTTTTATTTCATGAAGATTGAAACATATCACATATGCCCATGGACAACCAACGACAGCATGTTTCTTTTAAATAATTCATTTTTTCGGTTTCTAGAACCAAAATTCCAGAAAATATTTTGTTTCAACATCGATTTAAACATATTTTTAGATAAAAGCTTTTGAAGCATCTCAAGAATATTTTTAACGTCAAATATGCAAGAGTATGCTTAACTAGGTACACGAATTTTAATATGAAACAAAAAAAGTAGTTAGAGGGCTCAAATGACATGTCCTATACGAATTAGACTAAATGCAACAATCAATAACCTAACAAAAATCAAAATTATTTTAAAACAATACTCCAAAAGATGGATCAGAGAATCTAAATATGTCAAAAGAACCGACTTTTATTTTGTTTGAGCAGAGATTACGGGCCTTGGTGAAAAATTAAAGTCACTTTTCTTCTTAATTTTTCTGCATAAAAGTGATTTTTTTTTTTTTTATATAACTTTCTGCGTTCGAAATTATTACACTATGATTGGTGCCAATACCCATCAGAAACACGGCCGCTTCAGAAAATTAAATACTAATATTTCTTTTGAATTTTATTAATCTTATAATCGAAGAATAATTGAGATGACTTACTAGACCATCAATCATTCCCATTAAGCATTAGGAATGAAGCTTCCTTCAATCTAGAACAATGGTAATTAAATAATTAAGACCAATCCCACTAATTCCATTTACTATTGCCGTTGTTAATTTCTTTATACAACATCTAGTTTTTTTTTTTGGTTTCATTGCTATAATTAACTACTACACCATGTACATGTGCCAGTATTTGAATTCGATACACGGTTGTAATTTATTTGGGAGAATTTGCATCTAATCGATAGGATAAATAAAACAATATATGTTCAAATCCTTCTAGAGGGGACATAATAGATATTCTTGCATGCATATTGTTTCAGGCATGAGACTTAGACGGTGTAAAAGTCCAAGACGCTATTATGAGCGAAATACATACTGTATTGTAAAAAAAAAGTTAAATGTAATGAAGAGTTAATAAATTATTAAATAGGCACTCAAACATCATTAGTAAAGTGATTGGCTCGTGGTTAACAAGTCATACATTGCAGATTTGAAATCATAATTTCGAAGCTTATATATGGGGATCCAAGGACATATAGGTATAGGTTATACCGTTTAATTATTTATACTTTGTAAATACTGTAGTAGTATTTGTTTATTAACGCAATTGTTTCATTTCTTTTTATTAAGTAACCCCTAAGGTTTCATGCGGAGACAAAAAAAAAGACAGACCTAAATCGATTATTTCTTGGATAACCCTGAAATCTATTTTTCTTTTCTTAAAGGTTTTGGTAATGCCATAATAATAATCATTGTCACGAGACAACATTTCTACTTCTTCAAGTTTGTATCATTAGACAGAGTTGAGGAAGAGACAATCACTAATTATAACAACAATTAGAAAAGATCTATAATTATATCTTCCTTAACAAGCAAGTAATTACTGTACATAGATAGGAGATTAATTTTACACAATGGAATATTGAAATAAGATTCCATATATTGGTTAATTTACGCGCGTTGTGGGTTTATATTGACAAAAAATTAGTTTTTGGATTAGGCTTTGTTGTGGACAACGACGGCTAAAGATTCCTGGCGACGAAACATCAACTGTTTGGCAATGAAAGCTTCGATGGTTTTCTGAAACTCTTGGTTGCTAAGATTATCCTCTGGATAATTCGTATCCTTCATTCTCCTGCACTTGTCCGTCTCCGATCTCTGGAGAGTAGGAGTTTTAAATATCACCATATGATCTGTACTCTGCTTTCCAGAAACGTCAGACTTGCTTCTTCGATACACCTTGGGCTCAGAGTCTATCTCGAGGCGGTCGTTTTCATCGTGTAGAATATTAGAATTTGAATCATTTACGATCACCAGTTTGTCGTCGTAAAGGATCTCCTCTGCCAAGTCTTGTTCTTCTTCATTGGATCGATTCTCTACAGATCTGACAAACGCCTCGTAGATTTCGGTCTCTGGGGCAGGTGTATGATCAGAGGATTTGGTGAGGAGAAGAACGACGATGCAGTTCCCGAGGAAGAAGACGAATAAAGGAGTCGATATAACGCCGACGATACGGCGGAGAAAGACTCGGGAGATACGGACGGCGAAAGGAAGGCGCGTAAACATCCAAAAGAAGAAGAGGAGGGCGAGGCAAACCTCAGCGGCACGGAAAAAACGTCGGATAATACGGAAACGATGGTAAAGGCGGAAGGCCTTGGCTTTCTCTGCTTTGACGTTGTCTAAATCCATTTGCGGCGGAGCTTGCCACTTGTTGTATTTTCAGTGTAAACAAAAAAAGATGGAGCTTGCCTCTTCCACTCACCTCTCCTTTTATACAGTACTGAAAATATCATTTTTTTTCTTTAAAAAAAAAAAAAAAAAGAGTGATGTAAAAGATAGAATCGTTCGTTGTTTTCTTGTATTTTCTTTTCTTTTTTTTCACGTGATGCGTATGGCATCTGTATAATGTATAAACCACCGCTAATAAATCCCTCTCTTTCTCGTGCATTTCACCGATCCATTTTCATTTTCAATACTTTCTTCTTCTTCTTTTTTCACTTTTCTTTGGCTTGTCTGTGTCTTCTGATTGTAGCTTGTTAATTATAAGATGTAGTTTTAAATTTGACAAGTATTTATATGTCGGTGACTAGGTGCTGGTCGGACAGTTGACCTGCTCGGACAAAACACACAATTATAATTCATCTTCAACTATTCAGAAATCGACAAAATAGACTGGAGTTCTGCTGATTAATTACTATAACATCAATAGATCAAGAATTATCTTCTGATTGTTGTAACGTGAATATATTAAATTTTATTTTATGTTCGTTGAATTTGATGTCAAGTGAGACTACTTGGTGACTCTCGTTGACTCCCTCTACAACTGAAGAACGATATCTCTCGGTCGGATTGTTATAAAACATATGTTGTACTTGTAATTAATGAAAAAATAATAATGTTATTTAAGCGGACCTTGTGGACATTAGTATTATTCCCTACATGTAGAATTGACTCGCAACGTTGGAAAACGTTATATAAGTAAGTGATGAGATCTTTGTTGCGAACAACTTTGATCTATTTGCCGGACCAGCTGAGATACATACAGTAATTATTACGAACTCGATACCATATTTTGCCATTATCTTATACTAAGAGACCTTTTGAATCATTCAATGGTGCTAATTAGTAGTAGTAGATAACTCGAAGAAGAAGAAAAATGTTATAAAAAGTTAATGGATATACAGGCTGGTTGGACCCATGATATAAAGTATATAATCTGCTTCCTTTAATTAATTATGCGCATGTAATAGTAATACCATTCCCAAGCATCTTTCTTAGAGGAGAAGATTGTTTCCTTGTTGGGCTCCTCAATTCCATAACTGTAAGCTATGTGGTCAGTGACAAAAATCATCATGAATTTTCAGTTTTCCATATTTTAACATTGTGTAAAACTCTACTTTGTTGATTGAGTTTGACAAAGCGATAGACGCATCATGACATCTTTAAAGAAAAACGACACCCAATTTTCACCTCCAGTGACAAGACGCTCTGCCGTGTGGCAAGCCACACTTTAACCCAACCTCACTACAGTTTGCAGTCTCGTGTAAATTATATTACCTATAGCCTTATTAGGTTTTTTTTTTATTTAGTTAAAAATACAGTCATATATATATATATATATTGAAGATTCTTCAAAAGAAAATTGACACGAAATATCAACGATTAGTTTTGGAATCAAGATTGCATTTTAACAGATGGTTCTTGTAGAGTAAATTTACCATCCTTTTAACCAAGAATGCTTATGGATTTTTATAAGATATTCGGTGCTTTTACGTCCACATATATAAATATAAAAACTATAAAAGATAAACAGGAATATATTTTTAAGTATACTTTTTATGATAAACTAGAGTATATTTTTTTTACCCACAACCAAAAGCTAATCGAAAGGAACTAAAAAAGACATATCATAAATATAGTTATGTGAGTTCGATAGAGACACTATTCTGTGCGAGAATCTATTTACACATCAGCCTGAATATATAAAAACTATAAAAGATAAACAAGAATATATTTCTAAGTATACGTATAGTAATTTAATTGGTCAAATTTTTTGTTTGTTCTATCTTCTTTTTACCCCTTTGCAAAGTTTGTTAAGCATATTCGACCTCCAATAAACAGTAGATACAATTCATATAGCATATAAATTTTTTTATATATATATATATATCAATCACATGTATGTCTAGAAAATTCCAAAATAAGCAACAATGTTCTGAAACGATGAGACATTTATAATATTCTCAAGCATAAACGACGTGTACACGGCTTTCTCACCGTTAATGCATTATTTGGGTCATATTCGAGTTTCAACAATTCAACTTGCTAACAAATTCATTTAAAGCTTTTAAATTTTCTTTTTCCACCATTTGTTAAGAAAAAAAAAGCACATATTCCTTGCCATAATCACAAGAAAGGTAGACAACACAGTGGATAAATTATTCATGAAATTTTAATGGGCCTATTTTATGCAAAGGAGGCCCATAGTTACGAGTATTGCTATGGGCTTTTACAGTGCCAGTTTTTGACGATCACAGTTGGACACGTGGGTGGGAAATTATAAACACGTTCGCAAGTGGAAGGAAGAAGACCAAAAGTTGATCATCTCTTATAGCAGCGATTTGACATTTTAGGATATGGCAGCGTCATCTCTTGTTCTCTTCCATAAACCCACCTGCCATTTCTACTTTGGTCCTTCCTCTGCTCCCGCTCGATTTCGAAGTTCTAGCTCAATCTTTCCTTTCAATCGGAGGAGGAGATTTTGGTCTGTCTCTGCCCCTAAAACTATGGCCCATTTAGTCAAAACCCATGCTTGGAGAGACGGCGACCATAATGACGGCGAAGAACGGTTTCAGGCGCTCGAGCAAGATGTTCTTATCACTAGTCCATCGGATCTCCAGAACGATTTGGTCGCCGACGCCGGCGGTGGTATCGAAGCCGTCGCTAATCGTCTGGTTGGTATTCGAATTCTCTGATGCACACACACTGTTTGACGTAATGCTCTCTCAATGAATGACAGAAATACAAAGAAGAAACAAATCTCTTTTTTTTCTTTCCGTTGCATTTTGGTAACATCTAGTCAAATGGCAGAGCAAATGGGTCGTAGCTGCTCTGTTTGGATCCGTTCTGCTTCTACGACATGATGGTGCAGCCTTGTGGGCTGTGATTGGATCCGTTTCGAATTCCGCGCTCTCGGTAGCTCTCAAACGTTTACTTAACCAAGAGAGACCGTTTGCAACATTGCGTTCTGATCCTGGGATGCCATCTTCTCATGCTCAATCCATTTCTTTCATCTCTGTGTTTACCGTCTTGTCTGGTAGACTGTCAAAATCCTCACCGTTTTCCAACTCTGTTTCTTCTTGCATTTGATCATCTTACTCATATTTCCCCAGTTATGGAGTGGCTTGGAACCAACCAACTCTCTTTCTTCCTTAGCGGCCTCATCCTCGCATTGGCTTCTTACTTTGTAAGTCTTCATATCTGGCATGAAATATTTGTAGTAAAAAAACATAGAAACGCGATAACTCCTGATGATTGTATGCAGACATGGTTAAGGGTTTCCCAGAAGCTTCACACGACCAGTCAAGTGGTGGTGGGTGCAATCTTAGGTTCTCTTTACTCCACCTTATGGTACATAACTTGGAACTCACTTGTTCTCGAAACTTTTGGCTCATCATTCTCAGTACAAGTAGCCGTCTTTACGCTTGCTGCTGCATCTGCTCTAGGTTTTGCAGTTTATGTGCTACTTAACTGGTTCAAAGATGACAGATGACAATAAAGATAATCAAAGGGTTGAAATAGTATTCCTTTGTTTCCCATTTCCTTCATATTGTTTTAGCTATATAGCAATCAACATTACCACTTGTGTTATTGTATCAAGGGCCAAGATCGTGTTAGCATTAAGAATCACAGATTTGAATTGACCCAAAAGCTCTCTTTATCGCACAATTGTATCTATGAGCCTCTGCAGTAAATACTACTAATTCCAAGACAGTGTATATATCTTCACTTTGTGGATGGGACAGCTGAAACCCGATCCTTGATCAAAATTGATGACCATCTGGGCTTTTTGATCATGCCTTTTGATTTCATATTCTTCCTTACAATTGCAGCCTCTTTCCATTTCTCGGTACTTGAATATATATTGGCTAGTGTTACGAGTGCAGTAGAGGAAGTAGGGTCCAGCTCTAAAATCCTCTCGGCCGCCCTTCTTCCACGTTCAATGTCTCTTTTGGCCGTACACGCTCTGAGAAGCGTGGTCCAGACTACGTCATCCTTCTTACATGGCATCTCATCGATCATCTTCTCTGCATCACTTAGCCGTCCTGCTCTACATAACAGATCAACCATACAACCATAGTGTTCCTTGGCTGGGCTCATGTTATACTTCTCTTGCATCAAGCTGAAATAGTGAAAACCGAGATCAAGCTGTCCTGAATGAGAGCAGGCAGTGAGAACGCTGATGAAAGGTACAGTGTCGGGTCTGAAACCAACCTTTAGACTCTTCTCAAACAGATCAATAGCCTCTTTGCTCTTTCCATGTTCTGCATACCCATTGATCATAGCTGTCAAAGCAACAATATCAGGTCTATCTGTTTCTTTAAATACCTTGGAAGCTTCTATGATACTTCCAGTACATATTAATCAGCGCACTACGAATCGTGGGGTTTTGTTCTAAACCGGTATAAAGTGCAAACGCATGAACTTGCCTGCCTTGCTCAAGAACCGTCATGTTTCCTGAAACACTCAGTAAACTAGCAATAGCAAAATCAGTAGGTTTTGGCCCTGATTGTCTCATCCATGAGAAATGAGTAAAACCTTCTTCTACAAAACCGGCTTGAGAGTAGCCTCCGATTATCGTACTCCACGAAAAAATGTCTCTGCATCTCATTCCTTGAAACAAAACAGAAGCAGAGTCTAATTTCCCTCATGTTGAATACATCTTCATCATCGAGTTACTCACTGGCAAAGAGTCCCCTAGCCCTAGAGAGAAAAAATTACCATGGAGCTACTCGCCCCATACAAGTCTAGAAAGACCCGAACACGCAGTAAACATGGACGCAAAAGTTTGTTCATTGGGAGGTACTTCAGAATTTCTCATGTGTAAGAATGTGTACCGCTTTTTCCTCTTGACCTATTCGGCTGTAAGCCGTGATAAGGCTTGTCCACGAAACCACATCTCTCTCACTCATACTTTCAAACAAACACAGCCCGTCTTGCATTTCCCCACATTCAGTGTACATTGTGAAGAGCGAGTTGGCCACCTCGAGAATGGCACCAAAGCCTTTCACTATCACATGTGTATGAATCTCCTTTCCGTATTTAACTTGACGTAAACCTGCACAAGCCTTCAAGGCACTTGCAGTTGTAAAATTATCAGATAGTCCTCTCGACATCTCGGAAAAGTACATAAGCCCTTCCTTATGACGACAAGCGTGAACCAAGCCTTTTATTATTGTTGTCCAAGTTACTGTATTTCTGAAAGGCATTTCACTGAAAAGTCTGCAACTCTTGTCGATATTTCCAGTTGTGTTGTACATATCCAATAAAAGTAGCTCCCACGAAGACAGAGCTCAGCAGACAAGTTTTCTCCGCAAAAGCATGTAAAGATTCTTCATATGCAGAGTTAAAACTTTGACCACAGGCCTTGAATGCAACACTTATCACGTGGGTATCGGCTGAGACACGAGGGTCAACACGCATTGCAGAGAAGAGAATCAGTGCTTCTTCATAGTTTGTGGCAGTTACGTATCCCTTAATGACGGCTGTCCATGAAAAGATATCTCTGTAAGGCATTTTATCAAACACTTCGAGAAAAAAGAGGGGAAAAGCTAACATTGAAACCCATTTCAGCCAAATTCGTCAGGACTAAACTTGTCTTCACTTGAGACCTTGTTGATCTTCGAGCAAAACAGCTAATAATCCCAATTTGCAGTTTCATCAATCACTGACATGGTTATGCCACAAAACCTAGCTTTAGCATTTTACACCAAGAGCCCCAAGAATGACTCAATGCAAATCATTGAGACTCTTAAGACCGAGAATTGTTCAATGGAAACGAGAATTTATCTTATTAAACTTTAATTTTTAATACACAGAAGAAAAAAAGTGCAAAATCATCATGGCCATATAGAAGAAGACCCCTCCACTTCGATGATGTATTCATCATATTTATTGAAATCGAAGATTGTTTGACAAACGGTAATAGATATATATATATATATATACAACCTCTCTTTTCTCCATACAGTTTAAACAGTCTATTTATCTGTAATATATGACAGGTCCATTTGAAGTTGCATCCCAAACTCCTCCTTCTTTCACATACTCCAAGTACCTAGCGAACTCTGGTTTCGCTGTCGTCGTGCTCTTCTTCTTTGTCTTCTTCTTCTTCCTCTGTAACCCTACATCGAAGAAACTCAGAATTGGGTGAACCGAACTGCCGGTTTTCTCCGTCGGTTTATTCACCTCCGCTGGAACGCTCTGCACTTTCCCTTCTAAAAGCCCAACGCCTGCTGCATCTTCTTCGTCATCGAGCTTCTTGTAGCCCACCCGATCCTTCCTCGTGCTCAGGGCTCTTATCATCGTGTTCTGATTAAGTCTCTGTTGGTGGTTTAATTAAAACTCTTATGATGGTGTGTTTTTAAGAAAGAAAGAGTCCAGTGAAGAGTTTTGAAAAGGACACATCTTTTGACTTGTTTTGTCCTAATCTTAACCACCCCTTATCTTAAAACCATCCGTGACATTGCCCTTTCACCTACTTCTTATCGCCAGTCAATGCTGCTCTATGTTGACTATGTCTTCTTGCGGTTTGACATAAATCAACAGCAGTGCTTTAGGCTTCACTGGAAAAAGAGTAACTTTAAGTTTAGTATAAAGTGTTTAAGATGACAACTGAAGCGGAGAAAACAAAATGATTCATATGAATGAGCTGTGTCCTGCTGCTTTAGCTAAACCTTTCTTCTTCAGTTTTCCCCTCGTTTCTTCAACCATATCCCACTTCCCAATCGCTGCGTAGAAATTCGAAACCAACACATAGATGCTTGCGTTCTCAGGACCCGTCTCTTCCATAAGCCTCCTTGCTGCATATTCGCCTCGTGTGACATCCATATTAAGACTACAAGCACTAAGCACCGCGACCCATATAGCACAAGGAAGGTTTCCGTTATTGCTCACCATCATTCTCTCAACTAATCTCCATAGCTCCCCTGTATCACCAGCCTTGCTCAAGATATCGATGAAGCATACGTAATGCTCTGTTCCTGGTACCAACCGATACTTCTCCTTCATCATACTAAAACATTCTTTACCTTGTTCAACTAATCCTGCGTGTGCACAAGCCGATAAAACAACGAGGAATGTCACTGAATTGGGCAAAACTCCGCTTCCTTTTTCACACATTTCCCTGAAGATTTCAAGAGCTTTAATCCCATCCCCATTAACCGCATACGCGTCTACCATACTCGTCCAAGAAACCACACTTTTGGAAGGCATCGCGCTGAACACAGTACGCGCTTGTACAATCCGCCCGCACTTTCCGTACATATCCATTAAGCCGTTGCATAACTTAAAATCCGAAACGAAACCATTACGTAGGGCAACACAGTGTATCTGTTTGCCAATCCACAGATCAGAGTTATCAGAAGAACCAGCAAGAGAGCTAACGAGCACTCTCACATTGGGTCTCTGCCTACTCATAAGCAGAAACGCTTCCTTGTATTTTCGGTTTCGTATGCAACCTGATATCAAAGAATTCAACATCACCTCGTCCGTATGAACATTCAAACTGATATAAACCTTCATGGCTTCACTCATCAATCCTACACTAGAGTAAAAACTAATAATTGAAGTTCCTAAAACCACCAGATCGCGTCCCGTGACCACCACCATGGCATGAACTTGCTTCCCTTGCTGCATAATCTTGAGAGAGGCACATGTTTTAACAACAGAACACAAAGTGAACTCACTGATTTCTACTTTTTCTCTATACATAGCAGCGAAAACGCCAAGAGCTTCTTTACCCTTGCCGTTTCTAAGGAAACCCGAAAGCAGAGCGTTCCATGATACGACATCTTTATCCTCAACGCTCTCGAACACCGTAACGGAATCAACCAATTGTCCATGCTTTGAGTACATGTCAATAAGCGCAGTTTTAGATATGGTTCCTGTCTCAGCGCCTTGTTTGATCATCAAGGCGTGAACTTGGCGTCCCATTTCTGGATACGACAAGAGGGCACAGGCGCCGAGAACCGGAGTAAAGGTATGCGAACTGAGATCAGGGCTGGCTCTATGCATCTTAACAAAGAGACCCAAGGTGCCATTTGAGTTTCCTCTGCGGAGGTAAGACGAGAGTTGAGAGTTAAGCGATGAGAGGCCTCGTTGCGGCAGTTCGTTGAACAGATGGTCGACATGGACAACAAAATTTCGCATAAGCGCAAACCTAGATAGCAAGTTCGAGGATTTCCCGGTAACATAATTCAAACGAGTCAAACATGCGAACATGTGAACGGAAGACGAAGATACGAAATCAATAGAAGCAGTGCCCTAATAGCAGTCTCTATATGAGCATGTGAAAGCAAAAGGTCAGCCTAAATACGAGAAATGGCTGGTCCAACAATTTATTAGAGAAAATAATAAGAAAAGGTTACAAGAGAACAAACCCTCAGAATCTTTTACAGAGAAATTGAAAGATTTAAAAGGTGAAAACTTTACTTTCCCAGTAAGCGCTGGTCAATCATTGGACCTTAAGCTCAAGAAATCTTTATTGGAGAAGCAGGAAATGAATTTCTTGTCTTGTTTTTTCCAAATCCCACAGAAATCAAGATTCTCAAGGCGGCACAAGTAAAGCGTCTCAAGCTGCTTTTGGTACATTCTCAGAGAGAGTGAGATCATTGAGTACTAAGTCATATTCTGCATTGCGAGCGTTCTTCGTGTAAAGAAGCTTCTTGAAATCAGTCTCGTCCAAGTTTTTTGTGTTTTCTGCGGCGTGAACTTGAGCTAAGTTGGAGTAATCTACAGCCGAACTGGAGAAGAAAGCCCTTTCTTCTTCTGTCACCTTCCTCAGAAATCTAGCTGGATTCCCTCCCCAAACCTGTGTTAAGAGATTGGAAGCAAGACTGAAACCATACACTTCAAAAGAGCTTTTTAAGCAACCAACAAAGTTGAGAAGGTCAAAATAATAAGAGTGTGTCGATGGGAACCTCGCCGGAGGGAATTCTAGTGTTCTGCCTGACAAGAGCTCCTGAAGCAACCATGGCTTGCTTTTCAACATGAGCTCCATCCAACACGATTGCACTAGTACCAATATAGGCCTCGTCTTCGACAGTGCAGCCATGTAAAACAGCACTATGACCTGCTCAAAATTCAATTTAAACTATCCATTATCCAAACTATGAAAATCACTTTTCAGTTTGTGACAGAAAATGGACTGAGAATTTTACCAATAGTGACATTGTCTCCAATGACAGTAGGTAAGACCTTCCCGCTTAAGTTGGACTTAGCAACGTGGACAAGAGAGTTATCTTGGATATTGGTCCCAGCTCCGACACTGATGCTGTTAACATCTCCTGCAGAGAACAACATAAGCCGTTAAGAAAATAGGGAAATGCCTGAATGAAAGAGAGTCTTTGTTCTTAAAGAAAGCACATTTGACATGGTGAATTACTCCGGGTTACCTCTCAAGACACATCCATACCAAATGGAAGAACCTCGTCCCACATGGACATTACCAATGATAGAAGCGCTAGGAGCCACGAAAGCCTCCTTATCCACACTAGGGGATTTGTCAAAAAGATTCATTAGCGTGCGGTGCCTCGATACTGGAAAAAAAAGAGAAGGAGTTACAAGGGAAAAGTAAGCAGTATCACTGCGCATAGTATCTGGGGAAGGCTGGACAAGTGAAGAAGATTTGAGCTAGGATAACAATAACTAGCCAAATACAGAGAACATAGAAGAAGAAAGGTGTACGAGAGAGGATTACATACAATAGAAGAGAATCTCTTTCAGCAATCATTTTAAAAACATAGAAACTGATTTGCTTTTTATTTGGACAAATTGGAAAATAGCACATATATGGGTAACATCGACACTAGCAAGGTTAAATCCGAGGAAGCCTACATTTAATCTTAAGCTCTTCGTAGGATTCTAATCAACAGTGCCCATAATCAATCAGACAAAACTCGGATTGTGAAGAATCATATTACCAAATCTAAACTATGACTCGAATCGACAGAAATACCCAAACATTCGGAAGAAATGAAACTATGATTCGAATGGAAATAAGAAAGATCCAAAGACATACGCTGTTCTCGGAAGTGAGTTTTTCCTTGGAGGCGACAACCGAACCGATCAAGTGCTTGACCGGTTTCCCGGATCCAGAATCCTACGCTGTAGAATGCCTTGCCAATAGTTCCCATCGTCGTCTTCTTCTTCTTCTTCTTCGATTTTTCGTTTATCAATGAAATGTGGTTTCCACCGGAACTAGAGGAATCTTTTCAAGTATCTTTGGTTTTGTGCTCAAATGCCGGTTATTAGCCGGTTAATGTATACCGACTATTTCATTACAATGTGAAATGTGATTATTAATTTAATCCCTCCTTTTACACAAGACTCTCTCTTTTCGGATGATACTCTCAAATGGCGCTAACTTCCTGCTCCTCCTCTTTCGCATTGGAACATAATCTCTCTTGTTTCCAGACATGTTCAAAGGAAGTAGAACTGAAGCAAGAACCCGATGTTGTCTCGTGGAACTCTGTGATCAAAGGTTACGCAAAAGCTGGAGAAATGGATATCGCTTTAACGTTATTCAGGAAAAAGCCTGAAAAGACTAACGCTAAATTATGGACTACAATGATCTCTGGGTATGTTCAAGCAGGAATGAACAAGAAAGCTATGCAACTATTTCATAAAATGCAGAATTCAAATGTCGGTGATTTCCGGTTGAAGAAGGAAAGTCAGTATTCTACACCATGGAGAGAGATTACAACCTGAAACCGACGATCGAGCATTACGGCTGCATGGTTGATTTACTAGGTCGAGCTGGATTGCTTGATGAAGCGAACCGTTTCGTTCAGAAAATGCCTCTGAAACCAAACGCTGTGATATGGGGTTCGCTGCTCAAAGCTGGTCAGGCACAAAAACATTAAATTGGGGAAATCTTAATCGAAATGGATCCAAATCATGGCGGGGATATGTTCATATGGCACATATTCATGCCATGGGAAAAATGTGGGACAAGGCAGCTGAAACAAGAAGACTGATGAAAGAACAACGAGTTGTCAAAGTTCCAGGTTGTAGTACAATTAGCTTGGAAGGGACCACACACGAGTTTTTAGCAGGAGACAGATCACACGCGGAGATTGAGAAAATTCGAACTAAATGGAGAATCGTAAGAAGCAAACTTGAGGAAAATGGGTACGTACCAGAGTTAGAAGATATGCTGTTTGATCTAGTTGATGACGAGGAAAGAGAGGCTATCGTGCATCAGCACAGCGAGAAATTGGCTATTACCTATGGGTTAATGAAGACTAAACCGGGAACAACAATACGTATAATGAAGAATATCCGAGTATGCAAAGACTGTCACAGAGTAACGAAACTTATCTCTAAGATAATAAGAGATATCGTAATGAGAGATAGGACAAGGTTCCATCATTTCGGAGATGGCAAATGTAGTTGTGGGGACTACTGGTGAAATTTTGAGAGGATATCAAACTTTTATTGCTTAAGAAAATGGATACATCCGACAATATAACAAAAGGTAAAGAGTACAAAGTTTTTAACTGATGCTGAGAAGCTGTGTTGCTGTCCAAGACTGTCCCGGCCCTAGCTTGACATCCCCAAGCTGAGAGTTAAGAGATGACAAGCAAGAGTTGGAAACTTTTGAGTCTATAAGTTTTGTAAAGAGTAAAGGCTTGTGCAAACTGACATACCTTTGCATTTTCCACGCACAAAAAGTCTCTGTAACAAGCCTCCATCTGAATATGCGGGTTCCATAAGACAGCATCCGACCAACTGCATTTGCCAAATACAACTATTACTAAAGAGGCACAAAACAATTTTTTAAATGGAAGCATAAAGCCACAAAGAGTTACGATAAACGTACTTTGTGTTTTTGATGATTATTTTATCACCCAAGCCATTATCAAACTGCAATTCATTGGGGGCATCAAGATAGACGCAATCCACAAATCCAGGAAAAGTGACTGCATCCCTGGAATGTTTAAAAATAAGGAGTTAGAACCATCAAACACGTAAAATCAAAATCAACAAGATCTGTAGTTAGCCAAATGTGCTTGTGGAAATAAAAGAAAACGGAACTTAACGAAGGTAAACAAATAACAAACCAACCTGTCTTCTTTACCCTCTATTGGGTTTTTAGGATCAGGATCCTTATTGAGAGTTTTACAACCCTTTAGACCTCTCACTGATGCCCCCGTGACAGAAGCCTGATGAACCCAAGACAGTTATAAGACGAACATAGTTGGCTTCATGGACTCAATTTGCAAGCCATGGTATCAGATGATGGGAATAATATCACTTCATCACAAAACTGATTGATCCTGAAACTACAGCATCTCAAAACGTAACCTTTGAGAATACCTACACGGAAGTAAGTATGCAGTGCGGTGCTGAAAGAGAATGCTTTGTTGTCTGTGTTTGTAATTTTTAACTCGGTGGAAAGGCAGTCCGCGCCAACAACGACCTAAAGCAACCAAACAAAAAGAACAAACTGTTAAAAAGAAATGACACCTTAACATACACGAGTGAGTTCCATTAATCAAAAAGGGAGATTAAGGAGGCATCGCATTCACACCAAACCTTGTATAGAGCCTGGAAACCAAAGTCCCACATGGCTCGACTATAAGGACCATCCTTGAGCTCAAGAGTTACAGCAGCATTGTCATCTGCATTCTGGGAATCGACAACAGACCAGTCCATGTTCCTTCCAAAGCCATGCTAATGATTCATTCCAAAATGATACAAAACCCATGTAAGCATCATTTACTTTAAAACAGGTTTGATCAATCGAGTAAACACTAAACAAGCAAAAGTACCTGCTGAATTTCTCCAGGTCCAAACTGTGGGAAACAATGTGGAATCCCTCCGCTAATCCAATAACAAGCACCGTATGAAAAAGAGGAAAATATTTACTCACAATTTCTGGTAAATAAATTGGATAAGAGTAACAGATTTCAAGTTGAGACCTTATTGGCTTGATCTTATTGAAGACAGCATCTGGTCTGACAAAAAGAAGATCTTTTCCACTCGCAACTTTCCAAGATGTAATGCAGCCTCCAAAGAGATATATCTCAGCTTCGCTGCATCCAGATCGAAAAGAAGAAAGAAAAAAAAAAGATCAATCTTGAACAACAAATTGATGAAAGTAAAGAGGAATAAAAATCTCTTGACGGCAAAAGGAACAAATGGATCGTCAAGAGTTTAGACCTGTTCTGAGGGGAAGTGAGGACGAGTTTTGGCAAATTGCCTTGTCCTTCTGCGACTCTAACTCCAGTAGTTGAAGAAGATGCCATCGAAGAGACTCTTCTACTGCAAAATGTAAGAAGATAGACAAAAAAAAAAAAAAATTGAAGCGAGATAAATGGAAAGTGCCCGTGATACAAAATCAATAAAACAAACGCAGTTTCGCTTACCGGCTAATTCGGAGATGCTTAGGAGAAGTGGAGGTGAGAACTGAATTAGAGACGGAAACCAACGCCATGTTTCTCTCCTTCAGACACTCTTATCTATGTTTGGTCGATGAAATCGAATAATGCCCACAACTCTCAAAACAAAACAAAATCGAAATTATCTCTATTTTTACATCCGCAAGAGACAAACGGAGGCGGAGGAAATGGCTCTTCAATTGACGGTCGGGACCCTACTTTAACGTTGACCGCTTCAGAATAATCTTTTATAGATTACGAATATCCGACGTTTGTTACAATTTACAAACAAAATGAAAACGCTAGAGGGAGGGGTCGAACTTCCGACCTTGTGGTTAACAGCCACACGCTCT
Source organism: Streptanthus diversifolius (assembly GCA_039880935.1). Classification (NCBI taxonomy): domain Eukaryota; kingdom Viridiplantae; phylum Streptophyta; class Magnoliopsida; order Brassicales; family Brassicaceae; genus Streptanthus; species Streptanthus diversifolius. The sequence goes on along the minus strand of JAXGFM010000007.1, from coordinate 23,244,836 downwards.
AACCAACTGAGCTACTCCAGCTATTCATGTACTGTATATTTCTAATAATTTAAAGACAGTTGAATTCAGATCGACAAATCATTTATAAATTTTAAGGGTATTTATAATTTTTTAGGATGTTTATTGGATTAATGATTAATATAATTTTTTTAAGTTTTGAAATTGGTAGGATTTTAAAATTTTCGGCAAATATTTAGTTGCGTGGTTTTGGTAGTATTTCAAAGATTTTGGTGCAGTTTAAAATTTATGATTTTGATAAAATTTTAAAATAAAAATAATCTTTTGTGGTAACTTGGTAAACTTTTTGTTTTAAATAGAAATTTTCATTGTCTAAACAAGCAATGAATACAGATAATCTACCCTATTTTTGTTAATAATTTTGAATTCTAATTAATATTTTTTATTTAAAATTTTGATTTTCTTTTAAAGATTGAAACTAAAAAAAGGTAACTTTACAAAATTCTTCAAATACTATCATTAGAGATATAGAAAAAAGGGGATTTAGAAAAAAATGAAAGTCTACTAAATTATTAATTCAATAAACTCCCTTATAGGTTCTGAATAATTTTAGAAAAATCATGTTTTAAAAACATTGGGTAAAACTTAACAAAACACCTTTAAAATGCATAATATGAAAGTCAATATTTCGTCTCTCCCTAAAAAGCACTTAAAATAAATAACACAATTTGTGAAAGACATGTTTCATCATGGTCGGCTAAATCACCGAGATCCGAACAAAATTCTCGACCTTAACCGTCCAAAAAAATTCAAATATTTCTGACATGAGCAAAACTGTTGTTTTATCCAATCTTGTGTTATGTTTAAGTCTTATGTTTAGTAGATTTTTTCACAAATCAAATGGCAATGCTCTCGAGTCAAATCTTCCGACCTTGAATCTGCCACTTTAACTCTCTCTCCTCTCTTTCACCGTTATTCAATGCCGGTAACTTCGAAAAAATACCGGTTTAGGGGATCTCTATAGTAGTATCCCGTGCCTTCTTCACAGGTTGTTGTGCAGATTCAGCTGTTCCACGAGTGAAAAGTAAAAGAGGTTAGAAACAATAACTTTAAGAATGTAGGCCGTTCGTCTTTGTATCCAACACGATGCCTGTCAGGTTCTGTGCTTTTTAACCAACCGAAAATATTCCCTTTGTCATTCACTTCCTTACCTTTAAACTTTCTCTTCTTCTTAGCTCTCCTTCTCTTTCTCTCTTCCTGTGTAAGCTCAGACTCATCCTTAATCTTGCCTGTCCCGGAAAAGATTTCCTCTGGAGCAAGCATTGCTGCATCTGAGACTGCCACAGGCGCAACCTATACACAGTACACAGAGAAGAAGTTGCTAACTACAATGGTGCTCTGATATCAAACAAACAAAAAACAGATGAAAGGAAACAATAGAATTACCTCTTTCATTGCTATGGCTGGGACGTTTGTCTGTATAGACATTTCTTCTATCACCTGAAAGTTTTGGCGAAGAAAAAGCAATTTCAGTTTCCAGCAACTATGTGTAAACATCATCATTTAGAATCTGAACGAAAGACATACTGGCTTAGGTGTAAAGTGGAAGTGGGAGAGAGCATCCAACTTGAGGCATAGTTTCTTGAATAGAATGCTTGCCTGATTTAACATTATAAGAAAAGGAGTTTCTGTTATAGAGACTGAAAAATGAAAGAGTGGAGATTGATAGGTAAACAAAAAAAAAAACAGAAAAAAAAAAAAAAAAAAAATTCAAGTGGGAACCTCTTTCTTTAATTCATCAGAGAAAGTTGCAGGAGCAAAAGCTGGATTAGCCTTCTGAACGTATTCTTCCTGCAAATACCCAAATGGACCAAACACATTTGTAAGTTTGGTTCTCTCTCAAAAACGCAAACACAATCAAATATTGTAGATGATACAAACCTCGTAAACTTCGGCAAGACCTTTCTTGCTTTTATTATCGTCCTGCAAACTTCCAAAGTTAGTAATTTTCGACAAAAGCGAACATAATTCATCAACTATTAAACCAGAGCAAAAGAAGAGAACAAGGGTAATAGTTCTTCAATAAAACTCACCAATTTCTTGGCTTCTCTTTTTGCTCGAGTGGGCAGACTAGGTGCTCGTGAACATCATCAAAACGAGCCTAAGAAGTCACACGATCAGTTATGCAAAAATCAAGGGGAAGAAACAAAGGAGACTTTTGTTACAAATTACAGCCAGAAATAATTACCTCAATGATTCTGCTCTTGATTATATCCTCAAGTGAGGCTGTGACCTCTTCCGTGATCACAGGAGCAGGCCTGGCGTTGTGCTCAAAATCTAAATCAACTTCTAGAGCACTATTCTTTGGCCTCTTTGCAGCAGTTATCTTTTAACAAGACAAATGATACATAAATTTAGCTACAGAAAGCAACATTACTTTTCACAGTTTAATTGTGGGGGAAAACATCTCTGGATACCTCTCCCTGCATTGTCCAGTGTTTTGGATCTAAGTTTGATTTCTCCATCTGTTCAATCTTGGATTGAAGCTTTAGTAGTTCTTTCTCATGGGTAGAGAGCTTTTCATTGCCCTAAAAAAAGAGGAACTAGACAGATCTCATGAACAATTTCACTAATGAAAGTTGAAGTCATCGCATATAACAATGCTTAAGAATAAGCAAAGCCGATATAGTACTTGGTTTTTATCTCCAGATTCCTCATCTTCAATTACACCTTTGATCGTCAATTTTGCCTCCTTTTTTTTACCGCCAAAGAAATCTTCATACCTAATTAGAATTGATAAGGATTAAAAAAAAAATCTGAGAACAAAATCAAGGTAGAACGATTGCCTATTCTCGTTTGTTCATCCTACAGTCAGCTCATTCACTGTATAACAGAGAGCACAGGAACCATACCTCTCCTTTCCCAATTTGTCTGTCTCTTCGTTGTCACCACCAGCGAATGCACCAAACTAGAGGACAAGAACAAATCAAAGATCATTCGACAGGAAAACTAAGATATATGTAAACACTCAAGCCACTGTCATTCCTGAACACTGTTTAGGTGCTTACCTCGTCATCTTCTTCTTCATCCTCATCACCTTCTTCGTAGTCTTGATCATCATCCCTCAAATGTTGTTTCTTTCCCTTTGACACTCCTTTCTTGTTTTTGTAGTCTGTCCCATACTCTTCTGCTTCACCCTCCTCCAAAAATTCCTCCAATTCTTTTATCTTGAAGAATTTGTCCTCTATTCCTTCGTTGTCTTCATCATTCTCCTCGTCCTCTTCGGTTTCCTCTTCTCCATCCTCTTCTCCTTCGCTTTCGTTAGCTTCTAGCTCTATATCATCATCATTAGCATCATCCGAGTCAAATCCATCCATATCCATTTCATCGCCATTATCCTCATGAGAAACCTTGAGGGCCAATTTCCCAAGTTTACGAATCTCTTCAGGGTTTTTAGAAAATCGCTTTACTTCCTGCCGCAAGCTTGATAACAAAGGTTGAGACTGCATATCAATTTGCTGCCAAATCTGTTCGGCATAAAAACCAACAACCAGGAGCTAGTTGTGCGGCTTCAACTTGGTGAAGAGATACTGAGATGCATCACGAGCCACCTCAGATATCGAACTTGGCGCTAGAAAAACTGGTGGTTCAGTCGACTTAAGCTTCTCAAGGGCTTCAAAGCCAGAATCCCTTACAGCGGCCATAGATTAAGCGGCCAAACGTAGCAAATCGTTGCTTCCTTGGATTGCTTTTCCCAAGCAAGGTCGATTCTGAAGGTGTGAAAGCACTGCCCTCGAAACTAGGGATTCTACAATAGAACGTAATCAGTGGCGGTTTAAACGGCGGTTAGGTTATGGTAAAGGAACACGGCGACCGCGAGAAGAGAAACCTTACTGTCAGACAGTATCTCAAAAACCCTGAGCATCCCGAATTAAAATGTCCCGCTTAAACCTCTCTCTCAGACCGAGAGGTTTGCCTTATTCGTTGGGCCAATACTTGGGCCTTAAGCATTGTGATTTGGCCCAGTTATTCCTTTTTAACCAGTTAGACGATTATAATGGGTTTGAAAACAATAATTCCCAGATTAAAATGCATTTTAAGTCGGCAAAAACAAAATAACGTATTGTAGGTCAAATATTTCTGACGGTAAAAAAAAGGTAGACTAAAACCTTGGGGCATCAGTACCACAAAATCAAAATGGTTCAATATTCACTCAGTAGAATCATACGAAAGGAAAAATAATAATAATAAGTTCCTGAAAATCACTACAATATGGCTGTGTTCACAAAAGAAAAACAAACTAAAAGATCTCAAGAAGAGTATCATAAATATAACGCTTTGGGCAGAGGAATCTTGAAAAGGGGCTTCAGCTACAACACGTCGCTGATGAATTGTTCAGCGAGTTGTTTAGGAAGTCCCATGACTGTATCAGCTCCTCCCACCTACAACATTACAAAGTAAAAGGCTTTCAGAAGTGTATTTATCATATTTACAGTGTCTTTGAAAAATAAAGAGATATCTAAAGCAAATATGCTGGAAACAGAAGAAATCAAGCAAAACACGCTAACCACGGTATCGATAAAAGGTGATATGAGGGGATGCTCCAGAGTTAAACCTCCAGCAACCTTGAACGTTATCGCATCATCAATCTGACAAATTGAATATAAAAAAACATATGTTAAACAAACTGACATCGATAGTAGTAGTAAGAAGGAGTTTAGAAGTTTTACAAGATCGTCTATGATTTTTTCTGGTATCTCATGGAAATAAACCTGCGTCACAACATCACCAAAAAAAAAAAAAAAACAGTTTAACCCATAAGAAATAGTAGTATTTAAAAGAAAGATACAAAAAAAAAGAAGGTATGTGATGTTATATGTGTACTTCTGCTTTGTCCCATCCTCGTCTTCTAATTCCAGTTTTCAAGTTCCTCACAATAACAGATCCCACAACGCCTCCGTGTGACCCGGAATAGCCTGTGTAGTGTAGGTTTCAAACAATTACATCACAGCCTTTCATTGGTCTTTGCTTAATGGCTATGAGCTATGAGCCAAAAAAAAAAACCTTTGATAAATTTGCGAGCTTCTTCCTTGCTAGTTGGTTTTTCTCTGATGGCACCTTTGTACACAACAACCTAAGAAACTCCCCATCACCATAAACATCAGCTCTTGTTAACACAACAAATGAAATCATAAAAAAAATAATAATAATAATAATCATACAGTGTCTGCAGTAATCAATAAGGTTGGTTGAGGGTCCTGAGCAAATTGGCTTTCACCTCCCAATTTCGATATTATCTCATCTGCCTAGAAAATATTTTTTTTTTTTTTAAAGTAAGCAATTATTTTTAAAAAGAAATGAGGCAAATTTGAAGAAACGAATACTAAAAAAAAAAAAAAAAAAAACCTTAGCTTCAGCGATAGCTACAACCAAATCTTCAGGCCTCTCTCTCCTAATAGCTTTCTCATCAATGTCTGCAGTCTTTAACCATAATCCAAATCCATTACTTTCTCGTGCTTTCCTAATAATCTAGAGTAAGCAACAAAAGACATACCACGATAGTGAAATCATATCCCATTTCACCCAGAATCCGTTTTCTCGCCATGGATTGAGAACCCAAAATCAGCTTCGTGTTATAAAACAAACAAACAAAAAATAAGTATTTACTATATGTTATGCATCTCATCAGCAAATCTTTCCATGACAGATTCAAAATTAATCTAATACGAACATACAGACCTTGAATCCTCTCTCCATCGCCTTCTTCGTGTCCTGCTCTAATCGTATGAGCGAAGATGGAAATGTTAATATATATAAAATTACAAATATCATCAACAAACCATTTTTTCCCATCCTCCAAATTATCTCTTATTATTCTCAACTTTTTATTTTCATTTGCAACTCTAGTCATTTTATAGTATATCTTTTTAAGTTTTAACTAATTAATTTCATTCCATTTTCTCTCTTTCTTTTTTTTATTCAAATATTCCCTTTTCTCCTTTTCTTTTTGTTCAAAAATTCCACTTTCTCTTTAAATATTAACTTTCAACACTAATTTATATTTATTAAATTCCACAACAATTCAATAAAAATTACGATCTTCTTTTTCGAAAAAATTATTGCGATGTTATGTAAACCAAACATGTATTGTACAAATCAAATTATATTACTTCGTATGATTGACATCTTTATAATTATACATATTCAACATTATTAAGCTATTAGCTTTGTTGTTTTTAAGTTTAATTTAATAATGTTATCCTTTAATTTCATTGTTTTATTTTAATTTTACCATTGATTCTACAATCTGTTTATATTAATCATTTATCTTATATTATATATCCAGTATTCAATTCATTAAATATCATTACATTTGATAAATTTGTCAAATATAAATAAGATATACATGTAATTAAAATTATTATTTTGTTATAAAATCCCATTTGTATTATTTTAAAACAGAGTGTGTATTTTGTTAGAAATTTTTGTATCCAAATTGGTAGGAAGAAGATAGCTTAGTAATTTTTTTTTTTTAACAGATAGCTTAGTAATTCTGACTTCTTTTTTACAGCCTGGATTATCCAATAACAAGATGTTAATGAACACGTATTAGAATGCATAGTTTACGAATTCTCATATACATTGAGGCTATTCTGTAAAGCCGTACAAATATTTGGACTGTAGTACAATATTAAAAACTAATGGCATTAAAGTGAAATACGTATTAGAAAAGGGACATATACTGTAAATATTTAAAAGAATATAAGGCATGTTTTGGTGAAATCTAAAACATATCGAGGCTATTTAGCGAGTCCTAGTCCTACAACTATTGGGACTAATTTGTAAATAATAAAAACTGTTGGGGTTAATATATAGCTGAGAGAGAAAAGATACAAGGACTATGATAAAGCCTACGAGTTGACCTGAACGTGGAGGTTCTAGGCCGGAACGTTGACCTGATTCTAGCGTCTGACGTGGTGTACAACGACCATCGCTATGACTATGAGCCTCTCCTCAATCCGCTGCGTTTGATGATGACGATGATGCAGTTAGATTGTTTGAAGAGAAGAAGTTAAAATTCCTTCCTAATGGCTCGTCTACGAAGATGGAAGAAAGAATCTGTCTTCTTCAAGAAAGCTCTAAAGCTCTTCGATGTTGCATTGTACACTCTGATGTACCTCACGAAGGTTCTAGAATCGGCGTTGTAGTTTATCGTTTTGTCACATAACAGCCAAATCAAAATGGTCGTCGAAATCTGCTGATGCGCGAAGAAAGAAGCCGAGTAGGGATACGAATATGGAGCTTTGGTTTGAAGATCTGGCGCAACTGAGCCTTGGGATCTTCAGAACTGTAATCATGTCAATGAGATCGGGAGATGTGAGCTCAGATGTCATAGAGAGCTGTTTGATTTGTTACGCTAAGAAGCACATTCCCGGAATTTTGCGATCTAACCGGAAACCGACATCGTCATCTTCAACTGCAGCTTCGGAAAACGATCAGAGAGAGATACTGGAGACGATCACCTCTAATCTTCCAGTAGATAAGAGCTCCATCTCAGCAACCACGAGATTACTTTTCGGGTTATTACGAACGGCCATTATCCTCAACGCGTCCGAGACTTGCCGCGATCTATTGGAGAGAAAGATTGGATCGCAGCTAGAGCGAGCGACCCTCGACGATTTGGTCGTCCCTAGTTATTCATACCTCAACGAGACGTTATACGATGTCGATTTGGTAGAGAGAATCCTGGGCCACTTTCTCGACTCCTTGGAACAATCGAACACCGCCCTAGTCGAAACTGACGGACGATCTCCGTCGCTGATGCTAGTCGGGAAATTGATTGACGGATTCCTCGCGGAGATCGCATCGGACGCCAATCTTAAACCGGACAAATTTTACAACCTAGCGATCTCTCTCCCCGATCAAGCTCGCCTCTACGATGACCGACTTTACAGAGCTGTCGACGTATATCTCAAGGTGATCTACGTATCTAGATTTTCGCCATAGCTAATAAAAGTCGAGAGATCCGAGAACTGGATCTGACTTCTTTTGTTTATAATGACACTAGGCGCATCCATGGTTATCAGAAGGAGAGAGGGAGAAGATATGCGGCGTGATGGATTGTCAAAAACTCACGCTAGAAGCGTGCACACACGCCGCACAGAACGAGCGACTTCCACTACGAGCAGTCGTACAAGTCCTCTTCTTCGAGCAGTTACAGCTCCGGCATGCGATCGCCGGTCCGCTAATAGCGGCTCAATCGCCGTCTCCGTCTCAGTCAACGGAGCTGAGACCGTCAGCAACTACAGCAAGAAGGAATCTAACGATAACGGAAACAGTAACGGAAGAGGAAGGCAACGAAACGAGGGGAGAAGTACAGGTGGATGCTGGGAAATGGAAGAAGACTGTGAGAGAGAATCAGGTGATCGCGACGATCGATAATGTAGGTTCGCCGGCGACGACGACGACGACGACCGATCGGCAGAGAAGTTGGTCTATTACGAAAAAAATCAGATGTAAATTCAAGACACAGGTGTGCGATTCACACGAGGCAACGATAGTTGATCATAGATCCCGGCGGACATAAAGCCCAGAGCCCACTGCTATATTCGTATTTCATAGATACGAATGTGACAGAGATGATCGTTAAACGTATACTACCAAAGAATGACACGTCCTACTATCACAATGTGGGCCCTTTTCTTAACCATCCCGAATTGGGCCGTAACTATGGATTACTTCTGAGAGGCTGGGAATAGTCGGTGAAATTTTTGAATTGTTTCACTTTTTCTGGCTCCCGTTTCACGTATATAAGCATCGAACGTAATTCATAATTTCCTTCTGTATTCTTGATAATAATCCATTTGGTAGGGAAGATCGGGAGGAATATATTTTAAGAGCAGTTGTCGGTGAAAACATGTAGCCACTTTTTTTTTCTGGCAACCGGTAGATTATACTAAAGGAACGTAGAACCATTACAAGTATATAAAAATAAAATTATGCCTACACCATACGAGGAGACATCAAGCTCTAAGCTTACAGAACCAAAAAAAACATCATATAGAGGTAAGGACACTTTGTAAATTTTAGTTCAAAATCTTATTAAACAAACAAAAACATATTTTAATCTCACAAATATTCATAAGAGTATCAAAGGCCCATTAGCTCAGTTGGTTAGAGCGTCGTGCTAATAACGCGAAGGTCGCAGGTTCGAAACCTGCATGGGCCAATCCTTTATCTAATAGTGACAACAATTATATATGTCTGTTTTTTATAAAGAATATAAAACTTATTCGAATATTTACAAAAATCTGGTCGATTTTGGTTTTGAGTTTTTTATATTTATTTTTGGTTTACTTTCGGTTGGTAAATTAGGAGGAATTGGTTAATGATAAAAAAATAACAAAATAAATTCAATAATTTTTGATAATTCAATTTTTATATAATACTCAATTATTTAATTATTTTAATCAATACATAACTAATATTTTTAAACTTATAAATTATCCTTTTAAATATTTTAGTTATTTCAAATCTATATATATAATTAATATTTTGAAGTTTACAATTTTATTTCGGTTATTCAAAAATCCATTCAGTTTGGTTTGATTCGGTTCAGTCCAATTCTTTCGGTTCCAGGTAATTTGCTCAGGTTTAGTTTGTCTTTGTACATGTCAGCATCTTTGAGTGAGACAGTATCCATATCTCCAATTAAGGTTTGAACACGTGGCAACAGAAGAAACCAGTCACTCCGATTTCCACAAAACAAACCAATTAAAATCCCCGCCTTATCCCAATCTTATCTCTCTAAAACTCTTTAGTCTTTACTCTCTATTCAGCTTCGGATCAGAAAAACCAAAACCAGAGCCATCTGAGAGACTTTGTGGCCATGGCAGCCTCTCTCCAATCCGCCGTCACATTCCTCCAGTCGGCGAAGATCTCCGCCGCTCCTTCTCGCGGCAGTTCTCACCTCCGGTCGACACAGACCGTCGGCAAATCTTTCGGGCTAGAAACTTCTTCTGCTCGCCTCACTTGTTCATTCCAATCTGACTTCAAGGACTTGGCCGGAAAATGCTCCGATGCTGTCAAAATCGCCGGATTCGCTCTCGCAACCTCTGCTCTCGTCGTCTCGGTAACTTTCTCTTATTACCTACTCTTCTCTCTCACCGATTCTTTGATAATGTTTATTACGAACTATAGATTGAGCAATAAACAAAATGGAATGAAAAAAAACAGAGAAAAAAGGAAGATTTTTTTTGTGTACGATAAAATGATTCTGACATCAATATCGAACTCATCGCATTGAAAACATAACAGTACACAAAACCAATAACAGTTTTTTGTGATAAAATGATTCTGACATCAATATCGAACTCGTCACATTGAAAACATAACAGAACACTAAAGCAATAACAGTTTTAGATCAGCACAATGTAATCTTCAATTCGTGTAGATGCAATCATAATACCAAACTTGTAATTGCTCGCACACCGAATTTGACATTTATATGATATGTTTTTACGAATCGAGAAGCTTATTGGGATAAATTTGTCGAAATTAAAGTTGTATCTTTGTGGTGTAATGAAAGGGAGCAAGTGCAGAGGGAGCTCCGAAGAGACTGACTTACGACGAGATACAGAGCAAGACATACATGGAAGTGAAGGGAACTGGAACGGCCAACCAGTGCCCAACTATTGACGGTGGCTCTGAGACATTCTCGTTTAAGCCCGGAAAGTACGCTGGCAAGAAGTTCTGCTTCGAGCCTACTTCCTTCACCGTCAAGGCTGACAGTGTAAGCAAGAATGCGCCTCCTGAATTCCAGAACACCAAGCTCATGACCCGTCTCACCTACACTCTTGACGAGATCGAAGGACCCTTCGAGGTTAGATTTGGTTCTACCACAAGAAACAGTCTGCTTTTGGGTTTGGAATAGGGTTTGTCATTGATCGAGTCTTTTTATTGGTTTTGACCAGGTTTCTTCAGACGGAAGCGTAAACTTCAAGGAAGAAGACGGCATCGACTACGCTGCAGTCACTGTCCAGCTTCCAGGAGGCGAGCGTGTGCCATTCCTTTTCACAGTCAAGCAGCTTGACGCCTCAGGAAAACCAGACAGCTTCACTGGAAAATTCTTAGTTCCATCATACCGTGGCTCGTCTTTCTTGGACCCAAAGGGTCGTGGTGGATCCACAGGATATGACAACGCCGTGGCATTGCCAGCTGGAGGCAGAGGAGACGAAGAGGAGCTTTCAAAGGAGAACGTGAAGAACACGGCAGCGTCGGTGGGAGAGATCACTTTGAAAGTGACAAAGAGCAAACCAGAGACTGGAGAAGTGATCGGAGTGTTCGAGAGTCTTCAGCCGTCGGATACTGACTTGGGTGCCAAGGTACCAAAGGATGTGAAGATCCAAGGGGTGTGGTATGGTCAACTTGAGTGATAAGGTTATCATATAAAACATCTTCTGTTAATTGTATTTGATGATAATGAATACATCTTTTGATGGTTTCTACGTATTTCTCTCTTATAAAAAAATGCACATGCCCTAAATCTTGAACATTTTTTTATATCCATGTCCTTTATGCAAAAATAAAAATAAGAACAAAATGTAGGGTACCAACTTTAACCTTACGGTCTGATGATGAGTAATGTAATTGTTTAAACTCATTAACCAGCGCCTACGGTGAACTAAGATTTATCCGAACCGGCTTTTAAAAGAAAAATATATTGGTAATTTTATATTTGGGTTGTTTCCAATACGAACAAACCCGAAAATAACCTAATAGGAAAATCATAATTAATTTTATAGAATTGATTTTAGAGTTTTTATTTATATATCAAATCGAAAACTAAACCAGTGGCCAGTGTTTAGTCCAACCAAAAACTAAACCAAAATTTCGTCACACCTAACTGAAACCAAAATATTCAACCCTAGATAAGGATTTAAAGATTAAGACTATTAACAAACTCATCAGTGATCTCAAATGTTGATGGAAAGAAGTAACCAATGTCTATTTTTTTCTTTACAAATACCAATACGTATTGGGATTTGGGAGAAACAAAAAAAAATAAAAAAATCACAAAAACTTTTGGTAATTTGTACAGAAATTATATAACGTTTGGGCCTTAAAACATGCAATCAGTCCCAAATACGATGGGCTTTCTCGTACTTCCCCAAGTATGTACAACCGTACAATCCTTCTTCCTTCCCTTTTTTTTTTACGTCTTTACAAAAAAAATATCCTTTTTAGTTTTTATCCATTCTTTTTTTTTTTTCTTTCTTTACGGCTCAGATCAAATATGGGTTAGAGATAGTTTTTATCCATTCTTGTTGATATATAAATCCAAAATTTCAGTTTATATATTAAAAACAATCTGATAAAAAATACTACTTTCATTTTCTTGAACTCGATTCGTATACAATGTTGTTTTTTGGGTGAGGCTCAGTTACGACTAAATCTTTTCTTGCTTCTAGATATTTCGGATCCAAACCCACACTAGCTAATTGTTAAATATACGGAGTACCGAATAATCTTATCATTCAAACCATCAAGATTCGGAGAAACAATTGCTAAATCATGATTTGAATACTGTACGTACCAAAGTATTCGAACCAACGTCCCCAGCCCATAATGAATCTTTCAACCATTGAACCACGGTGCGTTAGTTAACTTTACAATTATTTAGTTAAATTTAGAAGTTTACAATAAAACCAATTTGATAACCAATGATATAGTTGGTTTGTTTGGTACTCTTAAGTTATATATTTAAATGAAATTAGTTAAATAGACTGGCAAGTAGCAAGTGGAAATAATGTTTTATGTAAATAATTGAGTCTAATCAGATTGCTCCTTATGGACCTTACCCCGTATTTAATGTGCATGGGTGTGAATATTAAACAAAACAGTGTTTAAAGTTATAAAATAAAACATATTGGTCTGTGCTTGGTCTTAAATCTCGTGACATGAAAGAACACAGACAATTGCATTGGCGTGGGACAGCACATAACAATGCAGATCGCAGACAGATTCGGAATTAGTGTATATGATTAATTAAATAGTACTGGGGACAGAGTTCTATATTATATATGGGATTTCATTTAGTACAAATATTGCAATCACTCGCCCAAAACAAATTCAAGATACTTTTTACAGTAGATTCCACAAGCGTGTGTTACAGTATCGTCAAATCACATGATCTAGGTCTAAAATCATCTGCATGTTAAATTCCATCTTAAGGAGAATCGATCAATTCACAAATAAAGACTAATTTCAAATCGCGACAAAAACGTTCCTCGTGCTCAAAATGGAACTTCGTAAGCAAAATTGTACTATTGTCCAATTTCACCTCATGTAATAACTATTGTTGGTGTTATATATGTATGTCACCACCGTGGGAGATTAGTACCCACTAGATTTGACGCCCCTAGGCCATTATTTTATTATTCAAATTAAAGTGGCTATTGGGACAAGTTCTACGTATGTAAAAAAAAAAAAGATATATGAGCCAAAGTTATCAAACAAAGATTGCCATCCGCTGATTTGATATCAGTGGAGACGTGTGTGATTCCAGTCTCACACAAACCAAACCATAGGGAAGAAAGATAGATTTATGTGTGTGTAAATAGCAAGTTTGAGCTATTTTATGTTCAGAAAGTATCAAGTGTTAGGGCAAATTGCTACTATTTAATTACCTTTTAGTCAATTGATAACAGATCGATTTATATCTATAACAGAAAGCAATAAGTCCACTTTAACATAGAAAGAAAGACGAACAAATCGAGCAGAACAAGATCATTAAAGTATAAATATAATATCTTAAACACAATACAAAATAAATAATTATATACAGCTTTTGCGTACCGTCCAACATCAGAAAATAGCAATAATTTATAGGTTCTCATTAATGCCACATTCATGCAAAATAAAAAGTAGTAGTAATAATAAAAAAGAATCTCACGGTAGGTGGTGACTCTTGTATCTACTAAAAGGGTCCAAAAGAATCTAATGGGACCCAGACACGGATGGGCCGGCTCTCACAATACATAGCTAGTCCCTATTCTCTTCACGTGAGAACTAACCCACCGGAGAAGCGAAACCCAAACTCAATCTTGTCTGCTTGCCGGTCATGCCTCTGTCTGCCACGTGGCCCGCTCCTCTTTCACCCACCTGAGCTCCTTCCTCTCTCAATCCTCGCCACGTTAATCTCTCCTTCTTTCCCGAAATACCCTTTGCGCGAGGGTCCGTTTTGGTAAAATCATTCGGGAAACAAACAATAACCAAACCGTGAGCTGTCATGTTTCTTTGCTATTTACTACACGACAAATCCGACGTGTACTTAAGATTCTCGAGGCTGGCTTCTTCTTCTTCCTCGATACTCATATATATAAGTGCTATATATAAACTCGACACAAGATCGTCTCTTTCAATTCACAATCACAAACATCAAGATCTCTTTTTACTACTACTACTACTCTATTACAAACATCAAACTCACAGAGTTACTTTTTCTTTCTTTAAAAGACATATAAACAAAAAATGGGTGCGTGCGTTTCACGTGAACCCATGAGGGGAGATTCCGCGAAGCTTATATTGTTCGACGGGACTTTACAAGAGTTCTCATCTCCGATCAAAGTTTGGCAAATCTTGCAGAAATACCCGAGGAGTTTCGTCTGTAACTCAGACGAAATGGACTTCGACGACGCCGTTTCAGCAGTCTCCGGCAACGACGAACTCCGATCGGGGCAACTTTACTTCGTTTTACCGCTGACGTGGCTCAATCATCCACTAAGGGCGGAGGAAATGGCGGCGTTGGCTGTTAAAGCGAGCTCGGCGTTGACCAAGAGCGGCGGAGTCGGTTGGGTTTCCGGTGACGGCGAGGACTCCATTTCGGAAAAAAATTACCAATCTAATAAAATCGCCGGAGTGAGGACAAACGGCGGTGGCGGAAGAGGTTGTGGCAAAGGGAAGAGGATATTTACGGCGAATTTGAGCACGATCGCCGAGTAGCGTCAATTTAGTTGAGAACAACAAAAATCGACCGACGTAGAAATTGTAATTAGAGATGTTTGACCTTTTTATTTAATGGAAAGAAAAAAAAACAAAATTATCCATTAGATTTGGAATTTTTTTTTCTTTTTTTTGATTGCTTAAAATTTGAGAAATTGGCACGAGGATGATATATTCCAGTGATGTGATTCCAATATTAAATATAATGCAATTTTTCGTAGGTAAGAAAATTGACTCTCTCACGCGTAACTGTTCGTCTAACAAAATTTATGAATCGCTAATAACCGGCAAATCGATCCGTCGTGTTAAACCTAAATTTTGGTAAAAAATATAAAATAAATAATCGACCGAATTTAATATAAATATTGAAAACTAAGGCATAACTGTAAGATATGATATATGACGTAGCTTTTTCGGAGAAAAAAAAGAAGGTATGTTCTGGTGGGTCGGTCCATTTTGACTTCCCATCTGCAAATTTTTGTTACATATGTATCTCATTACATGTGCATTTATGACTGACTATAAGCACAAATACAACGTGACAAAAAAAAACGACCGAGTTAAACCAAAGATAAGAACATTTCAAATTCTTTGTTGCCACTAAAAGTTAATATTTATTATTATTATTATTATATTTTTTTTTCTGGGGGATTGCATTGCATTTGCACCACATAAGAATCCAATAATAATACAAAGGGGAGCAGTCGTGGAGAAAGCAAAGCCATGATTCGATTAGATGTCGAACTAACAACAATAATTTAAGCTTAGCTTACTAGTATTATTTTTTTGGCAAAATTGGTGTTACATGTGCGGCGAGAGGGCCGGACCCATCGGCCCAATAAGCAATAATGGGCCTTGAAAACAACAAAAGAAATTAAATAGGCGTTGGGTATCTGTCTATCACATGCAACACAGAAAGCTTGAGGGATCAATCACCATTTCACGTGCCATGATCCTTCGAGACTATTATTTTGTCTCCTTCCCTAATACCCTTCCACCAATGAATACACATCTTTTTCCATTATTCATCTCATCTCTAAGTCATCTTCTATTAAATTTCCCGTATAATATATTGTACTTACTTTTTATAACTTTAATGGCTCTACTATATATATTTACGAATAGTGATCTTTTCAGTTGCAACATCCACCAAAAATGGCTATATTTCACCACGTCATCCTCGTGGCACTTCTTGTCATCTCCGTCGCTGCCGTCTCTCCGCTAGCCAAATTTAAACCCAAACAAACCGTTACAATCTCTGCGGCGGCTAAAGCTTTCACCGACGCGCACAACAAGGCCAGATCCATGGTCGGTGTTTCGCCGCTAGTTTGGAGCCAGACGCTGGAGGCGGCGGCGAACCGGCTGGCTCGTTACCAGAGGAATCAGAAGAAATGTGAGTTCGCCAGTCTTAACCCTGGGAAATACGGCGCGAACCAGCTTTGGGCTAAGGGTTTGGCCGTGACGCCGTCTCTTGCGGTGGAGACTTGGGTGAAGGAGAAACTTTTTTACGACTACAGGTCAGATACGTGTGCCGCGAACCACACGTGCGGGGTCTATAAGCAAGTCGTGTGGAGAGACTCTATGGAACTCGGCTGTGCTCAAGCCACGTGTACTAAAGAGTCAACGGTTTTGACCATTTGTTTCTATAATCCTCCGGGGAATATAATTGGCCAAAAGCCATACTAGAAGAAATGTACCTTATTAGAGAATTAATGGGAACAAAAAAAAAATAAATTTATTTAAGAAACAAATCGTTTCCATACTGCTAATCGTTACTTTTGGAATTATAAGTGGAGTATTATGATTTGATTTTATCGATGTTTAAGATGCATTAAAATACGACCGTTGCATGATCGATCATGTACAAGCTATTCACAGGGGATATTTGAACAGTACCATGTCAAGTATTTTGGAGGTATTAAACTAAATATAAGAATTTTTTTTTTACAATTTTTATTGCTAGTTAGTTTTTTCTTTATATATTAAATATTTATTTATTTCATACAAACATAATACATATATAAATATATTTTTTCTTGTACTTGTTTAATAACTTATTAGGAAAATGTAAGAAATAGTAAGTTGAATTAATATTATTGATAATATTACATTTTAAAGATAATAATAAATATTAAAAATTATAAAATTTGGGGGACGAAGAGCTATTTGCCCCATTTTTTAAAAGGAAGGCACGGGACCTGTATTTGAAAATGCGAAGAAACTGTGAACGAAGAGACAAGATCCAATCATCTAGACGAAAACAACATTATTATAATGAAGAAAGTGGGGACATAGACAGCGATCTTTTTAGTTATTTACATCCATAAAATACGAATATTATGAATAATTTCATTTGGCAGCTTCTCTAAGAATAAGATATCTGAATGTAAAGCTGTGAGGGATCCAATCAATGGGCTTGCGTGATTTACTACCAGATTGACATCTCTTAAGACATTTTCTTGAAGATTCCGGTATGATCCGGTTAACCATCTCAGTCAAACCCGCTGGAGATAAACCGGACTCTTTTGCAAACGTCTCCACAAGCTTCGGCAATTGGATTTTCTGATTGCGTATGCTTAAGTTCATTCTTATATACTCTTCTTTCGACGTTTCGAGCTCTTGCTGGATTCTTTTCGGTGTATATACACGAACCTGTTTCAAACAAAACAGCAACCCAAGAAGCAGATACTTCAGCTTTTGATTGGCATTAACGGGTTTCACAGATTCTCTTAGTGTTTTCTTAAAGATCAATACCGTGGGGTCGGAGTGGCTTCCTGAAGTAAGTGCAAAATGTAGGAGAGGTTCCGGATGATCGATTGTGTAAGCTAATCTTTCATCTCCTGCTTTGAACTTCTTCGAAGCAAATAGCAGTCTAAGCCACTAAATGAGAAAATAAAAGAAAGTCTTTTTTTTTTTTACTTTTCAAGTTTTGTGCTTTGAAGCAAACGTTTCATAATCTCATGATTTCTTCTCTAACTTACCTGTCCAGGATGAGACATTTTGCATCCAAGAATCGAGCTTTGTATTGCTTCGGCGCTAACTGTGTGTCCACCAACGTTATATGCAGCCTGGAAAAATGCGAAAAACACGACAAATTTCAAGACATAAGAAGAATGGTTCACGCGTCTTTTTCTGTGCAAGAGACATGTTACCTTGAGTTGCAGTAGGACTCTCTTCACATTGTTCTGTGGAATCCCATAAGCTAAAAAGGCCTAAAAGAGATTGAAAGTAACTGCAATAAGAGTCTAAGCGCCGGAAAAACGAGATTGGTTCGTTCAAGAAAGAGATTTTACATGCATCACAAGTGCATTGTGCACATTTATCCAGAACGCCAGCTTCTCCTCATGTTTCAATTTCCTTGGATCGACTTCCTCCAATCTACTGATGAGCGACCTGCAAGAGTTTAAACATTTCAAGATCCTAATTCACATACAATCAAATTCTACCTCATCAACATGTCAATCTCAAAGCGACTCACTTGAAGTTTTGCAGAAGATCTTCGACCTCACTGGCCTTTTTGGCGTCTCTGTAAATGCAAAGCACTTCAACCATGGTGCTGTAAGGTTCACTGAAGTCCTTTTCTCCTTCTACATGGAAAGAGTTATCTAAACGTACATCGAAAGAGGAGTTGTTTCCTAATCCAGGGCTCGATGTATCGTATTGGTCAGAGGGAGAAAATGCAGTCGATGATAAAGACGAGTTTGGAGATGAAAGTCTATGATTTAGTACAGAAGGTGGCTCTGCAAGCTTGCAGTATATTTCTGACATACACTTGACCATTCCTTCAGACAACATGTTGGGTGTCTCTGGAACATGATCTGAGATTCGGGTGCCAAGATGTTCAGCTAGACTGATTAGATTTTCTCCACTGTGCACATACAGCGGTTGGGAGTGGCATGAGCGGATGGCTTTACTCCAAGAATCTTCTGGAGAAGCTTTTTTACTCTCAATTGCTGAACGCTGGGAGTGGCTACGGTGAAAACTGGGGTCCACTAGATCTCTGCCACCTGCGTGAACTTCGGTTTCCTTTGATTGATTTTGATGATCACCATCAAGCAAAGCACTGGTAGGCTGATCTGTTGTCGATGGTTCACAAAAGTCTAGACGCCTTGTAACACAAGGAGACTTTGGCTTCTTGTTCTCTGCATTTGGGGATCCAGAAGAGATTTGCTGGTCAAAGGCTTTTCGATATAATGAAAGAAGATACTGCTCCAAATGTAAAACTTCCTTCTCAAGAACCGCAATGTCTTTGATCAAGTCAGTAGCTGGCTGAAGAAGAAAGGAAAAAAAAAACAAGAACGTATCTTTAGTTCCACAGAACTCGTTTCTAACAGATACACAGTTTTGGGAAATGCAAGTGACTGACCTTGGGCATGGGAATGTCGTTTGTTTCAGTCAGCATGTACGAAGAAGCTGCTCGATAACCTAACGCCTTCTCTAATGCACAACGAACCTTAAACTGATCTTGTAATCTTGTCTCGAGCTGATCAATCTGTGAGTTAAACACAGGAATAAGGTGATTGAGCCTAATCCACCGAACAAGGACATGAATCAAGTAAAAAACCGTGCACAGTACCTCTTGCCTCAGTGAAGTTTCGGTGTTTGAATGATATTGATTATGCTTGGCTCTGGTTGATTCATTTGAACGACCCATGTCCTAAACCAAGTCAGACAAAATCCATAAACGATAACCTGTCTCAGAAGGGGTTTTATAAAGATAAAAGAACTTATTTATGAGAGAGATTAGTTTCTAAGAAGTTAATACCAGAAAGGAAATTCCTCCAGAAAAATATAAGACAAGTAAGAAGGATACAAAGAAGAATAGCAAAACATTTGTGTAAAGGCTTTCACATAAAAAAAATGCAAAAGGAGAGAAAAAGATACTTATTAGTCAAAGAAACAGAAAGATAAATCCAAGAAGGCAAGAATCATGTCTCAGCGCCTTAGGCTGTTCTTTAACAAATACCAATACACTTTATCACATCTTTTACATGTTAAAAAACAAAAAAAAACAAAAATAGCGAAAAGATGATAGTCCTCACCAGCTTGATGCGTTGAGAGGCTTCAAAAGAAGTATTCGAAGGTTTATCTCCCTCAGCTCTTTTCTTTTCTGGAAAGCTGGCACTGTGCATAAAGAGCAATTCAGAAGAATCAATGGAAACGACATGAATAAAGATACTCAAGAGATTTTTCTTTTACCTTTTGGAAACAGATTGCATGAAACCCTGACGAAAATACACAGTTTTTAACCATTTAAGCATTTAACAAGAATGTCCCTTAAATCCATCTTGTATTATATTATTTATTGATAAGTTTAAACATGAATTCTTCATCCACTAAACTAGCAAATTTTGAAGTTCTCATTATCTTGTTCATAAACCACAAAACTACAATTTAAGCAACGGAAAACAGAAGATCTGAGTGATTTTGCAGCCATAAATCTCAAATTTCCAGTTTCTGTCGTGACTCATCGCAGCATGGGGTTTCCATTAACAGAAAATAGGGACACATTTAAAGCAATCTACAAAATTAGAAGGAAAAGAAGTAGTTGTTAAATAACGAACAATAGAGTTGACAGTTTACCTCTTTGAACGCTTGTGGCTTTGGACCATCCTCAAATCCAACATTCTACTACCTCCACCACCAGCTCCAAATCCCATTTGGCTACAAAATTACCACAAAGGAGCTGACTTTTCACCTTCGCAAGTTCCCAGGAGTTGGAGAAAACAAAAGAGTTACAGGAAATGCTTCAAGATATCGAAGCATGGCTAAGCAAAACCCATGAAAAAAAAAAAGAAGCTTTAAGCACACATAGCCAAAAAAGTTGAGGACTTTTGTGGAAAAGCCAAGTGAATCTTCTTCACGTGTAAGAGGCCAACGGAAACTATAAAACATGCGAAACTTGTATCTTTTGGCAATAAAGGAGAAAGCTTTTAACATTAAAAGGGACAAAATAAGCGTGGTGGGTTTCAATTGAAGAAGAAAAGTTGGCTATGGCTCATTGTTTCACGGAAATGGTGGTGAGAAGAAGAGAGTCGACTCGTGTCAAAAAAAGCCAGTCACCAGTGTGTACAAGAAAGACCCCACGAGTCGTCAAATTTCCAACCAAATTGGCAAAACAAAAAAAGAGAGAGAGCGAGAGATCTACATAGATAGTCAAAATAGACAAGGTGACAAAAGTGTTTTGCCTTGAAAATATAAATTTACTGTGGCGCTTAAGGTGATCAAACAAAACAAACATTAAATAATACAAGTTTAAGCTATAAAAATATTTTATACAGTATAATAATATGTAGATGTGTATTCAATTAATAAATCAATATCCATGAGTTTTAACCACTAAAGATGGGTGATAGATAATAATGAAAAAGGAATATTTGTTAAATAATTGGTGGGTTAATATAGATTTCTTCCGCTTGTTGTCAAAAACAAGTCGGAGTTGTTGACCGTCCCTCTAACTCCTCCACAGTTCTTGAATCACATGGCCCCATTGTCACGAATTTATATATTTATTCTTATTTTACTTGACTTTATATCTTAATATTCCATTCATACGTTGACTTGTATGAAGAAACTTCAAATGGAAACAGAAATTATCTTCCAGTAAATTGAATATGATGAGTCCATAAAAAAAAAAAGTTACGAGAAGGAAGCAGCGGGGCATAACAATGGTACAGTGAGACATATTAAAGGAACAGTTAATCATCAGCAATAAAACCCGTGAACCTATTATCAAATTGATTCTGAAAAGCCAAAAGTTACATTAAATTGATCCACCCGAAAACAAGGACATGGTCGAATGTATCCAAACATAAAAAGGATAATAATGTAAAAAAAGTGATAAAATTCCAAATGTAACTCTGCTCAACAGAAAAAGAATAAGGAACAAGACAGAAAAAACTGATCTCAAAAGAAATGAAAGTAAAAAGGGGATAAAAAGAAAACATGACATTTTGAAAGAAGATGATAGTTTCTTTTTTTTAATTGGGTGCTCTTGTGACTTGTCCAAGTCTCTCTATCTATCTTCTTCTTTTACTTTTAGTGGAGAGAGAGATGAGAACAATTGACAAATGCAATGTCTGGAAAAATTGTTTTTGTCTGAGAAGTCGACTTCCGTTTGTCAAAGAATCACACAAGAAAATAGGGCATTCCATTTTAAAGTTTTTTTTATTTTTCTTTTCTTTTGTGTTCCTCCGAATATCAATGCATAAAAAAAAAAAAAAAAAAATAGAGTACTGATAATGGTAAACTAAGATTACCTTTGTTTTGGAGTTTACCACTAGTCTCCTCGATCTCGGAATCGCGTCGGACATACATTTACAAAATACGAGGTTTGTTTTCCATTTTTTTTTTTCTTTTTCATGTATTTTACTGATCTTCAAGAACGTTTGGATTGATCCTAATAAAATACAGTATTGGTGTCACAGAACTCAGAAGAGTCCCGCACCCGTAATTGGTGTAATGGGCCCATTAATTGAGAAGTATAGACCTTGGTGGGTTTTTTAAATTTTGTTTAATGGGCCTTTTGGGTCTTGTTCCACGCAGTACGTCATCGTCATGTTGCTGAACGCACCTCTTCTTTTTTTTTTCCGGTAAACTTCTGATATATAAATACGATTTTTCATCGGGAAATCTTTCTTGTTTTTACACAGTCAAACCTGTCATTTGACTGTCTATTTGTATCAGTAAAGCATACCAGGTGTTCGACCATTTGTCCCAACCACCAATTTCTATTCTTTTTTTTTTTTTTTTTCATTTTGATTGTCACTGTGAAATACGGATGTTTTCTCTGAGATTCTCGTCCTCATCTAAGCTTCTCCACTCCATATTTATCCAGCAAGTTCGATTCTTCTCCCGTGACCCATTCCCAAACAAAGTCCAGTACTACCTTTACCGAGCCAACCTCATCGACTCCATCCGTCTCTGCCTCCGATCCACAGCCGTCTCACAGACCGATCTAACTTCTCTTTTAAACCACCGTCTTCTCGATTCCTTTGTCGTCAAGAACGCTTTACGCTCATCTCCTACCGTCGCGTCTGCTTGGTCTATCTTCAAAACCCTCCGGAACAAGAACCCTCAATTTTCATTCGAAACTGAGACACTTCACGCTTTTGCGACTGTTCTTGCAAAGTTCCAGCGTCTTTCAGAGCTTAAGTCTCTTCTTGGAGTGGTCAGTGCTGGGAAATTCGGCCATGTTCATTTCAGCTTTATGAATCTAATGAACTTGTATGCAACCGCTGGTGATTTCGACTCCGTTCTGAAGACGTGGGCCGAGTGTAGATGCTCAGGAGAGGAGGACAAGAAAGGATGCACCGAGTCCTATAACATTGTGATGCAAGTTTACATGAGTATAGGTAGAGATTCTGAAGCTGTTCACACTTTTGATGAGATGATTAACGATGGAGGGATCCCGAATTCAAGAACGTTCACCATTATGATTCAGCATCTGGTGAAATTGGGGAATCTTGATGCAGCCGTGAAGATTTTCGAGACCTTGCCTTTGATGAGAATCACAAGGACTATGAAGCATTATTCGGTTTTGATTCAAGCGTTTGTTGATGCTCAACGGTTTAATGAAGTGAATGTTCTGCTTGCTGAGATGAAAGCTGATGGGAAATTTCCGACTATGCGCATGCTTGGGCCTCTGAAACGCATGAGAGAGGCTGGATTTGAACAAGAAACAGAAGAGTTCTTGAGACAAATGTTGCCTGATGAGAGGATCAAGGACATTTCTAGGTATTCAATGGACAATCCCAGCGATAACGAAGAAGAAAAGGAGGACGGTGAACTCAATGATGATGTTGATGATGGTCAAGTTAAGTTGAAGCCATGGCTGGATCCAAAAGCTTTAGCTAATTCATTAAAGAACTGGAGTTCTGATGCTGTCACTGCTTTGGAAGAAGCTAATTTTATCTGGACAAATCTTTTGGTCTGCAAGATGCTAAGAAACTTCAGATCACCTGAAACAGCATGGAGTTTCTTCTGCTGGGTGGCGACTCAGCCTGGATTCACACACGATGCATACACGATTGAGAGAATGATGGCTATGTTAGCACGCAACGGCAAGGCTGAACTGGTTGATAAGCTCATTTCGAAAGTGAGAATCGAAGGGATCCAGCTACCATTCAGCACCATCAGGCTTATCATTGATCTCTACGGAATTTCAAAGAAACCAGAAGCAGCCATCAAAGTTTTCCGCCAAGACAGAACACTCTGCGGTTCAGTTTCGGGTTTCAACCTCATGCTGTTGTACTCGTCCCTCTTGAGAACGTTAACAAAATGCAAGAGAGACGCAGAAGCTCTGGAAACTCTAGAAGAGATGGTTTCGACCGGAGTTTATCCGGATATCCAGACGTTTTCGGGTTTAATGTATCACTTTGCATTGCAGGGAGAGATTCAGACAGTACAGAGACTTTTCTCAATGGTGAGACAAATTGGTCTGGAGCCAGATCCTTACATGTTAAAGCTTCTTGTTCAAGCTTATTGCAGATGTGAAAGGTCAGTGCTTGCATTGAGAGTGTTCCAAGACATGAAGGATTTGAATCTGATCCCTGACAGAGAGACGAAAGAGCTGCTTGTGAGAAGTTTGTGGAGAGAAGAGAAGCGAAAAGAGGCGGCTGCGGTTGAAGAAAGCAGTGACTACGACGAGGAAGGGAATAATAGTAGCGTTTTGCGTTTGGCGTTGAAGGGTCATGTGTGGAATATTAATTCTGCAGACATCGCTCGAGTCTACAATCTCTACCGCAATTGTATTTTGAGAACTTCAAGTTAACACTTTTCTTTAATGTTTGATTTCAAGTTTTTTTTGGGGGGGGTATGTAGAACTGGTAATTCTATTGGGCCCCATGATCGTTTAAAGCCCATTAGTTTTGTTGCTAATATCTCAAATCTGGTATCAATGGGCTTTGCATATGGTCACGCACGCACGACAGTCAAATTAATCAAGCAAGAACACGACGTCCCTCTCAAGCGCTCGCTTTATTAGTAACTTATTCGTCAGTATTCGGGTTATTACTAGGGGAACCACGTGATGGTGTTTATTCTTTATATCTTTTTTTTTTTTTGTTTGTTTAAAATGTGGTTTAGGATCATAATTAATTGATTCCCCCATTGACAGATAAAAATCCAGTTATATGCATCTATTCATAGATTATGTCATGCGATAGCAACCTGAATACTTATGTAAAGACCAGAGAAATAGATTGATCAAAAACAAATCTATATTTCGAAATAATATATTTTAAATCTTTATATCAAAAGTGAAGAGAAAAAAAAAAGACATACATTAGCAAAAAAAAAAAAAATGCAAGCATCATCGTATATTACCAAAATAGTTATAGAGTTGGAACTACACAAGGCAAACTAAAAGCATTATCACTTGACGATGGACGCCAACCTAAAGTGAAGTGAGATGGATTTACGTGTTTCCCAAAGAAAAGTGTAGACCTTTTCTATTCTCTCTAATTTTTCTTAATCAATTATTACAGTAAAAAATTATTATATCTTATTTAATTAATTTATTATACAATAGTAGTTGACGGTGGCTATGTAATAAGTTTTAGAGATAACTAAATTTTACAAAATAGACTTTATTTGAATAAATAACTGACAAGTTAAAATGTATACAGAGAACTTTCCCAAACCTTCATCTACCTATAAAGAAAAAGGTAGACCACTAATGTTTTAGTCTCCCTCTCATGCTTCGCGATGCATTCAAACACGAATGCAAAAAAGTGGCTCTAATATTTCTGAAAACTCTCATGGAAACACTTAGATGAAAGCAGAGAGCTTTGGGGGACTTGTTCGTGTTTTTTTTCCCTGGGAAGGTGAAGAAGTGAGTTTCAGAGTATGTGGTGCTTCTCCTGCTTCAAGCCCTCTACCAGACATGATGATCTTTCTGAGGTAATTAAAATTCGATTTTTTTTTTGTTACCTTATAGATCATAAGTTTTAAGATGAAAAGCCTGCTCTTTTTTTTTTTTTTTTGGCTTTCTAAGGATTTATAACTTTTGGCGATCTGAAACTTGCAGGATCATTACAAAACCGCCATCAAAGTTTCACAGCATGTAGAAGAAGATGGCATCGCACGTCGGATAATAGACGAAGATGAACAGATTGAGAGGGCAAAGAAAGAAAGTTTGAAGGTATTTGAGCAAGAGGAGGAAAAGAGAAGATTAGAAAAGTCAAAGGAGGAAGGCACAAGAAAGCCAGTGGATAATGATGATGGTCAAGTGGAGAACAAGGGACCAATGAACCTTTCCAAAGACAAAGATGTGAATCCTCCGGCTCCTCCTAGGTAATAAAGTTTATGAAATTGTGTATCTAATCTAAGTGAAGCAATTTCTATCTCAAAGTCGAATATGTTTTACTTTACTTGTAGCATATGCAATGGTTGCAAATCTGAGATCATAGATGGATTATCTGTCAATGCCTTTGGTGATCTTTGGCATCCTCAATGTGTATGTTGCCTTCATTGCCACAATCCACTTGATATGAACGAGGTTTGAGATGATAATACCAATTTGAATTTGATTGCTGCTTTAATATAATTAAAATCCTTAATTTACATGTTATTTTCTGATTTGTATAGATTTCAAGAAAAGGAAAATTTCATGGATCTTGTCATAAAGAGCTCCGTAACTGCTCTGTCTGCCATAAGAAGGTAAGTAAATTTCTCATTAGCTATGTCTTATGAAATGGGAAGTACAGTTTGTTAGTAAAGTGAAAAAGAATTAGTCTGTTTATTATTTAATGGATATAATAAAATGTATAATTATATTATTCTTTCAGATTCCTTCAACACAGGAAGGTAGAAAGTACCATCAGGATCCGTTCTGGAAGAAGAAATACTGTCCTTGTCATGACAATGATGGAACTGCCAAGTGTTGCAGCTGTGGAAGACTAGAGGTACTAATTGAGTTTGGTTACAAGAGAGAAGAACAGTCTTTGTGATTTGTGGCTTGTTGTTTGCAGCCCAGGGGAACGAACTTTGTGATGCTTGATGATGATCGGTGGCTATGTCTTCAATGTATGGAATCTTCGGTCATGGATACTTACCAATGCCATGATTTGCATATGGAAATTCGTGATTTCTTCGAAGGACTATTCCTGAAAGTTGAGAAAGAGTTTCCTGTTTTTCTGGTTGAGAGACAAGCTCTGAATAAAGCTGAGGAAGAAGAGAACATTGTGAGTAGACAACACATCCCTTTCGTTTTTAACTTCCATCACTCGTTATCTCATATGTTTCATCAACAAACAGGACTATCATTATGCAGTAGTAACAAGAGGTCTTTGCTTGTCCGAAGAGCATATTGTCACAAGTGTAAGACATTTAAAGCCGTTATACAGTGGTAACACGATTAATCTGCAATGAGTGGATTGGTCCATCTTATATATATATATTACTATATATTCTATCTCATTCCCAATATGGAGTTGATGAGTTTGACTCTGCTTCCACATATAACAGGTCAAAGAAATTTCAAAGATGGGCAACACGCTAACCGACATGGTTACAGAGACTCAAAGGGTGAGTGGATGCGAGGTCACTGCAATTCTCATCTTATACGGACTTCCTAGGTTACTCACAGGGTATATCTTGGCTCACGAGATGATGCATGCTTGGCTTAGACTCAACGGTAACCCTAATTTGTAACTAACCAATGATTCATCATCAAACATGGAGAGACCTCTCTAACACAAGTCCCTTTTTGGTTTGATATTTCACAGGTTATAAGAATCTTAAGTTAGAGCTTGAAGAAGGATTATGTCAAGTGTTAGCCCTCAGGTGGTTGGAGTCTCAGATATTTGCCTCAACTGATGCTTCTTCTTCTTCTTCTTCCCAAACCCCTCCAGCTGTAAGCACGTCAAAGAAAGGTGAAGACTGGTCTGGTTTCGAGAAGAAGCTCGTCGAGTTTTTCATAAATCAGATAAAAGAAGATGATTCACCGGTCTACGGTGTCGGATTCAAACAAGTTTACGAGATTTTGGTCTCGAATTATTACAACATTAAGGATACTCTGAAAGTCATCGTTAGCGCTTCAAAGAGTGTACCAGATTCAAAGTTTTGAATCACCCCAATATGTTACAATAATGTACACATACAGACGCACAGCACAAAACGACTGCTTTCTTCTTCGTTTTCCGGAGAAGTTGGAAACTTTGAACGGTCTTGCTTGTTATGCAAATGTCTTTAATTTTCGTTACATTGAATTCTTGCTTTGTTGAAACTAAACAAGTCTTTTTAGCTGTCGACGCAATTCTAGAGGAGTCTTAATATGTCACATCATGACCTAGCAAATGAAATTCAACCTCAATTGGTGCGGTCAATCCAGCCGCGACCGCACTCATCACCGCTGGTGCGCTCATTGCGTCTACAAGCACTGATAAGACAAGAACAGAGATAAACGCAGTCGCGAAGCATCGAAGCGAGATCTGTGGCTTTTTACAACTCATCTGACTAAGATGATTATATTGACCCAGGGTCAAGCTTAAGTTTCTAATTTGTCCCCCCTCGCACGGAAACATTCTTTCCACAACTCACGGTAACAGTAATCATCAAACTATCAACTTTGAATTTTATTTCCAATTGTGTGTTTACATTATGTTGTGAAGCCACCTGCTTAACAGATAGATACAGATGTATACAAGAGCTGGTACACAGCTAACATACAACATATATAAGCTACAAATATGTGACTTACCACAGAACCTCTTCTCAAAAACCATCACTTTATCTATACCGTCTATTTCTCACAGTGTGATAGCCTCAATCCTGTGAAAACGAGAGGCAAAAAGTGAGCCTAAGATTCAAACTTCACACAAACAGAGAATGTGCCTTAAAACTTACAAGTTTCCTTGCTCTGAATCTGAACTTAAGGGGAAACTGAGCATGTGCCTTAAAACGATTGTTCTTGCCAATATGATATCTTTGCTACACTTAGCTGCGTTTTCACCCACTTCCTCGATTCTCTCTGTGAAAACATCAAACTTCTTGCTGATCTCGTGCATCGAAAGCCTCACAGCCACCTCTTCTTCTCCCTCCTTGAGTGCAAAATCAACTTTTTGCATCATTGATTCCATTTCAATCTTCAACTTATCTACATGGAGTCTAATGTTCTCCATGTCTTTCATAGTGATATAAGCGCCAATCCTCATCGACAAAACAATATCTTTCTGTCCTTTCACAGCGGTTTCATACTTCTTCCAAAGATGACTACACCATTTTCCTACAGAGCCGATTGGAACGGCCAACGCAGCTGCAACCGCAGTCACAACTGGTGGTGCGGCTATAGCAGCTGCAACCACAGAGAAGATCAAAACAGAGACGAACGCAGTCACGAAGACCACATTCGATATTTTCTTCCAATGCTTTATGTTCTTAAGCTTCTTATCAAGCTTCCTCTTTTGCTTGTGCAGTATCTCCAGAAGCATAACCTGCTGCTCGTAAACCGACTCAAAGAGCATGAAGAAATCTGCATCAAAGGGATCACCGGAAGCCTTAAACTTGTTAAGCTCTTCCAAAGTTTTGGCGTACTTATTAGTACCAGGCTCCACGGATTTTTTCACTGACGACTCCATCTCAAATTGCTTAACCGCAAACTGTATGATCATTTGGCCTATCCTGGCTCGTTTGACGCAATTATCGACAGCATTGCAGAAATCTAAGGTCTTGATGCTACTGTCGAAATAAGCGTTAACCAAACATGTCAAATCTTTGTTGTCCCACACATCTTCTCTGCTTTCGATGATAAACCTAACGACCTCTTGGTTCATGTCGAGAAGACACCCTGAGACTTCTATAAGCGCGTCAAAGGACAAAGACCGAGTTTCAGCACCCGAGGCGAGCGAGTTGATGACTCGATTCGTGCGTTGATGAAGCGAGGTGTCGAAGGATTGTAAATCTGGGTCTTCCCTACAGGCTGACTTGTAAGCAGTAAGATCGGCTGAGTATAAGGAACCCATGTCCTGTTGAAGAGGTGGAGTCTTGGTTCTGTTCCTGCTGGAATTTGACTTGTCTTCTTCCATGGTTTTGGAGAATAATCCAAGAAACATGGGAAGTGAGGACCAAAGATTATGACTTTTAGATGGAAGCACAGGATCCAGCAGGAATCTAATAATCGTGCACTTGATCTGAGAAACCTTCTTTAGCAAGCACAGAGAGAGACTGAAGATAAGAGTTTTCGTTTCCGGGGGCGTGAAACCAAAGAGGGATTGAATCGGAGAGAAAAGAAAGGCGAGAAGGTACCTAACACTCGATTTGGATCCGGAAGAGGTAAGATTGAGCTCAATCTCTTATTGTTATTATTGCTTACTCCCAGAGTCAGAGAGAGTGGTGAAGGAGAAGGATTGATTGGGGGAAAGAAGTGGAGAGAAACAACTATGTAAGTTGCTTCTTCTGTCTTTGACTTTTCTTCTCTTTGATTTTCCCATTGGTAGCCAGTTTGACTCATTTGTTTATTAGTCAAGTCGCCTTTTACAAATAGTATTCTACAATCAACCACGATTAAATTAAAGTCAAATATAATACCATTGTTTTTTTAACAAAATAATTAATGCACATGATTTATAAATACTTTCTAAAATTAATTTACTAGACCATATCCCTGGGTTTTGATTTTTTTTTTTATAAAAAAAAAGTGGATAATGGATTCCTTCTGTACACATCTGTTGATTTTGGTTCACATGACATGTGTGGAATTGATTCTTTAAATGTTCCGTATATTTACATACATGTAGTAAATATTTTTGCTTCACACAAAACTCGAAATTTGGCTTATTTAGATAAACAGCCGAAAATCAAAATCTTCAGTCATTTACACAAGCACCAGATATTTCTAGTAATTTTATATATGAGCCCAATACTTTGCGTATTCATATATACACCCAGTAGTTTTACGTATTTGTACATTTACATTATACTTTTCTTATTTACATATGTACCCTCACTTTCCGCTTTTAAACGAGTGTTTTTGTGTTTTACTTATTTACATAGACGCCTTCTGGTACTTTTGTGTTATTGATGCAAGTACAGATATTTTACACATGTAGCTACAAAGGATATATTTCTTACCTAAACTTGTCACACAGACGCATCCCTTTAATGGTTTTAAATGGTGACCTGTGAGTGACCTCTGCGTCGGACATACTTATATTTTTACCAAGGGGGAAAAGGGAGCAGAGAAAGGGTGTAAAATTACTCCTCACAATAAAGGTTGCAAGTGTTTCACTAAAGCTTGTTCGCGAAAAAACATGGTCTCAAAAATTCAAATGTAACATTTTATGCGACTGGAGAACCATTTTCTACTTATGGTAGAGGTAGACGAAGCTGAAGACAAAGAAACCAGCCATCTGCATTGAAAAATAAAAGATAATGTGTTAAGCCTTATCGGTTGTGTGTGTGTGTGTGTGAAAAAGAGATGAGGGAAGTATGGGGTTTACAGTGGTAAAGCAGGCTCCATAATAAGGATACGCAGTTGGGATAAATCTCTCATACTCATTGTGTCTGTAAGGCCGCACAGGAATCTGCAAATGTCCGCAATTTTTTTACGTCATATGTCTTTTTGTCTAGAAAGTTAGCAAAACGCTAGGAGATAGATACTTTACTCACCTGCTTTGAAAGAGATAATGTAGTGTAGCCGAGCTTTTCATATTCAACCTTAAACTGGAATACACCATAGACATCAGGAACCTTGAAAGATGTATGGAACATACCCTGCAAAGTAGCCAACCAAGCAGGCTGAGTTTTAACTTATAAAGCTGAAAGAAACTTAAATCCCAAAAAAGAATTGGAGCTCAGAAATAAGTCACCTTCTTGTCTGTTGACAAGGTTTTCAACACATATGGACTCATCATGTAAAACTGAACCTGCACATCATCAGCTACATACGGTTCCCAGCTCTTCCCCGACCACTCCAGTATCTCCACAGAAAATTCCTGCCATGAAATGCCACATTAAAAGCTTGCCGTAGATTCACACTAAATTACACGACGATTATATCACCTAAGGGCAGAAGACAATGGGAGAGTCAGAAGATGTAGAAATCATACCAGGTCATCCTTTATCCTATATATTGCTGGCTCATCTGTTTCTCCAACCCTGTGGTGTACAAGACTACCAGCCTGGACACAGATGATAGGTGAGGAACGTACCCATGAAGATTAAAGTGGTGACTGATTAAACAAACAATCTCTGGCTACCAAGATATAGAGGAGAGAGCAAAACAAGTTAAAAAGACTCTGCTTATACCTTCAGATGGCCTCTTTCGTGGAAGACCCATTTGCTTAGTTCAGTCACAAACTGCTCGTTGCCAGATTTTTCATATCTGAGAGTTTTACATGAGATCAGTTAATCTTCTTTCAAAACATAATAAGATAGCTATCATTGACAAAAACTTAAATCTTTGTAGCTACAGAACATGTGAACTAATAGTTTCACTTGATGAAATATGTGTCTACTTACTTGTTCGGACTCCCTGCTTTCTGGACACCAGATCTGAATAACCTGCCTCATGCAAACAAATCTCTGAATCATAAACATCCATATGCACGAATTAGCTGGAGGAAGACCATTAAAATCTACTCACCTGTCGCTAAACAACTGCAAAGAGCCTGAGATCACAACCCTAGCATTGTTCCTGGCCTGCATTATTTAAAATATACATCAAAATCTGTGAACTAAATGAAAATAATTTCCAGAAGTGTAGAGCCGAGTACACCCAAAAACATGATAGTTCAGACTTCACATGAACCTCGAATTATCCAAAGGTACATACATGAGGTTATAGGTGAGAGACAAACCTGCATGACAGACACTAGCGAAATTGCAGACCCAGTGAGCTGGGGAGGACTGGACAATTTCGAGCTTGGGTTAGCTGAATAAGCAGAGGGAGAGGCTGAAAGAACTTTCAAAACCTAGCAATGGAGCATGAGGCATGAATTGGCGAAAGTTAATACTCACATCAAGGCATAGTAACTCATATGAAGACCCATTAATATTATACTTATCGACATCAACTCAATGCAAGAAACAGGCATGTTCTTCGACTTACCAGATTGTTGGTAGGGTTCAAAGAATGCGCAACCCCTCTGAAGAGCACAGGAGCCTGTAATCCAAAAACCAAACACATAATGAACTTAAAGTGTCCCCTAATCAGAAACCCCCCCCCCCTCCCAACATCCCATATTTTGACACCTTATGAGTATTAGTCACATAACTCAGCTCGAAAGCAGAAAAATTACCTCAATCTTAATTTTTCCTAAAATGACATCGGATTTAACAAAATCTTCGGCAGCAATCAAGGTGTGATCGCCGTCAACATCAGAGACAGAGAAGCTGGAATGATCAATAACCATAGCTGAAGAATCCTAAGGAGACAAATAGCTAATAAATCAAAATCTTATGTCGCATTATGTTTTATAAAGAAGATAACTCGACGTACTGAGAGACGAACCTCATCGAAATCAACCCCACACTCTGTGGAAATTCCCCGAACCAGATCAGATGCAGAAGTATCCGCCGATAAGATCAAGTCACGACCGGAATCAACGAAATCAGCAATGGATTTCGAATCCAAGGATCCTCCAAACCCTATACACAAGGAAATTAAACATAAAATGTCCAGATCGCTTCCCAAATAAAAAAAAAATAAGCGATCAGAGAACGAAGATCTTACGCTCTGTCGACGGGGCGAAGATGATCAACCCATCGTACAAGTACTGGCCGTATCGTTGAAGCGCGAGCTTCGAATCTTCAGCTAACTTGAAATCGAGTTCAAATCCACGGGATTTGAGAGTGCTGAAGAAGATAGAATGAGAGGATTTAAGTGATAAATCGTCGAGAAGAACCAGAACCCGCCGATCCGTCGGATTATCGACGGAGAAAGAGAAGCTAAATAAAGGAAAAAGGAATAAGGAGATCAGCGCGACGGATCTCGATGGGTTAATCATATTTGCCTCCTAGGGTTTTTTTCACGGGTATAGAGTGAGAGACCACTAGATAGAGGGAAGAAGATGAAGAAGAAGACACGACGACAATCGTAGCTACTAACACCAGGCGTTGACGATCACGTACCCATAAACGGTGCCGTTTTCAAATTGTTCGAAAGATGAAAGTGGGCCAAAACACAATCGTTTAAAATGCGTGAAACTAATGGGCCTGGATGAAATTCTATTTTGGTCACGATGAGCAGTACTAAAATGGGATGGGCTTTAGTATGGGTCAGAGAATCAGACTCTTTAGTTATTATTAAATTACCCAAGATTTTTTGGTCAATAAGTTTAGAGTCTGACTTATGAGTCAAAGAATTTACTCCTGAGCATTTATTATCTAATCTATCATCTTGCATGATTAAGTTTTAAGTGATAAAAGTATTAAACACATAATATACACGTGGCAGGTGAGAGATTGATTGGAGGCGCGTGACATTGTGACATTGGATACTTCAATTGGACCGTCTTGTTGCATGTGTAATATGTTCGCTCACTACGGTCGCGCCAAAGATTTTTTATACTAAAGATTAATTATTCAACTCAAGACAAAAGACGACAAGAACCCATAATTTAATAGAGGTTACTAAGACGACCTTATATTATCCAATCCGAAGTCGGACCACTCTTTATAACAAATCTCTCATATGATTTATGTGCTATTTACGTCAGACGAATATCGGTTTTTCCTCGTTCAAGCCTTCACTTACCATTTCACAAATTATATATATATATTTTTTTTTTTGTTTCATTAGAGGTTACAAGGAACAATATTATGTAATTACGGAGATAGCGTGAGAAGAAAGCAAAATGTTGGTTACAAATTTAACGTTGTATATGATATCAACAAATTTGATTAATTTGATGATCTCCTTCCTTAGAGCTATCCTTGGAGTCATTCAACTGCGAGAACACTTAGTCTTTGTTTTGATGTCTTGACTTTGCATTTTATAAGTTAAATATTTTTTTTTTTGGTGAGGTCACGGGGAATATATTACGTAGTGATGGAGATAGTATGAGAAAAAAAAAATCAAGATATTGGTCATAGAACTATATATTAAGCGGAAAATTTTAACAAGTGGTCCAATTATAATTTACGATTAGTTGGTAATTTTCTCTAACCGCCAATATAATACAATGTGCTTTGAATGAACATATTTGATGGCATTCACAGGCCACGTGCCACCGGATCATTTGGGCATTTTAATGGAGTGATCTTGAATTTAAACAACAACAAACAAACCTCTACTTTTTTATGGATGAAGTTCACTTGATGACTTTCGTTTAACTTAAAAACCGCTGAAATTTTTTGTGTGTTAAACTTAAAATTTAAATAAATATTAACGATTCTCCATTTAAACAATATATAAATTTTATGGGGTTTTTTCATCAGTGATTGTAAGCCATATGCTTGGTTAGTGATAAAAGTGAGAGATCAGATTGACAAGATAATGTAGCCAATTGGTTGATTACATGGAGAATCCAAAATAATAATAAAAATAAAAAAAATGAAGAAAGTAGGATTGGTTTGTAAGAAACAGAAAAAGGTGTGTGTGTGTGTGGTGTTATTAGGTTTAAGAAAAAATTAATTATACATGGCTATTAGCCTAATTGCTTCCTGCGTATTTGGGATACTTTCATCGTTGACTCAAACACACATATATTACATACATTTTTCTTCTTTACTAGTAGATATGTGTATGCATATTACTCGTCAATATTAATTACAAAATTTAGTCTTGGCATGTGATCCACCAATATCTTCAACGTGAATCCCATCAAGTAGTGATTAATAAGTCGACAGATTTTTCAAATAGTATTTGCTCAAACACAGGCATGCATGATCATAATATAAAAATACTGCGTTATGTAAGACAAATGTGGTGGTAGCTAGATCTTGCGTGAGGAACCAATAATTTATCGACAATTACTTATTTTATATAAACAAATAGAGACAATCATATATCTCGATATATATATATATATATACAGTCTCTTTATCGACAATTACTTATTTCATTTCTCTTTTTACTACTTTTAAATAGTATTGTTGCTTTATATTTTACAAATCGTGTTTCAGGTGTAAATGGTTGATATTTTAATAGGAATAAATGCAGAAACAACAATTCTTTCGTTGTTTATCTTTTTAGATTTATATACGTGTAACTATATTATTTGCATACATATTCATTCTATATGATCTTGATTTATTTCATTTTCTATAATACGTGTATACTTCTAAATAAACAAATGTAAATTCAACCAAAATTCGTAAGCCAATTGCTTGTACTATGTTGTTCTGTATTATCATCCATAATAAAAAAAACAATTCAGTGTATAATATATGTCTATTTTAGAGACAATAAAAAAATCAATCCATATGGGTTCATATAAACTTTTTGATAAACATAGCAAATTTATACGAGTTTATGTTAATTTATGATATTCATATTATATTAGGTCTCGTTTAACGTTAAGTTTAATACTTTGATATTTTATAATCAATAAAAATATAAAATAATAATAGAGATATTTTAATTTATTTATTTTTATCTTTTATTATTTTGAATTTAATGTTATAATACATATATATATATTTATTTATTTTTATTATTTGAATTACCTTCACTTTTTATATTATTTAGTAATTCATATATCTTTTCAGAAAATTAAATAATTGGTTTATATATTTATTTTTTATTCTTAGTTATTTTTTACTTTTCTTTTATGAACCGACATGAATATAAAATCAAATAATTTTTTGTTATTTTTAAATTTTTATTTTTTTATATTAAAAAAACTTTTACACGTAGCAAAATTTAATTGGTTCATTTAGTGTCTGTTATTATTAATTACTAAATTTGATAAACCAAGCTTTATTATATAATATTACGTTTAGGTTATCTGTGTAGATTTCATTAAAAATGTGCTCATGATTCACGAGTGGAATCGTGGATACTAAGTTAATTCCAAATCCAATTTTAATTTGTGTGAAGCCGTTTCTTGAAGTTGAAATCCTCTAAAATTTGTGCTCAAGCATCTTAATCTTAGTATATATTACTAATCGTCATTTAATGTCTCCGTAGACCATGTGCACCCTTAAGGTGGTCGTTTAATAAAAAACAAAAATAAACACCTCACATACAAACCAAACCGGCGGTAGAAACTCCTATAATAATAGAGTGGTTCACTAATTCCAACTACTCCTATAACAATAATTAAGTTACGGTGTTAAAGGAAATAAAATAAATATACACATAATTTTTTATTATAAGACTGGGCACATAAATGACCAATGTTTGTATTTACAAATAGTAATAGAATCAACAAAAGATTATACATATATACAGATTTTGGCTAAAAACGAACCCAATTGTTTATTAATTTTTTTTTCCAGATTTTGGTCTTAAATTTTAATTTTTAAGTAAGACTGAGTACATACATTATCAATATTTTCATTTACAAATAGTAATATAATTGGCTATAAATGAACTCACAAATATATATATATATACAGACTTTTTTCATCAACTATAATTGGCTATAAATGAACCCATATATATAAATATATGTATATATTAAGTTACAGATTTTGGTCAATAGTCATAATTTATAATTAAGACTGGGTACATATATTATCAATGTTTTAATTTACAAATAGTATTAGAATTGGCTATAAATGAACCATATATATATATATATATGTATATATTAAGTTGCAGATTTTGGTCAAGAGTCATAATTTTTAATTAAGACTGGGTACATAAATTGTCAATGTTTTAATTTACAAATAGTATTAGAATTGTCTATAAATTACCCATATATATATGTATATATTAAGTTGCAGATTTTGGTCAAGAGTCATAATTTTTAATTAAGACTGGGTACATAAATTGTCAATGTTTTAATTTACAAATAGTATAAGAATTGGCTATAAATGAATGAACCCACACGCAGATAGAAACCCATCATCAACAACAAAAAAAGACGTACAAATCCTCTGAAAAATCAAACCAAACAGTAAAAAAAAAAAAACAAAAAAGTATCAATGCAGATCACAAAACCACACGCCGCCCTGTTTTCAAGTCCCGGAATGGGCCACCTCATCCCGGTGATCGAGCTCGCTAAACGTCTCGCCGCTAACCACGGCTTCCGGGTGACCGTCTTCGTCCTGGAAACCGACGTAGCCTCCACTCAGTCCAAGTTCTTAAACTCTACCGGCCTGGACATCGTCAATCTTCCTTCGCCGGACATTTCTGATCTAGTGAATACTGCAGACCACGTGGTGACCAAGATCGGAATCATTATGCGTGAAGCTGTTCCAGCCCTCCGATCCAAGATAGCTGCGATGAATCAAAAGCCAACGGCTCTGATCATCGACTTGTTTGGCACAGATGCTTTATGCCTCGCAGCGGAATTCAACATGTTGACGTATGTGTTAATCGCTTCCAACGCGCGTTATCTTGGGGTTGCTATATATTATCCAACTTTGGACAAAGATGTCAAAGAAGAGCACACAGTACAAAGAAAACCGCTTGAGATACCGGGATGTGAACCGGTTCGATTCGAAGATACTATGGACGCATACCTGGTTCCGGACGAACCGTTGTACAATGATTTTGTTCGTCACTGTCTGGCTTACCCAAAAGCAGATGGCATTTTGATTAATACATGGGATGAGATGGAGCCTAAATCATTGAAATCCCTTCAAGACCCGAAACTTTTGGGTCGGGTCGCTCGTGTACCTGTTTACCCGGTCGGTCCGTTATGTAGACCGGTAGAATCATCGAAAACGGACCATCCGGTTTTGGATTGGTTGAACGAACAACCAGATGAGTCGGTTCTCTACATCTCCTTCGGGAGTGGCGGTTCACTAACGGCTAAACAGTTAACCGAATTGGCCTGGGGACTCGAGCAGAGCCAGCAACGGTTCGTCTGGGTAGTTCGACCGCCGGTCGACGGCTCGTCTTGCAGCGAGTATATCTCGGCTAAAGGCGACGGAACAAAAGACAGCACGCCGGAATATCTACCGGAAGGGTTCGTGACTCGCACTTGCGAGAGAGGTCTGGTAGTCCCGTCATGGGCCCCACAAGCTGAAGTTTTGGCTCACAGGGCCGTTGGTGGTTTTTTGACCCATTGCGGTTGGAACTCGACGCTAGAAGGCGTGGTTAGCGGCGTGCCGATGATCGCATGGCCGCTTTTCGCCGAGCAGAATATGAACGCGACGTTGCTCAGCAACGAACTTGGAATCGCCGTCCGAGCGGATGATTTGAAGGAGACAATTACTAGATCGGAAATTGAGGCGGTTGTGAGGAAGGTTATGGCGGAAGAGGAAGGTGAGGAGATGAGAAGGAAGGTGAAGAAGCTGAGAGGAACGGCGGAGATGTCGTTGAGCAGTGACGGTGGTGGTTCGGCGCACGAGTCGCTTTGCAGAGTCAAGGAGGAGTGTGAACTGTTTTTGGAACGTGACAGGGACTTGGCACGTGGGGGTTAGAAATTCTTACCGTTTTCTAACTCCTCAGTGTTTGAAACTGTCTGTCGTTTCAAAATTAGTGTTCCATTGTAATAGAATAAAAAGATCGGTGTTTTGTATAAGGGTGATAAATGTTAACAGTATTTTTATTTCTCAACTAGTTTTCCATTGTGATAAATGTTAACAGTATTTTTATTTCTCAACTAGTTTTCCATTGTGATAAATGTTAACAGTATTTTTATTTCCAATCATGGTTATAGATAGTTTTGACTTGGAAACAGATTGTTTATAGTTGATCAAGATGTTACACAATTTTATTGTAAACAGTGAAATTTCAGCTTAATCTTTAATAACAACGACGTTAAGATGAATCATTCCCTGCCGCAGTTTATCGATTTAATTTGATAATGATCGTCTATTCATCTAATCGCTTAAGTCACATCTAGTTGACCTTCTAGATGAAGTAAAAAAACAATAATAAAATTATTATTAAAAAAGAAGATGGGTTGTCTTATTTTATTCGGTTTCTAGTTTATTATAATTCACAAATTCCTTTTCATTGGAGCACAAAACCAGAAAAACAAAATTTTACATCGTCTGGACGTGACATTTCCTCAACCTCTCTGGTTTTTTCTGACAGATTCCAAACATTTTATTAATAAAAAAGTATATATACCTGACTAACTTGGATTATTATGCACCGTCGACAAATATATATAGCCAAATATACGAGTTTTAGATCAGATGGCAATTAATTTTTTTTTTCTTTTTTGCTCATGCATTAGAAGGTGACACAACGATGATATTAATACCTAATAACATATTCTATAAATATATTATCCGAATGGTTTCAAGATTAATGGAATAGTCAATTTCGATTTAAAAACGTGTGAGATTATGATTTTTTTTTTTAAAAAAAAGCAAAATATTTGTACATAAATCTCATCAGAACAATTGCAAAACAAATTTTTTCAACAAGAAAAGTATGTACTAACAAAATAATATTCACGTTTGCAAGTACTTTTATTTTAATTGGTTAGCTGCGGAGACGTCAAATGTTTTTTGTGTAATTATTTTGATTGACAAACCTTAAAAACTAATAAAGCCGTATGTGCATGATTAAGAAACAATCTGAGTAATTGTGCATAGGAGCTCAGCAGCCTAAATGACTCCATACTCTTACAAAAGGCCCATATATGGGCCCTAATGCTATCATCATACTGCACGGAAGTTAAAGAGCACTGCCCATATGATTCGCTAGCTAATGACACCAGACACTTTTTATTCATAATAATTTCCGAATTGTCCAAAACAAAGGAGGTATGCATTCCGAATTTAATTTTTTGTAATCACTATATTAAATGTTACGCGATAATATTTTTGGCTCGCATGTGCTAACTAAAACTTATATCAGGAATCGGACCAACATTATCAACCAAACAAAAAACTCCATAGAATTTAAATAAAGCCCACTCCAGTGTTGTTGGATCTAAGACATGTTCTTTTTATTCCGACAATTTTTATTTGCGCTAGAGACAATGTCGCCCCCGGAGCACTACACTCGTTGTCACATTATCGTCAATTTAATAATAATTAGAACAAACACTAAAATGTTATTCTGGTCATATGATTAATGCTAGCTAGTTGTTATCATGTGCTTAAAGTTGCTCCATGTTTTGTAATTTTGTACGAGAATACAGCTTGGATTATTGTTTATACGTGGGGACGATGGGGATCCACATGACTTGTCAATTTTAGTTCGGGTTTCTCTTTATATTAATCGTGAATGTTTAGATAGCTATCGTATAAATCAATATTATAATCTTTACTTAGTATCTTAATCACCACAAAGTAGATAACGCTTTAATTTTTCTTGGTGATTTATAGTAGCTTTAATTACGCTTTATGGTAATCGACAACGTTTCCACACATACACAAAAAAGTTGACAAATGAAAAAAATCTGCTAATAAATAAAATTTACATTAATTTGTATACTGACTTAATTTATAATTAAGAGTATTGTATAGTCTATATATGGCAAGACTCAATACTAATAAAACTGATGTTGCAATTGCTCAAACAGTATAGTAGACTACATGCATAATGTATAAGAAAATACAACATTCGGTAGTATTATTTTAAAATAATACTGAAAACGACTATGTAATTTATATTCAACTAATTTATGTAATATAAATAATTAAATATATAGTAAAAGCGTGCAATCTGATCTGTAATTTATTTCTTTAAGGATTCGATTGTGTCATATGGTATAATGGTCAATTTTAACTTGTGAAGTTAGTTAACTTTGACAATGTAAGTTAAATAACTTTAACGTTTTTGACTGAGTCTAGGTTATAATTTATTCGATTATTTTAACTTTTAACCGAATAAGTCCAAGATAGCATTCCATGGGTTTCCGATAAGATTAATATTTCGGGACTAATTAATTACTAAAAAAATCCCCCAAATCGTGGCGTAACTTAGGGGTTACTACTGGTCATTTTCAGCCACTCATCAGCAAAGAGGTTTAAATTTGTGACATTTTTTTATAACAAAAAAAAAAAGATTGCTGAATCATCACATTGCTTTTAGTGTTTGCTGTTAACAAGCACGGATCTGAATTAACCCAAACCTAAAAATTAATTTACTGGATGCAAAACTACAGATCGAATCTTGTATATCATGTTTTGGATAGGATAAGTTGGCCATCCCATGCAGCACTTGCCTCACAATACTCTTGCTGGATAAGTTTTTTAGTGCTAATTTATCATTCGCCAGCACAGTCATAGTCATAATATAATATGATAATTTTAATACGAATGTGTTTATTAATTTATAGATAAACTTTTGATTA
Source organism: Streptanthus diversifolius (assembly GCA_039880935.1). Lineage (NCBI taxonomy): Eukaryota > Viridiplantae > Streptophyta > Magnoliopsida > Brassicales > Brassicaceae > Streptanthus > Streptanthus diversifolius. The sequence continues at coordinate 23,202,558 of JAXGFM010000007.1, read as the reverse complement.
ATTAAAATAAAAAAAGCAAAAACGTATGGAATCTTTCTACCCAATTACCTATCTGTTACGCAAAGCACTGAGAGAGAGTTGGAAGTAGGGGAAACAAGGAAGGCAAATGTTGGGATAAACATGACATTTTATTCTTTTAATCATTTTGCTTTAGTGATAATTAATTCGAATTAGTTTATTTAAACAAACAGTATTATATCATTAGAAAAGGACAAATAAATCGTAAGTCCCAACTCAAAAGCATACTACTATGAGAAAAGGAATCTATCCCCTCCCATATGCGCATCTTCTTTCGCATTTAATAAGAATTATTTTTCTCTCCTTTTTTCCCCTATAAATGTAAATATACCTCTATGAGTATATAAGAAATAAACCCTAACTAACGACTGTATAATTTTATCGTTACTTTCGAACTAGGGTTTGCTTGGGTTTGAACCCCTATCTATCTTCACATTTATTACAACTTTAGTCTTGAACTCATACTAAGACAAGAGTAAACAAACCTACGCAAACTCCAAAATCTTATCCATATATATATATAGAAGTTTTAAACGATCCATACATTACACATGCCATTAAACTAATTTACATAACCCACATAAAAGTTTATATAAAACCGCATATATCGCTGAATGGCTAAGACTAAATAGACTAGAAATTCAAGGTGGTGCATGTAGCTCTGCCTTTTTGGGTGCTTTTCTTATTGTTTCATATATATAAATATATTCGACTTCAGGTTTGGTGTGACAATGATGCAGAAAGTATGTCGTTATCCAATACGGTTAACGATTAACATAGTTATATCAAAAATAAATAAGAATTGACTGAGATTTTTGTAGTCTCAACTATAAAGGTAGTTCCATATTTTTGTTCGAATTTTTTTTTGTGTGTGTGTGTTCCTTTTGGGTGTTTAAAAAACTGTGATATATAAGAAAGGAAACATTTGAAATCAAACGATGGAATAGCAAGATTTCACCAACCATAAGTTCTTTGTAGTTATTTCGGATCGATTTCCCAACAAAGAAAACCTTTAGATTCCTCGAAAACAATCTTTAGATACATCGTTTGTATTCTATACATAATACATGTGTAAATTTCAGTTGTGGTACAGATAAATAACCAAAATCATTAAAAGTTGAAAACAATAAAAGAAAATGCAAAGCGGAGGAAGGAGAAGCGTGGTCCTAAAGAAAAAGGGAGTAATCAGGGAGACGACACGTACTCAAATTAGAAAGCACCCATGTGACCTCTTAACTTTCCATCACTATTTCACTTGCGTGGAACTTGTCTTTGTCACCTACTTTCCTTCCTTCCTTCGTCATCTTTCTTTTACTAATTACTTTTTTACATTTCTCACGTGCATAGCCGTCACTCAATGTCGGAATACATTTGCCTTGGCTTCCTCGGTCAACTATTTATTTCTTCCTAATTATATACCTTTCTATGATTCCTGTTCGTTTCCTAGTTCCTACGCATTACACACCAAAAAAAAGGCACACTATATAACCCTTTATTCTATTTTTAACCAAGTGTCCATTTTCTATACATATATAAATATCTTTCTGTTTAATTTCCCAGCATATTATACTTTATAAACAAGTTGGGGTTGAAACCCTTAAAAAAGCAGGCGCAAGGGATGTTAAAAGCTACCAATTCGCAAAGCTGTCGGTGAATTTATATTACCTTAGTGTGAGTATTTTACTAATCACACCATACAAGTTTGAAATTAATTTACAAAATATGACCGTAGGTCTCACACACCTTCAACGTCGATGATACGAGTTAGTCGTCATGTTATGATAATTTATGGCAGATGAAATTTCGTTAACCTCATAAAAATAAGAGATTATAATGGTTCGCATACGTACAACGCAGAGGAGGTCATGTTCAGTTAATCGCACGGTGATATATTATAACACTATTGATGAAGAAAAAATAAAGAACGATGATGTTTCAAATAAATCAATAAAAAATAAAATAATAATCCTATAGTTCCTACACTAGCTAGTGTCAAATAATAATCAGTAGGGAAAACGGAAAAAGGAGGAGCACAATGCTTTTCAAATGAAAATGAGTGGTCTCGAGCTCCGAAAACAAAGTAAAAAATAACCCTATAAAATTGACTAATTAACAGTATAAACTTTATTAACCAAAGACAGAGACAGTTTGTATACAACTTAATACAGTTTGTAGACAAAACAAATTTCAATTAAACAAAACATTAATATCCAATAGTTATCCACATATGATCGGATCATTTGTTTACTTACTCCAGAATTTGGTCGCCTTCGGGATCCACACCACGTCTCTTGTCCACAATAGTCAGCCAACCTCATTCATCTGTTTCCTACTTTCATTAAAATGCAAATTAATTATCATGAAATGCGGCTTCCTCTTATTTTCTTATCATAACCAAAATACTTTTTTCTAATAAAATTTTGAAATGATAATAATAATTCCGAACACAAAGACACTTCTGGAAATGTTCCAACAGACATGCAAATATGTATATAATTTGATAAGTTATTTTACCAAATGAATAAGCTACAATAAACGGCTTCTTAATTTAGTTTATCGAACTAAGAATATCTCTATAACAGAACACGTATGAAGTGTATTATCCTCAAATGTTCATCCCATAGAACATTAAATATCTATATTTGAATGTGTATAATGTATATCATACTCACACAACCATTTTAAAATTCAATGCACTGTCCTGACAAAAATACATAAAGTAAAATAAATAACAGATGGCATTAGTGTAAATAAAGGAAATTAAATGCACGAAAGGTCACAATCTTCCAGCTTATAAAAAGCATACCATTTGACAACCTCACCAAAGTCATATCCTATTGTATCATTCTCCTTCAAACATAGTCAGAGAAAAACAGCAACTCTTGTCTGATAAACAGAGAGAGAGAGAAAGAGATAAAGAATGGATCAAACGGTGGTAGGCTCTCAAGTGTATCCCTACACGACCCAAACACATAGCCAGTGCATTATCGTTAACCAGATCGATGGATCATCATCAGGCGACGGATCTAAGCCGGTGAAGCGGCGGAGGAAGAGGAGGAGCAAAGGGTCGTTCGCCACCAACGAAAATGACGTGGCGGCGATGGGAGGGATGTTAAGGAAGAGGAAGTTGACCGATGAGCAAATGAATATGCTCGAATATAGCTTCGAGAACGAGCACAAGCTTGAGTCAGGGAGGAAAGAGAAGATCGCCGGAGATTTAGGTCTTGACCCGAGACAGGTGGCTGTATGGTTCCAGAACCGCCGTGCACGGTGGAAGAACAAGAAACTCGAGGAAGAGTACGCTAAACTCAAGAGCCATCACGACTCCGTCGTCCTCGGCCAATGTCAGCTCGAGTCTCAGGTATAAATTTATATCTTCATCATTATAAAAACAGATAAATTTAATGTCTTTTTCTTTGTTTTTGCCGAATTTCCTGTTGACTGTTTATTAAAGAAGACTAATATTTACTCTTTTTCGGATATCCATGAATTAGGTGTGATAATTAGTGTTCATAACTAGGTATATATATTTCATGATGTGGTTATAAATTAGTTTTGTTAAATATGTTAACTTGTGAAATTTAATTAAATTGAATTTTATAACCAGTATATTTTGTTGACAAAAAATACCCAGTATATTTCAATCTGTAGGCTTATAGGACTTAGGAGGCGAGGGGCCCATAAAGGACATGAGTAGATTAGTTCGTCATCTCTTTTTTCTTATCCAATGTTTGAAAAAACAGTTCCGTCCGTACAATCTCAGTTGGGCTCATGATAGCCCATTCCGAATTACCACTGAGTTAACGCCACGTATAAACACTTCAAATTTATTACTATATTAAATAATACGTTGGATGGATAATAAAAATAAAAAACTTTAATTTGTTACTAAAAATTCTGTTCGTCTAGGCAAACAAAAAATGATGTTGAATGGGACTAAACACAATATCTTATGTCAAGAAAATTATGTTGTACAATATGTTTTCGGTTCATAAACTGAATTGTACATATCTCACTCTTTACTTCACTTAATTATATGTTTGTATAACATTTTCGCAGGTATTACAACTGACAGAACAATTGAGTGAAGCTCAAAATGAAATCCTAAAACTTTCGGAACGACTTGTCCAAGAAACATCAACAAACAGTTCAAGTTCATCGCTTTCTGTTGAAGCCAATGATGCACCAATGGATACTAATTACAACATCCCATTTTACATGGTGGACAATAATTATTTACAGAACATGGAGTATTGGGATGGTTTGTCATTTTAACAACTAAATATTTGGAGTCTCTGGATTAAAAACGTGTTCTAGTTAATGTATAAATAGATGTTGGCCAAATTGTTGTAAATGTAGTGTTTTAAATATCTCTTTAACTTGGTTATTCACTCTTACTTTTTTATCTAAAAGTAATATATATAATTGCTAATATACATAATTAAGAGATGATTCCATCCAATGTATACGGAACCTATTTTCGTTGTAACTAATATCAGATATACAATTAAATATATATAGTTACCAAATTGGTTTTATTAAATCTGGAGATTGCACGAAATTATTAGAACTAAATATATATTTCGTGGATAAGATAACTTTTTGTAATCTACAACACATTAATTTATCAAATAAACCATCACGAAAATGAACAGAAGAAAATCCACCATGATCATTTGTCAATTAATTTTAATCTAAAAGTTTCTTTTTTTTTTTTTTAGGTCAACAATCTTCGTTTATAAGTTGGATATTACAAATACAAAAGTCAATTGTGTTTGAATTTGTTATTTTATTAGACATATTATAAAGTTTCCCTATGTTTTCCCTCCCGTTCCCTTTTTGACAAAACAAAAAGTTTCAGAAGAGGTCCCCAATTCGATAGAATTTATAAAAAAAAAACCCTTAAAACATTTTGGGAATATAAATACGGCAGCGTCACACTTTTACTCGCTCTCTCGTCTTCGCCGCTCACTTGAGAATGAGACCTCGCGGGTACCAACGAGCCCCGTCAATGGAGGAACAAACCGAGTTTCCGGTGGAGAAAACGCTTCATCCAAATTACCCGTTTCGGACGACGACGACTATTCAGACCTCGATTCCAACGATAAGTTCGCTTTCAGCATCAAAACGATGATATGCAGGCTTTTTTTTTTGGTTTTTATGTGCTTTCACATGAATAAACTCAATTATACTAATTTAATAATATCAGATTCACGTGTGACAAGTGATAGAAAAAATTTATCTGGATTCCGTGAAAACAGTACGCAAACATTCATAATCTGGTGTGGCGGGGCTCAGTTATTACCGTAACAAAGTTTAAAACAAAACCAAAAGGACGATCAGTTGAACGACTTTCGTCTTAAACTGGTGTAACGTAAGAGACGACGGCAGTGATGTCATCAAGCTTTCCTCCGAAATACCTGAAGCCAGCCTCCTGAGCCGCGGCTGCGAAGGGACTCTGCCGTTTTCTGTCGACTGCTCTCGCACGTGCCAAATCTGCAATCTTCTGCGCCGTGGCTTTCGGGTCTAATCCGGCCCTAACCGAACTAACCACCACACCTGTGATCTCTTCGTTGTATAGATTATCATACACACCATCCGTTCCCGCCACAATCACATCTCCAGACTCGACATCAATCATGAAAACCTGAATCGAATTCCCACCAGTTAGAGGGTTGTCCTAATGTGGTTTCAGTAGTTTTATTTTTTTTAGAGATATACAAATTTTAAGCTTACTAAATCGAATCAGTTTGTTGTCTCAATAAGCTTTGAAGAACAGACCTGACCGGAATGAGGCATATCGCCACCGTTTCCACTCTCTAATTGATAAGTAAAGTTGAATCCGTGCTGCTGAACCGGTGACTGAAACACCGTCGTCCCATCTCTAACCACCGTGAATCCGCTGTCTCCGAGATTAATAGCGTGTAATCCCTGAAAAAGATAACATTTTAAACAGAAAGTACCTACAAAAAAAATGCGGCTTTTGTTCACTCACAAGCAAAAGTACCTTCTCTGTCAAAGCGATGATACAAGCAGTGGACGAGCCTTTGGCTCTGGTTTGAGAATGTGCTTTCTCTAACACCATTAACGGGTCAATAGAAGAACCCTTAGCCTGTTCTTGAATCGCTGATACTGAGTAAGACATTAGTTCACGAGAAAACAATCCAGCATTGACACCAACTTCTGCCCAACCACCAACTCCATCTGCAACTCCAATAGCTTGTTCTTCATCGCAAATAAAGTGAGCGTCTTCACCACCTGTAGCTTCTTTTTCAGGATGTGGAAGATAACAGGAACCAGACACTAGCTTCAGACACCTGCTCAAAATACATTTACGGTATCAAAACTTCGAATCATCGTTTTTACTTAGTAACAAAAAGATTTAGAAAACTTACTTAAGAGATGTAGTACTTGGTGGTGAACCTGAAAGCTTCGATTCTTGAGAACTAGACAGCTCATGAGCCGGTCCTACCGAGAAACAGGCAGTAGATGATGAAGATGTATGAATATTCTTGGACGATGCCGCAAAGAGTGCACGAGTCTTCTCGAGTGGATCAATGACAGAATAGTGACAGACCAATCGGTTCTTGATCTGGTATCTCTTCCCAAGTCTCATGCTAGCTACAGGACAATCAACAGTGAAGAAGCCAACACCACCACTTGAACGCTTTTTAGTGAGGTCTAAACCATTTGCACAAGTTGTAACCAAATCATCCAAGCAAGCGTCCCCAAACACTGGCAAAGAACCAGAAGTAGCCATGGCTCCTCTCCTTCCGGATACAGTAAACGAGGAGCTATCAGAAAACAATCTCCTTCCACCAGATATGTACAAGAAGCTCTTACTTTTTCCAGCTACGATTCTTTGAAACCCAAATTGAGAAACAGGGTTTAATCTTGAGAGAGCAGTCGCTGACATCTGAATAAAGAAAAACCAGTAAATTCGACTGCTTATCAATACGCAAACAACCCAGAAATCATCCATGAATCTTAGAGCCTATAATCAAATCTTTTTTATTTTTTAAGAAAAGGTTCTTACCAAAATTGAAAGACTACAAACAAACCCTTAAACAGATCCAAATTTCAAAAGCTTGAGAAGGGATGATAAACTATTACCGGAATCTTCACTCTTCAGGGGCTTTCTGTTTTTCTTTTTTTCCGTCTCTCTTCGGAGGAACTAGGTTTTACGATTGAAGAAGTAAAAGCCACCACATAAGTAGAAAAATATCAAGAATCTCCAGTTTCCCAGATACCCTTATTACCAGACCTCCTTACTCTGTCTGCAGCCGCTAGATCTTGTGTAAATTTCATCAGCCGTTGAGGTCAAAATAGGAATTTAACCCTGCAATTTTGTTTGTTTGTTCGTGGTCTTTCAAGATTATATATAGGCAAAAACATTCAATAGTTAAAAACAAAAGAGGGGTTCATTAGATTCGATATCTATGGCCCAATCGTAGCACAGATTTGTGAACTTGACCAATTCGTATTAATGGGCTTCAAATATTATGGCCTATATTACCTACTAGCAAATAGGCTCCAAATTCTCTAATTTTAATTACGATTTTTTTAGTAATTTAAGGGATCGAGTATTAAACGTGTCATTATGTAGATTCAATCCGGTAAATATGATGTCGGTAAGTTGCTTTCTTTTTATTTATTTTCGTGATGTCTTCTAATCTCCAAAATAAAATAAGACATGTCATGGATAATTGATAATCCCATCACTATTATAGGACCTACGATGAGATTGAAACATCAAAAACCAAAATCATTGGTCGCTTCTCCAATCAAATCACTGGTCAAGTCGATTGGTATATTTCGGATTATCTGGCCAAAATTAGGCTATTTTTGTTTCGAAAGTTCTTTTAGAAAAATATCCCCACCTTCCAAAAAAGATGAGACTACTTTTGGGACAAAGTCAAATCCGTCTCATCTACTCGTTTTTCACATTTAACGCAAAAATTCGATTCTGCGTTTTGAGACAGGAAGCAAAACACATTAATAACAGAAAGTTCAAACCCGGATTGTCATCATCACATCTAATTCGATTTCTCAAACCCATATAACATACGTATAATGATGACAAATTATACGAAGATGACCACCCACAAAAAAAATAAAAATAATTCATTATGTTATTTTTGCTAGCTAGAAGCTTTATGTACTTATTATAAAAATCGTACTGGGGTAATAACACTAAAACTTTCACTAAAACAAAATACCAATAGATCTAATCCTGATAACTACTTAAAAGCTAGTATATACTACACTGTTCTTCTACTTTCATGTCTTTGTCTCTCTTACGAACTTCTACCAATGTCTTTGCCTGAATACTCCCCCGTCCCAAACACATCGATTCCACCGCCACCTCCGATCGAAGTTAACAGAGCAGACAACCCACCACCGGGATTATTACCCCCATTACCAACAGCTCTTCCCAATCCGAGAAAGTCAAGTGTTGTCTGTTTCGGACCAAACACGGAAGAGTTCCCCATCATGAGCTCTTTGAGACCCGATCCGCTACCACCGCTGCTACAAGGTAGTCCCAGCGCAAGACCAGACGCCGCATCGTGACTGCTGAGATCCATAGATGACGAAGTAGTTGACACTATGCCTAACCCGCCAAGTAACGAACCTCCTGAACCCGTGGAACCCATTTGGGCAGCTTTCTGGAGCAATGCCGTTGCTGACATTGCTGGTTGAGGAAGAGAAGTTAGGAAATGTGGTGGATCTTGTATCGTTGGTCCGAACAAAGAAGGATTCGTTGAGAGACAGAGAGATATGGGTTCCATGGAGGAAGATGGTGCGAATAGACTTGTGGAAGGAGTTGAGGAAGCATATAAACTAGGCGAAGCTGTCGATGATGCAAACAAGCCTGCGTATATGCCGTTGTTGTTCCTATGATCAACGCTTAGACCCGATGAGCTCACATTGAAACCGATCGTTCTTTGAGTTTCCTCCATGATGACTTCAGGTGGGTTGTTTTCTGGAGATTCTGGAAACAGAGAAAGGAGGCCGTGGGTCATTAACATAAAGTTTGAGACTTTTTCCATCTAATAAATGTATAAACTTTAAACTTAAAAGAAAGCAGAACCAGTTATGAGTTTTCTTTATTTTATGTTACGGAAGTAGTATGGAAGATGACGAATAATATTTAGTTTTGAAAAGATCAGAAATATAACGGCGCTACAGACAAAACCAACTTAACTCCAACATCACTAAACATAACATATAGATTTTCTTGAAGTTGTTGTTCCTGTTTCGGTTAAATACATGAGGATTCAGAAACTGTTCATGTGGCGACAAAAAATGAGTTCAATATTGCCAAATTTTCTCATCAAGCAGAGAGTCCGTATTATGTACCTGAAGAATTCCGAATCGGCAAAACCGAGGAAGATACGATTTTGGCAGGCTCAGTCTCAACCGAGACAGTAGGTGCCGGAGCTAGAGCAACTGACGGCGGAGAAGGAGGAGGCGGAGTAAGAGGAGGGGAAACAACGCCAGCTGGAGATTTCTGCTCAGGTTCTGGGTGATTCTCTCTTACGACTGTTTCTGGATGAAGTTTCTTGCTTGGAGTATGATTCTTCGCACTCTCTTCAGCTAACGCATCACAGAATGCTCTGTGCGTTATGAAGCTATCTCTCCTGCAACAAACCCCCAATCCACAGGTTAGTAGTAAAAGTCAGACGAAAAAACAAAATTTTGGAAGTTGTAAAAGAGCCTCAAATCGCACCTAGAAAACAGAGTTCCACAATAGCATTTATACTCCTTGGTGCCGCAAATCTTGGAATGAGCTTTCCAATCTGATTGAACAGCATACTTTTTCGAGCATTTATCGCACTTCCATTTCTTCTCCCCGTGTTTCCGACAAAAGTGTTTCTTTATTCCAGTGAGATCTCCAAGAGCACGTGACGGATCGTGATGAACACAGCCTGCCACTGGACAAACATAGACTTTCTTCCTCACTTCTTTGCTTGATCTCTGTCGAAGTTTCCATGGTAGATTGTGACCACGACGGTGAAGCTGAAGATTCTGGTCTCGTTGAAACCCTTTGTTGCAGATTTCGCAGATAAATCGGTTGGTTGCCATAAGAGTTTTAGGTGACAAAGCTATCACTTCCGCGTCTGGATCTGATTTTAACCCAAAGACCAAAAAAAAAAAATATCAGTGAACCCGACACAAAATTTGAAACTAAAAGCCAAAAAAAAGTTTCGATTTTGCTGAGTACCAGGCATTCCGGGGAGATTCCGTTTCTTCTTCACGACAGATTTCGGAGGTGGGTTTTGGTTTCCGGTCGACGAGACGCTTGCATCGCCGGAAACCGTAGAGGAATTATCTAAATCAACCGGCATGTGCAACGACACGAAATTCGACCTTTTTCCCTCGCAAATTTAACACAAAAAGGCAAATCTCAGCTCAATCGATGGGTTTATCATCTGTTTGTTCTTCTTCTTCTTCTCTCTCTCTCCTCCTACTCTGTTTACTCTCTCTCTTCTCCAGCTACCAGTCAATCTGCTTTTCGTAAGAACCTCTTTTTTCCCTTTCCGCCACCAAACTTTTCTGATAACTCTCTCTGACCTCTCTTCCCCAAAAGATTAAAAAAGAAAAAATCAAAGCTTCATTACCCAAGAAGTATCCTAATCATTTAACCCAGAACTCTCTCCACACGCTTCCTCCATCCACCGATCTGATTCAACGGCTGAGATTCCACCGGGGATGAGTATCCGTACTTCCGCCTTCTTCCTGACAAAAGTGATTTTGATGCTTTCTTTCTCTAAAGAATCACCGAAGAAAAATAAGGCGGCTTGTGAGACTTTGTGTGAAAGCGTCAATTTATTTCGTTTCTTTGGTTTGTCCGAGACAAAGGAGCCTTCTTCTTTTCTCTCTCTTTTGGGACAATTATACTATTTTTCTTCTCAACTTTAAAAATATATTTTTTCCAACTATTTTTTTATAATTGTGTCGACTTTCAAGTTCCAAGTATCTAAATCTGTTTTTTTGATTCCCATGCATAGTAGTATTATATTAAATAACCTCCTCTTCTTCTTCTATTTGATTTTATTTTGAGAACTGTAAAAAGTAATGCACCAAACGTGAGGAGTAAAATGGAGATAGTAATAATTTTTTTGACAGTTTATCAAAAAGAACAAAAATCATAGACGAAGGTGTACTGATAAAAAATTGCATGTGAATTTATACAGTTCCCAATAAATGCAATATCAGGAATTTATTAATTTTCTATTGTACATGTTACGTAAATCAACTGACCAAAGTATTTAATATCGAGGATACCTGAAGATTTAAGAAACTTTTTATAAACTTTCTTTTCTTTTTCAGTGTAATTTTATTGTGTAAAATACGTATCAGTTTTCTTTGGAGACATAATATTAGTATCAGGTATAATGAATTTTACTACTGTGATTAAAAATATTTTTTAAAAAAATTGTAGTAGGATAAAATATTTAGATAAATATCAGTATTTATTAATAGATAAAATATTTTTGATCTCAATGATATAAATTTTATTTTAATATATAATATACATAATTGTTTTTTAAATAATTTATGTTTTCTAATCCAGTATAATTTTGGTAATATCAATATAATTACATAAAATTTAAGTTGAAAAAACTGTTGTCACTGAAATCGAAAACAAAAATAAATGTTACCGTTTTATTACAAGATCTAATTCAGTAAAATCAAATTTTATTTATACATAAATAGTTGAGTTTAAAAAACTATTTATAAATTTAGTTATTGTTTGCAGCTTTAAAATTTATTAGTTGTGTATATATTAGTTTTTAAAGGTATACAAAAGAACAAATATTAGGTGTAAAAATTGTATTTATTAAAATTTAATATATACATTGTCAAAACAAATATATATAGTTGCAGAAAATTATTTTTTATTTTGGTTTTTACAGCTATAAATTATATATGAAATAATTTACACTACCAAGTCAATGATCAAAGAATAACAACTCCAAAACTAAAACTAAAACTAAAATTAAACAACTAACCAGTTTTACCATGGATTCTGTCGTGTAGCAAAATGTTTGTTATCGCATTTTGTTTTGTTCTTTCTTGGTATTTCTGATTAAAGAAACAATAATATAACCCATTTAATGCGATGTTTCGTCTGATTTTGTTGACTTTGACCCTTTTGGTACTATTTGTTCAGCTTTTGTTTGAACTTTTTTATGCCTTGTAGGCGTTTGGGATGCTCCGATGCTGCCACGTGATTTTGTTTATCTGAATTGCATCCGTTGGATAAACACGACGTCGACAGGTGGGAAAAGACACAAACCACCTTGGTTTTGCGTACTGTAACACCGCCACAACCCCTTAATATTTTTACATTATAAGAATATAGTTAAAGTTGGAGTAAAATATTAACCTATTTGACAGTCGGATATAAGTAAAATTTGATATATATAGTATATTTTTTTTTTGTTTGTCATTTATCAAACGAGATCTGTTACGCTAAAAATACTAACAAGTGAAGATATCTTATTACAAAAAGACAACAAGCATTAGTTTTACAATCTTCATTACCATGCAATAACTAAATTCAACGAATGAAAGTAAATAATAATCATACATATACATTCTACAATGGTTGAATTTGATAAAACTATAATAACACGAATATAAATTTAGTGTTATTTTATAAAATGAAAATATAATATGATTTAAAAAACATAGATATAATAATGCATATTAATGAATTTGGGTCCCCTTTTATTGTTTTTCCTTTGTTAGTTTCAAATGAATAATTATTCAGGCTGATGTGTGTCCCTCCATAAACACACTATCCTGCCAGCTTACAAATTCCTTAGCATATGGTCCAAGAAATACAGTTCCAATCACTAGTATCCAATAATCTCTAATAAGCGAATTATTATCTTTGTTTTAATAATCTTGTATTGTTGTTTGATGATCTTGATACGTATTAGTTATAAACTTATCATTAGTAACATCTGAGGGTTACAAATCAGCATCATTCTATTCTTTTTCTCAATTTTTATTTTAATATATTTTATATTATTAAAAATATGTAAATTGTGATATATATTTATATATAAATAAAGTTAAAATTCATGTTCTACTCTTTGACATTTATTAACCTATTTCGATTAAAGTTAGAATTTTACAGATTCTCTTAGATAGAATATGTTAAATCAAGGTGCGCTAAAAAACATGTAAACTTATAAATACATCAAAAATTCAATTCTCTGATAAAATCTTTAATTAATATTTAGTTATTCGTATAATTCAAAATTGTACATATATATCTTCTTTATATTCATTATTTTTTATCAATAATCATGACGTAGCTATTGACAAAATTTAATATGTTTAAATCATATAGAAACGTATAACTTCATAATATTTACATAAAAATTCAGTTACTTTTGTTAATCGGAAAGAAAATCAATTAAATATTTTTTATTGTGTTGTATTTGTTAACTCTTTGTTAATTTCTGCTATCTTATATATGTGTTTTAAATAAATAATCTTACATAGTTATTTATTCCGTACTAACATTACACATCACCTAGTATTTGATTCAATTTATCATCCAATTGGGGGGACTTATTTGATCTTTTATCTGTATCCAATCCACCTATGGTTAGGGGATTTCAGCTTATGCATCTAAAATTTGAAATAATTACAAGTTATTTATATGGTAATTTTTATTTTTCTATTTTCATTTTGTTTGGAATTGTTGTTGTTTGTGATATTTGGGTTGGAGCGATTATTGAAAAGGACAAGGCTGACTCTGTTTTTAATGAGTTGGAAGTGATGTTCATTTACCACACATTATCCGTTCAAGTTATATATCGTCTACAGAAAGATAAGGTTCAAATTGTTATTTATTCCAAAAATGGACACATGAATAGCCTCTGGTTTACACTAAATATGACATAATTGCATATTTTTGTATTGAACACTAATGATAGATTTATTATACGGATCTAAAGAAGAGGCCAACCCAATTAAGACCAAACAATCAATTAAATATAAAATAGAAAATACATATATTTAAAATATATATATATATATATATATAGTTAGTATTATTATAAATTTATAAAACAATTCCTAAAGAGGAGGACAAACCAAGACCAATCAAATAAAATTTAAAATAAAATATCTTACCCTCAATTCTCACAAGAAATAAAAGCAATCCAGAAATTGTATATACAAAAGAAAAACCATTGAGGGAATTAACTATAAACGAAACCTATTTACATTTTTCATTTTATGATACGTTATACTTATCAACAATGAAATTCTCAAAATTGATTCCCAACTCCAGCATGACATGCATTTTATACTGTTCTCAAAAACACAAAGCTAATTAAGGATAAAATTATAGAAGAACCTAAACGAAAGTCCAATTAAAATAGCCTAAAACAGAGGAGAACCACAAATATTAATTGGAATACCTTTAAAAATAATTAAGCATGAACGAAAACAAAGTTTCGAAACACCTATTAACCAAAAGAAAAAAAGAAAGAGAAAAAGAAAAAAAAAAAGAACAAGAAGGGGTTTCATGAAATATATTCGTGCTGACAATCTTCGAACCATTTGTAGGTTTCATTCAATCGATCGCACATAGAACAAAAGAAAAGCATAAGAAGAAGAAGAATCGAAGGAGTGGGAAGTGCATGAGGAAGCTGTGTCCGAACATAGACAAAGACGATGGTTTGGAGACGGTTTTGGAAATTCCGATACCGGAGGAGATGTTTTCCGGTATGGGCAATAACGTTGCTCTGAGGTGGCAGAATATGCTGACATGGATGAAAGCTCAAACGTCTGATAAATGGTCGCAACCGGTGATCGCTGCTCGTATCAACGAGCTTCGTTTTCTTCTCTATCTCGTTGGATCGCCTCTTATACCTCTCCAGGTTCAAGTTGGTCACTCTGTTCATAAGCCTGTCAAAGATTGCTCTATTGTAAGGACTTTGAAATCAATCTCACAATAAAAAAAAAAAACAGTGAAATCGATCTAATCTAAGTGGTGATGATGATCTAATTTGATTTCACTTATTTGATTTCAGCAAGCTTCCACGGCGAAATATATAGTGCAGCAGTACATAGCGGCGACGGGAGGACCGGCGGCGTTAAACGCCGTGAACAGCATGTGCGTGATCGGACAAGTGAAGATGACGGCGTCAGAGTTTCATCAAGGAGATGATTCCGGCGTTAATCTTAAAAGCAACGAGGAAATGGGTGGTTTCGTTTTGTGGCAGAAGGATCCAGATCTCTGGTGTTTGGAGCTGGTCGTCTCTGGCTGTAAAGTCACATGCGGAAGTAACGGTCGGCTTTCGTGGCGACATTCTTCTAACCAGCAAACACCGGCGTCTACCGGACCACCGAGACCTCTCCGCCGGTTTTTACAGGTAACCAACACGGTCACTAATTTCGTTTATGTGGTTGTCGAGTTATATTGAACCGGTGGTTTAATGTTACAAGGGTTTAGATCCTCGTTCGACGGCGAATCTGTTCCTCGACGCGACATGCATCGGAGAGAAGATTATCAATGGCGAGGATTGCTTTATATTGAAACTAGAGACAAGCCCGGCGATTCGAGAGGCTCAAAGCGGTCCAAATTTCGAGATCATTCATCATACGATTTGGGGTTATTTTAGTCAGAGATCGGGACTATTGATTCAATTTGAGGACTCGAGACTTCTGAGAATGCGGACCAAGGAAGACGACGATGTTTTCTGGGAGACTAGCGCCGAGTCAGTGATGGATGATTATCGGTACGTAGATAATGTGAACATCGCTCACGGCGGAAAAACGTCAGTTACGGTTTTTCGGTATGGTGAAGCGTCGGCAAACCATCGGAGACATATGACGGAGAAGTGGCGAATCGAAGAAGTTGATTTTAACATTTGGGGTCTCTCTGTGGATCATTTTCTTCCTCCGGCCAATTTGCAGATCGGAAAATGATTTTTGTTTTCTGTTCCATTCGTTTGCTCCGATTTCATTCATTTTTTTTTTGTTACGAATATCAACTGAGTCGGTGCATTTAAGTTTCTCGTGGACTATTTAATTTTGGATATATCAACAAACAATAATGTTATAATATCAAATGCTTGTGGTCTAGTGGACCTACTAAACATGTCTAAACCGAAAAAAAAATAAAATAAAAATATGTGATTCCTTCGGTTTTGGGTTGCTTGGAACATTTTTTGCTCCTCCATTGGGCAATTTTATATTATGGGATCACTTGGCTGTGTCTGTTATTTTTTATATTTAAGAAACTGTCATCAATTTTTGTTTTTGTTTTTTTTTGTTTTTATATAACGTTTTGCTTATCGTCGAGAATAGTGAAATATATATATTCACAACTTACTTGATATTTAATCCAATCCTTTTCATGGATTTAAATCTTAAGATGGATATCAATTTACTGACAAAAAGAAGAAACAATGGATATACAATTAACCAAGTAATTTATTCGCTTAGTTCATTAAATGTAATAAAATATCTTAAAATATAGAGTTTATTGGTATTTTCATTCCTGCGATAAATACATTATAATTTGGGGATTTGTATATAAGCAAATCAATTTTCCACTTTCTTTCCAGATTTGGAAGACAAACAACGCTCTCTTACAGATTCAACACTTGACCGTCTCCGATCGCTCCTCTCTGCGCCAATGAAGGATGGAGAATCTTTAAGCACGTCTTCCGTCGCGGCGACGACGGCTGTTTCAGCGAACGTTAAGAAGGAAAGCGGTTATTCCGCTCTCTTTGCGAAAGGCCGATACAAGTTTTGGGCCTTAGCCGCGATTCTG
Source organism: Streptanthus diversifolius (assembly GCA_039880935.1). NCBI lineage: Eukaryota > Viridiplantae > Streptophyta > Magnoliopsida > Brassicales > Brassicaceae > Streptanthus > Streptanthus diversifolius. The sequence goes on along the minus strand of JAXGFM010000007.1, from coordinate 23,185,727 downwards.
CTACTCGCTTTCTGGTCAATGCTTACTGGCACCGTGAATCTCCGGTGGTCAGCCGGGAACATAAACCATTTCAAGGACGATCTGGTCTTTCCGATCCACGAGGATCTCGATGTTCTTGTGAGTAATCTTCCGTGATCTCGTTCTGTTTCTGATTTCCAGGTTGGTTGTTTTTGACTGGGGTTTGTTTGTGAGATCAGGAAATGGAGGAGAGGGAGAAAGTGGTGAAGCACATGTGGGATGTGTATAACAATGGCCGTCGTATCAGATTACCGAGGTTTTGGCAGGAGGCTTTCGAGGCTGCTTACGAGGAGCTTACGAGTGATGCACCTGATGTGGTAGAAGCTGCCATTGCGGAGATCGCGAGGATGTCTATTCGCTCCGTTGTCATAGATCCGCCTCCGGTGCATTCTACGGTGAGAATCTAATACTGAATCTGACTTCCATCGACGTTTAACACTCTGCTACTTGCTCCTTTTTTAATTGGTTTAGGCCATAGCTTCATTCTGATTAGATCTGGTTAAACAAGGAGTCATTTCCTTTACATTCCCTCTATATAGTGACGTTGAAGATATCTTCGTATCTGCAAATTTGATGGTGTCTCTTTACAGTTTAATTAGGCAGAGAACATGGTTTCTTCTTCGTCTCCATTTTTAGCCACATTAGGTAGAGATTTCAACTAAATTCTTGGATGTTTTATGTTTCTTTCCTCCGCGATCATAGTAGCATTCTCTTAAAGATTATACTACATACATGGCAAGCTTTGTTTTCTCAGCCCGATACTTCTTGCAAGAATCCTTAGCTTTCTTAAGAGTATTGATGCTTAGGAGAGTTGTACCCATGCACTGATCCACAGAGTCCCGTAGGTAATAGAAAGAATTTGCCTATTTGGAAACCTCGAGTCTTTTTTTTTTTTGTTTTGTCTTTTAACGGTGTGATCTCTCTTTGCTTATCAGAACGTACGGGAATTGACAAAGACTCTTAAACTTGCGGACAAAGGAAGAACGATTCAAATATCCAAACCAAGCAGCCGTCGATTGAAATAGCTGCGGAGCTTCTTATGTTTTAATTCGCCGGAGCTTTATCTATGGTAGTGTAGTCGCCGGCCGGCGTGGCATAACCATACATATACATATACTTCATGTCAGAAAGATCAGTCTCAATCATCCTTTCCCCAAAAATATGTCCATGATTAGTGTTATTTTTTCTTCCACTAGGGGCATGACTTACTCCGATATCTCTAAAAACAGAATTTTTGAGGAACTTTCTTTCTTCGGGCTTTTATTGGCTTTGAATTGTGATTTCCTTTTTCTTATAAATTTTACTTTCCGCTCTTAGCTCAGCCCGATCTGCCAAATACCCAAATTTAGTTAGGGCAAAAAATCGATAAATTAAATAAAATAATCAAACCTATTTTATATGATCAACGCTTTTGTAAACATGAATCTAAAATTTAATTCAATTAGTAAGCTGGCAACAAATAAAAAAAGAATATTATATTAAACCTTGGTTAATTTTTTAATATCCCCAGCGAATTCCACATCTCCTTCCTCCCGGAAAACCCTAGCTGAGCTCCGATCCGCCCTTCACCATGGGGGACTTGAATGATCCTTTCATGCGTAACCAAAACGCCGCTGTCCAGGCACGCACTAAGGCTCAGAACCGATCCAATGTTCTTCAGCTCAAGCTGGTGGGTCTCCTGTCTCGGATTTGCCCATACGATTTAGCTCTTGTTTGCTTTGCTGCTCTTACCAACCATGAAGTTGGGATTCTATTTATTGTCTGGCTGATTATCCAGCGCGTGATGCCAATTTGGTTATTCTGTTTCGGTATAGTGTTTGTCGATGGAATAATCAACTCGTTCAATGCTTAATTTGTTTTATATCAGACTGTTGATATTATTATTGCGGTTTGGAATATGCCCACTGGTTTCAGACTGGGTTTTATCAGAGTTTGGAATTTATTTGATCTGAAACCTGTTTGAGGAGGTTTTCATCATGTTACGAAGTCATTATGATCTCTTGGTTATTCGCAGATGGGTCAAAGCCACCCGACAGGCTTAACGCCCAATCTTTTGAAGCTCTTTGAGCCACGACCGCCATTGGAATTCCAGCCACCACCTGAGAAGAGAAAATGCCCCCCTTATACAGGTTTGAACTTAGCTTCTCAGTCTATTTAGCTTTACTCATATTGTCCTTTAGAGGTGATTTTTTTTGCCCCGTGTATTCATTTTAGGCATGGCTCAGTTTGTGAGTCACTTTGCTGAACCTGAAGATCCAGAGTATGCTCCACCGAAGCCAGAAGTTGAAACACCTGTATGTTTTCATTTCAATCTGTCTCTCTATTATGCTAATTTCTCTCACATATATAGTCTTATATCTTTGTTTTATTTGGACCAGGCACAAAAAAGGGAGAGAATTCATAAATCACGACTGGAGAAAGGGGTTGAAAAGGCTGCACAGGATCTAAAGAAATGTGAACTTCTCACCTTATAACTATATCCAGGCTTCGTTTTGGTGAATTTAAGTTACAATTTGTTATTTTTGTTTGGCAGATGACCCCAATAATGATCCCAATGCTTCCGGAGACCCATACAAGACATTATTTGTTGCAAGACTTGTAAGTTTGTGCTGCCTGTTGAAATCACTTTCATGGACAGCTGTGTTGTTTTGTGTTGCTTGACTTTATCTTCTTCCTATCGTCTTGTAGAACTACGAGACCTCTGAGAGTAAGATTAAAAGGGAGTTTGAGGCTTATGGACCAATTAAGCAGGTATGTATTTCTGATCATTCCCTAACAGGTTCGGTAAGAAGTTATGAGATGACTGCTCGCTCTCATGTACTCTTCGCTATATGTTTGGTTTTACGTCCAGTAGTCTATAAGGTTCTGAGTTTTTTTTACGTACAACTTTTGCTTTGAGACCAGAAGTCGAGCTGTTTCTGAATTGCCATGTTTTTTATCTTCTTTTAGTCTGATTAAGGCCACTGGGCCTTTTTCTTATAACTTGCTAAAATAAAGTAAGTAGATAAATATATCCCGGTCAATAGTTGTAATTTCACAAACCTTTCTGCTCCGTGGTGATTGGTTGAGATGTTTTGGGCAAGTCAACTATAGGAACAGGTATAGATCAGGTAACTTTTACATTTTGACATGTCTTTTCAGAGGATATATATTCCTTTTACTACGATATTGAGGGTGTACGCTCACAGGTTTCATAGTCTCTGAAATATATTTTTCTCGAAACCCTTTCTGGTAAGCCACTAAAAAATATTTCCTATCCATCTGGTTCCTAAGAAAATGATTCATCCTACACGGGAAGCCGAAATTCTGGGGTTTGGGTAACAGTATCGGTAATTAAAGTAGTGAATATACATACCAACCCTTCTCTCTTTTTCGTATTTTAAACAAATCTACTAAAACTTTTGTTTTCTGGCTTAAAGGCTAGCAAAAGTATTATCCACTTCTGTGAAGGTGATCTGGTAAATTTGTACATTATATATATATATATACATATGTGATATGAGTATATCTAAATTTCGTAAAGTTTTAAAACCCTGGTAAGGGGTCGTTAAACCCTTCAGAATGGTAGAACTTGCTGCCATGGAATCCATTTTTCTGCCAATTCTTGATGTGGTGATGATGTGGAAGCCTGTTAAGAAAAAAGGTTGCCTGTGCTTGTTTGACATGTAACACAACGTATCTGAAAGCTGGTCCAAATTCTCGCAGAGTTTGTGATTTCTTGATGTCTTTGTTTTTTCAACTCGCCAGGTTCATTTGGTGACTGATCAGCAAACCAATAAACCCAAAGGCTATGCCTTCATCGAGTACTTGAACACCCGTGACATGAAAGGTGCGGGAAACCTACTTGTAATGTTGTTTTCTGTTCCATGATATTATTTTTGCTGACATACAGCTTGTGGTCTCCTATAGCGGCATATAAACAGGGTGATGGAAGGAAGATTGATGGTAGAAGAGTGTTGGTTGATGTGGAGAGAGGTAGAACAGTCCCGAACTGGCGTCCCCGTAGGCTTGGTGGTGGACTTGGTACAACCAGAGTTACCGGTGAGAAGATTGCTGGCGAGGAGGAACAACAACAACAACCGCAAACAAGAATGTCTCGCTCCGAGGAGCCTAGAGCCCGTGAAGATCGGTAAGATATATCTTTCTTCACAAAATCATGCAGTTTGTTTCCTCTCTGACTGTCACTTGTTGTGGCTGATTATGTGGCGGATGCAGTGAGAAATCTCGTGATAGGGGCAAAGAAAGGGAACGCGAGCAGTCTCATGAGCGGTCTCGCGAGCGGTCCCGTGAACGGTCTCGTGATAGACCGAGAGAGAGTCATAGAGAGGATAAGCACCATAGGGACCGGGACCAAGGTAGAGACAGGGATAGAGAAAGAGAGAGCAGGCGTGACAGAGGGGATAAAGACCGTCGGGACCGTACTCGGGATCACGATCGGGAGCGGAGTCGGAAAAGGGAACGAGACTACGAGAGCGGTGAGTATGAAGACGATGGTGGAAGATCCCGTGAGAGAGAAACAGAGTATGAGCGGGGTGGGTCGAAGCAGAGGCGAGGTGAGTCAGAAGAAGGTCATGGCTACTACGAAGGTCGTAGACGTTCAAGCCATTATGAGCGTGAGGAGGAACAAGGAGGTGACCAAGACCGTTATATTCAGTACGGCGACCGTTATGGCCGAATGGAGGAAGAAGAATACCGTTATGATGATCGTGAGTACAAGCGGTCAGAGCGTTCAAAGTCGCGTGAGTATTGATCTCATCGCTGACGTTATTTTTCTTCCGTAGCGATAAACAATAAACTTCGTGTGTGATGTGATGAAACTCGTGCGAATCTCGTGATTGCTTTTGTTTTGTTTTCGTCTGACAATTTGTTCAGCGTTTATTTCTTATTCACCCGAAAAACAAACAGAACCATTTAGCATTTTAGCTTATTTGCGGTTTATGGTTTATATGTTATAACCTCTAGATTAATCTAAGATGATGACACTGAAAAAAGTACGAGGTGTTAAAACTTGAAGTAATTAATATTCAGGATAGTCTTTTTGTTAGATGTAGTTTATATATGTATACTGCAATGCCGTCGATGGCCATAACTATTAATGTTTTCTGAATGAGCATAAACATAACCAAAATCGTGAATTAGTTAGAAACCTATGGGTAAAAGTGTCATTTAAGTCTTCCCGCCCGTAGGCGCTACTTTCAATTAATAAAAAAATCGATAATAAGCGAAAGTGTGACAGTGTTTATTTTGATTATACCCTCGTTTGAATTTGCTCTCCAAAAGCGACGGAGATTGTTCGGTGGTTTCTCCCGCCGCTTCGGTTTTCTTACCGGAATTTCCTTATTCTCCGTCGTGGTTAGTCTACGCTCCACCAAAATCTCTCCGTAAGTCTACATTTGCTATTTTTCCTTCATTTCATTCTTGTTTCCCGGCGATTTTCTAATCCTTAACGCTCTCGAAATCGCTCGCTGTTTTGGGGGGTATTCCCTCGCTGCGTATGATTGCTTGTCGTGTTTTGGTTTCTATTCTGTAGTTATTAGTTTCTCTGCTGATTTTTCATTTGTCATTTTAATTTCGGATTTTAGGGCTTCGGAAATGGCCAGCGACAGAAAAACGGAGAAAGATGCCTCTGGCGATTCACCGAATTCTGTTCTTAATGAAGAGGTTTGTTCTGGGTTTTACTTGTTCTGGATTCTTAGGGCTTCGGAAACTTTTTCCTTTTTCCGTTTTCTTTTAGAGTGTGAAACTTTTTTTTGTGTTACTTTTTCCACTTTCTATTTTGGTTCTGTAAATGGGTATTACTTTCACTACCTGATTTGGGCTCTGTTTCTGCATCTTAAAGGAAAACTGTGAAGAGAAACCGGCAGGCGTTGTGGAGGAAGAGATACTTTTAGCCAAAAATGGAGATTCGTTTCTTATATCTGAGGCCATGGCCCAGGAAGAAGAGCAGCTGCTCAAAATTCGGGAAGATGAAGAGAAAGCCAAATGTGCTGGGTCCGGTGAAGCTCCTGATCTGAATGATACCCAGTTTACTAAGCTGGATGAGCTCTTGACGCAAACCCAACTCTACTCTGAGTTTCTCCTTGAGAAAATGGAGGATATCACAAAAGTAAATCTCCTTATTGCCTTCGTCTTGTTGGTTATTCACGTTTGTAATGAGAGTCGTTTTTCTTAACTGAGTACTTGTTCTATGGTAGAATGGGATAGAAGGTGAGACCCAAAAAGCCGAGCCCGATCCCGAGCCCGAGAAGAAAGGTCGTGGACGCAAAAGAAAGGCTGCTCCTCAGGGCGACAGTGTTAGTTCCATTTATAAACTTCATCTACTCTGGATGTTAGATATATTTCGTAATTTTCTGTTTGTTCAGAAAATCAACTTACTTGGATGTTGGATGCTTTATTATTTATTCAGACGAAGGCTAAGAAAGCTGTTGCTGCTATGATTTCAAGATCTAAAGAAGGTCGTGAATCTGCCAACTCAGATCTGACAGAGGAAGAAAGAGTCATGAAAGAGCAGAGTGAACTAGTCCCTCTTCTGACTGGTGGAAAGTTAAAGTCTTATCAGCTCAAAGGTGTGAAATGGCTGATATCATTGTGGCAAAATGGCTTGAATGGAATTTTAGCTGATCAAATGGGGCTTGGAAAGACAATTCAAACGATTGGTTTCCTATCACATCTGAAAGGAAATGGGTTGGATGGTCCATATCTAGTAGTTGCTCCACTGTCTACTCTTTCACATTGGATGAATGAGATCGCTAGGTACTCTCTTGATCATTCGAGTTTATATAGATGTCAAGCTTTGGGGTTGATTTCATTTTTTCTTCCCCTTGCTGAATAGGTTCACGCCTTCCATTAATGCAATCATCTACCATGGAAATAAGAAAGAAAGGGATGATCTCAGGAGGAAGCACATGCCCAGAACTGTTGGTCCGAAGTTCCCTATAGTTATCACTTCTTATGAGGTTGCTATGAATGATGCTAAAAAAAATCTGCGGCACTTTCCATGGAAATATGTTGTGATTGATGAGGTAATTTCTTAGATTGCGTAGCGTTTGTGTAATTAAGATGATCCTTTAAAACTTATTATTTTGTTCTTGTATCTTATAGGGCCACAGGTTGAAAAACCACAAGTGTAAATTGCTGAGGGAATTAAGATACTTGAAAATGGAGAACAAACTTCTGCTGACAGGAACACCTCTGCAAAATAATCTGTCTGAGCTTTGGTCACTGTTGAATTTTATTCTGCCTGACATCTTTGCATCACATGACGAATTTGAATCATGGTAAAAACCTGGTCCTTTTCTACTGTTATTTGTAACTAGTATTTTATCTCTTGGTTTTTCTTTATAGCAAAACTGGCGGCATCTTTTTTTGACATTTATTCCTTTTCAAGTTAGCTGATAAATTGAGTACTCTATAGGTTTGATTTTTCTGGAAAGAACAAAAATGAAGCAACTATGGAAGGAGTAGAGAAAAGAAGAGCTCAAGTATGAACACTTATGGTTAATTTAGTAGATCTATTTACTTATATATATATATATATATCTCATGAGAAGAGTAAATTTTTGTCTAGGTTGTTGCGAAACTTCATAATATACTACGACCTTTCATCCTCCGAAGAATGAAATGTGATGTTGAGCTCTTACTTCCGCGGAAAAAGGAGATTATTATTTATGCTACAATGACGGCTCATCAGAAGAAGTTCCAGGAACATCTTGTGAATCACACGTTGGAAGCACATCTTGGAGGTTCTTGATCTTCTGTGTTTTTATGCTTCACAGTTAATTATGTCTTTTTTGCATTGCTTTGCTCATCCCTTATATTTCAGGTCATGGCTGGAAGGGAAAGCTTAACAATCTGTTTGTTCAACTTCGGAAGAACTGCAACCATCCTGACCTTCTTGTGGGGCAATTAGATGGTTCATGTATGTCAGTATGCCTACTTACAATCGTGTGAAAAGAAAATTATATTCTACTAATCTGTCTAATTGTTCCTTTTCTTTACAGATCTCTACCCTCCTGTTGAAGATATTGTTGGACAGTGCGGTAAATTCCGCTTATTGGAGAGATTGCTTGTTCGGTTATTGGCCAAAAATCACAGAGTATGTTTTAGAACCCCTGGCTCGGTGCTCATTTCCCATGAGACCTGCTCTGATCTTTTCCTGATGAGCAGATCCTAATCTTCTCTCAGTGGACAAAAATTTTGGACATTATGGATTACTACTTCAGTGAGAAGGGGTTTGAGGTTTGCAGAATCGATGGCAGTGTGAAACTGGATGAAAGGAGAAGACAGGTTTTAACTTTGCTTATGCTGATTGTGCATTTAAACAATATTTACCATATCATAACCACAAGGTCTCTCTCTCTCTCATTAAATAGATCCGAGAATTCAATGATGAGAAGAGCAGCTGTAGAATATTTCTTCTCAGTACCAGAGCTGGAGGACTCGGAATTAATCTTACCGCTGCTGATACATGCATCCTCTACGACAGCGATTGGGTAATCAAATGAGTCAATGTTCTAAGAAATTCTTTCCTGGTCTATTTTCTTTTGGGTGGTTTCTAACTGTGTGGTTGTTGTCCAGAACCCTCAAATGGACTTGCAAGCCATGGACAGATGCCACAGAATTGGTCAGACAAAACCTGTTCATGTATACAGGCTTGCCACGGCTCAGTCAATAGAGGTAATACTCGTTTCTGTTTTATTAATCAATATGTACTCCAAGTCAGTGAGATTGTTGCCTCTTGAGACTAGTTTACGACATTTGCGCAGGGCCGGGTTCTGAAACGAGCGTACAGTAAGCTTAAGCTGGAACATGTGGTTATTGGCAAAGGGCAGTTTCATCAAGAACGTGCCAAGTCTTCAACACCACTAGAGGTTTAATTTCTCTCTATACCAAATCGTTTTTTATTATACCCTTTAATAAAAGCATCATCTTTTAGTGAAAGCTGAACCAAACAAACACACAGGAAGATGACATACTGGCGTTGCTTAAAGACGACGAAACCGCTGAAGATAAACTGATACAAACCGATATAAGCGAGGAGGATCTTGACCGGTTGCTCAACCGGAGTGACCTGATGATTACTTCACTGGGTCAGACGGAACCACAAGCTGTTGAAGCTTTTCCTGTGAAGGGTCCGGGTTGGGAAGTGGTCCTGTCTAGTTCAGGTGGAGGGATGCTGTCTTCCCTCAACAGTTAGAACCGCTGAACCACGCATTGAAAACCACTTCGGTGTGTGTTTTTTTTTCCGGAACAATACCGGTTACTTTTGTCTGAAAGGGTTTGTTTGATCGGTAGAGAGCCTCGGAAGTTATTGTAAGTTAAGAAAATAGTTGAAACTTTGGAAACAAGAGAGTTAATGGTGTTTTTAGCTCTTTTGCAATTGCAGATATATTACGTTATAAGCTATTTTTATTTATCCCCTTTTGATTATGTGTGTGTTGGTTGTGGGTTTTTGCGAAAATGATCAGGCACAATTGATTAATGAACTTTTAAGTCTAAAAAAAAGATCAGTTGCCGGCAATCGAACCACGGATCTCATGGGTGTAAGCCAGATGTCCTAACCGCTGGACGACAACGGATTCGACTTTTTTACAATTCTCATTAACACTTAGTCTAAAGACAGTTTTGTTTATGTTATGATTCCTGACAACATGTTAAATGACAAAAGTTTCGACATATTGGATTGGAATCGTCTACGATTACACTTTCTATGTTTTTGAATACTATTAAGCTAAATCATAATATAAAAACGAAAACTATTTATTTATCGAAGCACGAGAATAAAATGATAAGTATATTCAAAATATGGTTAATTAATAATTGTAACAATAAATATGAATGTCTATCATAAAGATCGAGTTAACCCTTCATCGTTGGATGTTATCATAAACGGTTTGGATCTAAATGATCAATAAACATTTGGGTAAGTATGTGAAAGGGTATTATTGACAATTTGAGCATTACAATAATCTTAGGGGGGGGATTTTAGTTCCCAAAGCAAACCGGTTTAGGCGTAATTATCGTGTGAGAGTAAGGGTAGTAAGGAAATTTAAGGAGTCATCGTTTTCCATTTTTTATTTTTTAAGCACCTCGGTGGCTCTCTCTCACTCCGTTCGCGTCACCTCTCACTCGCGAGTTCCGTGGAAAAACTATTTTGTCGGTCTTCCTTTTCATTTCTACGAATTTGATTAGCTTGTGGTTTCAAGAAGAAGAAGATGTGGCGCTGCGTCTCTCGTAGCCTTCGCGTTCCTTCATCAAGGACCTCACTCTCTGGATCTCGCCTTTCTAGATTCTTCTCCACCGGTTCGGTAAGATCTCTCTTCCTTATCCTTTCGATTCTTAGCTTTTTGTTTCGATCGAGTGTAATACGCGTGGAATCTCGAGAAGCGGAAGCTTGCGAGAGGGAACACGGCGGCTGGTCTACTCATGAATCATAATTTTGTCCGCCATTAAATCCGTTAGTACTATACGAGCAAATTTTCAGAACAGGGAAAGTTCTCCTTCCGTTGAGTTTAGCTTTGATTTTGATCGGCTCGCGTTTTGTAATTTTGTAGAATTATTTTGTGCTGATTTTGTATCCATGTTGATCATGTAGCAGACCGGTGATTACACGATAGTGGATCACACCTATGATGCGGTGGTGGTGGGAGCTGGTGGTGCTGGACTTAGGGCGGCAATTGGATTATCCGAGCATGGCTTTAACACCGCTTGCATTACCAAGCTTTTCCCCACACGATCACATACCGTCGCTGCTCAGGTGATTTGTTAACAAGCCTCTTGTCTAACATCGAATTTAATGGAATTTGGTTTCTTTGAGATTGAGTTTAAGATGTGAAAATCTGTCAAGGGTGGTATTAATGCTGCACTGGGAAATATGTCTGAAGATGACTGGAGATGGCACATGTACGACACTGTGAAAGGAAGTGACTGGCTAGGTAATCTTGCTCGTCGTTTGCTAGTTGTGGCTATTATGTGGTTCAGTTGTGCGTGCATTTAGCAATTAGTGAGTTTATTTTCCTTTCTTTTCTTTTCTTATTTGTAGGTGATCAAGATGCTATCCAGTATATGTGTAGAGAAGCACCAAAAGCAGTGATTGAACTTGAGAATTATGGGCTGCCGTTTTCTCGTACAGAAGAGGGTAAAATTTACCAGCGTGCGTTTGGTGGTCAGAGTCTTGACTTTGGAAAAGGTGACTTGCCTAACGTCTTGCTAGCTTTTAATCCTCTCATTGAATTTGTCTATCTATGCTCTTATTGACTTTGTTTTGGGACCTTCGACACTTTCTTTTGTACATTTTCTCATATTGGCTTTCTTTTTGTTCTACCATCAGGTGGTCAGGCCTATCGTTGTGCTTGTGCTGCGGATCGGACTGGGCATGCTCTGTTGCATACCCTATATGGGCAAGCTATGAAGCATAACACACAGTTTTTTGTTGAATACTTCGCTCTGGATTTGCTCATGGCTAGTGATGGTAAGTGTATGGGAGTTATTTTCCTTCTGTTGTCGCGTCTGTTAGTATTCATGCAACATTGTTACCTGATATGCAGGCAGTTGCCAGGGTGTTATTGCACTAAACATGGAAGATGGAACACTGCATCGTTTCCGCTCTGCACAAACAATTTTGGCCACTGGGGTGAGCTAGATTTTAGTAGTTTTTATATAAGACGAATTTTTCCAGTAGTAAAAATATACTCACCTGATGGCTGGTGTTCTTCCAGGGTTATGGCAGAGCATACTTCTCTGCAACCTCAGCACACACGTGCACAGGAGATGGCAATGCCATGGTTGCACGTGCTGGTCTTCCACTCCAGGTTTGCCACCTGTTTCGTTTTGAGATTAATGGTGTATAGTGTATTTGTATGCTAAAAATAATTATTGTCTAATAAATTTATGCAGGACTTGGAGTTTGTTCAATTCCATCCAACTGGTATATATGGAGCCGGTTGTCTCATCACTGAAGGTTAGCAACTTGTCCTCACATGCACTAAGTTGATTGCAAGATAAAGATTTAATGTGTTTTGCGACATTTGCACTTTTGGTGTTTATCTATTATACAATTGCAGGATCTCGAGGTGAAGGTGGTATCCTTAGAAACAGTGAAGGTGAACGTTTTATGGAACGATATGCTCCTACAGCCAAGGATCTTGCATCAAGAGATGTTGTCTCCAGATCTATGACTATGGAAATCAGGGAAGGTCGTGGTGTAGGTATGCTTCCCTTAAAGCTAATTTTAGTTTTTGGAGAAATTCTCATTACATGTCTTTGAGCTGTATCAATGCTTGATTTTGTGATATGTCTACTTTTTAAAACTCATTATAAATTTGTTGCTAAATTGCTAGGACCGCATAAGGATCATATCTATCTCCATTTGAATCACCTTCCACCAGAAGTTCTTAAAGAAAGGCTTCCTGGAATCTCTGAGACGGCTGCAATCTTTGCTGGTGTTGATGTTACCAAAGAGCCAATTCCAGTCTTGCCCACTGTTCACTACAATATGGGTGGTATCCCAACAAATTACCACGGTGAGGTAAGAATAGGAGAAGCCTTTAAGGAAATTTTGCTGAAATTTGTGTAGAGTGAATCATGAGGTGCATTAAAAGCCTCGCAGTCAAAGTAATTCTTCTTTTTGTCCTGCAGGTAGTGACCATCAAAGGGGATGATCCAGATGCAGTGGTTCCTGGGCTTATGGCTGCTGGGGAGGCAGCTTGTGCATCTGTTCATGGTGCCAACAGGCTTGGTGCAAATTCTCTTCTCGACATTGTTGTGTTTGGCCGTGCTTGTGCGAATAGGGTTGCAGAGATAAGCAAACCAGGTTAGTCATTGTTAAGGATCTCTGGAGACTGTAGTATCATTTATAAGAAAAAAGGAATCGTCTCTTCTGATGTTTTTAATTGCCTTATTTCGAATGGTGCAGGTGAGAAACAGAGACCTCTTGAGGAGAATGCAGGTAAGAAGACAATCGAATGGCTAAACAAGTTAAGACATTCAAGCGGGTCGCTTCCTACTTCAAGTATCAGATTGAACATGCAGAGAATCATGCAGAACAATGCAGCTGTCTTCCGCACCCAAGAAACATTGGAAGAAGGTAAAGAAGAAGAAAAGAATGCCTTAATTTATACTCTGAATTCAGAGTTCTGTCTCTCACCTGCAAAAGCCACCAATTTCTTTACCCATTTTTTGGTCTGAAATAATCACAGGTTGCCAGTTAATCGACAAGGCCTGGGAAAGTTTCGAGGATGTCCAGGTTAAAGATCGGAGTTTGATATGGTAAAAAAAAAAACAAAACAATACTTTACAAATGGGATCTATATTATTAATTATCAATGTTCCAATAAGCATATTGCAAAGCTCTTTGTAACTATTTTATTTGATGAATGCAGGAACTCTGATTTGATAGAGACAATTGAACTGGAGAACCTATTGATAAACGCATCCATAACAATGCATTCAGCGGAAGCACGAAAGGAAAGCAGAGGAGCACATGCTCGGGAAGATTTCACGGTTTTGATTCCCCTCCTCACGACTTTCGTCATTAAACATCATATATATATGCTTATATCCTATAAAGAAGATGATGATATAACCACTGTCAGATGTAATAATATAACGAATGGTGTGTGGGTGCAGAAAAGAGAGGATGGAGAATGGATGAAGCATACATTGGGGTATTGGGAAGAGGAGAAAGTGAGGTTGGAGTACAGGCCTGTTCACATGGACACTCTCGACGATGAGATTGAGACTTTCCCACCCAAAGCTCGCGTCTATTGATTTTGCAGCAGCCATATGCTTTTTATTGTTTTTATGTGTCATCAGAAAAATAATAATATCAGAAGAAGACCAAAAAAAGAGTTTGCTACTTAATTACTCTGTTCAGCTGATGATGGAGGACAAAGGAGCGTTGGTCAATCATCTGGTGGGTTTTACATCTTGACACCTGAAATGGTGTGTAATAAATTGATTACAAAAAAAAAAAAAAAAAAAAAACGTTAATTTGTTTGGTATACTCTACTCTGTTAACCATTTCCTGAAACACTACTCTTGGTGATGATAGCAATTTCAAATATGATTTTCTTGTTAACTGAATTGGTTCATGTAATTTTTTGCGGCAATCATAAGACTTGAAACTCGAGATCCAACTTTGTCCACCTCAAGAAAAAAAAAAAAAAAATGATAATGTTGTTGGTCGTATAAAATGGGTATTTTATAATGCCTCTTTCTTAAAGTCGTCCACTTGCTTATGGCAAATGCTTACACTAAAATTGATTAATTTATTTTTTTAAAAATAATTCAACTATATCTACATATATAAAAAAAAACTTAACCGATAATTTTTTAGCTATATAAATATTTTCTGTGTGTTTATGGCATTAATACACCATTTTGGTTATTTTTCATTACTTCTGAAAAGAGGGATACACTATTTTAACTGAATGTTGTCATCATATTTTTTACATATATATATAGTTCATTTGATTGTTTTCCAAATAAATAATTTTGAGTGACACGAAACAATTTTATAATTTATAATATATATTTAAAAATTAATATAATTTAGAAATAATTTTTTCAAAGGAATTAATGGAGCATTTTTCCCACTAATCAACCATAATTAGATTGCTATGAATATTTGTATGCACTCTCAACAAACTTATATAAAACTAAAGTATTACATCTATCCGTGTATTTGCAGGGTCAGAATTCCTAATTAGAAAGTTAGAACCAATCAATGTCACTGATGTGACAAAATTAGTAAGCTTCACGACATATTAAATCAACCAGTCGACCTCACCAACCAACTTTATCTATTAATCTATTCATTTCACATATAACAATTCCAAACCCATCAATTAATTACTCATTGACAGACTTACCAAAGCCTAAAACGCAACGTATGAAAGAGAAATTCGTGATTAAATCGTATAATCCTCATCAAACGTTTTCAATAAAGTAAGGCTTTTACTCTTAAGAGTCAAAGACACCTTTCTTTTTCTTATCCTTATCTAAAGTAAATATTTTTTTTTGTTGTTGAATAGTGTTTTGACGGCTTATGGATGGTAAAGAAGACAAATTTAGTAAACAGTGGCTAGTAAGTGGTTAGAAGAAGTGAGAGGTCTTTAATTTTGACGTGGAGACAACCCAAAAGCGAAATGGTCGAGAGAGCTGAAAGCCTAACATTGCTTTCTCCACTACTTTCTTCCAATTTCGTCTTCTTCTTTTTTTGTTTAATTAGCAAAACATTTTTTATACTTAATACAAGAACTCAGACTAAATCTACTTTTTTTTTAAAAAAACAGATTTAGTCTGAGTTCTGAGTGTATTTTCATATCGTTTATTTTCATCTTCTACTGTATATCTGAGTGTATTTATCAGTAATCATAATTTTTTGTATATACTGGATTAAAATTTTGTAATTATTTTTAATATATGAAAAAGTAGGAAACTGTCTTTGTTTATATGCCGCTTGTGAAAAATTTAAACCATAAGTTCAATTGTTTAACCAATAAAAACTACATATATTTTTCTCTTTAAATGAAAAGCAGTCAGATGATATTTTCTGACATATATATATATATACTGTCTTAATTTTATTGTATTTGTGGTTGGTCATTTTGGGTAATATTAAAAAGCCTTCTCGACTCTGCTTCCTTCTTCCTGGTCCATTCAACAACAGTTAACGGGCCCCACCACCGATTCCATTTCCGATAGGCCCATCAGTCACCGTCGAATTGTGTGTTAGTATATACAAAATTATACATGAACCATCTAATCCAATTAGCTTTATTTAAGAATTAAATAAAAGAAAGATTAATGTTGCGTTGTCTTCTATTGTATGGTGATGTTTAATGTTAATAAAATACAATATAACGGCGTTACAGACAAATAACTACTGTATGAACTATTTGTATAGCTCTTATAGTATATTATTTTGAATAGAACCATGAAAAAAGGCCATCTATTAATTTAGTTGTATATTTCCTTTATAATTATATTTCAATTCAAAGTTTGTACTCAGGACATGAACATGCAGGTGATTCACAGACAGTCATAGAACAGTACAAGAGAGTCAATGATCTACAGTTAGATGACGTCATCGAAGACAGTGGTGGACCTTGGCTCTTGGGTCCCCCGAAAAGAGCCACAAATAAATAACTGATTAGCGATCAAGTGCTATGCAATATATATATTAGCATCTTACGATTTTTTATTAATTTTGTTACTAACATATCTCACTTGTAACTCATCACAACCTGCAACTACGTTTATCGTCTCTATTTGTCAATCATGTACGACTCTTAAATACGTCATCACCAAAACAAATGTGGAAATAATTTTGTTTACAGTGACACAAGAAGATGTGTATGCATGTCTCGTGTGTTTGTTTATTTTCGTATTATTACCGTTAGAAATAAAATTATATATAGTGAAAAAATTCAATAGAAAGTAGGACCCACGAGACGGTCAGATTTTAATCAACGTTGATCCATTTCCTAGGGCTGAACCGCTCTCTCTTCTCTTCTCAAATACTAAAACTCGATTCAGCTTGAGATCCCGCCGTTTCTCTCTCTCTCTCTCTCTCTCTCTCTCTGTTTCCGTCATCGTCATCTTCTTCTTCGTTTCCCAGTGACACGAATCTGCAGGTGGCAGTCGTCTTAGACCGCCTTTAATCGCCGGTTAGATCTAGCCGTAGAATGGCTTACATGTGCACTGATAGTGGCAATCTAATGACGATAGCTCAACAAGTCATCAAACAGAAGCAGCAACAAGAACAGCAACATCAACAGCATCAAGATCACCAGATTTTTGGGATTAACCCTTTGTCCCTTCACCCCTGGCCCACCACGCACTGCCAGTCCCTCGGGTTTGGGCTTTCCGGTTCGGGTTTTGCTGACCCGTTTCAGGTTTCCGGCGGCGGAGATCCCGTCGATTCGGGCTTTCCATTTCCCAACTTAGACCATCACCATCCGACCGCTGCTGCTGCTGCTGGTGGGTTTCGACTGTCTGATTTCGACGGCGGTACTGGCGGTGAGTTTGAGTCCGATGAGTGGATGGAGACTCTGATTGGCGCTGGAGACTCGGTGGCAGTGGACGGTCCAGATTGTGACACCTGGCAGAATAATCCCGATTTTGTAATCTACTGTCCTGATCCCTTCGCGGCTTACCCGAGTAGTCGAGTCAGTGCCCCGTGTTCTCAACCGTCAGATCTCAACCAAGTCATCGTTACGTCAAGCCCGCTTCCTCATCCCCAATTTACTTCTACCTTGTGGGATCCGTCTTCGCCATTATCGATCCATCCACCTCCATCTTCATCCCTGCCTCATCAGAAAACCAAAGATCCAGAGACGAACGACTCGGACGACGGTGGCTCGCCGTGTTTTGACATAGAACCGCCATTACTAAGGGCTATCCACGACTGTTCACGGATCTTAGACTCTGATTCGGACGATGCTGCCAAGGCGCTTGTTCGGATCCGTGATTCTGTATCGGAGCTTGGTGACCCGACGGAGCGGGTGGGGTTTTACTTTATAGAAGCCCTCTGCAACAGACTGACTCCTGATTACGTATCGAACGATTCTCCCCCGGCGGCGACTGTCGAGGAATTAATCCTCTCTTACAAAACCCTTAACGACGCATGTCCTTATTCCAAATTCGCGCATTTGACGGCGAACCAAGCGATTCTAGAAGCGACGGAGAATTCCAGCAAGATTCACATCGTCGATTTTGGAATTGTTCAAGGTATTCAATGGCCTGCTCTTCTTCAAGCACTCGCAACACGTTCCTCTGGTAAGCCCACTCACGTTCGGGTCTCGGGAATACCAGCTCCGTCTCTCGGTGAATCTCCGGAACTGTCACTAATTGCCACCGGAAACCGTCTCCGTGATTTCGCTAAGGTTTTGGATCTGAATTTCGATTTCATCCCAATTCTTACTCCAATCCACTTACTAAACGGGTCAAGTTTCCGGGTCGACCCTGATGAGGGACTTGCCGTGAATTTCATGCTTCAGCTCTACAAATTACTCGACGAAAGTCCGACAATCGTTGACACCGCACTACGGCTCGCCAGATCGTTAAATCCGATGGTCGTGACCCTCGGAGAGTACGAGGTGAGCCTTAACCGAGTCGGTTTCACTAACCGGGTGAAAAACGCGCTTCAATTCTACTCCGCGATATTCGAATCGCTAGAACCGAATTTGGGGCGAGTTTCGGAGGAGAGACTGAGAGTGGAAAGAGTACTGTTCGGTCGGAGAATCTCAGGTTTGATCGGACCGGAGAGAACCGGAAATCAGAGAGAACGGATGGAGGAGAAAGAACAGTGGCGGGTATTATTGGAGAGTGCCGGTTTTGAATCGGTTAAGCTGAGCAATTACGCAGTGAGCCAAGCCAAGATTCTATTGTGGAACTACAATTACAGCAACTTATATTCAATTGTGGAATCTAAGCCAGGTTTCATCTCCTTGGCCTGGAATGATTTGCCTCTCCTCACAGTTTCTTCGTGGCGAGGACAAATCGAACCAAACCGGTATTTTTAGTGTTGCTGTGTTATTTTTGGTTAGACAAAAAAAACAAGCATTCAAATGTTAATATACGCCATGGTTTGATGATAGTGTTTTGGTTTAGTATCAGTGTTCAACTATTTTAGTCGTCGTAGGGTTTTAATTGCTCCCATGTCTTTTGTTTTTATCTTTTAACATTGTTAGTTTTGTGAAGTAGGTTAAAAGGTGTTCTTAGTCTTGTTGTTTACTCAGTCAGCAACTTTTTTCTCTTTACATAAATTTAAAATTTGTTTGCCTTTTGCTGGTTTTGGTCATTTGTTTGAGTTGTAATTACTATTTCGCAAGGTTAGAAAGGGGTAACCAATAATATTTGTAAGTATTTATTTCTCTTTTTGTAGAACAAAGATTGTAATCCAGTTTTGCGATCATATTATCTACTGTCAGAAGTCTACGAATGTGGTGAAACGTATGAAGAAGATAAATGTCAATTACTTGCAAAGATGCACAATTCAAGTGTTTTTTTATCTAAATCAATTTTCAACTTTCATCTCCTTTGACGTTAAATGTCGAAGTTCCCACACATGCTCTACGCGTATCATTCAGTGTCGGTCTCACTCAATTTACCAATTTTTATTTTTGTGGAGTGTGCCAATGATGACATCATCTCCACGTCTTCACTAACGGTCATGTTGTCCCGACCTCCTTTTCTCAATGTCTTTCCTGATGACCCAAACTACTTAAGCTTTTTAACTTTACTTACCAGCCCAAGTTGGTAAGGGAGGATTTGTCATTGAAGTCTGAACCGTCGCATCGTTCAATACGTGTCGTATCTCTGACAAACACTTTAGTCGACTCCTTTCTTCGTCCCGCCACCTGTCATCAGAGCTCCAAGTGGCGAATTCTAGTCGAGACACCGTCGTACTATTATGTCGGGGAGACAGAGACGCTTAATTAAAGCTTTAATCCTGACTGTGATTAAAATTCGCTAAATCTATCATCTTTAACTTTTCTTTATTCAAAATCCACCACTTGATACATTTGTCATCGCTCATATTAATCCCCTAATTAATATAAGCGTTTTTTTCAACTTATCACCTTCTTGTAAAACCACTTTCTCTCTATAAATTTAAAGCTTCAAGAAACCTCAGAAATGATCAACGTGTTTAAGACGATCCGACCACTGCCTTCAACCACCGTCTCTTTCTTGTCACAACCGTCTAGAATTGGCCGCAAAGTTACCGGACTTAGTTTCGCGACCGCTTCTGACCAGCAAAAGATGGATAAGAAGCCTGAAAATCCAAACGAGAAAACCGGGTTCGTCTCGTCCACTATGTATCTGTTAGCCTCTGATTCGTTTGGAATTTATTTGAATGTTTCTTTGATTAAATGGAGCAGTGACGTGATGTCCCATTCGTTTGGAGAAGGGTACGCTACGAGGTCTGATGAAGAAGGGTTTGGAGGAACCTATGGAGGAAACCAAACTTTTCAAAAGGACAATGAGGTCCATGAGAACCACCCTGGTAATTGACAATTTTTTTTAACAACTTATTACAAGTAATCCCTTAATCGACTGTGAGTGTTTTACGATTCTGTGTGTGTTTTCGTTCGGGAAGATTACGACAAAACTCAAGGTAGCGAAGCGAAGGAGAAGGAGAAAGCTAGGAACCAGACGTAATCTCACTGCTGAAGAATCACTTTTGTTTTGCTTTTCTGTTTGATGTTCTAATAATAAATCGAACTTCTGCTCTGTAGACTCTTGCTCAAGCTTTTTTATTGTGTTTTTGGACCAGGTAATTTTGGGCTTTTTTCTTACCATCATCACTTATGTAACACTCGCCGAAATAATCAATAGTTTTTGTTGATTTATTGACTATGTTTGTTTATTGATAAACAAAAATCCACAGTTTTTGTTTTTTTTGTTGTGGTGTGGATCTGGACCGTCAATGTCCAGAAAAAAGTCAGCAATAGAATTTTAGCCCGGTTTTAGATTTTGGGTCCGATGCTAAAATTTATCCGAAAACTTTCATATCCTAACTCTAAGGCTAATTGAACAATTCGGTTATTTGGATCCATATAGTTTATGTGCTCTTAGTTTACGTAGATTGATTCTATAAAATTCTGTTCCAAAAAACAAAAAAAAAGAAAAGATTCAGTGAAGTCCATGCTACTTAGTTTTCAGATGAATTTTAATGTTCTTATCTTGCGGCACAAGAGAAAGTGGAAGGGTTGTAGCTGATGCTGTTTTGTTCTGCATTTGATTATTTGGCTTAATGATCTAATGGGGACTCCAAAGAACAACTAGTAGTTGTAGTTTCGTACTATTAAATCTCTAAATATTAATTCCAAATCCAATGAATGTTAAGAGTTAAAAAAAAAAAAAAAAAATTGGACAAGTTGGTATGGTATGGTTTTGGACCTTATACAAGTCAACGGAACCGTAAATTGACTTCATAAAATATATGCAAAAGTGTCGATTCATAAAATTGTCGGGGATTATGTTCTTTGCAAATTATGAGAGTTTTTTTTAGAATGCTGCGATTAAGGGCCATATATAATGCTTAACGACCGCTAACAAAGAAACAGTAACCATTCGGGGCCTCTTGATCTATTTTTAAAAACTTGTTAGCAATTCTTCTAATTAGGGAGGAATATGGAAGATACGCAGCACATTGAAGACTTTTATTTTTAAATTACTAAACAGGGATTTATGTTCAAACACATTTCTATATTCGTCGTTCATAAAAAAAAAAAAGATTTGATTATTCGATGCTTTGTAAAATTTTCAAATAAAACAATGTACGCCTCCGTAGTACCCTGTGAACAGCTTTCGTTGCATTAATTAATAATTACATTAGCATAATATATACATTATCATGAACAAATTAATCATATATACGGCCAATTCTAAACTTCAGAAAGAAAAAAAAAGAGTGGATATCATGTCCATGTATAGGGGATTCAACACACACACACACACATACATACTATTTTTTTTTTTTGTACATTTCTAAACAAAAGTTTGAAATCCTCGAAAGAACCAACACAAATTATAGTATTTTTGGCAAATATAAAATAGATGAATATATTCATAATTCCTAAATTAAAAGATATATGCAGCAATATATATATATATGTATGTCGTCTAAGTAGTTATATACAAAGTCAGCGAAGACATAGATGTAAATGATAAATTTAATAATGGATTAAAACATTTACTTCAAGACGCGTTGAAGAAGATTGCACTGAAGGAATCGGCTCGTGTGTTGTAGCCAATAGGCAATGGCCCATACGAGGAGGTAGATACTTACATACATATGATATGATCATGCTCGGCATCACTGAGGTATTTCCACTCTTCATTTTGAAATTTAAGAGTCGAAACACTCTTGAGGAGCAACACAATATATATAGGAGTGGCCAACGTTTGCTTGTGATCGAAGAGAACCATTTGCAAAGAATGTTATCATGTTAGAGACGTTGTTAAAGAGCTATTTTCCATATTTAATTATATTGGTTCACAAATCACGTGATGACACATTCAATTTGTTATTTTCCAAAACAGTTTTGTATTATACTAATTGGTTAAGCCAACAATCTGTTCGATTATTTATATATAAGCGGCTTTGATACTTGATATTGAATCATACTATAGATTTAATATCGCATCGATTCAAATAATAACTACTTACGGTGACTTAATGGGTATTTACACACATTCATCCGATATTTTTTCTTAGACAATTCAAATAATCTTTAGTAGTTAATATGTTTTTCTGCTCTAATAATCTTTTTTCTTTTTGTTTTTTTTTTCTATCGAACCATGTGATTGACAACAGGTGTCCTTTGACTGCACGTTACAATTTTTTTGTTATAATATTATAGTTAACAGAGTTTTATATGGTTTAAGAGCACGTTACACAACCCAAGCTCTTAAACCCATATGGTTTCGAAAACTATATCAAATGCATAAGACCGTCCAAACAATAAAATAGATAAATAACGATAAGATAAAATTATGCTTTCAAACACTAACAGTTACGGTAAAATAAAAGAAGTATAAGCTTACATAAAATGATTTTTTTTAAAAAAAATATATATATATATATATATATATAATAAGATAAAAAAGTTAATCCTTAAAGAAAGATAACAAACTAATCTAGGGGATCTTGGGGAGCAAATATAAACTTCTTGAATACCCATGTGATCTTAACCTAGTATTACAGTCAAAATAAAACAAATATAAATTAAGGAGAAGGCAATGATGAACTACATCATTATTCAAATGTGATTTCGCACAAATTAAGCCAAAGTACGATGGTTAAAACTGGCTTTTATTCACGTCAGCAATTAGTGAAATAGAAAATTAGAAGCAATATTTTTTAGAAAAACCTTTTAAAGTTGATATTGCAAAGAAATATTTTTTAAAAAGTTATCATATAGAAATACTTGAAAATTTACGAACAAAATATAAAAATTGGTTCAAATATATAACATTTTAGTGGAGGTTTGAATTTCTTTGAATATAATATAGAATTCAAAAATTTTCTCACGATACAAGAGTTGCTGCAAAACTTCAACTCCCCGTAGATCAGCAATAATAGCAAAACAGAGTTTTTTACAACAAATACTTTTGTCGAATTTATTGCACGATAGCATTTAAGAGATAAGACACTCTGAGGTTTATTAATTACATATTTTGATATTATATATTTTAGACACTATTAAGAAAATTGTAGGAAAAGGAGTGACGTAGCTTAAAAAGACACTTCCGTGGAAGAGACGCCATCTCTCCAAATCTGGCTACTATGACACTTTCCTTTTATATCTCTACCCCCTCAGTTCTTTCCTTTTGATTTATTAGTTTTATCGATTAATCAAATTTGAATCTTTTGTTTCGGACCCACGACCATTTCTTACTTACCAACTTTTTTGATATTTTTGTTGAAGCTGCAAAGCTCTAAAAGTGAAAACTACCCAGGAAGGGATCTTTTCAATTACACCATTAGAAAAAATGGAAGTAAATTCAGGTTGACCATTTATATTTTTCGAACCTGCCATAGAATTCTCATTAAACAGATTCCTTTCTCTCTGAAAACAAAAGCATTAGAGTAAAACAATATATTAATTCACTTATTCACTAGAATAATAATAATGATTAACTAAACACTATATTAAGTTATCTTATCTTAAAAAAGGCATTATCTAGAGAGAGACAATACGACAAACTAAAAACGCTCCCAATCTATTGTCCGGTCCCTCGTTTTATCCGGTGGATTTTGACCTTCTCTCCTATGGAGGAAATCCCTTCCGGTGGTCCTCCGGACCTAAACTCACCGGATTTCCCTTCCCTTTCCCACCATATTCCCCCTCTTACTCATCAATACTCTCCATCTAAACAACCCATCTCATCTCCTTCCCTACCGCAAGTTCCCAAATCCCTCCCGCTAGATTCTTCCTCACCTACCCCAAGAAACTCATCTTTGTGGAAGGATCTCTTTTCCCGAGCAGCTGCTTCCCCGTGTTCGTATCCCCCACCGTCATACACTCACGATGGCATTCCTGTGGTCAAAGCTCCGACCAAGATTCTCCTAAAGGCATCAGAAGCGTGGAAGGATCATATCCTTTGCCACTTCTTTGGAGACCCACCCCCCCTAAGGAAAATTTACGCTGACCTCAACCCAATTTGGGGAAAGTCCGATTCAATCCAAGTTCGCCACTACTCTCAACGCTCTTGCCTCATCTTCATTCCGAACCTTTCAACCCGGAAATGGGTTCTTGATACGGGGTTCTGGAGCGCCGGCACGGTCGCATTCGCGGTTTCCCTCTGGACCCCATCATCCTCATTGGCGGAACAGGTTCTCAGCTCCGCTCCGGTGTGGCTCTCCCTTCATAACATCCCTCCTCAGCTCTGGTCACGGCAGGGCCTTGAACTTATCGCGAGCGGAGTCGGCGATCCTTTGCCCTCACCCAGTGCCTCTAAACTTCCCCACTTCGGCTCCGGTAACCCAAAAATCCGCGCTGTTGTCCCGCTGAACAAAGGCCCTCTGCCAACGTCTGTCATTGTCGAGGACGCCGAAGGTTCCCAAGTCTCCATCTCCATTTCTTATGATTCTCTTCCCCCACTATGTCCTTCTTGCAACCAGTATGGACACCGACTTCATAGGTGCCCTCTTCGTCCCCGAACCACACGTCCCACCACTGCTCCCTCTGCATCTTCGATCCCAAACCATCAGCAAACCACAAGTTCTACCCCATCGAGTGGCGCCGGTATCCTTTCATCTCCTGCTCCTTTGCCTCAGCTCTCCCAGCAGTCTGAACGCAACCCTAGCTCCGGCGCCCCCCCTGCGGCGGTGTTTGAAGCCGCTGTCGAGCCTCCCCTGTCCGTACACCACGCGGATCAAACCCCTCTCCTCGAAGACTCTTCTCTGGGTTTATCTGAAATTGGGCCTCCTCATGCTTCCAAGCCCATACCTAACCCCTCGCCCCAGCCCACCTCTCCTCACGCCTCAAACTCAGCCCAAAAACCTTCGCCCACCCCCCTAACCCACCACCCTCACTCTTCAGCCCACACCATTTTTCCCCACTCGGCCCACACCGACATTATCCCAAAATCAGACCCCATCACTTTTACCGATCCCCCGGCCCATAAAGCCCACTCTCCGACAATCCCACCTCGCCTGCAATTGGCCCATCCTCCTTCTGGGCCCATGGCGCCCAACTCTCTCGCATCTCACCACTCACGGGCTCCTCCTCTGGCCCATGTGATCGTTCCAGCCCACCAACAGTCACCAGCCCAGCTACCTTCCCCAGCGACTGTCCATCAATCGGTAGACTCTCAGACACAGACTCCTCCACGTGCCCCAGCATCGATCACTCCCTCCTCTTCCAGCCATGCGGTGTCTCCCCACCGTCTTCCTCACACACCGCCTCAAATTCCGACCTTCTCTGCTCTTCTCCGCCAAATTGAGGACACTTGTCCGCTTGTGACGACAGATGCTCCGATCATTGAAGACTTGGAAGAAGGAGAATTCTCCCGGGAGACATCTCCGGCCCCAATCCAAGCCGGCACCAATCCCGCAGCTGATGATCATCCTCCTCAACATTCAAAACAGTCCAAGAAGCAATCCAAGAAATCTCAACAAAAGAAAAACAAAGGGTCCGCCAAACAACAACCGCCACACCACCTCCCGTTTCCGCTCTCCAAGAGACTTCATTAATCTCTCCCTCTATCTACTTTATATCTACTTTATATTGCTCTTTATTATTTATGAATTCGCTCAATAACACAGTAACCGATAATAACAGTGTCTTCTCATGGAATGTCAGGGGCATTTGCAGCTCTACTAGGCAACGCCTTGTCCGAGACTGGATTCGCTCTCACAAACCCCTTCTAGGAGCAATCCTTGAAACACGAGTTCGTGACGTTTCAGAAGTCCCAAAAGTAGTTAATAAAATCTCTCCTTCTTGGCTTTTCGAGTGCAACTATGATTTTTCTCCCCTTGGGCGTATTTGGGTTTTGTGGCATCCTCGCATACAATGCTCCATCCAAGCCAAATCCGACCAGTTCATTGCAGTCCGAGTTCTTGACCCTGCTACAAGCTTTTCAGCCACCGTGATATTCGTGTATGCTAGCAACATTATCACTGCCCGACGCCTCCTTTGGAAAGATATATGCACTCTAGCCAATCATCCTTCCATCTCCTCTTATCCCCTATTGGTAACAGGGGATTTTAATCAGATTTTACTTTCCTCTGAACATTACTCCTCTTCTCCTTCTGCTCTCCCTATTGCAGGAATGTCTGATCTTCAGACGTGCATGCTCGAGAGTGGAATTTTCGATCTTCCTGTTAGGGGTGCTTTTCACACATGGACAAATAATGGTGTTCCAAATCTCATTACTCGGAAGCTCGATAGGGCCCTAGTCAATGAGTCCTGGATCACCTCTGTTCCACAAGCTGCAGCTTTTTTCGATGTCCCCGGTTCATCGGATCACTCTCCTTGTCTAGTTTCCGTTCCTGGAACTAGAGAGCGTAGGTCTAAAACATTTCGATATTTTACTTTTCTATCCTCTCACCCTCAATTCATTCACAGGATTTCAGCATCATGGACTAGCATTGGTAACCAGGGAACGGCTATGTTCAGATTGGCAACCAAGCTTAAAGCAGCAAAGTCTTGCTGCAGATCACTTAACCGTGAAGGCTTCGGGGGCATTCAACAACGCACCAAGGAGGCCCAAACCGCCTTGGAGCAGGCGCAGGCCACTCTCCTTTCCGATCCCAGCCCTGCTCATCAGCTGGCAGTGACCCTTGCCCATTCCTCCTGGCGCGTTTTGGAGACAGCCCTGGAGTCCTTTTACCGCCAAAAGTCTAGGGTGCAATGGCTCCGTGCGGGAGATGCCAACACATCCTTCTTCCACCGTTGTGCTACTGCAAATTTTTGCAGGGATTCCATTACCTTTCTTCGTGACACTAACGGAAATCTTATTTATGACTCACACGCTTTGCAAGTGATGATTGTCTCTTTTTACAGGGATCTTCTTGGTGTACAGAGTTCATCAATCACCCCTCCTTCCGTTAGCATGCTACAAACCCTTCACACTTTCAGGACCTCCGCAGCCCAAAACCATATTCTCTCCTCCATTCCTTCCCCCTCTAGCATTGTGGCCATTGTTCACAACATGCCTCGGAATAAGGCTCCCGGCCCGGACGGATTTCCCATCGAGTTTTTTCGTACTTGTTGGAATGTTATTGGTGATGATGTTATTAAAGCTGTCACGGAATTTTTCAGGTCAGGGAGATTGCTCAAGGAACTCAACGCCACAGCCATCACTCTTATCCCAAAGAGAGAAGGAGTGGACTCTCTCACTGATTACCGACCTATCTCATGCTGCAACCACTTCTACAAGATCATCTCCTCCATCATTGCCGGACGTTTGCGGATAATTCTCCCGTCGATAGTACAAAGGAATCAGGTTGGCTTTGTTCAGGGCCGCCAGCTTTGCGAGAACATCCTCCTCGCCACAGAACTCATCAACAACTTCAACAAGTCCGGCCCGGTAACTCGTGGATGTCTCAAGATAGACCTCACCAAAGCGTTCGATAACCTTCACTGGGACTTCATCCTTCAGTCTCTCAAGGCCTTCGAGATCCCAAACTCATTTATTTCTTGGATAAGGGAATGTATTACCACTCCATCCTTCTCAATTAACTTCAATGGCGATCTATCCGGCTTTTTTCGGGGTGCAAAAGGAATCAGACAGGGCGACCCAATTTCTTCTTCCCTGTTTGTCATAGCCATGGACCTCCTCTCCAAACTCCTAGATGCAGCCGTCCGGGATGGTCGCATTCGCCTTCATCATACCTGCACCAATCCGGTCATATCTCACCTCTCATTTGCTGATGATCTTCTTATTTTTTTTGATGGCTCAGATACTTCTCTTCAGGCTATTCTTTTGGTTTTGGATGACTTTCACAGGATGTCAGGGCTGGGAATAAATCTTCTCAAGTCAACACTCTTTTTGGATGGCAATGACTCTTCCACTCTTCACTCGATGGCTTCCACACATGGGCTGTCCACGGGCACCCTTCCGGTCAAATACCTTGGTGTACCCCTCACCCCCCACAAGATGAAAGCTTCAGATTTCCAGCCCCTTCTCGAGCGCATTCAAGCTAGATTCACCTCCTGGACCACTCGCCACCTATCCTTTGCTGGGAGATTGCAGCTTCTTCAGTCAGTGATCGCTTCCGTCATCAACTTCTGGGGTTCTATATTCCTTCTTCCCAAGCAATGCCTCACCAGGATCGAACAGCTCTGCAATGCCTTTCTTTGGTCAGGGAACACCCTTTCAGGAAAAAAGGCAAAAATCAGCTGGGACATTGTATGTTCTCCCCGTGACTCTGGAGGATTAGGGCTTCGTCGCTTAGCTAAGTGGAACTCAGCCCTTAGCCTTAAGCTCATATGGATGTTTTTCTCCGGTTCTGGCTCACTATGGGTCTCTTGGGTCCGAAATCATCTCCTTTACTCATCCTCTATTTGGGATCCTCATCTCTCCGGTAGTTGGATGTGGAACAAACTCCTGAAGCTCCGATCTTATGCTCGCCCCTTCATCTATTGCAAAGTTGGTTCTGGCTCCATTTGCTCCTTTTGGCACGACAATTGGACCGGTCTAGGCCCTCTTTCTCTGCTCATTGGCCGCTCTGCACCCTCCATCACGGGCATCCCTACTGCCTCGACTATCCGACAGGCTATCTCTGAGGATCGCTGGCGTATTTCCTCTCGGTCGAGGAACCCGATCATCACCTTTCTGCGTGACACTCTCCCTAGCCCCTCCTCCATCATCTGTCCCTCCGCCTCAGATACCTACCTCTGGTTGTTCCCCGGTGACAACTCCTCATCTTCCCATGTCCCGTTTAGGTTCTCCACCTCTCGGACCTTCTTCACTCTCTTTCCTCCACCTCCAAAGGTCACTTGGCACAAGCATATTTGGTTCACTGGCAGGATCCCTAAGCATGCTTTTGTTTCTTGGCTTGCGGTTCACGACAGACTCGCCACTAGAGCGCGTATCCGGCGATACTCCACAGCCACTCCATCTACTTGCCTTCTCTGCGACTCCCATGACGAAACCAGGGATCACCTCTTCTTTAGTTGTTCATACTCTTTTTCTCTTTTAACACTTATTCTACATATGATTCCTACTCATCGTAATATTTTCCCTCTTTTGCAGTGGCTCCCCAAGTCCTCACCAAACGGACATCTCAAGCTCATTGCTCACCTTCTTCTTCAAGCGGCAGTGTACCATCTTTGGCGCGAGCGCAACGCTAGACTTCACAACAATACACGCAGACCAGTAGTGCAGTTAGCAAGAGACATTCAAGCCATCGTCAAAGCCAAACTGGTGGCTCTTCTACCTTCTACCACCACCACCGCCTCTCCATCAATGCTCGAGACTTGGTTCGGGCTCCAGTCCCATGTTTTGCCTTATCGCTTTACACGCTAGTGCACGATTCTCATTATCTTCTTCCTTTCGGCTGTACTCTTTTACCCTACTTGGCTTTTTCCCATAGGGTTTTTCCAAGTAGGGGTTTTAATGAGGCAGCCTCCTTCTTCTTCTCACTTTTCTCTTTTCTTTCCTCTTTTCCTTCCACTCTCCTCCCTTCTATGTGTTGTTTCTACGGGGATAACTTTTATTCTCGGCTAATATTCATTTCTATTCTGCTGTAAAAGTGACACTTTGGTTTTAATAAATTTTACCCTTAGAGCCAAAAAGTTATCTTATCTTAAGTTAGCCTCCAGGAATCATCCTTTATCGCCTAAACATATATTTAAATCATCCACAGATACTTCACTCTATATGATTTGTTAAATAAACGACAACTCTAAGTTTATTCTTAATACTTATGTACGCGTACGTGTGTATTTGTCGTTTCCGAAGCAAAACAAGAAGAAATAAGTAAGCCCTGGACTCTTCGCAACTTCTAAACAGTATTGTTCTTTTCTAAACATTTACCAATAAAATACATTGCCCTAAACGAAAATAAAATCGATATTTTTTTTCCTATCAACGTATTCGATAATCAAGAAAAAATCAGTCATTACGTTATGACAAAACATCATATCAAGTGTACACGACATGACATCTTGGCAATGTATATCACTTCATATTATCCAGATATATAATAGGAGGCTCCAATAGAATACAATAAAATAAAAGGTGCATAAAGTGAGTGACCTAACGTTAAAACCAATTAAACACTATACAATATGTTGACAAAACAAAAGAAAATTATACAATTGATATCACAATATCGAAAATAAATTACCAGAATTCGACCGATATGATAATTGAAATGTGTTCGAAACACAGAATACAAAAGTTATATATGTATTTTTCACAGCGAATAGAAAACATTTATTCATTAGGGCTAGTGAAATACAGATACTAGAAGTCATATAGAATTGAAAAGAAAATAACATTTTATTTGAAAATCTGACTTATAGTAGGATCAAAGATTTAAAAGTAGAAGAAATAGTTCCATGTGTTTATAATTTAGCAACTGTGTCGGGGCGTATCTCAGCAGAAATTCTTGGGCCTATTTTTGTCCAAAATCCAAGAGCCGAACAGCTACTTGACACGTGTACAATACATCACAGCCCAAGCAATTACTACTTTCCATGAATATTTCTTTCATAACAGCAATAATTTAAAAAGTTAAAGTAAAGTTTTTTTTCCGGGATGAATAGGCATATTATACTATTTTGGTTAATATGGCTTTATCATTGATCCTTTGTGCATAAGAACTAAATGAGTACTTGGGTACTATATAACACTGGACAAGGCCTCTCTGTGCAATTGATTGTCCCTACCAGAATTAAATCTCGCTTTTCTTTCTTTCTCTCTGTCTCTCTCCAAGAGAGTCTTTAAAGTGAGTTTATAATTCGACAAAAACGAGCTCCGTCTCTAATGGCATGCTTAGAAATGTACAACTCCGATGGCGGTGGTGGCATGAGTCCAAGAATCTCTTTCTCCAATGATTTCGTTGAGATTAGGCCTGACACGACGAAGACCCCGAGATCGAGCCCTCTCTCCGAACCAGAGGGTTCGTCCTCAGAGTCTGATAATTTCGAGTTCTTTGTCTCCAACTATACAATGATGCCTGCTGATGAACTTTTCTCTAAAGGAAAGCTTTTGCCTTTCAAAGAGACAAATCAGGTCCAGAGAACATTGAGAGAAGAGCTTCTCGCTGAAGAAGACGAAGAAGAAATGATTCCTCGTGATCTCACCAACATCTTCTCTCTCAAGCCACCCATCTTCTCTTCTTCTTCTTCTTCTTCTTCTTCTTCTTCTTCCTCCTCCTCTAAGGGAAGGTGGAAAGGGCTTTTGGGCCTTAAAAGTGCCCATGTTGGGTCTAAGAACAATGAAGAACGATTTGTTCATATGATCAACAACAAACAATCTCAGGTCCTACTACTCTCTCTCATCTGAGTTTTGTCAAAACTTCCATCTTTCTCTTCCTTATATTGATGAAATTTGTGTAGTTTGCTAATTTTCAGGAAGCAATGGGTGGAGGAGAAGGGTCAAGTTGCAGGGACATGAAGAAGAGTAGGTAGAGCTTTAAAAACAAAAACAAAAAGCTTTCATTTTGCTTTTGTTTAGCTAGGAACACGGTTGCTTCAAGATTTTAAAAATTTTACATTTATGTTAATCTTAGATCTGAAATGTTGTTATAAAAAAAGGCACTCATGTGTTGTTTAGATTTGTCTTTAGAATGGAAGTAATGTTTTGGGGTGTACAAAAGAAATTGCAAGAGAGAGTAGTTCAGAAAATTTAATTTCCAGTTTTAAGAAATTGAAGTAACGCATATGTCTTTTGTCATCGTCATTATCAATGCATGGTTTGTATTTTTATACATGAAAGAGAAGTTGGTTTTGGGTGAATATCTTCAATCAAAAGAGTACGTTCACATTATCCCTTTTTTGGCTTATTAGTAAAGACACAGTTTGCTTATCCATAACATATATATTATTATTAATCTTAAAGTCATTCACTACTAAACAATTCTCAACTTACCCACTCACGTGGTTCATGATCTAATATATCAAATGATAAGCGATTGGGCTTATAATAAAAGCCCAAGTAAAGCAACGAGCCGACAGTATATATTTTAACTTGTCGATGCTTCTTCTTCTTCATCACTTGTCGTTTCTTCTTCTCTGGTAATGAAAAAATCCACCCACCGATGCCCACACGCAGCAACTCTGAGATAGCCGTCGCCGGCCGATTGTCTTCGCTTTTAGGAAAGATAACAAAACCTTAACGATGGATTCTACACCGGTGAATTGGGAAGCGCTTGATGCTCTGATTGTCGATTTCGTTAGCTCTGAAAACCTGGTTGAAGACGCCTGCGCTAATTCATTTCCGTCCCCAATATCGTCTCCTTCTCCTTCTCCTTCTTCATCTCCTTGTATTTCCTCTTCTTCTTATCACGCTAGATTGATCATTCGCCGGATCCGAAACTCGATTGAAGTCGGGGACATCGACAAGGCCATCGATATCCTTCGCTCTCACGCTCCTTTTGTCCTCGATGATCATCGGATTCTATTTCGCCTGCAGAAACAGGTGAAATCTCCTCTCCGAATACCTTCACGAAGTCCAGCCGATTTGGGATAGGATCCTAAAGAAAGTATTTTGGTTTCTTAGGGCTGCTGGAAAAATATTTTGGTTTCATCGTTTTTAGGGGTCGTAAGCTAAAGCTGTTTTTTTTTTCATCCTCTTCTTAACTCTCAAACCGAATCTTGCTTCTCTTTGCTTCTGTGAAGAAATTTATTGAGCTGTTGAGGAAAGGAACACATGAAGACCAATTTATTGCTGCAATTAATTGCTTAAGGACTTGTGTTGCTCCATGTGCTCTTGATGCCTATCCGGTATGGAATATCCCATCCCTTATTGTCTCTCTTTCTTTTTCTTTTTCTACAGGTATCTAGTATCTCTTCATACTACTTTATGTGTGTTACCTAGATTCTTGTTCTGTTTGTGTATGGTTCTGGCTCCACATTTATTCTCATTAAACTGAAGCGTCTTGTTTATCTATCCTACTGGGTCATCTTTTTCTCAGTTGATTTATCATCTTCTTTGTAACAGAGGGTTTTGTTTTTTGTTCTAAATTATCAGCAACTCACTGTTTTGGCTGGTTCTCTGTCTATGACATTCTGACCTCTGCATACGTATATCTATCTTAAGGAAGCTTACGAGGAATTCAAGCATGTCCTTCTTGCACTCATTTATGATAAAAATGATCTAACCTCTCCAGTTGCAAACGAGGTATGTCATATTTTCTGCACTTTTCTTTCTTTAATCTTGCGTACACAGAACTTCCTATGTTTTTTCTTTTCAACTGCTGCTATACATCATGCAGAGTTTGTATTTTGGATTTTTGTTCTACAGTGGGCAGAGAAAAGAAGGTATGAAATGGCTGGACTGATGTCATCTGTCTTGAGAGCTTCTTTACAAGCATATGATCCAGTATTCTCAATGACACTAAGGTATCTGATAAGGTAAGACTATATTCCTTTATTATCCGTTGTGTACTTTTTTTCGCCTACTCTGTTTAAGCCTTATTTCTACCTTTCCCAGCATACATAAAGGATTTTGCTTTCACCAAGGGATTTCCTCCGCAGTTTCTGATCTTACCCATAGGTTGCTCCTGGAGGAACGCGACGCACCAGCCACTCCTCTAGAAAGCATGTATGAAGCACCACCGTTTGATGAGGTAACGGTGACTGTCAGCTTCGTGGTCATCTTGTAAATGAAATGTGATTATATCTGCATCACACGTTGTAATGTTTTTTAATATCAAATTTCAGGTGGACATACAGGCTCTTGCGCATGCGGTTGAGCTCACTAGACAAGGTGCTGTTGATAGCATGAAATTCACCAAAGGTGACCTTTTCCAGGCATTCCAGGTTTCAACTCCTCCCTCCTGCCTTGCTTAGCTTTTCTTTAAAAAATTCTGCTTTATTCTCAACTCACGTCACTCCTCACCATCCCTAAGCTGTTTTAAATGGAATCTTGCGAACACTTTAGTTTCAACTTCAGTTGTATATTTTACCACATGTTACTTAACATTTATTATTGTTGCGTATTTTATATATCTGCATTGCAGTCTAATTCTTGCTTCAACTTATTGCAGAATGAACTGTGCAGGATGCAATTAGATGTTTCGGTTCTTGATGAACTTGTTAAGGAGTACTGCATATACAGGGGTATTGTTGATTCAGGTTGGTAGGCAGTTTGAAGATCCAATTTTCATTATTCTGCCTCTTTTTCTTGTTTGGCTTTTATGAAATTCTGATCGTTTCAAACTTCAATTAGAGATGCAAATGATTACCGGTCCTGCCAAACGCAACCATTCAAATGTGGGTCACAGCTTATCAAGAGATTGTTCTTCTGAAATAGATCTCAACACAAGTCAACATTCAGATGTTGAGAACTATAGCAACAACAGCATGCTTGATGACGCGGTCGTTAATGACACTGAAATGTCTAGCAAACAAGGTGGTGGCAGTGGCACACGTTATGGCAGTGAACCAACCAGAGGTGTTGAAGATTGCAGCACTAGCTGGTCAAACCAATGTGAAAATACAAGAGCTCTCGTTAGAATTAGATCCCATATGAATTGTGAGAGGAATAAACGCAAAAGATGGCGAGGGAGAGCTGATGAAATGGATCGTCTTCTTGATCTTTCATTTCCCAAGTCCGAGTCGGGCATAACCCCGATAGAGGACAAGTATGAGATAGCCTTGGCACTGAAGGAATTAGTTAGCAGAGGAATGGCGGCAGAAGCTGTTTATGAAATCAGCACCATGGATCCAAACTTCTTCACGCAAAATCCGGGTTTACATTTCCATCTTAAGCAGGTAAGGGTAAAAGCATAAAACTCTGTCTATTCCCCCAAGAGAAAGTGCTTGTATTTATCTTTGCGCTTTGCTTTGGTAACGGAAAAAAAATCTGTTTATATATATATATATATATATATATATATGTGTGTGTGTGTGTGTGTGTACAGGTTGAATTTCTAAAGCTGGTGAGTGCTGGTGATCACAATGGAGCCCTAAAGGTTGCATGCTCTCACTTAGGTCCCTTAGCAGCCAGCGACCAGTCTTTACTGAAGACATTGAAGGAGACTTTGGTAGTTTTACTACAACCCGACGGAAACACACTTGGGAAAGATTTGCCTCTGAATGATCTGGCAAATACGCTACAGGTAACAATGTTTTTAGTTTCGATCTCTTCTTCTGATTTTGTCTGATGAAAGCCCAACAAACAATTGGTGTCTGTTTCTGCCATTTTTTTAAGGTTTCTGTCTGTAATAGGCTCGGGATCGAAGAACCGCAGCTTATGAAAATAATTAAAGCGACGCTTCACACACACACCGAGTGGTTCAAGCTTCAGATGTGTAAAGACCGGTTCGATAACCTCCTGAAGATAGGTTCTTTGAAAGAAGTGAACACTGATTTGATCGGTGCTATCAAGTCAAGATCAAACAAAGAGAACACCACAAACTTCTCGTCTCAAGTCACGACTACTTCATCAAGCACCATGACCTCCGAAGATGGTGGTAGCAGCAGCTTGATGACGACGACTCAGACTTCGTCAAGAGAGGCTTTGTGGGAAGAAAGTGCAATTCTTAAAGTAATGGTACGTTTTTCCAAGATCCTTATGACTTGTGGACCAATTTTTTTTTTTTTTTTTGGATTTTGCTTGTTGAATTAGTCACGACTAACGAGAGATAGTTTCAGGAATTTCTGGCGTTGCCGAGGTCTGATGCTATCCAACTTTTATCACAATACAATGGAAACGCTGAGGCTGTGATTCAGCAACTCTTTGGTTAAATGAAACCGGACTAAACCGAACAGAACCAAAGTTGTTTTAGTTTATTTGAATTTGGATGAGTTATTATTGGTTTATTCATTCTGCATATGGTGTATGTGTATGTACATTACTTTTCGCAGATACACTTAAGAAAAAGGAAAAATAAAAATAGTTTTAACAAGAAAAATAGTTTCTCAAAGTGGATACAAGTTCTTGGAATCGATACTATTAAAGCACCATCCAAAATCAAGCATTTCCTCTGAAAAACGTTGTCAGGTGCTTAGACAGTGAAAGAAAGGTTTCAAACTAGGGGAATCCAAATGGACTAAACTTGTATTTTTTTTGCGGGTTAGTCTGTGAAAGCATATGCCATGTCCTTTTCAACTGTCCAAAAGCTCGAACAACCTGTGACCTCTCAAACTTAACAATGCTATCGGCAGGTTTCTCTACAAACTTGGTCCTTTGAATAGTTTATCATTTGTTGTCTGTCGCTAACAACAAGCTGGAAGAAGGTAGACGGCGAGTTTTTCTGTGGGTATTGTGGCATATCTGGAAGGAAAAAAATGCATTAGCCTTCGAAAACGTGAACTTTGATCCTCCTTCAATCATCACAAAAGCATGCGAGGATGCATCAATAATTGCTCTGTTCTAGTAACAGAGGAAAGAAGTTTGTTAAATCAAAACTCACATGTTAGATGGAGGAAGCCACATGAGGGTATTATTAAATGCAATATTGGTGTTTCATTGATCAACCTACACTCTAACTGTGGCTTGTCTTGGGTTATGCGGCCCTCTCACGGTAAAGTACTCTTCCACAGCCATAAATCGTAGTAGAAGCACATCTGTGTGCAATTTTTTGGTCAGTGGAATGTTTGCATAACCTGCACCATAAAACCACAATATCATCTTTGAAATCTCCTCTGCTTTGGCAAGGGATGTGCTTCTAAAACCGCATATCTATCCGCATTACAATGTTCTCATATCAGGAATCAATCGTCTATTTCAAGAGATTGATTGTTGGAGAGTGGATCATGTCACATATGTTAAGAACAAAGCTGCAGAGACAATAGCAAATAGCGTTACTCGTGAGTCGTGACCACCTCTATCAGTCCTACATCGCCTGCAATGGTCCAATCTGGCTGTACCATCTCCTTTCTTTTGAAGCCCTCTCGGGCTAGACAGCCTGTTTCACCTTTCGGACCACATGGTCTTTTGATCCTTACGTAGGCTTAGATCTTCAACCCCCCCCCCATTGTCTTGTTTTTCTTTGGGGTCAATCTTTTTTATTGTTTATGGTGCTTACTGGTATTCTTTTGTTTCTTTAGGCTCCCTGTTTTGGCCTTTTTATGTTTTTTTTTTTTAACATCATATCCTAGTGGTTTTTACACCACATCCATTCAGGTATGTGATCCAGCTAGGGTAGAGTACCACTTAGGGTATTTAAAGTGACCATAGGAGTGTCAGAGGTAACGACTTACGTACGGAAACTGCATTACTTGCTCCTGTCACCAAAGTGCTACCGGTGGGATTCGAAGCTGGGTGGGGAGGGACAATGCCACTCCCACTTACCACCAGGCTACGGCCACTTTCGCGGCCTTTTTATGTTTACCTTGTGATACCCTTTTCTTTTGAATTAATGAAATTAGACGTTGAAAGAAAAGAGAAAAAGAACAGAATTTGGATGAGATGGGCCTTAATAAAAGCCCATTTGTATTTACTCCTACGATTCATTTTACATGGTAGTTAATTAGCTACGAACTTACGAAGCTGCAAGGGAAGCTACAAAGATTTTTAAAATATAAGTGAGAAAATAGTAGACAAAATGGGGAAAACATTTTAGTTAAATGTTGTGAAAAAAATAGACGAACTAAAGGAAAGGAAAATGGTCAGGAGTTGATAGTATTAATAGTAAGGTTTCCTTACTTTAATAAACACTATAACACTAGAATTCTGGAGTTCAATCATTAATTTCTAAATAGTTGTTAGAGTTATTAGAGGATTATAATATGTAATAAAAAATGACATAATAGAGAGTGAAGGACTCGTTGCCGAAAAAAAAAGAAAAGAATAGACTCCGGACTGCTAGGGTTTTGATTCGGAGTCGGACCAACTTTAAGGGTTGGAAAGCTA
The DNA here is from genome assembly GCA_039880935.1 of Streptanthus diversifolius. Lineage (NCBI taxonomy): Eukaryota > Viridiplantae > Streptophyta > Magnoliopsida > Brassicales > Brassicaceae > Streptanthus > Streptanthus diversifolius. Next base: position 23,147,717 of record JAXGFM010000007.1, on the reverse strand, counting down.
TAATAAAGCTTAGGCTCTGTCTTTTTGAATTATAATCTTGACGTTTCTATATAATCGAACATTATGAAAATATGATCTTTGATTTGTCTCTGACACGTAGATTTTTATTTTTGATTCATTTGATCAATTTGACCGCTCACACTTGCCAATCTTCTATTCCTTGAGTTCTGTATACATACAAAAATATATAAAAAAAAATGTTCAAATATAGCTTACTTATTTGATTCCAGTAATTGCATGTTTTTCTTGCACCAATCATTTTATTTAGAAAGAATATTACTAGCATGCGACCTACTTTGTAATAATTCTAATAAACAAAATCGACTTTAATTAATTAGTTTATTTGCAATAATTAAACACGTATAGTCTCTATATAAATGCCACCATAGAAGCTAGTGTTACTTCACACCACCACTCTCAAATATTCTTAGAGTCGTTAACGATATTTCTCTCTCCTTTTTTTCTGTTTTCTTTTCTATCTCTCATTTTTTCCTCCAATGGAATCGTCTATGGGTCAAAAGAAAACATTGTTCGCTTGTATTTTTTTAATGATGGTGTTTCCCTTAGGTTTTAATTGCGTCCATGGACGAACCCTAAAAAACATGAAAGTTGATGATCAGATGAATGTTGGCCATGATGAAAGCAAGACGATGATGGCGATGCACAATAATCTGATGGTTGATGAAAACGTGGCGCAGCTCTCGCCGCCACCACCGGGAGGTAAAGGTGTAGAAGATTTCAGGCCTACAACACCCGGTCATAGCCCTGGGATTGGCCATAGTTTATCGCACAACTAATCATTTTCGTACACTTATAATCCCACATATGCATGTGTATATGCGTACTTGTGAACGTATGCTTTTATATTGTCTTTTAATCTGTTCATGCAGTTCCACTCATGATATGTACGTAACTTTGTTAAATTCGTTGAAATTTTCTTCAGTTTGCTTTATGGAATAAGTTGGTTTAGGTTTTGTTTTCAGTCGAGGTTGAGTACAAATGATACCATACGTATAAGTAATATCCGGGAACTACAAAATATATACATGCATTGTTAAATATTGGCCGAAATAATCATAAGAACTAATAATTTAAGGTTTTATATAAATGATTTATGTCTTAAAAATATACATCAGGTTTTATATAAATGATTTATGTTTTTAAAATATACATCATCTTGTACTTTTAAGCATTGCTAAATATTTTTACTTTTTTAAAAAAAATTATCATTTCCCTAAATCATTATGTATACATGTTTATAAATATAAAATATAAATAACTCTTTTGACTCTGTATGCTAAAAATGTCAAAGAATAAGCATGTGCTCACATGCAAAAAGACCATACATAAGTGTGGTGAATTCTTTTAGTACATTTTTTTAAATAACGTTCTTATAGTATCTGTTACCTGGTGATAAAGCAACGGCATTGGTGCTGCGGTGAATTGAGAGTATATCTATAACTCCATGTTTACTTGGAACTTATATATAATAAATAAAGACATCTCTTGGTACGTTGGTGTTAATTATTTAATAATCATAATACAATAATAACTGTGAGGTTGATGGTTGAGATTGTAATATAAAGATTACTTGACTTTTTGCTTGTCATCATTATAAATCAACGGCTTTCAAGTCTTTTTTAATTTCCTTTCATCGTTGTTCTTTTTGTTTGTCTTTTATAAATAATGCAAAACCATTATTTAATTTAATTCCGTGTAATTAATTATAGCAAATGACGCGTCTACCTCACAGCCTTTTGGCCTTTATCACTTTTTCAAAAAAAAAAAAAAAAAATTATAGCAAATTTGTTTTTCAAATGCACGAATATAGTTTTCTGTGCAGAATAAATTGAAAGGAAAAAAATTGTGGTCGGAGACTGTGGTAGGCCCTTCAAAGGACTTCCCTGCGTGTGGGAACCAACCAAATTATTATATAAAAAAAATTAACCTTTTCACTTTTCAACATGTCATTATATGGCTGTACACATACTTTTAAGGGCACATATTGCACGAATATTCAATAGTATGGAATATTCCGAATACCAAATGTATATCACGAATCACAGCTACATAAAAAATTCTATTCCGAAAGTTACCGTTATTAGCTGGTCCAAAATTCAAATAGAATATATGTTTCTTTATCTTTGGTCAAAATTTGAACATAAGATCCATATAATTGAAAATGATGAAGAAAAACCATGAGATAGTTCTTTTTTTTTTGTTGTTGTTGATCAAGCCATTGTTAAACGTACAGTCACTATTACGGGCTTGCTTCAGAAATCTGTATATAATTCTGAAAAGCTTAATGAGATAGAAAGTACATATGCATAAGGATTAATGATACTTTTTTTATTATTATTTTTTTTTCGGAGACTGGAGACTGCATAATTTAGGATGCATTTTGATTTCATTTTGTGGTTTTTGTGGCAATTCGCATATTATAATATTCGATCACAATATAGTACTTACTAATGTCCTGTACTATAGAAACGACAACTATTAACATCACCGGAGTTAGGTTAACAGAAGAATTTACCTAGCTGGGGGTTATCGTCTCAGGCTACTCCATAATTCTCAATAATATCAGATTCAGCTAAAATACTTAGTTTATCTTTTGATATTTATCGAAATTCTTTAACAAACAAAAATGCTCATCGGGGTCAAATATTAATTTTTACAAAAAAAAAAAAATGCATTATCCTTTGCTACTACATGTGTAGCATCCGATCAAACCAAACTGAAATTGTATAATTACTATAATAAACCAATTTCGTTCGACATTTCTTGTCCATATATATAAATCGTGATCAAAACTATCCAAGCCAAAAAATATAATTAACACCAAGTAAAACTATAATTTGAATTCAAATATAGCTGCCATAAAAGATTAATTAAGTGAGCTAGTGAGATTTGATGTTTTCATGTTTCATAAAATGATTAATAGTGTATAAAATATGTATCGAAATCAGCTGAAAATTTGAGTCAACACTCTTGACTTTGCATGGTACTAATCTAAAATTCGGTTTAAACGTACAATATTTGATAATAAAAACACTGAAGTTTATTTAGTGACAAACGACAACTAAAGAATGAGTGGTAGGGAATAGTTAGTGGTTAAGTTGATGGCGATGGTGCCTTTGACTTGATTATCATTGCTCGTTGACGAACTGCTTTTCCTCTCGTTCATTTTTATATACTTTTTGTTAATTAAAAAAAAAAAAGATGTGCTTTAATTTATATTTAATAGTATATTCTTACAAGCATGGCGGCGTTGCCGGACACTTTAAAAGTTAAAATAATAGTTTAAAACTTGATAGACAGAATAAAGGACAACAAGTGTCCATATAAAAATTCCACATGCCGACGGTTAAATTATATTTAATCATAAAAAAATATTATTAAAACTAATTAAGTGATATTGGTTCACTTAATTAAGTATTTCAACTTTTGTGAATTCAGAAATTTTACATGTGATTGTGTTTAAAAAAATATGTTCGAACAAATGAATTGTCCGTTTGGTTTGATTTGATTATTTTTTTTATATAAAAGAATCGAGCTATGTAAGAAAACAACAACAACAATAACAAAAATGACTATCGACCGTCACAAGTCACAACCACCTTTTCCTAAAAATTTTTAAAAAATCGTCACGAACACCAAGAAAATATACAGTTAATTTTGGATACTGAAAATCAGTCAGATACAAGTCTAGAGAAAATAGCAAATGTTTGTTGTATGTATTCAAATCTTTGGAGTGGTTACTACGGCCAGAGAAAAAAGTTATATCACATAATGGTTCTAGAAGGAAATTTTTTTATAAAAAATACGAAAACATATGGGTATGTATATAATGACTACAATTATTTTTCGTACGAAGAATAACTTTTATAAATCTGACCTGAGGGTAACCAACCGTTTCTGGTAGTGGAGAAGATCTTGTATTCGTGAGTGGGAGGGTCCAATTTTTATAATATATTTTAGCAGTCAATAATATGATCATATAACCAGGGAATCTCAAGAATTTGCCATTTTGCTGTTTATAGCCAAACATTTATTGCAAACATATTTTAAAATAACACCATCATTTTTAATAAAGAAATAAAGATAAAACTAGTGAAGTCTTTAAAAAAAAGAAGAACTTAACGAAAGATCTTAGAAGGAGACACATTCTAATTCCCAACAACCATGCACATAAATGTATCATTAAATATTTATAAATAAAATCGGGATTTCTTTCAAGATTTGTAATTTTTTTTTTAAAAAAAAAAATCAAAAGTATATATAAAGCTTTTGTATATATTATCTATACGGAGATGGCCAGATGGGAGAGGGTCCTTCTAACATCAGAGTGTCTTTCTATGGTTAGGGAAGGGCGGCTTTTGTGGAACTTAATTAGCCTTTGGAAATTCATTGTATTAATCTAAACAATTTTCCATTTCAACACTATTAAGAAATAGCCGTCGTTTAACAAAAAAAAGGGCTAATAAATAGCCACTTTAATATGGAAAACGATTATGTATAATCACAATGAATGAAATTAATCCTGTTTAATCCTGATTGGACCAGAGAAAATGTCTTCCCGTTCATGCTTAGAAATTTGTTTTTCGATCTCTCTGATAATGTTTAGTGCTTTTAGGATATGAACCCATAGTTAAAATCTTAATTGTATGTTCGTCACCAACCATTTTTTTTCCACCGGAAATAATTACAAAAAAAGTATAATACAAGTATGAGTTGGTATTTTCAACTCATTAATTGTATACCTCTGCCGAAAATCCCACGCTTAGATTGTGTCGTATACAATATAATTTAATAGCCAAAAATAAAACTTATGAATTTAGAGTTGATTTATATTATATGATGATTGAAACCGACGTTTCTGATATTTTATAGTATACCTTAAAAGATAATAGCTCCTTCTTTTGAGCTTGGCTATATGCCATCCATCCATCGGTTCTCTATCATAGCATGTGTTTAGTACTATTACCCCTTTCTTTTATAATTTACACTATGCAGTTTCTTATAGCTTTGAAAATTGATACATGAACGGTTCAAATTAAATCACTGTGCTCATTGTTCAACTTCCACTCACATTACACTTATAAAAACGATCTTCTTTCCAAGTAACTTGAACATATAACCCAAAGTCGTGTGATCTCAACTTTCTTCTCTCATATACCCTAGAAACTAATTCGACAGAGAAGAAAAAAAGAAGGTTAACATGAGGCTCTCAACTAATATCATTCTCTTCATTTTGATGGTATTTTATAAAATACAATACACTGAGGCGAGACAGTTGCGCAAAACCGACGGTGAAGATCGTGATCATGATTTTACGGCCGGTTATACTGATGATTTCGGGCCTACTTCTCCGGGTAATAGTCCAGGCATTGGTCATAAGATGAAGGAGAACAATGAAATTGTGGAAGGGTTTAAAGATGACTTCAAGCCTACGACACCAGGACATAGTCCCGGCGTTGGACATGCTGTCAAGAACAATGAGCCGAAGGCTTAGAAAAGGTTTTAATAGTTTAGCGTACTTGTTCGTTGCTTTTACTAAATTAATATGTATTTTAAATTACTGCGTTAATATTTAAATTTAGTGTATGTAGCTTATGATATGTCATTTGTAAGTTTTTTTTTTTTTTTTTTTGCAAAACGACTATGTCATTTGTAAGTTGGTCGATTAAGAGTTATTCTAGTTCATTAGTAAAGTTAAATACCGTTTGTGTTTTAATCAATTTGAAACTTTAATTTCTTGCATGAGTTTGCATGTTATTATATATATATCAGATACTTCGTAATGGGATTCTTACAACTTGCCACCATGTGCAAAAGGTAGAATTGCGAAGCACATGAAGAAAGGCTTTGGAGATCTTTTGGATTTATATTTATTTTATAAAAAAGATATCTCATACTACACTTTGGGATTTTTTAAAAATATAATTAAAAATGGTTGGTGGTGCAAAAGAAAGATTTAAAGATTTCCAAATTAGGGAGAAGGAAAATGACTTAACTGAGTTCTATTAGTTACTACAATTAATATAGCCCATCTTAACATTATAATACTTTTTTTTTTCCTTCATGCTCCATATAGTTAAAGTTATCACGGTACAATATATAAATATAGAAAATGAAATAACTAATTTATTCTTATGTGTCGCAATTGGGATGATGAACTTTTGTTGAATAGTATAATTTACATTCAACATTTTTTATTGAAAAAACACCAAAAAAGGCATTTGTTGAATGGTAAAACTAATGCATTTGGTGAGGGTGAAAAAGGGCAATGAGACTAGAACTAATCACTTTTTTCAGTAAACAATTTATTCATTTATAAAACAAAATCTTTTAAAGCAATAAATCTTTTAAAACTTGCTTCTTTTTTTTTTTTTTTTTTTTTGTATTCAACAGCAAAATATACATATTAAAACAAAAATAATATGCCCCAACCGGGAAATTAAACCAGGGTCTGTACCGTAGCGAGATACTATTCTACCAGTAAACCACTGGTGCTTCGTGTTGTTATACTAAACTAGAAACAATTATAAGCTAAAATATTGCAATCGTGTGTTCATGTTTTAGATTGTTATTGGTTTGAAAATCAAGCATGAGAAATTATGTTGTTAAAAAAAGAAACATGAGAATTTATTTATTTTTTAAATAAAATTTTAGATTATTAATGGTTCGGGGATTAGTTTAGTAAAATTATTATGTATTTTCTTGAAATACTTTTTTCTGGTCTTTTTAAAATACCACAAAATTATATACAATTCCAAAAGAATGTGGTTTGGAAAGGGTCTTTATAGAGAACAAAAGGATGTGGTATCGTATAAAAATTTATGATTTGGTTGTATTTTTTGTTTTCAAACAAACATGAAATTGGTAATCTATAACGAATATCTCGTGTTTTTTAATCGTTAGACTCTTCACACTACTACCTAAAGTCTAAACTGTATGATTTAGTTCTATAGATAATACCATGTAACATCCTTATAGTAGCAAAATCTTTGGATTACTGTGAGATTTTACTCGGCATACTCAAGTTTCAGCAAATTGAAATGATATTTGAGATACGTACTAACACTTTAGCACTACTTTATTTGTACATAAATTAAACTATAATTTACACATGATGAGCACACTATGTCAAACTCTTGAAGTTTTACAATACAACAATAAATAAATTTACATAAAAAATCATATGCATAGATAGCCTATGCAAATACATCATCGGCACAGCCGCAAAGCACACGGAACAGGAAGATCCAAAAACGATTCCTGTGCATGTGCAGTCAAAAACACTAATATACTGCCAATTGTCATATATATGAATCACGGGATTTCGTGAGAATCTTAAAAAAGTTCTGTAAGAAACTAATAAAACGACGTAGCTCAATGAATCATGACAGTCTAAACGTGCACCCAATTTCTTCCACTTTTTAACGATTGGCTACATTCACCACAATTTGGCTTTAACTAGTATATATCGAGTCCGAAGAATATACTTCTTATTATTCGTTGCAAATATTCACCGAGATCATCATATACCTTTTCTGTAATGATGATACTCTTTTGATATAAAGGGGAAACTCACGATTTAAAACACAAGTTTACAAAAGAATTTAATCTGTGATAGATAAATTATTATTACCTGGTTAGCTCAAAAGATCTTTATTTTCCTATATCAATATTTTTGTTTTTGAAAAAAAAACTTGACAGAGGGTTTGTTTACAGGGTTATATATATATTCATATGATCTCCATTCACGGAATCTTCCCAGAAGACTGGAATTAATTTATAACCAAACTCCTAATTATTTTCCATGTGTAGAAATATTAATTATTATAAATAAATTAAATATTAATTGTTGGAGATGTACATGCATGATCCAGCTAGTCATTTTCCTACTCCATAAATAGCCATCTAGAGTTGACACCATTGATACATACATTCAATTCTTATCGAATAGCCTTCATACATATATATTTCCGAAGCTTTTTATTCGTTTTGTTTAATCTAGAAAGTATAACTATAACATTTTCTGGTAATTGATATGGCTAAATGCACTTTGACTAGCTTGGTTTTACTACTAATAGTGTTGATTCTCGTCCAAGAATCTCACATCGTTGAAGGCCGACCTTTGAATTCTTCGGGGATCTCTAGCATCCAGAAGAAACTTGGCGGTCGCGGTTTGAATATTTCAAGCAAGTTAGAGACAGAATATCATTCGTTGGATGCGTTCCGGCCTACCCAACCCGGGAACAGTCCCGTAATCGGTCACTAGCTATATGTTGTTGTGACAAAGTAAGATGTTGTTGTGGATGTTAGCTGGGGTTTCTATATATTGCTCGTTGTGTTTCCGTGATTGTAATCGATCGAGCACTCTTGGACTTTGATTAAACCGCATTGTGTGATGTTACTTTTTTTTATCTCCTTCGTTTATCTATATAATTTTCTACCTCCAATGCCATATATGTATATACACATTATGATTGTCTGTGTACACGAACTTTGATATGTACAAGTAAAACGAAGCATATTGTTCGTAAAATAAAGGGTGATAGATTAGGAAAGCTTAAATATTCTGTAACTGATACGAACTTAATCACTCGCGCACACATCTATATATATACCTACACATTATTAATAATATTTTTACTAGTACGTACATCTCAGATGTTAAGCGAAGTATGTTTCGACATGCGAACATCGGTATCTTTTCACCAACCACGAACTTTACAACGATAAAAAGGAATATGTTAAATCCAGCATGTACATCGATCACCATTTGTAAGAGACGTCCAAGGAAAGGGTAAAGCGGAAACTTTACCTGGATCCATTTTACGGATTGTTATTAATAATTTACATATTGTTATTAATAATATACATAATAACATCCAAATATACGTTACGTGATTTAGACTGACGCTTAGGCCCTAGCTATTTTTTCAGAGTATAAAAATAGTAAAACTATATACTGTATTTTTTTTACAAATTTAACACTTAAAATGATATTTTGAACATTTACAATTATATTACTTTTTCTTTTATTAAAACCAACATATATAAACTTTATCCACTGTATATATGTAATTTATATATATGTTTTTAAAAAAGTATATATATTTAAAGAAACTATTTATATTGACTCTGTCTACGACGTTCGCATATATGCAGGATCGTGTCTAATGTATAAAAACTAAGGCATTGACCTTAAACTCCCTTAGTATTAAACAACTTTTAAGGCATTCAATTTTTTATAATTTTATTTGGTATAGTGTTAAAATATATACTTTTAGTGATATTTTTACATACAACATATATTTTTAAAAAATTTATATTAATTTTATTGTTTATTTTTATTTGTCTTAGACTTACCTTAGATACGGTATTTCATATACATGGTTATGTTTTAGGCGTTTATCATCTAGCAAACACTTGACGCGTATTTGAACACTTTTTTTTTTTAAAAAAATAAAAGTTTTATCTGGTGTTGAGTCTTTAATATAAAAAATATTAGATTATATGAAAATAAGAGATTGTAAAATTCTCCTGTTAATCAGAAGTATAAATTTTCTACCTTTTCACAAATAAGTGGATTTTATAGAATTTACTTTTACTTTGAAAGAAAAAAGGTTCTTTATTCTAAGTAAGATGAATGTCAACTTGTTGCAAAATAATCTGTTGGCTCAGATAAATGTTGAATTGGCTAGGAATTATTTTAGATTTATCTAGGCAACTCTACAACCAAATTTACACACTTGGTGTCACTTGGGTATATAAAAGAAAAAAAAAAATCAAAGATACATTATATTAAAAATAAAAGTCCGAGAATAATAATTTGTCCTGATCATGGTGGTGGGCCTGACCAAAGATTATACTGGTCTCTAGATCTTTAAACTGACGGTTGTGGCTGATTTGAAAGCTAAGAGCCAACTAAACCCTATTTTCGATATTTGGTTTAATCCTTAATTAATAATTAGCGGTCACAAGCTATAGTGGGCTTAGGGCATATGAATAGTGGCAAAGGACACTCCGCTTTTATCTTATTATAATGAACGAACGCTTTTTTCATGGTTATGTATTTGATAATCTAAAAGATGTACCTCTAGAGGAATTTGAAGGGTGGCGACTTCAGCCTGTCCAACATTTTTGGATGCAAAAATGTCATTTTCATATATTTTATCAAATACCATAAATAATAGTAATATAAAAAACCACATTTAAATTTTTAAAAATAATTTAATTTTATAAAACTTTATGATTGAAATGTAGTTTTCCTTACATTTCCATGTAAAATCATTCATCACTACGTAGTCAAAATTTTCAACTATCATGTCTCAATTAATGATAAAATTAGTAATTTATTATCTCTTGGAACATGATAGATTGCAGATAAGTTTATATTATCTTTAGTTTCAAAAAACTTATTTTAGCATTGATAACTAATCCCAGAATAATACTGAAATGATAAACAATATAATCTTTCATTTTTTTTTCAAAAAATCAAAAGTTTAATTGATTTCTGAACTTTAAACGCGAGCAAGAGGGAAAACTGGATACTCTTCTTTAGTCGTTTAAGATTTTAATCTTTTTCTAATACATAATTTTATTAATAATAATAATTATTAAATGACAATACGCTTAATTAATAACTTTGTTAGTGAAAAAACCCCTAAACAATGCTAAGAAAATCCTACAAATATAACTATTATAAAAAAGTCTACAAATGCTTGCTTATAAATAAACATTAATAGTCTTTAAAAATGTAACTAAAAAATGCTCTCTAGATGTCCTAATCGGTAGCTTTACTAGCTAATACTATGGGCTAGACCAGCGACTTTATCTAAACTTAAAATCAAACACAAATAGATGTTCGATTGATAATCATAAAAAGATAAAGAAGATAGTTGTTTAAATTTGAGGGAAAATCTTTTAGCTAAGAAAAACAAAAGTTACAGTATTTTCAGGTGACTCTTCTATGGTGTCCGGTGGTTAGCTACTGGTGTTGTGAGGGTTTAGCCCCTGTCTAGATTTTTCTTTTACGTGTGTAGTTTTTTTTGGAGTCTCTTTATGTCATTTGAATTCTGCTTTTCGGGATGGGCGAGTGGTGGCGCATGTAGTTCAGATCTTCGAGTTGTGTCTCGGATCTGGTGTTGCTAGAGGCCAGAGTTGTACATAGCTGGTTAGCTGGTCAAGGTTGAATGAAGATAACTACACCAGGATGAAAGTTGTTTTGCCAACGATTAAATCAATTTTTAGCACAGGCATGGTAAAACAGGATGAAAGTGAGATAGAGAATAAACAAAAAAAATACTCTCGTAAACAATATGCAATATACTGTATATTAATTCCTGTTATAATTGTACTTTTACCTTCCTTCGTGATCACATTGAACTATAGTATAGGTAAGATGATATATCACTACTTGCGTGACAGAATATAAAAGTAATTCAGTTCACTTTAGATACTTGGAAACTAAAGAATTAACTCAATTTAAATTCAATCATTTTGAGATGGGCCGCAAAGTACATCAAACTTCAGTGAGTTATATCACATATTTAATCATTTTTATATTTTTTTTTATTGTATGACACTCATTGTACTTATATAATAAGGGTAAGTAGGCAAAGGGGAATATAACAGCGAACTAGGCACAATGTGAAGTGGTGGTTGTGAACCTTTTAGCTCATCTGACAAGTTTAGAGCTATGTTCCTTATTCACATCAGCTACGAATATATATATCATTTAGTTTTTAATATGGAGAGACTATAACTCGGTTTAAACTTTTTTTTAGAAGAACAAGAGTATAATAAAGATATTTGCTAAGTAACCCATAAGCCGGTTCACATGTTAATTTGGGTGCCTATATATAGACATCCTTAAACACAAGATTCCTTAAATATTATAAGATTGAAGACTCTTCACACAAGTACACAACATCTCTTAAACTACTATTTATAGATTCTTATACAAGCTTAAACACACTTTAAATTCTCCGATCCTTTAAAACCTAAAGAAACAGAGAGAGAGAGACTACTTGTTCTTTTTTTACTTACTTCTCTAGATTCTTTATTAACATAAACTCAATCCTCATCAATGGCGAAATCTGTGTTCTTGAATTTTTGCATATCTCTTCTTATTATCACCATAATTGTGTGTCGTGGAATCCTACCGACCGAGGCAAGACACTTGAAGACTCATAGAAAGCCAATAGAAAACAGAAAAACTACTCCGAGGGCACATGGCGGCTCCGGTAACTTGAGCACAGCCGCCGTCGGCTCGGTGAAGAAGAGTGGCATTAGCAAAGAAGAACACGGTGTTGATGAGTTCCGGCCAACAACTCCCGGAAACAGCCCCGGCATTGGGCATTTCATTAAAACCTAATTAATGAATTGAAAGATTTACACAGTTGCATAGTGGCCACAATCATTTGTTTCTCTTTCTTTCTTCTCTTCTCTTTTCAAAATATTTTGTCTTTAATTATTGTCTAACGTCGTCTATTGTATCTCGTACGTACATATGATCAAATTATTATGCATAGCAATCTACGTTTGGATTTTACTTTATAATAATGAGGTTTTCTAAAATAAGAAATCACGTACTCAATGGGTATTCGTTTTCACCTTTATCCGGGAGATACATTTGCTAAAAAAGTTGAATAACTATTTTCTATATAGTGGTTATTCTTTTTTTTTTTCCTAAATCAAGGTTTGAATTCTTCTACTATGATCTCAATCATAGTTGGGTATTAAAAATGTCTTAAATGGTAAAATTATTCAAATCATCCATCCGCCATGAGATTAATCCAGGTTTTTGTCCAAGATGCACCGCTTATAATTGACCCCAAAAAAAAAAGAAACTCAAAACTTAATAAAAACAAGATTTGATATAGACAGAAAACATTCCGTTAAATATGTTATATCTCTACAACAACAAAAAAAATATTGAGAGTAATAATAAATAAAAAAATGTGAATCATGAGGTTGGGGGGCACTTTGGAGGTAGGACTTAGGAGTGAGTGTATCAAAAGTACAAGTTGGTTGATATCTGTACAGATAAATTTTTTATTTATACATTTTATTTAAATTTATGTTGGTTTGGTTATAGATAACCTATTATTCATTTAAATTCAGACCATTTTTATCCAATTCATTAAATTCATTTATTGTTTATACCTATTAAATGTCATAGTTTGGACTGGATTGAATTGACCCATCATATATAACCTATTTTGATATCTCATTTTGTGCTACTTACTTACTCCACACGCTGACGAAAACCTGTTACATTTTCTTTTGGTTATTAATGAAGCTTATTCCATCTTAATAATAATAATTAAATTGACGGGGAAAATAAAAATAAAAATAAAAATCAGCGACTCTTGAAGACAGCAAGACTTTTGATTTGGGCGAAGGCCCGTTGAAGCCTAAAGAAAGTGAAGGCCTGTTAACTTTGGTCAATATGGGTATTTAGTTAAGCCCATTAGTTATTTTATGTTTTGCTTTGTTTTGTTTTTCATTTTCACATACATCCTTCAAGACCTTCACTCTTCAGTGTGCAAGTGTACTTACTATTTAGTGTATATGTATCATCATTATATTTCAAATTCTCAGCTCTTTACAACTCCATATTTGCCGCCTTTTACTCTTAACTATAAATCTGTATTTTAAAACAAATATTGTTTAAAAAGAATAGGGATTTCTTAACTTAATTGATTTAATTCGTAAATAATAATAAACAAGAGGGCATTTTGATAATTTCGTAGGATGAGCATGTCATCTTGTTCCTTCTCCCTTCGCTTCAGGTGGCGTTGCTCCTTTTTTTTTTTTTTTTTTTCTTTTTCTTTTTCTGGTTTCTCTTTTATCTTTTGATTAAATCTTACGAAATAAAAAAAATAAAAAAGCCCCTAAATTTCAGACGATAAGTTCTATAGATGATTCCACTTTATTTTCCACCCCTACATTGTTGGGGTGAATTTTTTTTTTTTAATTTGGTTTCTTAGTATGTTTTAAGTTTTCGGTTTTCATTGGTGAATCCCCAAATTACACATATTTCCTTGTTTGTTGATCTTTTAGGTTTTCTCTTGGTATGTGTTTGCAGAGGATCAGCATTTGGTTCATCAAAGGCGTTTCATTGTCTTCTCCTTCTCTCATGTCTATTGCTTTCCTCAGCCAATACATTGCATTACTTGGCTGATTATGACTCTTGTGGTTCCAGTGGCTACAACATTCCTGCTTCTAAAAGGTTTCAGAGCTTTAATGGTAGAGATTCTTACAGTGTAGCAATCCAGAATGTTTCTCCCAGTTCACACTTCTTGTCTTTCCTTTCAGCTTTAGGATCAGAGAGTCAGTTTGATCAAATTGTCACCTTCTTTGGGCTGTCTTGTCCCAGCAAATCATGAAGTAGCTCTGCTCTGACGAGTAACAACAATCTATCTGGTGTTGTGTGCCTATCTCTAAAGCCCATCCACATCATAAAATTTCAGCCTTTTACTGGATTCTTATGCATAGGAGACACCACTTGTTACAAACCTTCGTCTAAGAAGAACACAAGGGAGTTAAGTATCTCGGTTTCGGGAAACCAGTATGGAGAAAATGGTTTTATGGAGCAGAATCAGTGTGAAGGATTTTCATTAGAACCAGGGGATTCAGTCAAGTTTCTCTTTCTCTACCAGACCAAACTCTCTTGGGCTTCTGGAGTTGCTGTCTTTGTGGTACCTATGAAGGCGACAGCGCCTGTCTTGATGCTTAATCTTTGCAAAAAAAAACAGTCTTTTGGTTGCGGACCAAGAAATTCTCAGTTGCGGTTCTTATTGCTGCTGGTTTACTCCTACTGTTATTTTGCTTCAACGATCACTTCATCGATGAGAACAATAAGAGAAACAACTGCAGCGACATTGCGGTTAGAAAAGTTGAGAAGCCATCTACGATTACAATCTCCCGTGAAATGTATTCTCTGCTAAGATCCATAAGCAAAGAGACCTTGCAAGGGTCCAATGAGGTTTCCGAGAACAATATAAAGCCAATTGGTTCTGTTTCTTCTTACCAAACAGAAACATCAGAAGCTGTGAATCTCACTGTAAAGACTACGAAAGACAAGAAGAGACGGCGTAACAAGAAGAAGAAGAAAGGAGCAATCAGCGGGTTAACATCCGAGCGCACAGATGTTTCAAGCAGTCACAGCGGAAACTCAACTCCAAGCTCTCCAAAGTCACCGGAACCACCAATTAGTCAAGCCACAACGAAACCAAAGCCTCCTAAACCGGTCCTCTCGCACTCAGCACGTTTCCTGTTTCAAGGGTCAAGTCAATGCTCATACAACAAAGCTCTCTGGCTCCAAATGTGAGAGCTCCTGGTTCGAAATCAAGAACCCAAGTGAAAGAAGAGACTGCGAAAGAGCATAGGTACGATATATGGGGAGATCACTTGACGGGCCTTCATTTGATGGATAGGTTTAAGGAAGTGAGAGAAGGTAAGAGCAGCTCAGGTTTTGGTGAAGATGGGTCTGAGAGTTTTTTTGGCAAGTGTCCTCAGAACTTTTTAGCAGGCTCTCATGCCAGGTTTATAAGTTTCTGCAGCCAATGGGGCTAATAAAGATATGAAATAATAAAATATATTATAACAATGCCAAGCCCAGTGGGCTTTATGATCAGAGTTTTGCAATGGTTAGGTCTCGAATGGGCCGGATAGGAAAAGTTAACGTAAGTGTTAAAAGAAAAAGGAGAAAACTCAGTTGCTGTAAATGTAAATTAGAAAACTATAACCAATCTATATTGTGAATCTTTATCCTGTTTTATCTATTTTTTTATTTTTTATAGATATGCTTTACTATTTTTTTCCTACTTCCAAATTTTGGTCTCTTCTTTCCTCTCTCTCTCTTGGAACATACCACACTCGCTCAATGGACTCTTATTGGCCTGTATTTTTAGCTTCTTTTTTGCACAAGTAGAAAAAATCAATGGAATATGAAATGCGCCATACGAATGATTTGACTGGTTTTATTATTATTGCTATATTAACTTTCAAAAAATATAATGAACAGAACAAACTCATAATAAAAAGTCCTCTTGATCACAAGATAATATAACTTTGCGGACGGTCTTGGACCCTCTCAAGAACAATCAGTCTTATACATCAAAAAAGCTTGAGAAACGGGTGATCAAGAGAATCATGATCCCATAAAACTTTCTCCAAGAACCGACGGTTTCCTATGGCCAAGGAACTAGATAAAAAAGTGCATATTCAATCAAGTTTGCAGACGAGACCAGTACCAATGAGTGTTACCGATGATTTGGTCTGTAAGTGTCCCTACTCTGCCTGTGTGTGTCTCCTTCTCTTCTGTGGCTTGTCATGTGACTTGCTCCATGGTTGTAGCCATTACTAGAGTTGGAATGGTAGGTTTGATGGTTCTTGTATGGTCTGCGAGTCTCCTCACTCTGCCTGTATATTTCTCCTTCTCTTCTGTGGCTTATCATCATATCTGAGAAGTGATCCAAGTCCCTCAGCCCGTAGTTGTACCCACTGTTCGAGCTTGCATGCAGAGTATGATGGTTCTCGTATGCTCTTCTCTGATGCGTAACCGGCATAGCGTGTGTATTGGCATGTGGATTGAAAGATGCTTGTCCCTGCAAATACGTAGGTCTTCCATTGTAGAAAGCTGGTGGTGGTCTTTGGATCGATTGGTTTTGCTGTGTTGAATAAGCATATGAGTGTGAAAGGGGAATGTTTGGACGATGAAAATATGAATGGTGAACATCGAAAGGAGCGTATGGACGAGGAGCATATGTAAGAGGCGCATGTGGTCGAGAAGCATATGTATGGGAATTGTGGGAATGAAAAGGGGGATTCATATTTTTCAACTGACTTGGATTCTTATGGCCCTGTGAAGGATTTTGGTTTGTAAAAGCAACAAGTGAATGATTAGCCGGGATGTCTTGTTTAAACCGCTGGGTTTGATTCTCCTCTTTCTCATTTTTTCTTGTCTTTACTTGACAAGGCTTATTCACATGACCAGGCTTTTGAAGTCTTCCATCTGGTTACAAACACAGAGAAATCACTAAAAAAAAATCTCTTGTATAACTGGTGTATAAACATACCTAAAGCAAGGAAGAACAAAGCAGCTCACCTTTTAGTACATAGCCTGACTTTATTTTCCTTTCTCTCATAACTTTTCTTGCTGCGGCACCACGGCTATGCTTTTCAGAAAGAACTTTTACTCTGTCTTCTTCGTTAGCCCATCGCTAGAATAAGCAATGAAGCAACCAACTGGTAAGCATATGCAACCGGCAAGACTCATGACTGAATACATAAACTAAAAAAGATATTCAACATTTTCAAGACACTCACCTGCCTCAAGGTCATTAACCTATAAAGATTTCGCCCTTTCACTAGTAAAGGGTACAACGGAGGCAATTTTTGTATCCCCTCACACCAAAGCACTTCAATCTTTGGTAAAGACACAACGGAGATGGTCAGTTTATCAGACTGAAAACCAGAATAAAGCAGGGGCAACTGCATAAAAATGGATCAAGCAAATCACACAATGATGATAAAATAATAGACATCATACTTACAGTGAAAGTGTGTTGCTGTTTAGCAGTACCGTAGCTTTCTTTAACAACCTGGCCAGCGACGGTTCTTCTCCCCATGATCTTTCCACTCCTTTTCATATTTTCATACCTATTCAACCCCCAGTTTAGTATCATTTTAAGGCTATGGAATCAAAAAGTGATAAAAGTAAAACCAGAGAGCATGAGTTATTACTTGTGATGAACCTTCTGTGTAAACAAAACAGTGTCTCCTTTGCAGACATCACCTGCACCAATTTCTAGGACTGGTCAAATTCCGCAAAGGATGTCAACACTAACAGACAAAAAGAATTATTACCTTTACAATTTATAGCAAAAGATGTTCTTGGATAAAGTGCTTCTCCGGTCCCATCTTTAATCCTGGGAATCGAATAGGATCATGAGAATGTAAAGCACTATTTGCATTTCCACAAGACTAAGGAGAAGGCGAAGCCAGAAGTCAATACCTCCAATGCTTAACAATTCTCTCAATAAAAAGTGCTTTTGTGCCAGATAATCTTAGACCATGCTGTCTCAGGTATGCTTTGCATTCTTTTACATTTAGAGATTTCAAATCGCTTCCGGCTACAACAACACACGAGAGTTTAAAATCAGAAACATTCATGAGTCAATCACGTTAGCATCTCAACAGAGATTTCACTGATATAAGTTTAAGAGATTCTCAATTTCTTAGAGCTATAATGTCGAAGAAGATTATTTTTACAAGCATCAAAGATGCAAAATCAATAATATAACGATGACAAATTATTTGCATATAACAATGTTAGGTCAATAAGAAATTGATGCAAACGAAATTTGTATTGAGAAAGGTAGTAAGAAATGTGAGACGAAAGGATCTATAAACCCTAAATGAGAAAAACCTGTGAGCAGGCGAGTAACTTTGTCATCATCATCGCCTTTTTTTCCGGTGTCGTCATCTCTATCATAATCCACGTCCGATTCCGAGTCCGTAGCATCATCGTGGCTCCAATCGCTATCATCCTCACTGAACAGAAGACAACAAGCACAATCGATAGAGAAAAAAACCCCAAAAAAATAGATTAAATAAGCAATGAAGCCGTTGACAAATAGTCAATACCTTAAACTCGATTCGTCTTCTTCTTCCGTTTCCTCAAGTTCTTCACCACAATTATTCTCATCACCGAAATCGTATTCTTCCTCCTCCTCTTCCGAGCTACAGAGATCGATGATTACCTTCTCGTTCGACATGTGAGATCTTTTCAGAGGAAGGATGAAATTCAAAATTCAAAATTCAAAAAATGCAAACGTCTCTCTCTCTCTCTCTCTCTCTCTGGGGAAGTTTGTCGGAATTTAGTAATTTGCCTTTTATAAATCCCGAAATTGGTATTGGCCTAGTGGGTGTTATGGAGCTACTTAAGATATTTACATCATTGACCTTGTATTTTACAAGATTTCACCAATGACAAAAATGTGTAAGAACGCAAATTTAAGGAAACTCTAATAAGGTGTTTCCATGTTAAGTACGAGTGAGACTTTAATCAGAGAGATAATTTTTTGAAAAAAATGGATCTAAATCTAAAAATGATACAGATCCGAAACCAAAATGTACACAAGACGTCGTTTATACACAATTCTCTGAAGCCCAAAAAAATATTCAAGGAAAACAAAGAAATAAGCCTCTTCTATCGATTCAACATTGGATTTTAAATCTTTACATACACACTTCAACCCACATAATTTCCTTCATCTCAATTGCATTCCCCCACAAACCCCAAACTCAATATTCGTACAATGATACACACACATAAGTGCATAAGAATACGTTGTAGCTCCATATGTTGTCGTTGGGTTGGTGCAAATCACATGTGATCTGAAGTGACGCAGATTCTCCTCCGGTCAGTGCTTGGCTTTGGTCGTTGGGAAGGAGACGGGCTTAGAATAGCCTCGAGAGTGGAACGAGGGGAGAGATGGGACACTGTTCCAGTTAGATCAGGAGACCGGTATTGTTGCTGCCAACCTTCACTGGAGAAAAAGAAGTACGCGTGAAGAAGCTGGAGAAAGCCAAACACAGAAAAAAAAAACAGGTTTCACATATGTTTCGGTTTTGAAACGGGAAAGTCTAATGCAAATGAAACTGTGACGAGAATGATTACCTCTCTGAAGATGTCACGTTTCTAGCGCGCGGGACCTGATCTAGTATGAAATTCGGTTTCTCCCTCCTACGGTTTGGTTCCTGTCAATGCAAAGAGAGAGAGAGAGAGAGAGAGAGAGAGAGTTATCAATAACATAGGTCCGTGAGAGAGATGCAAGCTTGGATTGAGGTTTTGCTTACCGTTATGTTCACCCCGTTAAATAACTGGGAGCAATTTGAGACATCGCTGTTCCGTGGTGAGGTTGGTTGCACAAAGTTCTTTAGGAACCGGTGTTCTAGCAACATAGATGCGGTTGGTCGCTCAGCCGGGTTTCTCTGGAAACATAATCTTAGAAAGTCTTTACCCTCTGGTGACATCGATTCAGGTACCGGTGGGCTATCTCTCATGACCTTGAACATAGCTGCAGCCTATGATAAGAAAAAGTTGACACAAACAGTTTTACATATCTGGAGAAATCAATCTTTAGTGTAAACTGCGAGGCATATCTGTATGCTTACCCCTTCAAACTCACTCCACGGAGGCTTCCCAGTGAACATCTCAATGATTGTACATCCTAAACTCCATATGTCAACAGCAAAAGCGAGATCTGGGTTGCTATCTTTTTGCATCACGGCTTGCATGAGCTGTGTGGTTAAGACAATATATTAGTGTATCTACATAAGGTTTATAGTGTTTAGTGAATTTCAAAGATCATATAACAAAGACTACCTCTGGTGCCATCCAGTACGGGCTTCCTTTTAACGAGAGGTCAGCTCTTTGCCCAGTAAGCTGAAGAAGGAAATAACAATTTCATTAATATCAAACTGAAACGAAACGAAGAGACTTGATCACTTGTTTAGCAATAGTTAAATACTAGACAGAATATATAACTCACATGTTTAGCCATGCCGAAGTCAGCAAGCTTGACAACACCAGAGGCATCGACAAGGAGATTAGCACCTTTGATATCCCTGATGAATAAAAAAAAAGAGGGAAATTCATATGCTTAAAGCTTCAGCATCCTGAAATATATTCACCAAGATTGATTACGCTAATATTGTGACTTTACCTATGTACTGTCTTTTTGCTGTGCAAATAAGCCAGCCCGGACAAAATATGACGAGTAAAATTGCGAACAACAGATTCTGTCATGGTACCGCAATGGTCTCGGATATATTTGTTAATTGAACCCGGGTGAACATATTCCAGATATATAAAGAAACGATTATCTACCTGTACATAAGAACATATTCCAATTACTTAACGAATCTTCAGCCACACTGAATTCCATAGTTAGACTATATGCATGTACACAGAGGATATACTCACTGTCTCACTACCAAAATACTGCACAATGTTTGGATGTTGAAGGTTACTGAGAAGTTTGATTTCCTGAAACAGAAACAAGTTACGTATGAGATAGGCGGTTTGAGAACAAACGAACAACCAAAAACAGACGTTCATCCTATACACTCACTGAGAGCATTGTCTCTCGTGGAGCTTACCTGCTCTAATTGCTTTATACACTCTGCAGATTTCGGGTCATCAGGAAATAACTCAACTTCCTTCATCGCACACAATGCTCCATTTTCACTGCAAATTAAAAACAACTCAGGATGCACTAAAAAAAAAGGTATTTGTTGGCACCCAATACCTTTAGGAAAGTGTGAGATTACAGTGAGAGAATAAGTTACCTGTTGCTGGCGACGTAAACACTTCCAAATGTACCGCGACCTATTAGCTTCCCTTTCTTCCACTGAGAATTCATGGGGAACGAATCCAGTTTGAGAGGAGCCTGCTGACACGGAACAGAAGAAGCAGCTCCAGGAGGGAGAGGCAACGGATGAACATTGGAGTTTTCACGGCGTCCATTCGTAACATCAGGGGACAGCCTCGGATGCAACGGTGAGGAAAAGCTATCCCGTGGTGCAGCTGAGTGCTCAGGGGATAGCATCGAATGCAATGGTGAAGATGGTCTGGTCGGTTGTGGGCTTCTGATCTGTCTGCGTGGACTTCGAGGTTGTGGGCTATGGATCGGGGAGTTGTCTGTACTAAACGCATTGATGTCGTAATATGCAGGAGGAGGAAGTCCAGAGGTATCAAGTGGCATATCTGGTGCTGACCATGCTTGATTGCTCTTTGGAGGCAAATAAAAAAAGGGTAAATCTTGGCCAATACTCATCCTTTGTGGGCTAGGCACAGGACTCATGTACGGACTCGTTGGAGCACTCATGGTTGGAATGTTCACCCAATAACCATTTCTGGTTCTCGGACTATTTGTACAGCTAAAGTCTTGATATGAAGAATTCTCCGAGGCTCTTCTCGAGTCACGGGCAAAGCCATTGACGCTGAATTTTCAAGTGAAAAGATATAAACAAGCTGAGATTGCTTAAGGGAATAAATAACTTTGAGTAGGAAATGGGAAACAATCACAAAAAAAGGAAAAGTGTATTATGTTTGTAAATGCATTACAGGAAATAAGCAAGCGATATTGACAGATAATGATCAAATTTCCAAACCCTATATTGAAAATGAGGGAAAACAAAATTTCACCTGGTGAGAGGAGGACCAGAGGAGGTGCGATCAGCAACAACCCTCTCGGGATCTCGATTACTCTCCTCCGATCCTCTACCGTTCCCCGCATTCCGATTCCTCGAATCTCCGGCGACCTCTGGTAACGGCAGAGGCAACGGCAAAGGCACGGCAGATGGCGAGCGAGGAACCGCCGTGTAAGCGCTGGGAGACCGAGTTAACCCGATATCTACGGTGGAAGAAGATGTTGATAAACCGCGTTCTCCCAAGACATCGTCATCCGTCAAGTGACGGAACTTCCTCTGACGCGTGAGCCTCCCACGGTTGAAACGAAACAAGCGGCGATGGAATCGATCCCGATCCGGATTTGGAGATTCAGAGTAAGAAGCCACCGGTTTGAGAGAAGAAGATGGAGAAGATGACGGAGACGAGAACGAGATTTGCGGAAGCCAACGCATAGCGAGAAATCATGGTATGCTCATACAAGATCTGCACATGAATCCTTTCTCTCTCTCTCTCTCTCCTTTTTTATTTACCGTGAACGAACACGACTAGAATCGACCAGAAAGACGGAGATGGAGGCGATGGTGATAAGCATCCATGAAAATAACTCAACGGATTTAACAGAAAAGAAAAAAAAACAAACACAAAATAAAAGTAGTAAAACAAAATGAAAAACACCAAAAAAAATAATAACGAAGAATGAATATTAGGACCAATTATTTTGGGAAATTATCTTTTTTGAAAAATAAATAATCTAGAAAGGCGGTTGGGTTTGTGTTTTTCTAACATGGTTTACAAAAACGGCTTTCTCCCGGTCTTTTTCTGTTTTATCACTATAAAACAAATTACGGTTTAGTTTTTACAAATATTTTTTTTTTGAGATGACATAGTCTGTATTCATATTTTTTTTTATCATGTCATCATCCATATTTAAACTCCCATAATGCAAATCTTTTACAAACAGAAAGAAGAAGAAATTATTAGTTTAGAAAATATAATTGGCTCAACCTGTTGTGTGACATGAAGAAATGGTCAAAGAATCAGATTATATGACCGATAAAAATATTATTATTTAAAATTAAAATACACCAATTATGTGGTCGTTTTCGAATTTATTAAAATTTTACATGTGTAAGGTTGTTTTAAATTTTAAGATTTCCATTGTTTTATCTTGCTTTTTAAAAAAAAAAAAAAAATTGTTTGGTTAACTTTTTATACTCAAAAGGAGAAGATAATCATCATTGAGGCTAGTTACCTTGTCCATTACCGAAAAATAGAAAACATAGTTTGTCTTGTATGTGAACCTTGAGACTTACTTTCGTCTGAGCTACAGCAGCAACCACGAGATGAAACAAACAAAAGTTAAGTTTATGAGCTACTGCATCATCCACATATCATTAGATTGGTTTTTCATTTACATAGAAGACCATCACT
Source organism: Streptanthus diversifolius (assembly GCA_039880935.1). Lineage (NCBI taxonomy): Eukaryota > Viridiplantae > Streptophyta > Magnoliopsida > Brassicales > Brassicaceae > Streptanthus > Streptanthus diversifolius. Next base: position 23,124,061 of record JAXGFM010000007.1, on the reverse strand, counting down.
TTAGGTCATTAATTGGACAGATACAAAATAAAATGATATATATATATTCAGAAGTCTTAAAGTCTCAAAACCGTACGGTACGTATCTCGAGTCATTGACTAACTTTAAACCTGGTTTATACCACCTTAACCTTAAGTCATTTAGTCGTTAGTTTATTCAACTAAGACTAATCACTTTTATACGTTGTTTTTGTCAACGAACTCTCTATTTACAAGGCAATCCCATGAAATTGCATTAGCATTACATTTTAATAAATGGGAAGAAAAATTATTTGAAAAAAGAGTCAAGTCGCAGGATAAGTCAATGGCTCAAAGCTACAAAAATCGGAGATCTATTACCAACTTGGTTGCTAAAAAGTCTTAGATCCGACCGTCAACTTGAGAGCTATCTGTATTCGATTTCACATATATAAAAACAATCTTATGAAAAAGAGAGAAAAAAAAAATCTAATCGATAACACTCGGTCATGAATTTGTAACAAAGACTATTTTTAGAAAAAATATAGTCAACCGAATACAACAATACTGATAAAAAAAAAAAATTGAAGTCAAGGGTAAAAAAACAAAAAGAAGTTTCAAGTTCAAGCGACGGAAGATTCCGAACTGGTTTCTGGGTCGGTTTCTGGGTCAACTACGATTTTTGCACTGATTCCACAAACAAGTCAAGTGTCAAAGAAAACCAAAGAATACGTGGCTAAATCTTCTGGTCATAACAAAATGACACGTATCATTCTTAGTTCCCAGAGTATGGACCAAGTCGTTGGCTCTTATTTCAGTGTAACGACCCATTCATATACGAGAAGGTTTTTCTTTATTATTATTTATTATCAACTTATCTAAAACCCGTCCAGTTGCAAAACAAATACGAATCGGATAATACTAAAGCAACATACAAAAAGATGCAAAACTAGATATATGATCAGCAATTCGAATTGAATTTGCTTCGTTCACAAAAAACAAAAGCAACAAGAGGCTTTAGGGTTCTTTCGCTTTAAAGGGTTTCTACAAAAATAGTTATTCTAAGAATTGCTTCTTTCCTTCTAAAGTTCCACAAATTGGGACAGAAACTTCAGAGAGACATCATTACCTTCTCAAGGACTTATTTTTATGCTTGAACAGCTTCTGCTTCTTTCACCGGGCTTGTGGCAACAATCTTACACACAGCCAATGTTTCATTCTTGCTCAATAGCTTCAACGATGGATGGAATACAACTTCTTGCATTAACACTTTGTCCTCGATGTCGAGTTTGCTCACATCTACTTCGATTTTAGATGGCATGTGTTCTGCTGGGCCTACAAGCTTCAGACTGCTTTGCATTGACCGTAGATTTCCCCCTGATCACAGCAACACACACTCATATTGAAATATCAAGATAGCCAAACAGTACAATAAACTCATCTATATCAGAGGCAACGGTAACCATTCCTGAAATTCCCTTGTTAAAAAGGATTAACATAAGAACATTCATGAAAGTAGTCTATTCCCAATGTGATTTAACTATAAAAAGGTGCTCAACAGGTAACAAAAAACATAAACATATCGAATATCTCATTAATTAGTTTCTTTGCCATTGGAACACAAACATTACTATCAGATAAAAGTGAAAGATTCTTCACATGATTTAGCTAACGGCACTACAGAAGGAATGAGAGCATTATCGAGCAAAAGAAAGTCAAAACTGATCTGCATAGTTGTCATCAGTCGAAAAAGCAGAATCCAAGCCATATGCTTTCACAATCAAAAGAGGAAGCATCAAGACAAATACACAATACTCTCCTATCAGTTCTTAAAATTTCTCAGTAAGTACAAGATGTGACATTTGATGGAAAAGGCAAGAAATGAGAACAAAAGACAAAGAGCGTTACCTTTCTTGAGACCGGGGCATATTTCTAATCCTTTGAAAACAACAGGAACATCAACCTTCAACTCATCCCCATCATCAGCCCATACGAAGACTAAATTAAGTATCTTTCCAGTTTCTTCATCTCTATGAATCTAATAGAAATAGCCAAACCCATGTTAATCCCATTAGCGAATTCACTCACAATATTCGTAATCGAAATCCATCACCAATCTACCAACGAAAACAAAAAATTCACCAAACACACAGCCACGTTTTCGCATTTTTTCTAAAATTCGTGATAAGATTTTAAAATTGAAATAGGTGAAATTTTTGGAATACCTTGAGGGGAAGTACTCGACCCGATTCAACTAGCGTCGACGAACCCTGCCCAGCTCGAATCTGGAGCTTGAAAGTGGTCGAACAGAAGAATGGGAGACCGACAGAGTCAATTATGGACTTAATCTGCTTCTTATCAGCTGTCAAAAGCTGTTTCCTCGAAACGCCTCGCTTCGAAGCGTCGGTCGCGAGAAGCGACTGCGGGAAAACCACGGCAGGAATCCGGCCAATCGTCCGATCCCGAGCCGATACTCTTCGGCCCGTAGCCTCGCGTGGTATCGCCTGGATTGTCTCATACTGATGTAAACACCGAATAGATCGACCGAATGAAGACGGCGGCAGATCAGCCACCTCCGCCGCGGATCTCAAACCACGCCACCATTTCGCCATCTCTACTGGTTAGTGTTCGAGTGACGTTAGGGTTTTCCTCCATCAAATTCAGGCGATGGAGGGGTTTAAGCGTCGCTGGCTTTCTTTGGTAAAAAGCTCATTTGCTATTGGGCTTTGTATTGGCCCGTTGTTACAATATATCTTCAGTTTATGTGTTGTTTTTATCCTAGTTTCGGCCTTTTTATGGATTTTGAGTTAGAGCCAGATATATTCCCCAAAGTGGTCTTATAAATTTATTTATTTGTCAAAATTCGATTATATGAGCCAACTATGAGAAATCTTTTTCTTCGTCATTTTTTTATCGATTCGTTTCTTCCCCCTCTATTACATCATTGTTCAAGAATTTTTATACGTTTTTTTATAAATGATAATTAATAGATTAAATTTAATTGCTTACATCACATATAATTATGGTAAACAGTTTCATAAATACTGATTTCACAATGCAATTCTCTTCATAAATACTTTTTTACAAGAAAAGAAAACATATAATTATAATAAAACCATATATATAATTATAAAATAAGATTTTGTTATAACAAGAAAATAAAACATATAATTATAATAAAATAGAATATAAAAAAATTGTGAGAAAATTAGTTATAAATTGATGTAATATTATTATCTTTAATGATATTTTAATTTATAATGGCATGAATGAATAATATGCAAAAAAAAATTAAGGAAAAAAATCCACATGGATAGAATTTATTAATTTATAAGGACACCCGGAGTATTAGCTAAAACAAAAAGTTGGATTTTTGGTTACATATATATATATATATATGATTTGTTTTATTTTATTAATCAATATAATCATCACACTTCTGATATACTTGTATTGTAACTTAGACTATGTTTACATCGTATTAACAATATTTGTTATAGTTGCTTTGTCTAGCTTAATTATTTTGCATCGCCTATCACCATTCGTACCTTAAAAAGATTTGTTGTTTTTGTATGATGGCAACGAGAGGGGGGGACAATCAGAATATACAAAAAGATGATCCAATAACAATAACATCTGGCAAATGAGAGACGGTTCAATGCACGTGATAATGTCTAATTGGAGTATATGACAAAGTCAACATGCTGACAATAATATAACAAACTTGACGAGCATTACCTGTCTATAAATATAGAACGAGACAAACCAAAAGTGATTTATCTCAATTTCCCAAATTATTAACTTCACAAGTCACAAGAAATAATAAAGAAAGACAACTAACCAATCTTTTAAATTACAACATAGTTATTCAGTATAAAAATGGCAAGATCACATACTCTAAAATAGGGATCTTCAGATTGAAAAAAAAAAAAAAAAAAAAAAAAAAGAGAAAAATAAATTAGATAAGCATGTATCACCAAACAACAAATATAAGCATGTTTAAATGCATATCGTTGCATTAATTTTACAATGCTACGTTGCATAAATTGACTTTTTTTCAAAAGTTGTGCGGCTAATATTAGATACATGTAAACTCAACGTAAATTTTCGGGCAGTATAAGTTACATAAGTTATCTAAAAGCTTTGAAGTTTGAATGATCTAATTAGCAAAACTAAAAAGATGAGACCATGAAATGGTTTAACCAAAAAATGTCTTAACTCTTCTTCTTTTTGTTTGTTGGATCCACCTCAAATCTTTTCTATGGGCTCGGCTGACGTCATCGACTGGGCCCTCTAATAAATGAATGGTGAGATAAAAAAAAACAAATTGCTTAATTATCACTAGAATTTTAGCATAGCAGTTAGCACATGAGAAAGTCCATGGGGTAAAATTTTGACCTAAACTAACGCTAACGTTAACTGTGTTGATTAACTCGTTCTGACGCACGTGTGTAAACTCGTAGTGGGCTTGTTCGTAATTACAATATTAACCCCGTTAATGATCAAAATTTGTTCGTATTCTAATTTTCTACATTTAGAAGCAAAACGAGAACACTGGTCTCTTCTACGTCAAGTTCAATTTAAATGGGTTTGTTTCCTATTTTTCATATAACAATTCCACGCAAATATGTTGTCAAAAAAAAAAATAGTACTCGGACGTAGTTCAAATTAATGCATAGTCTTACATTTATTTTACGATATTTTTATTAGTAAAAATGCATTAAATGAAATAAGTTATACAATACTGGTATGACAAACCAAAAAAAAAAAAAAATCAGTGATGAAACACACAATCATGTGCAACATTAGACTTGTGAACATAACGAAGCACTTTTAATTCCATCTCAGTTGGCATGTGACCTTGACTATCTGCTAAAAAATTGTAAGAATAGCTTAAAACTTTAAAATCATTGTTTAAATATTTGATAGTTAAATGATTCAATAATTGGACGTTGAAGTGATATTATATTAAAGATGTGAGAAAATAAAAAAGAAATTATTGTATTCGTGGGGCTGACTATTTCAGTAACTGTCGTATCAGTTTGAGATGAGAGGAAAAGGACTTATCTCGAGATGAAGAGATACCAGTTCAAGGATAATTCATATAAAATCAAATCTAATAATACAGGGATAACACTGTAATTACGCACGCGGTTACTTATAATTAAAACCACAAATAATAACTATGAGATCGGACGGCTGTAGACCTCCCTCTCTTGTAATCTCAACGGCTATGGTTTATTGCTTTCACCTTCTAGCATTAGAAAAACCTACTTTTTGTTTCCATTTTCGTCTTCTTTCTTGCTCGTTATTTTTTTTTCTCTTCGGTGTATAAATCTTGGGCCTTAGGGCAGAATAACTCGGAGGTCAGATCATTAATCGGTTTTTTTCTGGGTTTTCTCAGAAACCCTAGAACTCGATAGTAACTTCTTACTCACTCTACCTATCTCTCGATCTATCATGGAATCAGGCGAGGAAGTCAGTGAGGTACGAAGCTAGTTAAAAAGAGGAATCAGAGAGAATAATTTTTGTAAAGGAGAAAGATTCGTATTTTTAATTGAGGTAAGACTGATTTTTCCTTCTTTTTTTTCGTAGATGATTTGATTCAGTTAATAGTTTGATTGACATGGATTGATACTGATAGATTTTCCTTTTCTTTTTATATCATTTATGATGATTTATGTTTTGTTTCGTTTTGGAATCTGTTGATCTTCTTCTTTCTTATACTACACATAAACCTTTTTTTTGCTAAATAATTCAGGAAAATGAAATTTTCTCTCCTCCCAAACAGATCTGTAATCGAAAAAATCTATTGAAAGTCGTAAGGTCGCCATCATCTTGATTCTTGTTTGTAACCATTTCTTGTTTCCTCATATATTCAAAGAGATATTGCTTATAATTCACCATTGATCTTGTTTTTGTTTCACTATTCTATTACTCGCACGGAACATTTTGTATGCACGAATCACGATATCAATATTTTTTTTCTCTCAATGACTGTGACACGAAGCTTCCTCGATGCATTTACTTTCACGATCCCTATTTCTTATTCTCAAAAAAATAAACTTTTATTTAATCAAAGAAGTTGAATCTTTTCTTTTTCCAGGCTTTTGAAGAGAGACAAAAATGGCGTCTTCAGCCTCTCCATGCGCAGCTTGTAAATTCCTGAGGAGAAAATGCACACATGAATGTGTATTCGCTCCATATTTCCCACCAGACCAACCTCACAAATTCTCATACGTTCACAAAGTTTTCGGAGCAAGTAACGTCGCTAAGCTTCTCAACGAACTCGCCTCTAACCAAAGAGAAGACGCCGTTAACTCTCTTTTCTACGAAGCCGAAGCTCGACTTCGCGACCCGGTTTACGGTTGCGTCGGTTTAATCTCAATCCTTCAACATCGGCTTAAACAGCTTCAACACGATATTGAAAACGCCAAGAAAGAGCTCACTGCTTACGTTGGTCCTCAAGCTATGCTTCATATTCTCCAAACGCATCATCATCCTCAACCGCATTTTATGTCTCTACCACCGCAACCGCAGCGACCGTCTTCTTCTTCTTCAGCGTCTGTGCTGACTCAGCAACATCATCATAATTTGTTGCCAATGATGGCTATTCCAATTGGGCAACTGTACCATCAGCAACAGCAACAGATTTTCGAGGCGCAGCAATTAGCAGCGGTTAATGCGGTTGCGAGAGACCAACAGAATGAAATGTTTAGAGCGTATGGAGGAGGAGGAGGAAGTAATAGTCCACATCATCATCAAAACCCTCAAGTTGATATTTTGAGGTTTAATAATGCTTTTGACTCTGTACCGACAGGATCAGTTACAGTAACCGGGTTTAATCATTTAAGCTCCGGCGGTACAACCGTAACCGGAATGTCACCGTCTTTGGCTCTTGGTGGTAACTTTGTTGATAGTCCTCCGACTAATGATAATTATCATACGGATCAGCAATTACAGCATCACCAACATCAACAACAACATCATGAGGCTCAGTTATTCATACCTACACAATCTTCTCAACCGCTACCGCTTCAAACGCTGGAGACGCAGACGAATTCAGAGATGGAGGAGGGTAGAAGGAGTATTGGTTCATCTCGGTGATTAATAAAAAAAAAAAAAAGAGAGAAATAAAATAATAAAATAATACGGCCTTTGACCTTCTAGCTTGCTCAAAAACCTCAATTTCTCCTCAATTCAAGGTACGTGGGAATTTATATTTTCCTACCAATAATACTTAGGGTTCTGTTTTTATTTTCTCTGCATTTTGATCATTCTTTACGGTATATTACAGTTACAGTTGTACAGAGGAGGTTTTGCTTTATATATAACATTTAATGATAAAGCCCTGTCATTTCTTCAATAACTCTTATAGTTCTTCCAGTCTTAGATCCCATATTTTTAAACTTCCCTTTTGTTGGATTCTCTGAACAATAATATGCATTAACTAACCTAGTTGTTAACAAAAAAAAAAAAAGTTTTTAAATTCATGGAGGGTCACATCACTTCACCGATTCTTGCTCTTAGACTAGTGTGATGATATGGTAGTAATTTACGATATAAATTACCTTTCCTCCACCTAATAGAGATCATTTGTGTAGCTTAAGGGTCTAAGATTTGCTTACACCTTTCTGTCTGGAAATCTTTTAAGTGTTGTCTCGTTATATAAACTTTAATAATCCATATATTAGCTTCAATCACATCGATCAACTTCTTGCAGTTGGAAACTCTGACTTTGATAAAGGCATTACGGCACAAACGAGTTTTTCTTCCTTTCTAATTTTGTCGCACGTCCAACAGCGAAAAGACACTCAACGTGTAAAAGTCAAACGACACACAAAAAAGTCAGCGATATTTGGTTGATTTTGAGTTTTGGTGAAGAGTATAACCTAAAGGCTCGTATCAAATTGAACAAAAGATCTCCACTCCATGTCTTCCCCTCTCGTTTTTCAGTACGGAAAGATATACTATTTTACACTTTTCTTGAATTTTTTTTTATTTTTGATTTTTGACATTTCTTCTGGTTTTGAGTAAAAAATGAGAATATTAATGTTTTGTGATGCAATTCTCTTTGTAAATTAGATGCTACGAGCAGGGTCACGTGGCCTAGTGGTTTATCACGATGTCAAACCGAACTATGGAATGAGCCATCTTTGTGTTTCCCCGTATTTATATGTTCTATTTCTGAAATTATGAGATTCCTTTTTAGCTTTGCTTAGATGGGTTAATAGTTTACTCTCTTTTTCCCCCCTTTTTACAAGTGATACCTTGGAGTTTTTACACGGTTATTATCATTATAATATGCATATTCATTTTGAGCATTGTGTTTGTTATATTCATTTATTTTTGCAGTAATTAAACTAAGGGTGAGGAAGAAATAAGATAAAGTAAATGAAACGAAGAAAAAGAATAAAGTTTTAGTAATTATTATGATAATGACTGCAAAAAAATTCACCAACATTTTTATTGAAAGAGTGTGTTATACACTTATTATACTTATAGACAAACGCATAAAATAATCATCAAGTAGATGAAAGCTAAAGAAGTATTAAGTGTGAATTGAATGCTTGGCAATTAAGATTGTGTTGGATCATTTATTAACACTCTTTGACCACTCATCAATTTAATTTTGGCTGGTCTCTTCCGTAGCCATTTCCTCTTCAATACTAGTACTAACATTTATGTTTATATATATATATACTTTAAAACTCAGAATAATATGATCTATTTCTCACTTCTTCACTTGGGTAAAAGTAATATATAACCAAATCAATAGCGGCTGCAAAACACTTACAAACACAATATATAGTCAGACAAATCTTAAAGTATTAATTAACTTCCATTCACTTACCCTTTTGACCATAGCATGCATGATCATATAAATGGGTAGAGATATGTGTGTGTGAGAGCTGTAGATATTTTTACCTGATGGTTCATGAGAAACATGGATACTTAATGTTCATGTGCATGTGCATGTGCATATAATAGTATACTAATCTCACCAGTAGGATGCTTAGTATAGCAATAAAGAGAAGGTGGTGAAATTGATGAGCATCGGTCATTAAATTAAGCAATGACCCATTAATTGCGCACTTACCCATAAACCCCATTCACTCCTTTTTATTAACTTAATTAAATTATATATATACATCTCTCCCTATCTCTAAAACTAGTCACTAGTGTACCTTTGGTTCTCTTATTAAATTAAATGGCTCGTGTCGCAAGTATATTTTTTAAAAGGTCAATCCAACAACCAATTTTAATACGACCGTCCTTAGAGAATTATAATTGAATAGTATCTATATTTATGGACCGACAAAATTAATAAGCTAAAGTTTTGACTACATGTCATGCTACAACTAGGATGGTGTTCTGTGATATATTTAAAGGCCCACATAATTTTTATATAACAAGCGGAGGCCCATCAAACCTTTTTTGTAAGTTAAATTAATAAACAATTATATAGAAGTCAAGCTCCGTTCCGTTTGGCAGTCAGTATCTACGTTTTAACGCTAACGGCATAATGCTACAGAATATTCTTTCATCACATGGCCGCTTGTTCAATACGTGACTTTCTTCTGTTTCCTTCTGAACTAAGGTTTTCTTATTTTCTCCACAAACTAATTTTCTTTTTTTTAGAATATCCTGTCACCAAAAAAATATCTCCCCTTTCTTTTCTTTTTAATGTTCTGTTTTTAATTATCACTATGTATTTTTTTTTTATTTTGTTTGTTTGATGTCAGTTCTGTTAACTTAGTTTGATACACAGTTTAAAAAGGAAACAAAAAAGAAATCGAAATGGATAAATACAGAGAATTTAGAGAGAAAAAGGTTGTTGTTTTTAGCCGACAAGGACGAGTGAAGTCGCGTTTTTTTCTTTTTCACTTTATTATCTATTTTTAAATTTGTTGGGGTTATAGTTTCTTCAGAAGCAACATCAATCATCAAAACGCGGCGGCTCATGTCGTATCAACCAACAGAACGTTGTCGTTTTTCGGATTATCCTTATCCCTTGAGGCGACCAATAATTGCCTTTATTGTTTTTTTCCTGCTTCTTTCCTTCTTCCTCCTCTCTCATTCGCTCTTGACTCTTCTATTTTCTTCCTCTTGGAGATTATTTTTTCCTTTCGCGAAGCTTCCTCTCGCTAGATTCCACCGCCAACAGAGTATATTCGTGGGCGATTCAAATTTGGGCCTCTGATGTGATCGGCGAAATAGAGGAAGGCAGAGATGGATCGAGCACCCGTGACCACTGGACCGATGGATATGCCGATTATGCACGACAGTGATCGATACGACTTCGTTAAGGATATTGGGTCGGGTAATTTCGGAGTGGCTCGGCTCATGAGGGATAAAGTCACAAAGGAGCTTGTTGCTGTTAAGTACATCGAGAGAGGAGATAAGGTTTTATTATTATTATTATTTTTTTAAAAAAAAAAATCTCTTCTTTTCGTTTTTCTATATTTGGAAGTTGATGCTTTTTATTTACTTCATTGATCTTTATAGTTTCCACTTTCCAGATTTAGTGGTTCTGTTACTTGTTGTATCTAGCATTCTTGGATTTACGATTTCGCGCTTTATTTTACCGCTGCTTTTGTAGGGTATGCTAATTGTTCATCTTTTCAAGTTATTATCACTTGATGATGATTATTATGGCCTTGAGTTGTGTCTTCGAAATTAAAGATATGAATTTCCTAATTTTAAACACTTCGAGAATGATAGGGATCAGCTTGGAATATTGTTTTTGATGAGTTTTGGCTGTTCTGGTTTTGTTAATTATCGTAGACGTTTGGATTGTGTCTGAGTTCTAACTATGGTGTGATCGGTTACGAGTTTCAGATTGATGAAAATGTTCATAGGGAAATCATAAACCACAGGTCACTAAGGCATCCTAATATTGTCAGATTTAAAGAGGTAAATTCAACACCTTTCACTTCTTATCTATGAAAATTACAAGCCAGTGTGGTTTTAGACCCTTTACACACGGTTTCTTGTAACTGGGGATAGGTCATTTTAACACCAACTCATTTGGCTATCATAATGGAATATGCGTCTGGTGGTGAACTTTATGAGCGGATTTGCAATGCTGGACAATTTAGCGAGGATGAGGTTTGCATTCCTGTTAAAGCTTGATTCTCTAATTCCTGTTTAAGGCGTCTCTGTTTTTTTTTTCTTAACTTTTTTTTTTATTTCAGGCTCGATTCTTCTTTCAGCAGCTTATATCTGGAGTCAGCTATTGTCATGCGATGGTATGTAGAGAAAATGCTCATTGAGCTCAAGGACACATGTTTTATTTATGTCAAATGTTACTCTTGTTTATTCATGTTTTGGGCTTCTTCATGAAGCAAATTTGCCATCGTGACCTGAAGCTGGAGAATACACTATTGGACGGAAGTCCTGCACCTCGATTAAAAATTTGTGATTTTGGATATTCCAAGGTAGTGTTGCTCAAAAAGTTTTTGCCTTCTTCAATTCTGTGTTTAAGGTGACATGTGTTTGCTTATGTATTTTTCTTTGGCAGTCATCTGTTCTTCATTCACAACCAAAGTCAACTGTTGGCACTCCTGCTTACATTGCACCAGAGGTGCTACTTCGTCAGGAATATGACGGCAAGGTAAGAGCTATCTAAAGGTATTCCTCTGTTATTTTTCTCCATGGATGATTTATCAATTATCTAGTGCTACAATACCAGATTGCAGATGTATGGTCGTGCGGTGTAACCTTATACGTCATGTTGGTTGGAGCTTATCCATTCGAAGACCCAGAAGAGCCAAGAGACTATCGAAAGACAATACAGGTAACAAGCGTAAAGATGATTGTTTCTTTGATTACCTCTTGATTATATTCTTAATCCTCTGTATGATTATAAAACCCAGAGAATCCTTAGCGTTAAATACGCAATCCCTGAAGACATACGGATTTCACCTGAATGCTGTCATCTAATTTCAAGAATCTTCGTCGCTGATCCGGCTACCGTAAGTCATTTCTTTAACTCATCTCTAATCTTTAACCATCAGACGAAAATTACATCTTTGATGTTTGTTGTTGTACAGAGGATTAGCATTCCAGAGATCAAAACCCATGATTGGTTCTTAAAGAATCTTCCAGCTGATCTAATGGACGAAAGCAACACTGGAAGCCAGTTTCAAGAGCCTGAACAACCAATGCAAAGCCTTGACACAATCATGCAAATCATCTCTGAAGCCACAATTCCCGCTGTTCGAAACCGTTGTCTAGACGATTTCATGACAGACAATCTTGATCTTGATGATGACATGGATGACTTTGATTCCGAGTCTGAAATCGACATTGACAGTAGCGGAGAGATAGTTTATGCTCTGTAATAGAAAAGCTGTTTTTATGACCAAAAACATTTGTCTTATCTGTTTCTTCAAGACCAGTGTCCGATCCTCTGGTTTTCTATATCTTGCCATTTTTGTATTGGGCTCATTGTCTGTTTGTTTGTCGTCTTTTATTTTTCTTGTATGCAATGTAAAATATCATATATATATATACATATATTTTATAATGTTACAAACTTGCAAGACATAACAAACACGAAGCAAACTGATATCAGAACAGTTGAAGCAAGTTGAGGTTATGCTCTGTTTCCTCTTCTGTGATAGTCAGATTCTTCATTTTCGGTTTGAATCTTTCCCATAAGAATACAGTCCCTTCGTCACATTTCACCTCCAGATTCTCTAGATCCTTCACCGAATCTGGCAATTCGCATCGAAAACAATCTCTCATGGAAATCTTCTTCAGTTTCTGCAACTTTCCAATCTCTAGAGGCAACTTTTTCAATTGGAAACATCCAGAAACATCTAGAAACCGCAAATTGCTGAGTATCTCGATCGTTTCAGGAAGCTCAAAGAGATTGCTACAAGAACTCAGTCTCAGCATTTCAAGGTTCCTCAAGTTGCATATAGCTTCTAAGAGTCTGCAAAACTTGTTACAATTCGTGATGCTAAGCTTCTTCAATGAAACAACTTGAGAGACCCAATGTGGTAATTCGACAAGATTGTAACAATAATCAATTTCGATTTCTTGTAAACTCTGTAGAGTTTCAGAAACATCAAATTCTGACTCGTAGAAAACTTCATCGAAATGACACAACCAAAGAGATAGCTTCTCAAGACTATTGAGCTGAAATTTAGGAATGTCAAGCAAAGTTATCGAAGCTTTCTCGAATCTGATCCGTCTCAGGTTAGGCAACGAGCTGAGACACGATAAATTGGTTAACTTTGTAGGTTCAAGACTGTGATTCATGATCATGACAACTTTCAGTTTCTTCATTGTAGCAATGAAATTTGGAAATGCATAGTTTGATGAAGAGAGATTAAGAACTAAAACTTCAACATTTGGACAATCCATTTCAACCCAACATGATGTAAATGAATCATCTGTAAGCAAAAAAAAAAAAAAAGAAAGGTCAATCACATCAAGTTATAGAATATTATTAAAGAGTGTGTGAAAACAGAGTAAAGAAATAATCGTATTACCAGTAGAGATAGACAATAGAGAGGCGTTCAAAATAACAGGCTGTTTTAGATTTGAACACCAGTTTGGAAATTTGTTCTCTTTTATATCCAAGTTTAATCTTTTCCTTTGGAGGATCGAAACCGAGTCCTTTTCGCATTGATGTATAGCAAATTCTCTCAAGACGTCGTCTTGTTTCACCAAGAACTCATTGAAGAAACCATCTTCATACTCATTTTTCCTGATACTAAAGCATATATAAAACTGATAATTAAGAGGAAAAGATAAACTTTTAAGGAAAAATCAATTAATAATAGGCGAAACTATTTTGGGTATTGAACCTAGTTTCAACAAATATAGCAAGATCAAGAATCGGTATAGATGAATAGAAGTAACATACCCAAGAGAGACAAGCCTTGTTGCAAGAAAAAAAAACATACCCAAGAGGAAGAAGTTTAAGAAGATTGTGGGAGGCAAGATCTTGGAGGTAATTCATGCAGATGATATTCTCTTTACCGTATAATCCAAACCATAAGTCAATTATTGTGGAAGCAATTATCTTCTGGTCTTTAAGAAACGAGCCCATGTCCAAGAAACACTCTCTAAGATTGTGGTTCAAGGCATCGAAACTTTGGATCGAATCCATAATGGTTCCTCTGAATGAAGAGGAGTTTTTTGAATGCAGAAAAAGGGAAATTTTACAGATATTGTCTCTTTTGACTGACTGTTTATTTTTATAATACAGACTCTTTATTTTTATGATAGAGACTTTATTTTTTTTATAATAGAGACTCTTCATAAATTCCAGATGTATCATTTCTAGCGAAAAAGTCACGCGCTCCTAAAATAGGAGTTGAGTAGAAAAGGTAAATGGTAACTTGACACCTACGGAAAAGGCAGAAACGTCTCTGGGCAAAGAAGGGTCAAAAATGTTTATTGGTTGAATTAAAAAAAATATGACAATAAGTAATAATCAAAGAACGAAGTCAATAGATGATTTTTGCAAAATCAGTGGATGAGTAAATTAATTGAATAAGTTATAATGATTTTGCAGGAAAATGCAAAAAAAAAATAAACAAAACAAAAAAAATTACATGAGAGATTTTCTTGTATCTAGCTGGCTAGCTGTTCTTTTCAATTGGCTGATTCAGTATTTAAAATTTTACTATGATTATAATCTTAGAATACAATAAAAAATGATGAATATTACTAAAACTAATTGTAGTTTTGTAAAAACTGATGGCAAATTATTCAAGTTTATTGAATTTAGACAAGGATATAACGATTGAGTACTGTTGAATGTCTTTCAAAAAGATTGACGTACGTGACGTACAACGGTACACAAAATTTTATATATCTTTTTGTTGTTGAATAGAGGAAATACTTATTTCAGCATCATATCCAAACTATCAGCAAAATTTTAAATCCAATCAAGTGATCTAATAGCTGTTGCAAAGGAATCAACGATTTATTAGATGTAACATTTAGACGAATATATTAGAAAAATCAACAAAAAAAACGAAATATTGAAACTAACTCTTAGTGTGAAAGTAGATTTATAAAGCTGATGAAAATTCAAAAAAAAAAAACACTAACCAAATATGTAATGTAAATGGTTTTATTAATAAAAAAAGAAGAAGCATATAGCATTGCTTCTATTTACACTCGGACGATGGGAATAACAACATTACAAGACACACATACAAGCAATGAAAATGTTGTTTCACTCACAAGTCACAACTTAAAACATTTGAAGCAAGTTCAGGTTAATTGTGCTCTGTTTCCTCCTGTTGAACTCTTAAGTTTCTCATTTCTGGCTTCAACAGTTCCCACAAGAATGCAGTTTCTTCATCGCATTTCACCATAAGACTCGGTAGATTCCTCACTGAAAACGGCAATTCGCATATCGAACACTTCCTCATTGAGATCTTCCTCAGCTTATGCAGTCTCCCAATCTCTAGAGGTAACTTTCTCAATCCTAAGCAATGAGAAATATCCAGAAACTGCAAGTTTCCGAGTCTTATAATAGTTTCAGGAAGCTCGGAGAGATTAATACAAGAACACAACCTCAAGACTTTCAACTTACTCAAGTTGCCTATAGCTTCAGGAATTATAGAGAGCTTATCACAGTTTGTGATGCTAAGTGTCTCCAATGAAACGGCTTCAGAGATCCAGTAAGGTAACTCATCGAAATCATAACAATAATCTATGTCAATCTCTTGTAAACTAGATAGAGCTTTAGAGACATCTATGTCATAAGAGACCTCACAGAAACAACACATGAACAAAGACAGCTGTTTGAGACTTGCGAGTTGCAATTGGAGAATGTCCTGAAAAGTGATTGAAACTTTCTCTAGTCTGATCCGTTTCAGTTTCGGTAACGAGCTGAGACACGACAAGTTGGTCAATTTTACAGGATCATGACCTTGATTTAGGATAATCACAACCTTGAGTTTCTTCATTGTAGCAATGAAGCTTGGTAATGCATAGTTTGATGAAGAGAGAATAAGAACTAAAGCCTTAACATAGGGGAACTGGAATAAATCCATTTCCACCCAAGTCGATGGGAACAAATCATCTGTAACAAACAGAAAAGAACCGAGCATAGTGAGTTTGTAGAAACAGTGGATATAATCTGTGCGTTCAATTTTCCTTTAACAAGAAACGAACCTGAAAGCATTACTGTAGAGATAGACAAGAAGCGGGCATTAAAAATAGACTCCCTTTGATTCAAACAGATTGTTTCAAGATTGCTTGTAGATTGATTCAAACAAATTGCTTCTAGAGGATTGTTATTTAGTTGCATCACCAAATTGAGTTTTTTTCTTTCCAGGGGTGCTGCCAATCCGCTTTGATACATAGCCAGCTCCCTAAGGACATCATGTTGAGTGACTAAGAACTCATTGTAGAAACCATCTTCGTGCTCATTTCTCCTGGTAAAAGCAAATAAACAAGATCATCAAAATGGGATATGGCAAGAAGAGGTGGCAAAGACACAATAAGTACAACAACATACCCGAGAGGAATAAGTTTAAGCAGATTCTGGGAAGCAAGTTCATTGAGGTATTTCATGTAAACGAAACTAGTACTATTACTAGTACCGTTACCGTATAGTTCCAGCCATAAGTCAATTAATACCGAAGCCCGTATCTTTTGGTCCTTGAGAAATGAACCCATGTCCATGAAACACTCTTTAAGATGGGGTTTCATGTCATTGAAGCTAGGCTTCAGACTTTCTAGCACACTAGGCTGATGACTATCGAGTATTGTTTCCCATTCAGACCAGCTTTCCACCTGACCTTTCCATATATAGTGTAGTTTTCCTTTAAGTGAAAGGCCAACTACTTCAATTACGAGTGGTAATCCTTTGCAACGTTTCAATAGCTGAAAAAGAACAGGATGAATCTAGTATATCCCAACACCCAGGACAATCGAAGCTTAAAACTTTTAAGGGTAAGGAATCTAGAATCAGAATTTCGTAATTATTATGATTTCATATATAGATGAAGCGACCGAGATACCTTTTGGACAAGATCTTCATACTCAGCTTCAGACACGCCATAAGATCGCGGTGCAAATTTAACGAGAAGGGCCTTGGCATCTTTGTCTTCCAAAGGTTTCAAATGATAAGTGTAATGGAAATCCGGCAAGTCAAATTGAGATGTCACCAAGATCTTATAATCCGGTATGTCATTCCGAAAATTCTTAAGTAAAGACTCTGCTCCATGCCACACATCATCCAACACCAACAATATTGGACCGTCTTCTCTGAGTTTCTCAAGCAGTTTTCTTAAGCCAATAGTTGCCTGAGAATCATTGTCAAACGTAAATGGATAGTAACCATTGTGCTGGAGTAGATTCTGTACTATGACCCTAAAATTAGGAGCACTTGAGACAACATTAAAGAAGATATGCTTGAACTTCCCTGCCAATGGAAACACTATATGATGAGAAACAACAAGATATAAAATTCTAGGTGTAGAGATGGGAACTTTTAAAACTCAAAAGCACATATATATATATACCTTTGATCTCTTGGTCGTGGCAAAGCTGAGTAACGAGCGTGGTCTTGCCGCATCCGGGAGGTGCGGACACCAGAAGACTGTCCACGGAATCACTAAGGAGCTTCTTCTTTAGTTTCATCAATGGCAGGTCCAATCCAACAGAAACCTTATCAAGCTTGCTAACCGAACAAAGATCCTTAAAAACGAGCTTATTATTATTACTAGACTGCAATTGGTAATTTAATAGAATAAGCTGTAGATCAATCTGACAAAACTCAAACATCTTCTTATTAATTTTGTCAACTTTTCTTTTATAATAAGATTTTAAGAACCAATTCCACCGCGAGACGCCTAAACATTTGTGAACCACTACACCAGCTCTCTCGATCGTATCCTTGACATCCTTTAGTTCCTCAACATCTTGCGACCAATCGATCTTTGCGATGATCGGAAGCAATCTCTCCATCGTTGATGCGAGCTCCTTAGACACTGCTTTAAATGCCAACAGCTTCTTAGCCTCTGCAATCACGAGTTTCAAGAGCTTAGCGGCTCCAACTCCACCAGAGATACATATTACCATTTCAGTCGCCTTGTTTCTCTTCTTTCAGGTACTCAAAGTCTATGTTTAGAAAATGATCACGACAAGGAAGACAAAATCAAAAGCTTTTGCTTATTTTGAAAGCAATCCCCTTGTCGTTCGTTGACTTCCTTTGCCGCCCAATTACCTGGAAATTGCGTTTGCGTCTTCTTTTGGCGTTTCCATATCGTCAAATTCAGGCATCTCTCAAATGTCACCCGTATCCTTGGCCAAGTCTGGATTTAGTGTCTCCACACACAGGACAATCGAAGCTTAAAACTTGAAGGTAAAACCTAGAATCAGAAACTAATACCTTGTGGAGAAGATCTTCAAACTCATCTGGATTTGTGTGATGAGGCAGTGGCGATGCCAACTGAATGAGAAAGTTCTTGGCATCTTTATTTTCCAAAGGTTTCAGATGAAAAGTGGGACCAAAACTCGGAAAACTCAAACCGAGAAGTCACCAAAATCTTAAAACCTTGTACGTTAATCCCCACCACACATCATCCAACACCAACAAGATACCATTTCCTTTGCAAATTTCTTAAGCCATTAGCTGCTTGAGAATCGTTGTCAAATGTAAGGTTTTTGTAACCGTTGTGCTGGAGTAAATGCTGTACTATGACCCTCAAGTTAGGGGTACTTGACACAACGCTATAAAGACATGCTTGAACTTTCCTGCCAATGGAAACATTATGAACAACAAATCAGGTGTAAAAGAAAGACACTAAAAGACTTAGATGTATACGTTTGATGTCTTGGTCGTCGCAAAGCTGAATAACGAGCGTGGTCTTCTTTCCCCCCAGTTGCCGCGCAATCACCTAGAAACTGCGTGTGCGTTTGTGTTTACGTTCGCGTTGGCGTCTACGTATGCGTCTGGCCTTTCTGAGTTAACAACCCTCCCCGTCCCGTCGTCGTTTATGTACCCACACGCGCGCGTACGTGCCAACGTATGCCTCTCTTAATTTTAGGCCATCATTTAAACCGGCCCACTCAACTAAACTTTATACTTCTTTGAGCCCATCAAACATTATAGGGATGCGTTTTTTTTTTGTCAACACAAAAAATACGTAATTTAATAATGCTCATAATTTGAAACACTACAAGACAATAAGAGGCATAACATGTGACTGTCCATTATCGTGAGAGCTTCCACATGTCGGAATACTTGTTTAACACTTGATTAATCTAGTATGTGATTAAGAAACAAGAAGAAAAAACAATCAAAATTAGTGGTTGATATTTTTAATTAAATCAATTATGCTTAATCAACTACTCCCCACATGTTTCCTATTTTGTCCTGGTAGTCTCATCATTATGCTGCTTAAATACGATTTCTTTCACTGTCTTTTTGGTTGACTCGTTTCTTACGTATTGTTTTTTTAACACTATTTTTAACACTATTCTTACGTATTGTTCACCGAGTCAACGATCAAATCTCGCTATAGCTACATTATAGTTTGAGTGTACATAAGTGAATGTAAGTAATTGTCTCAATGATCTAACTATACATCCTTTTATAAAACAATGGAGTTGCATTATGTGATCTGCATGCATAGAGTTGGAGCCCATGCATGGACCTTTGATATATACGTCATTTAATTTAGATATTGAATATATACATTTTTTAATCCATTTAACGTATACATTATATATTTCAGTTTTTGGATAAATATTATTTAAATATTTTCTATAGTGATAAAGAATAGTAACAATTTTTATATACTAAAAAAATATATAAGCGGTCAGTCGGTGGACGGTGGACCATATTTCCCAAGCGCGAGTTTTAAAACTTGAAATGTATTAAAAAATTATCTTTAATCAGAATTGCAGTAAATCAGCATACTATATAGACAGTTTCTCTTTTGTCATAAAAGATAATAATTTACTCATCTATTTCAAAATATTCATAATCGTATTGCAGAAACTAGAAATTTCGTTTTATGATTGGTACCAACAAAAGAAAAGCTTCCATGGCCATGAACATAAAGGAAACTGCAAAAGGGTGAATCTAATCAGCGGCGATAAATTAGGACAACTGTAAATCTTTAATCTACAAAAGATAATTTTTAAGCAGAATACTATAATATTTTTTTTGAAACTAATCTACATTTTTACTGTGCTATAAAATACTAAATGCTCATTTATTCCTTAACCAAAATTCTTAAAATTTTCTTAAAATTTAACGATTGAAGTAATTTTAATTTTGTCCACTTGACAGGTCCAACAAATAGTCGAATAATAAAAAGCTAAGCTTTGGCTGGAAGCAATAATCATAATCAAAACGCGTGAAGCCATTCAATTCCGTTGTCACCGCGTTATCCACTATCCTTTTTTCACATTAATAACTTTATTGTATTATTTGCCTCAATAATATAAACTAATAATAAAAACAAAAAGTATATTTTACAGCAAACATACCAAACCAACCAGCAATTCAATTTAAGTATGTGTCCAAAATTTAAGGGTGTAAAAAGTTATTGATTTATGAAGAGTTGAATTTAATTTCTTTGACCAAACGAAAAATTATAATCTCGAGATCTTCACTGTCATTGATTGGAACCACCTCTGTTACTTTTTCCTCTCACTTGCGTATGTTACCCTCAACTTTCGCTATTTAATTGCATTTTTATCGATCAAAGTCCCTTCATTTCTCAAACCCATTTTAGGAGAAGAGTTTTCGAGCTGTCTTCAGTCTCCTGTCTGCATCATTCTTGTAGAAAGCCATGAAAATGGCAAGAGGAAAAGCAACATCTTTGCTTCATCTTGTTCTTGGAGCTTTAACTTTGTTGAGCAGTTTGGTGTCAGTGAAAGGAGAAAGCCCTTACAAGTTTTATACTTGGACTGTGACTTATGGCATTATCTCTCCTCTTGGTGTTCCTCAACAGGTACAAAGTACACAACAACAGTTTATACTTGTGGACAGTCTGAGATCCATTTTTTGTTTGATGCTCAGACTTTTTTTTAACTCTTCATTGATGTTTTGTTTGTTTTTTTTCCTTGTTTAGGTTATTCTGATCAATGGTCAGTTTCCTGGTCCAAAGCTTGATGTTGTGACTAATGACAACATCATCCTTAACCTCATCAACAAACTTGACCAACCTTTCCTCTTGACCTGGTAATTTTATATTTGTGATTTCATAAACCTCTAAAGATTTGAAGTTTTTCCAATTTCACATGCTTCCCAAATGAGAGATCCTCTGTTTTATTTAATCCAGTTGATTAATGTGATCAGCATATAGATTTGGGGATTAAGGTTCTACTAATCCTCTGAAAGGTTTGATCTTTAGAGTTCAAACGCGAAAAGCTGAAAACTTTTATCGATCAGTTTAGACTTATATGCTGATTGGGTCATACTCGAAATGGGTTTTGATATTTATTTTCAATGTTTGTGATTCAGGAATGGAATCAAGCAGAGGAAGAACTCATGGCAAGATGGTGTTTTGGGCACAAACTGTCCAATCCCACCAAACTCAAACTTCACGTATAAATTCCAAACCAAAGATCAGATCGGAACTTACAGTTACTTTCCTTCCACCGCTTTTCACAAAGCCGCCGGTGGATTCGGAGCTATCAACGTCTATGCAAGACCTAGAATCCCAATCCCTTACCCCCTCCCAGTCGCAGATTTCACTTTACTCATTGGTGATTGGTTTAAAACCAACCACAAAACGCTCCAACAGCGTTTGGATTCTGGTGGGACTCTTCCATTTCCAGACGGAATTCTCATAAATGGACAGACCCAACCTACATTTACAGGCGACCAAGGTGAGATTTGGATTCGTCAGCTTTCCACACACACAAAAAAAAACTGTTTCTTTGAGTGAATTCTGGTGTTTTACTTTCTGTCTCTGTATGGTTTTTAAATCTTTCAGGGAAGACTTACATGTTCAGAATCTCCAATGTTGGGTTATCAAGCTCTCTCAATTTCAGAATCCAAGGACATACAATGAAAGTAGTCGAAGTTGAAGGCTCTCATGTAATTCAAAACGATTATGATTCTCTTGACATTCATGTTGGCCAGTCTCTAGCTGTTCTTGTGACCTTAAACCAGTCTCCTAAAGACTATTACATCGTTGCAAGCACCCGGTTCCTAAGGAGCAAGCTTTCTGTTACTGGTCTCTTGCGTTATTCTAACTCCCGCGTCCCAGCTTCTGGTGATCTTCCCCCTCTCCCGCCTGGAGAGCTTGTTTGGTCCATGAGACAAGCCAGAACATTCAAGTAAAACGAGCAATTACGTATGAAGAAGGTTAAAACGTTTAGTGCCAAAGGATTAGTTCATTGATTGTGTTTCTTTTTGGAATTTCAGGTGGAACTTAACAGCAAATGCAGCTAGACCAAACCCTCAAGGATCTTTCCACTATGGAAAAATCACACCAACCAAGTCATTTGTTTTCTCAAATTCAGCTCCTTTGATTAACGGGAAGCAACGCTATGCAGTAAACGGCGTCTCTTACGTGAACTCAGAGACGCCTCCAAAACTCGCTGACCACTTCAACATCGCCGGAGTTTACAGCACAAATGCCATTCAGAGCGTCCCCTCTAACTCTCCTGCAACTGTTGCGACATCAGTTGTTCAAGCATCTCTCCATGATTTCCTTGAAATTGTGTTTCAGAACAACGAGAAATCAATGCAGTCTTGGCACCTTGACGGTTATGACTTCTGGGTCGTTGGGTGAGTCTTCCTTCTTCTTCTTGCATCATGCTTGTGCTTTTTGACTCCAAGTCAGATTTTCTAACTGCTTCTTTGTTATGACACCTAGATTTGGTTCTGGACAGTGGACACCTGCAAAGCGACCACTTTACAATCTTGCTGACGCTCTTACCAGACACACAACTCAGGTGAGAATTTCGAAATGGAACTGATGAATCAATGGAAAAATATGTCGGAAACTTTGGTATGTTTATTCTGTTATTGGGTACTAAAATGCAGGTGTATCCAAACTCTTGGACAGCAATCTTGGTGTCTTTGGACAATCAAGGAATGTGGAATATGAGATCGGCGATATGGGAAAGACAATATTCGGGACAGCAGTTTTATCTCAAAGTATGGGATCCAGTGCAGAGTCTTGCCAATGAATACAATCCTCCTGATAATCTTCTTCTCTGTGGCAAAGCTATTGGAAGACACCTTTAGAGAGATCAGCTTCCTTCATCTGGTCTTTATTTAAAGATTCATTTGTTTTGAGGTTTTTTCAAATCAAGGTTTTTGGTTTTGTTCTTTTTGGTCATGAGAGTATGGCTGGTCACGTGATGGTATATTCACATTTGTAGTGGTATACACAGGAAGAGAGAAGTTAATGTCTTTAGTAGGTTACTTCTTCAGATTGGAGTTTCAAATTAATATTTTGTATCATTCCAGTCAACTTGTTCTTTCTTTCTAATCCAAATATCTTTATTATTACTATAATTGGAGAGGTTATTCAACTTAACTTTTCCGATAGATGTTAAAAATCTCGCAAAATCTCATATATGATTTGACATTGAATAATGCTATATGAGGACTTGACCACTGTGGATGATATATTTTCTTTTATAAATATGTTATAAGAGTATGTATGATACAACAACAACAACAACAAAAAGATAGTGTTGTTTATATAAATTATTTTCAGACAATTCACAACACTAATGCAAATACTAGACATCTTTTCAAATGAAAGTGATTTTGCAGTAAGCAATCAAACAACTTTGCAGTTTGCAAGGAGAAATGTTTTTTTTTAATATAAATAAATTGTCACTTTGGCAGATCGTGGGCCGAATTAAGCCCAATAGGAGAGATCCATTCCTAAAATAGTAACATAGAGCTTTGAAAAGAAAGTTAACTAAAAAGTTTTGGGTGGAGACGGTTTTGCCCATATCAAAACGGCAAGAAAAGAAAAAGAACAAAAAAAAAGGTTACAGTTTCTTCTAAGTTTCGACGATCAGAAATCTCTGCAATCACTGCTTCTTCTCGAAGAATCGGAATTTCGGCTACTCGATTTTTTTTTCTTGGGTGAAATATGAATTGCGAAGTTTGTCAGCTGAAGGAACTGGTAACAAAATTTCGTTCCTCTTCTTTGCTAAATCAGTCCAATTTTTAGTCATCGAGTCGAGTTTCTATTTCGGGATTTGTTCGGTCTTTTATCGGTGTTTGATTCCTGGGATTTTCTTTTTTTTCCCGCAGGAAGTGGAATCCTTCGAGATACGCGAGGTTCTGCGCTGTAAGTTTCTGATAGCTCCAAGCTTTGTGTTTGGTATATAGGAAGTAGGTTTGATTCATGTGCGTCTGGGCTCAATTAACTGGATATAAGGTCAGATCAAATCATATTTCAGTTTTGAGTTTTTGAGATTCGGATCCTAGATCAGGTATTTCTCAGGCTTAAACATGAAGACAGTGATCAGATTGTGGAGTTGTGAAGATCATTAATGCTATCTTGTTCTTCCTGCACTTTGATTTGACAAGGTTCAGTTTGATGCAGGCATTCTACATACTATTGTCTTCCACCGAGCTCTTGGTCTAATCCGCCCGAAAGATATTGATTTGGAGCTTTTTGAGATCACATACGTAAGATTGAATATCTTTCTCCTCCATGGTTTTGTTACAAGTTTAACTTATGCTTCTACGTCCTTGATTAATTCTTTTTTTGATATTCGTGGCTCCAAATGGTGACTATGCTTTCATTTTGATATTGTTGGGTTTTTTTTCCTTTTCCCCGTGTGTCACAGGTACAATGTGGTGAAATAGAAGTGGAAAAGAAAATTGATGACATGATTGAGCATTTCATAGGCTGGATTGAGAAACACCCCAACAAGAAAACTCAGGTATATTAATTCCATTTTTCAATTTTCATTGACACTGTTATCGGTTGACTTCCATCATAGTACTTATATTTCAGTTCCATACTTGCTCCAGCAAGTTTTGGACGTTCTTACAGCATTTACGGGTTATGAGTTTGTCTAATATTTTTTCATTGTCTCTAATTCTTTGTGGCTGTTAAATTATCTCTTGTTTTTTTTCTCATTGCCAAGATATGTCTATCGTTTTATGAAGTCAAAAGCAAACAGCCATCTTGGTTCACTAATAGAATTGAACGGTCGTGCTGGGAACAATGGTACATCAATCTGAATGTGCTTCAGCCGACTAAATCCCCTATCGGAAAATCCCACCACTCTAAACTAGTTATGGACCCTGGAGGTAAGATTTGATGAATTTACTCCTTTCATATCCACAAATTACACTGTATTTTCTTATAAGAGTGGGAAGTGATTGTCATGTTCTATTCCAATGACTGTAGAGGCGTCAGAGGAGAGAAGTTCTCGTAGGACACTGCTTGAGCAATCCCTTCAAGAAGTCTTGTTCCAATCCATAAAATTCGTGAATGACAAAAAGGATCATGTTCCTCCAATCAACGATGGTGTAATCTACTGCCCTTTTGAGATTACTATCCCAAGGTACATTAGTCTCCCACTTATTCACATAGCAAACTGTTTTTTCTAGGGTTTTTTACTTGTGGATCATGTAGAATAAATGGACAGTTAAAGAATAATGTATGTTTAGGTGCAGCGATCCCCGACGATATAGATGAGTGAAAACAAAAAAAATCTGTAAATTTTATCGTCAAAGTGTTGATTGAATCAACTTTTTGTTTCAGCTCATCGGACTCAACCTTTGGGATGGATATGATCAAGAGGATGCTCCACAGTGGCCATCCATCGATGATCAGTTGATTCACATATACACTTGATGTTTACTTGGTGCAGCCTAACTCCAATCAACACATTCCTAGTTGCATTCTTGTGTAAATATATACGTTTGCCTCATCCTTCGACTGTGGTCGTTGGTGGATAATGTTTGTCTTACCTATGTTAACGGATAAATACTGTAAATAAGTGATCCGTTGTTTCCAAGACGTACAAGTTAGTTTTATTTTATTGAGAACAATGGAGAAGTAAATTTTATCTGAGGAGAGAAGTGAATCTGCTTGAGCAAGAAAAAGAAAAAGAAAAAGAAAAAAAGATGAGGTCCCTCCAATCCTTTATCCATCGTCAAGGATTTAACAGATGACTGAAGAATTGTCATTATCTTCTCTGTTTATCTGTTTACACGCAATAGCTTTGCAACTGATTTATACGACTTGCGCATTTCCTAAAAGAAAAGTGGACAGTTGTCTTCAAAGAATTCTAAAGTCGGGATTAACATTACTGCCAAAACAAACAAACAAACGTTCCTCTGATTTGTAGTTTAGAGATCACTAAACTGAAAAATAAAGAGAGTAAGAAACTCAAAAAGAGATTGAACTCCTCCGACTGAGGAAGAAGCTGATTTTGATAATAGAGTCTCATCACGCTAAGTAGCCTCCACCAGATACGAACCCGACTTTGCCCTCTGCACCTTCAAGCTGCCACGTGGTGGGTATTGGAGCCACGTGGCTTGTAGCAGCTGCTGTTGCATCAGTAGCGCCATTCGAAAACGGCCAGACCGTTATCCCTTGCCCAAACCTGACATCATCGAGATACGACCCGTGACCAAGCCCGAGTCCATACCCGTCCGGCCCATTAGATCCACCACCAGTCCCATGTCTACTAGCCACGGCGTTGTAGTTTAGTAGAGAGGTGAAACCGCCGCAGAGCGACGACGTACTTCCTTTCGCCGCCGCGCAACCACCCCCGCTGGACGACGGAGGGAAAAGAACAGGCGTGGCTTGTAACGGAAAATCCCGGCTTCCGACGGCGGGTGAGCAAGTTCGGGAGCGTTTTGAGCCTTTTCGGGAAACGCCTCCGACGGGAATGTCACGGAGAGTACCTCCGTGAGTCCAGTAACGGCGACAAGATTTGCAGAAATGGCGAGGCTGCGAAAAGTTGTAGTTGTTGAAGTAACAGAACTTTGTGTTGATTGACTCACAGCGGGGGCAAGGAAGCTGGTCTTGCTGATCCGCCACCGCTCCTCCGTGAGGGAGCTTAGTTAATCGACGCGATTCGTTGAAATCAGAAGGCATGTTGAAGACTGCAGGGAGACGAAAGTTAAAAGATTTAATAGGCTTTGGATGTGTTAAAGGTTGGAACTTTCTGAGAGAGTAAGCTTCCTTTTTATGGACAAGGGAGAGGGCAAAGAAGGAGAAGAGAGCGAGGCTTTTTGACAGAATGTGTTGGGTTTATTGTGAACATACAGAGAGAAAGAAGATAGCTCTGTTTCTTTTTCCTTAATAAGACTTTCTCTCTCTCTTCACTTCATGATACGTAGGTGGCTCTTCTTTTAAGATTTTATGTTTTGAAAAATTATTACTAATTGTAAACCAAAATTCTCTAATCCATATCCATAATTTTGCACATTGGCACGTATAAACATTTTATAATTAGATGATTTACCAGGCATAAGTGCTGATTGTAAGAAAATAAAACATCAAAACATTATCAGAAACGCATTGTGGTAACTATATGAATCAATTGCTGACTCGAGATTTCAACTCTAAAGTTAAAAGTTTAATTGTGCTGTTGCCTTGTATGCGTCGTTAACATTCCAGTTAAAGAGTTGAAATACAACAAAAATACATAATAATTGTCCAAAACAGATATGAATTTTAATAGTAAATGAAAATGGGGGGGGGGGGAATTTAGAGATGTAACTGGAAAAAAACGTATCTATGGGAAGTGCAATGTATTGTTAAAAGCAATCTTAAGTATAATGGTCTTATTAAGGCCATCTGAAAATACCATGAAGACACAATAATCGTATGAGTTATGTCTGACTAAACATGCTCTTCCGGAACAAGACAAATGGTGGATCTTTAAGGTAGAGACAGAGAGAGAGAATATGATGATGACAAATGTGACTTTGTCCGGGTTATAATTGTAAATTGGGGGCTAAATTGGTCAAAAGAGACAGAAGAGATTCGTTTTGTGAAGAGACAGAATCAAGCGAAGCTTGTCGGATAAAGAATGGATACGGAGAGGAGAATTTAAGAAGCATGCAAATCTTCACACCAAAAAAAAAATATATTTTAGAGAGAGACATGTGAGAAGTGTGTGTGTGTGAAGACGTGTCTACTGGTTCAGAGCCGTCCTTTCTCTGTGTACTGACCGGTCTAATATGGTCAAGCTCTGACACACTCTCTCTTTATCCCATTATTTTTGTCATTTTCCTCTCGAGTCGGAGACCTCTCTGTCTCCTCTGAAGGGGTGCTCTCGTCGTTCCAATGCAACGCTACGTTTAATTTCCGGTCAGTATGTCTAATGGGCCTTTCTATTTAGATGTATGCAAGTTGGCCCATGGGTCTTTGTATGATACTTGGGATTTTGTAATTAGATGTGAACTAAGCAACCATTGCTTGCTTTGTTTCACAAAAGGACATCTAAAATCTTGTTTCCACCCATCCAAAGCACACAATACATAGATGTTTGTACACACTTGTTACATATACAGTTTCTTTCTATATCTATCTTTAAGCTCTTCCACCTACCCTACAAATGAAAGTGAAATCATTTCACACATTTTAATAACCCAGTCTAACATTCAAATTTGATATAAGATATATAGGAAATGAATGATTTACTTGTTACATTTTGAGATTTTGAATATTTAGAACGAAACTTTTTCCACCAACCAAATTAGAAAGAATTGAAAAATATCACAAGCAAATATATAAACCATTAAAGTCATAAATCATGAAAAACAATCCTGTGAGGAAATATGACAGAATGTATAGTCGTCTAGTATAAATAGGCTGAGTTGAGTTTTAAAACATGAGAAATAAAAATATCTCCATCAGAAAATAGATATACAAACTGGTTAGTCTAATACCGTGATTAAGCCCTCAAACTAAGTCTATAGGATGACCCAATAAGTGTTACAACTTACAAGAGAGAAATGCATTGTTGGGCTAATTATCCTCTTTCTCCTTTCTGCTATTATAATCTTTAGTTAATATTTTATTATATCTGTTCCAAGCTTAATAGAAAAATATAGGTGTGATGTAATTGTCTTAAAATGATATGCAATCTTGACATGACAGTGTAAAGAAAACATGCAATAATCGTACTTTATTATAAGGGCCTAAATGTAATGCTTTTATGTTGTGTGTTCACCAAACATCCCATTATCAAAGATGTTCAAAGCTGAAAATAACTTTTTCTGATGCATGGTCATCTAAACCACGATCTGTGTCCCATTTCGAAAGTGTAAAACTTGGTCATCATCATAATAGTAAAGGAGCCAATTAAGAAATTAAAGATCAAAATAAAGAAAGAGAACAATGGTGTTAAAAATGGTAATTCTATTCTTATCAGAATCACATTTAATCGCTTAAAGACAGAGAACATACAAAATAAATGTGCCAAAAGATACTCATGAAATTGGGTGCGACGTGCGTTTCCACTTGCGTTGTTTAAATTTCCACGGTCGGAGAAGTGAACGTCACATTCCCATCTGTATGTTCTTTTTTTTTTCTTTTTTTCTTTTTTTCTTTTTGGGTCTATGTGTATGTATTTATAACTATGCACACAGTCAATACGAATAAATTTTGAAAATGATTAGTTAAGCAAATAATTAGTAATCAAATGCGAAACGGATCGACTTTGGTTATTGGATTTGTAACGTGGAGAATTTGTTGTCCATGGAAAAAGTCACTTTTGGATAAAACTTTTAGTTATCAAAATGAAATGATTTGAGAAAGGGTGACTCTGTAATTATATATCGATAGTTGTCTAATCATTGCATAAGTAATCATTTTGGATTTGATTCCATTAATCGACAGTTTTCTCTAACGATTGAATGCACGTTCGTCTCTTTCTTCATTTCTACTATTTTTTATTATTTAATTTTAGAAAAATATTCATTTTAGATTAGATGATGTTTTTAATTTTTAATATAAAATTTATTAACGTGTTTATGTTTTATAACTATTTATATTTTATATTTTCTCTTATTAATATAATATAAGGGATTCAAGCCCCTAATATGTGTGAATTTTTTTAGAAATGGTCACTATTATATCACATGATTCTTATGTAATCTATAATTTATTTTATCATTAATTAAATCATATTTAGATAGATAATTTTATAAAAAAAAAAAATTTTAAAAAATTTAAAATTCTAAAACAACAAATATTTTGGAACGAATACTATTTAATAACTTTTCTTAAATTTCCATAAATTTATAAGTTTTCATAACTTACAAGTTTACTATTAATATAATGGCAGTAACTAATAAAATAATAACAATTACTAATTAACCTTATGATTTTTATCAGTAGGAGACGATATGATTTTCGGTAGGATCAAAAACAAATACTATTGAATTTACAATATACTCTTTTGTTTTTCTTTGTGGATCCACATGTTATTGTTAGGGTCTTTACGGATATTAAATTACACTATTGTTGAGTCCCCACATCACCTAATAATATTTAACTTTTTTATAAATACATCTATTGATTTAAAAACATACTCCCTCTGTTTTTATTTAATTGTCGTTTTACAATTTTTTTCTTGTTTCTAATTATTTGTCGTTCTCATTTTTCAATACAATTTTTGTTAAAAAAATCCAAAAAATAACCTTATTTAATATAACCCTATTTATAGTAAATGAAGATCAAAAACCAATTATACCCAAAATTAATTATACTAATAATCATTTATGATAAGGTTAAAATAGTCAATAAACAAAATTCCTTAATCTACGAAAATTTTTCTAAAACGATAATTAAAAAAAACCGGAGGAAGTATTATTTTTTGCCACTTTTGATGAGCAAATGAACTATTATAACTATAACCAATAAATGCGTGGGTTGGATCATAAATTAGGATATTTATTATTTACTTGTTCAAAAACGTTTCAGACAGATATAGAAGAAGATTGGTGAAGTATACGAGTTACATAAATAGATTTTTTTATCAGAAAATATCAAAATATAAAATCCAGGAAATAATATAAATATCAACGGCTAATCTTTAGTTTTTTTTTTTGACAACTATAGTCTAGTTTATTGTCATTATCTTTTGTGCATAATCTATAAAAAACAGCTAAGCTAAGCTAATATGAGCAGGAGTATGTATTTTCCATAAATGTCAAGTTTATCACCAAATATTGTCAAACGATTTTGAAATTTCTTTGTTTTGAGGCGTAAAAGAAGAGAGATAAGAGAGATTAAACATCATAAAAATAAAGAAAAGGAAAAGTGAGGATCTTTAGTTAATTGTATAGTGAGAAGAGCCAGCTCTTGAAGGTCTCTTTGGCTAAAAAAATTGAGAGCTTCAAAACAATCGAGAAGAAAAAAAACAGTAAAGAAAAAGAGAAAAGAAGGAAGGTTTAATGGGTCCCAGAATAACCAATCACCAAAAGATATCAAAATCGAATTATAAATTCAAATAATCATAATATGCTGCGTGGATTGATTGACTAAAAAAAAGAAAAAAAAAATGATATTTGGAATTGGAACAGCAAGTAACAGCAAAGATTAAGCATTTGATTGATATAAAAAAGTCAAATGGCATGTTAGTTACTATTTTCGTTTTAAGGCAAGATTATCACGAGAGACAAGAGATGGGTCGGATATGAGGTGGGTCGGGCGGGTCGGGCGGATAGCAAGTACCCGTGCCCAGGCTGACGGCTTCCGTTAGAGCTCTGTTTGTGGATCTGTTCTTTAGGTATTTGGGATTTGCGTCTCCTCTAATTTGACTCTTTCTCGTTTTCTCTGTTCAAGACGGGACAAAGGTTTTGACTTTTCTTATCGAATACTGGTTCTGTTGGTTCCTATTCAGTTTTGTTCTCCCTTTTTTTTTTTACCTGATCCGGGATTTGATTTCTTTCTATTTTCTCCTCCTTTCATTTCGGGTTTAATCCAGTGGTGATTTTGACTTCTGGGTTCTGTTTCTGATAATCCGAGGTTTCTAAATTAGTGAGCTTTTTCTTTTCCCCATTTGGTTACTGAAATTTAAATTAGGGTTTCAAAAAGAAAAAAAAAAGCTAACTTTTTGGCCTTGTCTCCCTGTATCTGATTGGGTTTCAATTGAAAACAATTAGAGATTTGATGCATATCTCACTTTGGAAGCCAATATATCACTGTGTTGCTGCTCTAGTACTTGACAAGAAGAGCAGCAGCAGCAGGAATCGAGATGTTTCCGAGTCAACAAAAGCCGCGAGTCAGCGGAAACTCCATGAATCCAAGCTCAGGGAAGCTCTCGAAGAGGCATCAGAAGATGGGCTACTCGTCAAATCTCAAGACATCGAAGAAGAGGACGAGCCTCAAGATCAGAGCCTTGGACGGTCAAGATCACTCGCTAGACTCAACGCTCAACGCGAGTTCTTGCGTGCTACATCCATTGCAGCTCAAAGAGCATTTGAATCAGAAGAAGCTTTGCCTGAGCTCGAAGAAGCCTTAAACACGTTTCTAACCATGTATCCAAAGTATCAATCTTCGGAAAAAGTCGATCAATTGAGAAACGGTGAGTATTTCCACTTATCATTACCAAAGGTTTGTCTTGACTATTGCGGATTTGGGTTGTTCTCGTATCTACAAACAGTTCATTACTGGGACACTTGCACTTTTAGTTTGTCGGAGATTAGTGCGAATCTGAGCAACCATGCTTTATACGGTGGTGCTGAGAAAGGATCCATTGAACACGATATCAAGATTAGGATCATGGATTACTTGAACATCCCTGATAATGAATATGGTCTTGTGTTCACTGTTAGTAGAGGCTCTGCTTTCAAGTTGCTTGCAGAGTCTTACCCCTTTCACACAAACAAGAAGCTCCTGACTATGTTTGATCACGAGAGCCAATCAGTTAGTTGGATGGGTCAGTGTGCCAAGGAGAAAGGCGCAAAGGTCGGTAGCGCTTGGTTTAAATGGCCTACGCTTAGGCTATGTTCGAGGGATCTTAAGAAGGAAATTTTGAGTAAGAAGAAGAGGAAGAAGGATTCTGCGACCGGTTTGTTTGTGTTTCCGGTCCAGTCAAGGGTCTCAGGGTCTAAGTATTCTTACCAGTGGATGGCATTGGCTCAGCAAAACAATTGGCATGTCTTGCTTGATGCTGGTGCTTTGGGTCCTAAAGATATGGACTCGCTCGGCTTGTCTTTGTTCCGTCCGGATTTTATCATCACTTCGTTTTATCGTGTATTTGGGTATGATCCAACTGGGTTTGGTTGTCTGTTGATTAAGAAATCTGTGATTAGCTGCCTGCAGAGTCAATCCGGGAAAACGAGTTCAGGAATTGTGAAGATAACACCTGAGTATCCTCTGTATCTAAGCGACTCCATGGATGGCTTGGAAGGTTTGACTGGGGTTGAAGATAATGATATCGCCATTAACGGGGATAAGAAAGTCGTGGGAACTCAATTACCCGCGTTTTCTGGTGTTTATACTTCTGCTCAAGTGCAGGATGTCTTTGAGACAGATATGGATCATGAAATTGGTTCAGATAAAGAAGGAACAAGCACTGTGTTTGAGGAAGCTGACAGTATCTCGGTGGGTGAATTGATAAAGAGTCCGGTTTTCAGTGAAGATGAGTCATCGGATAGCCCGTTCTGGATCGGTTTGGGTCAGAGTCCTGCTGATTCTGATAATGCAGGCCATCTGAACAACCAAAAACTGGTTCCACAAAACCACAAACGAAGGATGTCGCCTAAATCAGCTTCGAAGGCTAATAATGGTAGTAACGGGGGTAGCCATGTTCTCTCGTTTGATGCTGCTGTTTTGTCTGTATCTCATGAAGTGAGCGACGTAATCTCGGAAGAAGAAAAATCTGAAACGAATCAGATAGACACAAGTAGTCGGTTGCGAGTTAATGAGATCGAAGAAGAAGATGGAGGGAGCAGTAAGCTGATTTCTGAAGCAAATGGAAATGGTTCAACCTCTGGAATCAAAGAGAGTGCTATAAGAAGAGAAACCGAAGGTGAATTTAGGCTGTTAGGAAGAAGGGAGAAGAGTCAGTACAATGGTGGGAGACTTCTTGTGAATGAAGATGAACGTCCCAGTAAACGAAGGGTATCGTTTAGATCAGTAGATCATGGAGAAGCATCGGTGATCAGTCTTGGGGATGAAGAAGAAGAAGATGAAGATGGAAGCAATGGAGAATGGGATGATGATCAGAGAGAACCAGAGATTGTTTGCCGCCACATTGATCATGTGAACATGTTAGGTCTCAACAAAACCACCTCGAGACTCCGGTACCTCATTAACTGGCTTGTGACTTCTCTGCTCCAGTTAAGGCTGCCTAGATCAGATCCCGGTGGAGAGCACAAGAATCTTGTTCAAATTTATGGTCCAAAGATCAAATACGAGCGCGGATCTTCCGTGGCATTTAATGTTAGGGATTTGAAGAGTGGAATGATTCATCCTGAGATAGTGCAGAAACTAGCTGAAAGAGAAGGTATATCTCTAGGCATTGGATACCTCAGTCACATAAAGATCATCGATAATCGAAGCAAAGATTCAAGTTCTTGGAAACCAGTGGATCGGAATGGAAAAGACAACGGATTCATAAGAGTTGAGGTGGTCACAGCTTCCCTCGGGTTCTTGACAAACTTTGAGGATGTTCACAGATTATGGAATTTCGTGGCCAAGTTCTTGAGTCCGGGTTTTGCCAAGCAGGGGACACTCCCAACAGTTATTGAAGAAGATGATTCTTCAGAAACTTAAAAGGCATGAGCAATGGATACATTTTTTCCCCCTACACTTCCTTTATAGTACTTATCTGTTATTATCTGAGAACATTCTCATGTATGATTCTGGGAAGTTATGTGAACAGAGATGACGTCGGACAAGTTTGCAGCTGTTTGCATATTGTAACTGTTCATATATTTTCTGTCTTTGTGTCAGATAATTCATACCTAAAAATTTTAGAACCAGAAGACTAGCTACTCTCTGTGATTGATGGTTTGCCTTCAAGATTCCATCATTTTTATGAGAAACGCTATCTCTAGCGCAGATTCCTTAGTCTGTAAGAACCGGTTTTCTTCTACGATATCAGTCGTCAAGTGGAGTAAGACTGGGCGTTCTGGGTCATTGAATGTATTGTCACGAACTCTTGGAACCCATTTCGCGGCTTCCCACACACCAAACCTGACAATGCGAGAGAGGAAATCTCAAATATCCATAGGAGGCAGAGTAAAAATGATAACCATGAGAAGATTGTATACTTACCGAGTATTGAATGAGGAAGTAACTAAAACTGCTGGGTAAAGAACATCTTTAGGAATGTTGTCATAAGGCGAGTATTCACGTATCGCATGAAAATCATCGATATCTCCTGGATATCCAAACTCTTCGTAATCCGCTGCCGTTAAGGGTAGTATCGGATATATTAGAGTATGAGTTGGATCAAGAAAAGGAACCTGAAACAAAAACAAAAGAAACCGTTGATGTTTTAAGGTTTCATTATCGATAACAGAGAACCTTATTACCTTTAGAACAGCAGCTTGGAAGAGATCAGGACAATGATTTATGGCTGAAGCAACAACAAGCCCTCCCGCACTGTATCCCCAACAGGCAAGCTTGTTTTCTTGAACTATATTGTTCTCAACAAGGAACTTGGCACAGTGAATGTAATCTTTAATGGAGTTAAGTTTCTTTGCGCCTCTTCCTTCCTGATGCCACTTCTTTCC
The DNA here is from genome assembly GCA_039880935.1 of Streptanthus diversifolius. NCBI lineage: Eukaryota > Viridiplantae > Streptophyta > Magnoliopsida > Brassicales > Brassicaceae > Streptanthus > Streptanthus diversifolius. Next base: position 23,088,457 of record JAXGFM010000007.1, on the reverse strand, counting down.
TTTTCCACCCCCACCTCTGAAAACAAACCAGAGAAGCCAAAAATGGATACACTTTTTGTCACGCATAAGCTAAGTTTCTGAGACAGACAAGAAGATGGGACTGACCTAACATCTGCATATGCAAGAACCCAGCCACGGTCAAGGAGGCTTTTCAGTTCACTACGCCATCTCTTATCGAGCATTTCACCATAAGCACCATGAACATGAAGCAGACAAGGTTTCCGGTTCTCCTCTTTCTGAGCTCTCGAGTAAACAACAGTTAATGGACCATGGCTCCATCATGAGAAGAGACTTCATGGTAATCACACACATAATACTCGGTCAAGTCATTCCACAAGTTGTCATTTCCGGCAGTGGTATCCTCAGTATCAAAACTGACAGTTCTGGTGCCTGAAGGTATATTAGGATTCTCAGTGGAGTTTGCAGTGCCATATAATACCCGTGTTCTTTCGTGAAGCATGTTTTGCTGTTGTACGATATTCCATTTCCCATTTAATAGATCATAATCAACCACAGCATCAGGCATCTGCAAACCAGAAAATGGTTAAAATCAAAAAAATTACCAACTACAAACTCTTTAACCATAGAAGCAGAAAACAGCATGATGAGCTGTTATCCTACCACAAGTGATGAAATCGTGAACCGCATTGTTGGAGAGTTGAAGTCGTAGTTTGTGCCAGGAGATATTTGAGAAACGTGCTTCTGAAGAGGAAGATAACGAGGTTGAATATCTCTCAGACGAACCGGTACCTGTTTATAAGAAATTAACATGGTCAAACTTATTCGCAGAGCATCATTCTGATCGATGAAAGTAACTAAGTGGAGTAAGCTTTACCCGCTCTGTCTTAAGAGGTAGATCAACCACACAAATTTTAAAGCTCTGCAGTTGCTTCACAATGAGGGATAGATGTGTTTTGCAGAAATCAACATCCTCTATGATTAAGTCAGGGTCGTCGATGAAAACTGTCTGCAGACAAAAGACGAACACATACAAATGAGACTGAAAAATAATACTAATCAGCAGATAAAAAAAAACTGTTTTTGAATCAGCCGAAAGAACCTCCCAGATCCTTGGACTGGAAGAAAAGGGAACAGTACTCCGAAGAAGATAATGATGGTCGAGCGTTCCACCGTCTTTGGAAGCATCTGTAAACAAATAGAGGAATCCCTGATGATGCTCGATTATGCAGTGTGCTGGTGCATTGTGTTCCCAAACCAATGCCAAACCAGAAAATGGGTCAGCTGCATTTATCAGAAAGACCTAAAGACATAGTGCTTGTTACGATTACAAGTAGTTCGACAACAACATAAAACTATAGCTTTTTGAAAGATCAACTTAGAGCTTTCACCTTGGAAAATATAGGAGAAAATGTATTTACAGTCACAAAGTGGAAATCTTTTGTATGTCTTATGTTTACATGAACATTGCCTTCGGGTTCTTCGTGAAGCAAAACATCCTTATCCGTTGACCCGATGGTGCTAGAATAAATCCTAATAACAGAACAAAAAAAGAGGCAATTTGTAGTTGAACCAGACAGCCAAAAATGATCAGACGAGACCTGATTACCTGAATGGCCGTTTTTTCTGATCAGTCACGACATAGAGCAAAGCCTGCCCGTTCTTTGCCCACGCTATGTTCGAGACACGATCTGCGTGAGGCTTACTACATAAAGCACCAGAGTTTAAGTTTCTCACACACAACTTGAAGTAGTCGTTGTCCTTATCATACATAGTGTATGCAAGAAAATTATGATCAGGTGATATCTCCGACATTTCTTCATAAGCATAACCTACAAATCACATACAGAAGGACACAGAATTTTTGTTGTTGATTCCTCTTGATCCTTACTAGTATGAGAGCCTAGAATTGCTTCTTTACCTCCAAATCTTTCAGCTTCCTGATTGTAGTCAAGCAGCTTCTGCTCAATCCTCTTTCCAGATGTAAAATCAAACCCTGCAGCAGGAGATTTATGAGAAATGAACTCCTCGTGCAAGCTCGCTAGCCTCCTACACAGTACTGGGTACTGCTTCCCTTCTTCAACCCGTCTATAATACAACCTTTTTCCAGAAATTCGACCAAAATCAGTGTCCAATTACCAAAAAAAGGATGAGAATTTTAAATTAGTCGACGAGTATGCAGAAAAAGATGCAAGCTTTTCACCACCCTTTAATCTCAAGGCTCCTGAAATCAATTGAATTTGAAGACTGGACAAGAATAATCTGTTCATTTCAATTGACCCACCAAGGTCCCCAACGAAGCGGAGGCGTAGAGAGCTCAAAAGACAAGCGAAAAGCCATCTCAGACTGGAGCTTGGTCTGAATCCGATCTGTATCGGCCAATATAGCTTCGGTATACTTCTCTTCTTGCTCCATATAGATATCCATATGCCGTATCGCCACTTTATCGTCAAGCTTAGACATCCAACTGTAAGGATCCTCCCACGTGGCGTCGTGGAAGGTGAAACTCTGAGGCTTCTTCGGCGGTTTGGGTAGCGTCGGTGGTGGGGGAGGAGGAGGCGGAGACTTCGGAGGCTTGTAACGGCGGTATTGTTGCCGGAAACGACAATTATGACGGAAGGTCCGGGAGAGATGGGCAAGCATTATTATTGGGGTTTACAGGGGTTTTGCGTCTCAAGAGAGATTATCATTGACGCTTAAAACTCGAACCTTCCTAGTCACGTAGAGACTTCTCAATACCGAAACTATAATATACAAGCTAGAAAGGTTTAGGCGACAAAGTGAAGTTTAGGTGAGCTTTAGAAATTAGAACGTTACACCAATACTGAAATTTGACAATCAGTGAAAATGCAGATAATAGTTTTAAAATTCATGATTTATTTAGATCTATTACCCAAATGTTCTCATCCCGTATTTCATAAATTTATGTGTGTTTGTACTTTTGTTGTCACATCTCTGTATGTTTTCTATGAATAATTTAAATTTAGACATTGTTGTGTGTTAAAATTAATTTGCTTTGTCCTGCATGATATTTTTTTGGCCAAAATCGATCTTTGAATTTGGCACTGCCTTTACTCTTCGTTTCCAAATTATAAATTAGATAATTTATTTACCAATTGATGTACTCTCTCTAATACAGGTTTTCGCATTGTTATCACATAAGACTAGATCCTCCCTCTCGTCATTTATTACCAAATCCTCAGATTCAAAGATCTTATTGAATATAAAACCCTATTGTTCTTAGATCTTCTTGAATCCTCAAACACTCTTGTTTAATTAAGCCAATCGCTACCAATCAAAGAAGAAGAAAGAAAGAATGGTTGAAACTGGTGAGAAGGTTTCTTCTCCATCTTCTTCTAATGCGCGTAAAGGCTTGGACTTTTTCAAGGTTTACCTTCCCGAGTTCGGTTCTCGAGAACTGGTGTTCCTCTATTATCTCTGTTTCTTCTCTCTGAGAGTTAAATATTCCTTTTTTTACGTGACCAAAAAAAAAATATATATATACTTCAAGCATTCATAAACATCTTAGAGAAGCCATTGCATTGCCTAAGGAAGTGCTATTAGTAGATTGAGCTCGGACGGTTATGGGATGTGGAGAAAAAAGACAGAAGTGACAGGAAAAAGAGTTGGTGTTGCTGCATTCCAAGAAACGAGTCGGTGTCGTTGTTTTCAAAAAAGGTTGGGAAAAAATCGCAAACGGTTAGTCTCTTGAATTTGTTAAAACTTCATTTCGTCTAGTTATGTCAGGAGTGGTAATAAGATAGGAGTAATAGATTCAGGGCATTAAGAACGCACTAAACGCGGGGAAGTTGAGTCATTCAATGATAAAGCTATGGCACGTAGGAGAGCACATAGTTTCATGTTGTCTCTTTCTTTCACACTAATGAAAAAGCCAAATCAGCCATCGGTTTCTACATACAACTTACGATATCTGAATGTCAGGTTTCACCAATCCATTATTAAATGCTCTGTATATATAAATACACACGAGTGTGTGTTGTTAACTCTACACAATATCTTCTTTCTTCAACAAAAGTTTCAGAGGGCTCTCTGTCGATTTTCCACATTTTTTTGGTCATTTGTATAATGGAGTTTGTGATTATTACTAAACGAGTCCAATCGGAGGAAGGAGAAGAGACTTTCAAGAGGAACAAGTGTCGAAGCAGCTACACCTTAAATCGTCTGAAACGAAAACGCAGACGCTGAATAAAAGAGTACTCAAACGCAGACGCTGAACAAACGCAGATGCCGGTACTCAACCGCATCCGCAACTACAAATGTATTCACAAAATCAAGAGTCTTCTTCATACCACCGCTACTAGTAATAACGGCTCCACCGTCGACACTGATTACCGGTGGATTGATAGTGGGGATGTCTTCTCTTGTCCATAAACTCCGCTGAAATAGAAATAAAATTAGAAATAGAATATAATTAAAATTAGAACAGAATAAAAATAGAATAGAATAGAATTAGAATTAGAATTAGAAATAGAATTAAAATTAAAATAGAATAGAATAAGAATATAATAGAATAGAATTAGAATTAGAAATAGAATTAGAATTAGAAATAGAATTAGAATTATAATAGAAATAGAAATAGAATTAGAAAAAGAATTATAATTAGAATTATAAATAGAATTACAATTAAAAATAGAATTACAATTAGAAATAGAAATAGAATTAGAATTAGAAATAGAATTAGAGTTAGAATTAGAAAAGAATTAGAAATAGAATTAGAATTAGAAATAGAATTAGAATTAGAATAGAATAAGAATAAAATAGAATATAATTAGAATTAGAATTAGAATTAGAATAGAATAGAATTAGAATTAGAATAGAATAAGAATAGAATAGAATAGAATTAGAATTAGAATTAGAAATAGAATTAGAATTAGAAATAGAATTAGAATTAGAATGAAAATAGAATTAGAATTAGAAATAGAATTAGAATTAGAATAGAAATAGAATTAGAACTAGAAATAGAATTAGAATTAGAAATAGAATTAGAATTAGAAATAGAATTAGAATTAGAAATAGAATTAGAATTAGAAATAGAATTAGAAATAGAATTAGAAATAGAATTAGAAATAGAATTAGAATTAGAAATAAAATTAGAATTAGAAATAGAATTAGAATTAGAAATAGAATTAGAATTAGAAATATAATTAGAATTAGAATGGAAATAGAATTGGAATTAGAATTAGAAATAGAATTAGAATTAGAATAGAAATAGAATTAGAATTAGAAATAGAATTAGAATTAGAAATAGAATTAGAATTAGAAATAGAATTAGAATTAGAAATAGAATTAGAAATAGAATTAGAAATAGAATTAGAATTATAATAGAAATAGAATTAGAATTAGAAATAGAATAGAATTAGAATTAGAATTAGAATTAGAAATAGAATAGAATTAAAATTAGAACAGAATAAGAATAGAATAGAATAGAATAAAATTAGAATTAGAATTAGAAATAGAATTAGAATTAGAATTAGAAATAGAAATAGAATTAGAATTAGAAATAGAATAGAATTAGAATTAGAATTAGAATAGAATAGAATAGAATAGAATTAGAATTAGAAATAGAATTAGAATTAGAAATAGAATATAATTAAAATTAGAATAGAATAAGAATAGAATAGAATAGAATTAGAATTAGAATTAGAAATAAAATTAGAATTAGAAATAGAATAGAATTAGAATTAGAATTAGAATAGAATAAGAATAGAATAGAATAGAATTAGAATTAGAATTAGAATAGAATAAGAATAGAATTAGAATTAAAATAGAATAAGAATAGAATAGAAATAGAATTAGAATTAGAAATAAAATAGAATTAGAATTAGAATAGAATAAGAATAGAATAGAATAGAATTAGAATTAGAATTAGAATAGAATAAGAATAGAATAAAATAGAATTAGAATAAAATAAGAATAGAATATAATAGAATAGAATATAATAGAATATAATAGAACATAATTAGAATTAGAATAGAATAAGAATAGAATAGAATAGAATTAAAATTAGAATTAGAAATAGAATTAGAATTAGAAATAGAATAGAATTAAAATTTGAATAGAATAAGAATAGAATAGAATAAAATTAGAATTAGAAAGAGAATTAGAATTAGAATTAGAAATAGAATTAAAGTTAGAATAAAATTATAATTAGAATAGAATAAGAATAGAATTAGAATTAGAATTAGAATATAATTAGAATTAGAATAGAATTAGAATAGAATTTGAATTAGAATAGAATAAGAATTGAATAGAATAGAATTAGAATAGAATAAGAATAGAATAGAATAGAATTAGAATTAGAATAGAAATAGAATTAGAATTAGAAATAGAAATAGAAATAGAAATAGAATTAGAATAGAATTAGCATAGGATTAGAATAAGATTAGAATTAGAAATAGAATTAGAATTAGAATTAGAAATAGAATTAGAATTAGAATTAGAATTAGAATAGAATTAGAATTAGAATAGAATTAGAATTAGAAATAGAATTAGAATTAGAAATAGAATTAGAATTAGAATAGAATTAGAATTAGATTAGAATTAGAATTAGAATTAGAATAGAATTAGAATTAGAAATAGAAATAGAATTAGAAATAGAAATAGAATAGAATTAGAATTAGAATAGAATTATAATTAGAATTAGAATTAGAATAGAATTAGAATAGAATTAGAATAGAATTAGAAATAGAATTAGAATTAGAATAGAATTAGAATAGAATTAGAATTAGAAATAGAAATAGAATTAGAAATAGAAATAAAATAGAATTAAAAATAGAATTAGAAATAGAATTAGAATTAGAATTAGAAATAGAATTAGAGTTAGAATAGAATTAGAATTAGAATAAGAATAGAATAGAATAGAATTAGAATTAGAATTAGAATAGAATTAGAATTAGAATAGAATTATAATTAGAATTAGAATTAGAATAGAATTAGAATTAGAATAGAATTAGAATAATAGAATTAGAATAGAATTAGAATTAGAATAGAATTAGAATTAGAAATATAAATAGAATTAGAAATATAATAGAATAGAATTAGAATTAGAATAAAATTAGAATTAGAATTAGAAATAGAAATAGAATTAGAAATAGAAATAGAATAGAATTAGAATTAGAATTAGAATAGAATTAGAATAGTATTAGAATATAATTAGAATAGAATTATAATTAGAATAGAATTGGAATAGAATTAGAATTAGAATAGAATTGGAATTAGATTAGAATTAGAAATAGAATTAGAAATAGAATAGAATTAGAATTAGAATTAGAAATAGAATTAGAATTAGAATTAGAAATAGAAATAGAAATAGAATTAGAATAGAATTAGCATAGAATTAGAATAAGATTATAATTAGAAATAGAATTAGAATTAGAATTAGAATTAGAATAGAATTAGAATTAGAATAGAATTAGAATTAGAAATAGAATTAGAATTAGAAATAGAATTAGAATAGAATTAGAATTTGATTAGAATTAGAATTAGAATTAGAATAGAATTAGAATTAGAAATAGAAATAGAATTAGAAATAGAAATAGAATAGAATTAGAATTAGAATAGAATTAGAATTAGAATTAGAATTAGAATAGAATTAGAATTGAATTAGAATAGAATTAGAAATAGAATTAGAATTAGAATAGAATTAGAATAGAATTAGAATTAGAAATAGAAATAGAATTAGAAATAGAAATAAAATAGAATTAAAAATAGAATTAGAAATAGAATTAGAATTAGAATTAGAAATAGAATTAGAGTTAGAATAGAATTAGAATTAGAATAAGAATAGAATAGAATAGAATTAGAATTAGAATTAGAATAAAATTACAATTATAATAGAATTAGAATAGAATTAGAATTAGAATTAGAAATAAAATTAGAAATAGAATATAATTAGAATTAGAATTAGAAATAAAATTAGAATTAGAAATAGAAATAGAAATAGAACTAGAATTAGAATTAGAAATAGAATTATAATTATAAATAGAATTAGAATTAGAATAGAATTTGAAATAGAATTAGAATTAGAATTAGAAATAGAATTAGAGTTAGAATAGAATTAGAATTAGAATAGAATAAGAATAGAATAGAATAGAATTAGAATTAGAATTAGAATAGAATTAGAATTATAATAGAATTAGAATAGAATTAGAATTAGAATAGAATAAGAATAGAATAGAATAGAATTAGAATTAGAATAGAATTAGAATATAATAGAATAGAATTAGAATTAGAATTAGAATTAGAATAGAATAGAATAGAATAGAATTATAATTTGAAATTGAAATAGAACAAGAATTAGAAATAGAATAAAATTAGAATTAAAATAAAATAAGAATAAAATAGAATATAATTAGAATTAAAATAGAATAAGAATAGAATTAGAATTAGAATTAGAAATAGAATTAAAATTAGAATTAGAAATAGAATTACAATTAGAAATAGAATTAGAATTAGAAATAGAATTAGAGTTAGAATTAGAAATAGAATTAGAAATAGAATTAGAATTAGAATTAGAATTAGAATTATAATTAAAATAGAATAAGAATAGAATAGAATAGAATTAGAATTAGAATTAAAATAAAATTGAATAGAATTAGAATTGGAATAAAATAAGAATAGAATAGAATTATAATTAGAAATAGAATTATAATTATAAATAGAATAGAATTAAAATTAGAATAGAATAAGAATAGAATAGAATAGAATTAGAATTAGAAATAGAATTATAATTAGAAATAGAATTAAAAATAGAATTAGAATTAGAATTAGAATTAGAATTAGAGTTAGAATAGAATTAGAACTAGAATAAGAATAGAATAGAATAGAATAGAATTAGAATTAGAATTAGATTAGAATTAGAATTATAATAGAATTAGAATTAGAATTAGATTAGAATTAGAATTAGAATTAGAATTAGAAATAGAATATAATTAGAACTAGAATTAGAAATAGAATTAGAATTAGAAATAGAAATAGAATTAGAAATAGAATTAGAATAGAATTAGCATAGAATTAGAATTAGATTAGAATTAGAAATAGAATTAGAATTAGAATTAGAATTAGAAAAGAATTAGAATTAGAATAGAATTAGAATAGAATTAGAATTAGAAATAGAATTAGAATTAGAAATAGAATTAGAATAGAATTAGAATTAGATTAGAATTAGAATTAGAATTAGAATAGAATTAGAATAGAATTAGAATTAGAAATAGAAATAGAATTAGAAATAGATTATAGAATAGAATTAGAATTAGATTAGAATTAGAATTAGAATTAGAATTAGAATAGAATTAGAATAGAATTAGAATTAGAATAGAATTAGAATTAGAAATAGAATTAGAATTAGAAATAGAATTAGAATAGAATTAGAATTAGATTAGAATTAGAATTAGAATTAGAATAGAATTAGAATTAGAAATAGAAATAGAATTAGAAATAGAAATAGAATAGAATTAGAATTAGAATAGAATTAGAATTAGAATTAGAATTAGAATAGAATTAGAATAGAATTAGAATAGAATTAGAAATAGAATTAGAATTAGAATAGAATTAGAATAGAATTAGAATTAGAAATAGAAATAGAATTAGAAATAGAAATAAAATAGAATTAGAAATAGAATTAGAAATAGAATTAGAATTAGAATTAGAAATAGAATTAGAGTTAGAATAGAATTAGAATTAGAATAAGAATAGAATAGAATAGAATTAGAATTAGAATTAGAATAAAATTACAATTATAATAGAATTAGAATAGAATTAGAATTAGAATTAGAAATAGAATAGAATAGAATTAGAATTAGAAATAGAATTAGAATTAGAAATAGAATAGAATTAAAATTAGAATAGAATAAGAATAGAATAGAATAGAATTAGAATTAGAATTAGAAATAAAATTAGAATTAGAAATAGAATAGAATTAGAATTAGAATTAGAATAGAATAAGAATAGAATAGAATAGAATTAGAATTAGAATTAGAATAGAATAAGAATAGAATTAGAATTAAAATAGAATAAGAATAGAATAGAAATAGAATTAGAATTAGAAATAAAATAGAATTAGAATTAGAATAGAATAAGAATAGAATAGAATAGAATTAGAATTAGAATTAGAATAGAATAAGAATAGAATAAAATAGAATTAGAATAAAATAAGAATAGAATATAATAGAATAGAATATAATAGAATATAATAGAACATAATTAGAATTAGAATAGAATAAGAATAGAATAGAATAGAATTAAAATTAGAATTAGAAATAGAATTAGAATTAGAAATAGAATAGAATTAAAATTTGAATAGAATAAGAATAGAATAGAATAAAATTAGAATTAGAAATAGAATTAGAATTAGAATTAGAAATAGAATTAAAGTTAGAATAAAATTATAATTAGAATAGAATAAGAATAGAATTAGAATTAGAATTAGAATATAATTAGAATTAGAATAGAATTAGAATAGAATTTGAATTAGAATAGAATAAGAATTGAATAGAATAGAATTAGAATAGAATAAGAATAGAATAGAATAGAATTAGAATTAGAATAGAAATAGAATTAGAATTAGAAATAGAAATAGAAATAGAAATAGAATTAGAATAGAATTAGCATAGAATTAGAATAAGATTAGAATTAGAAATAGAATTAGAATTAGAATTAGAATTAGAATAGAATTAGAATTAGAAATAGAATTAGAATTAGAAATAGAATTAGAATTAGAATAGAATTAGAATTAGATTAGAATTAGAATTAGAATTAGAATAGAATTAGAATTAGAAATAGAAATAGAATTAGAAATAGAAATAGAATAGAATTAGAATTAGAATAGAATTATAATTAGAATTAGAATTAGAATAGAATTAGAATAGAATTAGAATAGAATTAGAAATAGAATTAGAATTAGAATAGAATTAGAATAGAATTAGAATTAGAAATAGAAATAGAATTAGAAATAGAAATAAAATAGAATTAAAAATAGAATTAGAAATAGAATTAGAATTAGAATTAGAAATAGAATTAGAGTTAGAATAGAATTAGAATTAGAATAAGAATAGAATAGAATAGAATTAGAATTAGAATTAGAATAGAATTAGAATTAGAATAGAATTATAATTAGAATTAGAATTAGAATAGAATTAGAATTAGAATAGAATTAGAATAATAGAATTAGAATAGAATTAGAATTAGAATAGAATTAGAATTAGAAATATAAATAGAATTAGAAATATAATAGAATAGAATTAGAATTAGAATAAAATTAGAATTAGAATTAGAAATAGAAATAGAATTAGAAATAGAAATAGAATAGAATTAGAATTAGAATTAGAATAGAATTAGAATAGTATTAGAATATAATTAGAATAGAATTATAATTAGAATAGAATTGGAATAGAATTAGAATTAGAATAGAATTGGAATTAGATTAGAATTAGAAATAGAATTAGAAATAGAATAGAATTAGAATTAGAATTAGAAATAGAATTAGAATTAGAATTAGAAATAGAAATAGAAATAGAATTAGAATAGAATTAGCATAGAATTAGAATAAGATTATAATTAGAAATAGAATTAGAATTAGAATTAGAATTAGAATAGAATTAGAATTAGAATAGAATTAGAATTAGAAATAGAATTAGAATTAGAAATAGAATTAGAATAGAATTAGAATTAGATTAGAATTAGAATTAGAATTAGAATAGAATTAGAATTAGAAATAGAAATAGAATTAGAAATAGAAATAGAATAGAATTAGAATTAGAATAGAATTAGAATTAGAATTAGAATTAGAATAGAATTAGAATAGAATTAGAATAGAATTAGAAATAGAATTAGAATTAGAATAGAATTAGAATAGAATTAGAATTAGAAATAGAAATAGAATTAGAAATAGAAATAAAATAGAATTAAAAATAGAATTAGAAATAGAATTAGAATTAGAATTAGAAATAGAATTAGAGTTAGAATAGAATTAGAATTAGAATAAGAATAGAATAGAATAGAATTAGAATTAGAATTAGAATAAAATTACAATTATAATAGAATTAGAATAGAATTAGAATTAGAATTAGAAATAGAATTAGAAATAGAATATAATTAGAATTAGAATTAGAAATAAAATTAGAATTAGAAATAGAAATAGAAATAGAACTAGAATTAGAATTAGAAATAGAATTATAATTATAAATAGAATTAGAATTAGAATAGAATTTGAAATAGAATTAGAATTAGAATTAGAAATAGAATTAGAGTTAGAATAGAATTAGAATTAGAATAGAATAAGAATAGAATAGAATAGAATTAGAATTAGAATTAGAATAGAATTAGAATTATAATAGAATTAGAATATAATTAGAATTAGAATAGAATAAGAATAGAATAGAATAGAATTAGAATTAGAATAGAATTAGAATATAATAGAATAGAATTAGAATTAGAATTAGAATTAGAATAGAATAGAATAGAATAGAATTATAATTTGAAATTGAAATAGAACAAGAATTAGAAATAGAATAAAATTAGAATTAAAATAAAATAAGAATAAAATAGAATATAATTAGAATTAAAATAGAATAAGAATAGAATTAGAATTAGAATTAGAAATAGAATTAAAATTAGAATTAGAAATAGAATTACAATTAGAAATAGAATTAGAATTAGAAATAGAATTAGAGTTAGAATTAGAAATAGAATTAGAAATAGAATTAGAATTAGAATTAGAATTAGAATTATAATTAAAATAGAATCAGAATAGAATAGAATAGAATTAGAATTAGAATTAAAATAAAATTGAATAGAATTAGAATTGGAATAAAATAAGAATAGAATAGAATTATAATTAGAAATAGAATTATAATTATAAATAGAATAGAATTAAAATTAGAATAGAATAAGAATAGAATAGAATAGAATTAGAATTAGAAATAGAATTATAATTAGAAATAGAATTAGAAATAGAATTAGAATTAGAATTAGAATTAGAATTAGAGTTAGAATAGAATTAGAACTAGAATAAGAATAGAATAGAATAGAATAGAATTAGAATTAGAATTAGAGTAGAATTAGAATTATAATAGAATTAGAATAGAATTAGAATTAGAATTAGATTAGAATTAGAATTAGAAATAGAATTAGAAATAGAATATAATTAGAACTAGAATTAGAAATAGAATTAGAATTAGAAATAGAAATAGAATTAGAAATAGAATTAGAATAGAATTAGCATAGAATTAGAATTAGATTAGAATTAGAAATAGAATTAGAATTAGAATTAGAATTAGAAAAGAATTAGAATTAGAATAGAATTAGAATAGAATTAGAATTAGAAATAGAATTAGAATTAGAAATAGAATTAGAATAGAATTAGAATTAGATTAGAATTAGAATTAGAATTAGAATAGAATTAGAATAGAATTAGAATTAGAAATAGAAATAGAATTAGAAATAGATTATAGAATAGAATTAGAATTAGATTAGAATTAGAATTAGAATTAGAATTAGAATAGAATTAGAATAGAATTAGAATTAGAATAGAATTAGAATTAGAAATAGAATTAGAATTAGAAATAGAATTAGAATAGAATTAGAATTAGATTAGAATTAGAATTAGAATTAGAATAGAATTAGAATTAGAAATAGAAATAGAATTAGAAATAGAAATAGAATAGAATTAGAATTAGAATAGAATTAGAATTAGAATTAGAATTAGAATAGAATTAGAATAGAATTAGAATAGAATTAGAAATAGAATTAGAATTAGAATAGAATTAGAATAGAATTAGAATTAGAAATAGAAATAGAATTAGAAATAGAAATAAAATAGAATTAAAAATAGAATTAGAAATAGAATTAGAATTAGAATTAGAAATAGAATTAGAGTTAGAATAGAATTAGAATTAGAATAAGAATAGAATAGAATAGAATTAGAATTAGAATTAGAATAAAATTACAATTATAATAGAATTAGAATAGAATTAGAATTAGAATTAGAAATAGAATTAGAAATAGAATATAATTAGAATTAGAATTAGAAATAAAATTAGAATTAGAAATAGAAATAGAAATAGAACTAGAATTAGAATTAGAAATAGAATTATAATTATAAATAGAATTAGAATTAGAATAGAATTTTGAAATAGAATTAGAATTAGAATTAGAAATAGAATTAGAGTTAGAATAGAATTAGAATTAGAATAGAATAAGAATAGAATAGAATAGAATTAGAATTAGAATTAGAATAGAATTAGAATTATAATAGAATTAGAATAGAATTAGAATTAGAATAGAATAAGAATAGAATAGAATAGAATTAGAATTAGAATAGAATTAGAATATAATAGAATAGAATTAGAATTAGAATTAGAATTAGAATAGAATAGAATAGAATAGAATTATAATTTGAAATTGAAATAGAACAAGAATTAGAAATAGAATAAAATTAGAATTAAAATAAAATAAGAATAAAATAGAATATAATTAGAATTAAAATAGAATAAGAATAGAATTAGAATTAGAATTAGAAATAGAATTAAAATTAGAATTAGAAATAGAATTACAATTAGAAATAGAATTAGAATTAGAAATAGAATTAGAGTTAGAATTAGAAATAGAATTAGAAATAGAATTAGAATTAGAATTAGAATTAGAATTATAATTAAAATAGAATAAGAATAGAATAGAATAGAATTAGAATTAGAATTAAAATAAAATTGAATAGAATTAGAATTGGAATAAAATAAGAATAGAATAGAATTATAATTAGAAATAGAATTATAATTATAAATAGAATAGAATTAAAATTAGAATAGAATAAGAATAGAATAGAATAGAATTAGAATTAGAAATAGAATTATAATTAGAAATAGAATTAGAAATAGAATTAGAATTAGAATTAGAATTAGAATTAGAGTTAGAATAGAATTAGAACTAGAATAAGAATAGAATAGAATAGAATAGAATTAGAATTAGAATTAGAGTAGAATTAGAATTATAATAGAATTAGAATAGAATTAGAATTAGAATTAGATTAGAATTAGAATTAGAAATAGAATTAGAAATAGAATATAATTAGAACTAGAATTAGAAATAGAATTAGAATTAGAAATAGAAATAGAATTAGAAATAGAATTAGAATAGAATTAGCATAGAATTAGAATTAGATTAGAATTAGAAATAGAATTAGAATTAGAATTAGAAAAGAATTAGAATTAGAATAGAATTAGAATAGAATTAGAATTAGAAATAGAATTAGAATTAGAAATAGAATTAGAATAGAATTAGAATTAGATTAGAATTAGAATTAGAATTAGAATAGAATTAGAATAGAATTAGAATTAGAAATAGAAATAGAATTAGAAATAGATTATAGAATAGAATTAGAATTAGATTAGAATTAGAATTAGAATTAGAATTAGAATAGAATTAGAATAGAATTAGAATTAGAAATAGAAATAGAATTAGAAATAGAAATAGAATAGAATTAGAATTAGAATTAGAATTAGAATTAGAATAGAATTAGAATAGTATTAGAATAGAATTAGAATAGAATTATAATTAGAATAGAATTAGAATAGAATTAGAATTAGAATAGAATTAGAATTAGATTAGAATTAGAAATAGAATTAGAAATAGAATAGAATTAGAATTAGAATTAGAAATAGAATTAGAATTATAAATAGAAATAGAATTAGAATAGAATTAGAATTAGAAATAGAAATATAATTAGAATTAGAATTAGAATAGAATTATAATTAGAATTAGAATTAGAATAGAATTAAAATAGAATTAGAATTAGAATAGAATTAGAATTAAAAATAGAAATAGAATTAGAAATATAATAGAATAGAATTAGAATTAGAATAGAATTAGAATAGAATTAGAATAGTATTAGAATAGAATTAGAATAGAATTATAATTAGAATAGAATTAGAATAGAATTAGAATTAGAATAGAATTGGAATTAGATTAGAATTAGAAATAGAATTAGAAATAGAATAGAATTAGAATTAGAATTAGAAATAGAATTAGAAATAGAAATAAAAATAGAAATAGAAATAGAAATAGAAATAGAATTAGAATTAGAATAGAATTAGCATAGAATTTGAATAAGATTAGAATTAGAATAGAATTAAAATTAGAACAGAATAAGAATAGAATAGAATAGAATAGAATTAGAATTAGAATTAGAAATAGAATTAGAATTAGAATTAGAAATAGAAATAGAATTAGAATTAGAAATAGAATAGAATTAGAATTAGAATTAGAATAGAATAGAATAGAATTAGAATTAGAAATAGAATTAGAATTAGAAATAGAATAGAATTAAAATTAGAATAGAATAAGAATAGAATAGAATATAATTAGAATTAGAATTAGAAATAAAATTAGAATTAGAAATAGAATAGAATTAGAATTAGAATTAGAATAGAATAAGAATAGAATAGAATAGAATTAGAATTAGAATTAGAATAGAATAAGAATAGAATTAGAATTAAAATAGAATAAGAATAGAATAGAAATAGAATTAGAATTAGAAATAAAATAGAATTAGAATTAGAATAGAATAAGAATAGAATAGAATAGAATTAGAATTAGAATTAGAATAGAATAAGAATAGAATAAAATAGAATTAGAATAAAATAAGAATAGAATATAATAGAATAGAATATAATAGAATATAATAGAACATAATTAGAATTAGAATAGAATAAGAATAGAATAGAATAGAATTAGAATTAGAATTAGAAATAGAATTAGAATTAGAAATAGAATAGAATTAAAATTTGAATAGAATAAGAATAGAATAGAATAGAATTAGAATTAGAAATAGAATTAGAATTAGAATTAGAAATAGAATTAAAGTTAGAATAAAATTATAATTAGAATAGAATAAGAATAGAATTAGAATTAGAATTAGAATATAATTAGAATTAGAATAGAATTAGAATAGAATTGGAATTAGAATAGAATAAGAATTGAATTGAATAGAATTAGAATAGAATAAGAATAGAATAGAATAGAATTAGAATTAGAATAGAAATATAATTAGAATTAGAAATAGAAATAGAAATAGAAATAGAATTAGAATAGAATTAGCATAGAATTAGAATAAGATTAGAATTAGAAATAGAATTAGAATTAGAATTAGAATTAGAATAGAATTAGAATTAGAATAGAATTAGAATTAGAAATAGAATTAGAATTAGAAATAGAATTAGAATAGAATTAGAATTAGATTAGAATTAGAATTAGAATTAGAATAGAATTAGAATTAGAAATAGAAATAGAATTAGAAATAGAAATAGAATAGAATTAGAATAGAATAAGAATTAGAATAAAATTAGAATTAGAAATAAAATTAGAATTAGAATTAGAAATAGAATTAGAATTAGAATTAGAATAGAATTAGAATTAGAATTAGAATAGAATTAAAAATAGAATTAGAAATAGAATTAGAATTAGAATTAGAAATAGAATTAGAGTTAGAATAGAATTAGAATTAGAATAAGAATAGAATAGAATAGAATTAGAATTAGAATTAGAATAGAATTAGAATTAGAATAGAATTATAATTAGAATTAGAATTAGAATAGAATTAGAATTAGAATAGAATTAGAATAATAGAATTAGAATAGAATTAGAATTAGAATAGAATTAGAATTAGAAATATAAATAGAATTAGAAATATAATAGAATAGAATTAGAATTAGAATAGAATTAGAATTAGAATTAGAAATAGAAATAGAATTAGAAATAGAAATAGAATAGAATTAGAATTAGAATTAGAATAGAATTAGAATAGTATTAGAATATAATTAGAATAGAATTATAATTAGAATAGAATTGGAATAGAATTAGAATTAGAATAGAATTGGAATTAGATTAGAATTAGAAATAGAATTAGAAATAGAATAGAATTAGAATTAGAATTAGAAATAGAATTAGAATTAGAAATAGAAATAGAAATAGAAATAGAATTAGAATAGAATTAGCATAGAATTAGAATAAGATTAGAATTAGAAATAGAATTAGAATTAGAATTAGAATTAGAATAGAATTAGAATTAGAATAGAATTAGAATTAGAAATAGAATTAGAATTAGAAATAGAATTAGAATAGAATTAGAATTAGATTAGAATTAGAATTAGAATTAGAATAGAATTAGAATTAGAAATAGAAATAGAATTAGAAATAGAAATAGAATAGAATTAGAATTAGAATAGAATTAGAATTAGAATTAGAATTAGAATAGAATTAGAATAGAATTAGAATAGAATTAGAAATAGAATTAGAATTAGAATAGAATTAGAATAGAATTAGAATTAGAAATAGAAATAGAATTAGAAATAGAAATAAAATAGAATTGAAAATAGAATTAGAAATAGAATTAGAATTAGAATTAGATATAGAATTAAAGTTAGAATAAAATTACAATTATAATAGAATTAGAATAGAATTAGAATTAGAATTAGAAATAGAATTAGAAATAGAATATAATTAGAATTAGAATTAGAAATAGAATTAGAATTAGAAATAGAAATAGAAATAGAACTAGAATTAGAATTACAAATAGAATTATAATTATAAATAGAATTAGAATTAGAATAGAATTTGAAATAGAATTAGAATTAGAATTAGAAATAGAATTAGAGTTATAATAGAATTAGAATTAGAATAGAATAAGAATAAATAGAATAGAATTAGAATTAGAATAGAATTAGAATTATAATAGAATTAGAATAGAATTAGAATTAGAATAGAATAAGAATAGAATAGAATAGAATTAGAATTAGAATAGAATTAGAATATAATAGAATAGAATTAGAATTAGAATTAGAATTAGAATAGAATAGAATAGAATAGAATTATAATTTGAAATTGAAATAGAACAAGAATTAGAAATAGAATAAAATTAGAATTAAAATAAAATAAGAATAAAATAGAATATAATTAGAATTAAAATAGAATAAGAATAGAATTAGAATTAGAATTAGAAATAGAATTAAAATTAGAATTAGAAATAGAATTACAATTAGAAATAGAATTAGAATTAGAAATAGAATTAGAGTTAGAATTAGAAATAGAATTAGAAATAGAATTAGAATTAGAATTAGAATTAGAATTATAATTAAAATAGAATAAGAATAGAATAGAATAGAATTAGAATTAGAATTAAAATAAAATAGAATAGAATTAGAATTGGAATAAAATAAGAATAGAATAGAATTATAATTAGAAATAGAATTATAATTATAAATATAATAGAATTAAAATTAGAATAGAATAAGAATAGAATAGAATAGAATTATAATTAGAAATAGAATTATAATTAGAAATAGAATTAGAAATAGAATTAGAATTAGAATTAGAATTAGAATTAGAGTTAGAATAGAATTAGAACTAGAATAAGAATAGAATAGAATAGAATAGAATTAGAATTAGAATTAGAGTAGAATTAGAATTATAATAGAATTAGAATAGAATTAGAATTAGAATTAGATTAGAATTAGAATTAGAAATAGAATTAGAAATAGAATATAATTAGAACTAGAATTAGAAATAGAATTAGAATTAGAAATAGAAATAGAATTAGAAATAGAATTAGAATAGAATTAGCATAGAATTAGAATTAGAATTAGAATAAAATTACAATTATAATAGAATTAGAATAGAATTAGAATTAGAATTAGAAATAGAATTAGAAATAGAATATAATTAGAATTAGAATTAGAAATAAAATTAGAATTAGAAATAGAAATAGAAATAGAACTAGAATTAGAATTAGAAATAGAATTATAATTATAAATAGAATTAGAATTAGAATAGAATTTGAAATAGAATTAGAATTAAAATTAGAAATAGAATTAGAGTTAGAATAAGATTAGAATTAGAAATAGAATTAGAATTATAATTAGAATTAGAATAGAATTAGAATTAGAATAGAATTAGAATTAGAAATAGAATTAGAATTAGAAATAGAATTAGAATAGAATTAGAATTAGATTAGAATTAGAATTAGAATTAGAATAGAATTAGAATTAGAAATAGAAATAGAATTAGAAATAGAAATAGAATAGAATTAGAATAGAATAAGAATTAGAATAAAATTAGAATTAGATTAGAATTAGAAATAAAATTAGAATTAGAATTAGAAATAGAATTAGAATTAGAATTAGAATAGAATTAGAATTAGAATTAGAATAGAATTAAAAATAGAATTAGAAATAGAATTAGAATTAGAATTAGAAATAGAATTAGAGTTAGAATAGAATTAGAATTAGAATTAGATTAGAATTAGAATTAGAAATAGAATTAGAAATAGAATATAATTAGAACTAGAATTAGAAATAGAATTAGAATTAGAAATAGAAATAGAATTAGAAATAGAATTAGAATAGAATTAGCATAGAATTAGAATTAGATTAGAATTAGAAATAGAATTAGAATTAGAATTAGAATTAAAAGAATTAGAATTAGAATAGAATTAGAATAGAATTAGAATTAGAAATAGAATTAGAATTAGAAATAGAATTAGAATAGAATTAGAATTAGATTAGAATTAGAATTAGAATTAGAATAGAATTAGAATAGAATTAGAATTAGAAATAGAAATAGAATTAGAAATAGATTATAGAATAGAATTAGAATTAGATTAGAATTAGAATTAGAATTAGAATTAGAATAGAATTAGAATAGAATTAGAATTAGAAATAGAAATAGAATTAGAAATAGAAATAGAATAGAATTAGAATTAGAATTAGAATTAGAATTAGAATAGAATTAGAATATTATTAGAATAGAATTAGAATAGAATTATAATTAGAATAGAATTAGAATAGAATTAGAATTAGAATAGAATTAGAATTAGATTAGAATTAGAAATAGAATTAGAAATAGAATAGAATTAGAATTAGAATTAGAAATAGAATTAGAATTAGAAATAGAAATAGAATTAGAATAGAATTAGAATTAGAAATAGAAATATAATTAGAATTAGAATTAGAATAGAATTATAATTAGAATTAGAATTAGAATAGAATTAAAATAGAATTAGAATTAGAATAGAATTAGAATTAAAAATAGAAATAGAATTAGAAATATAATAGAATAGAATTAGAATTAGAATAGAATTAGAATAGAATTAGAATAGTATTAGAATAGAATTAGAATAGAATTATAATTAGAATAGAATTAGAATAGAATTAGAATTAGAATAGAATTGGAATTAGATTAGAATTAGAAATAGAATTAGAAATAGAATAGAATTAGAATTAGAATTAGAAATAGAATTAGAAATAGAAATAAAAATAGAAATAGAAATAGAAATAGAAATAGAATTAGAATTAGAATAGAATTAGCATAGAATTTGAATAAGATTAGAATTAGAAATAGAATTAGAATTAGAACAGAATTAGAATTAGAATAGAATTAGAATTAGAATAGAATTAGAATAGAATTAGAATTAGAAATAGAATTAGAATTAGAAATATAATTAGAATAGAATTAGAATTAGATTAGAATTAGAATTAGAATTAGAATAGAATTATAATAGAATTAGAATTAGAAATAGAAATAGAATTAGAAATAGAAATAGAATAGAATTAGAATTAGATTAGAATTAGAATTAGAATTAGAATTAGAATAGAATTAGAATAGAATTAGAATAGAATTAGAAATAAAAATAGAAATAGAATTAGAAATAGAAATAGAATAGAATTAGAATTAGAATTAGAATTAGAATTAGAATAGAATTAGAATAGTATTAGAATAGAATTAGAATAGAATTATAATTAGAATAGAATTAGAATAGAATTAGAATTAGAATAGAATTAGAATTAGATTAGAATTAGAAATAGAATTAGAAACAGAATAGAATTAGAATTAGAATTAGAAATAGAATTAGAATTAGAAATAGAAATAGAATTAGAATAGAATTAGCATAGAATTAGAATTAGATTAGAAATAGAAATAGAATTAGAAATATAATAGAATAGAATTAGAATTAGAATAGAATTAGAATTAGAATTAGAAATAGAAATAGAATTAGAAATAGAAATAGAATAGAATTAAAATTAGAATTAGAATTAGAATTAAAATAGAATTAGAATAGTATTAGAATAAAATTAGAATAGAATTAGAATTAGAATAGAATTAGAATAGAATTAGAATTAGAATAGAATTAGAATTAGATTAGAATTAGAAATAGAATTAGAAATAGAATTAGAAATAGAATAGATATAGAATTAGAATTAGAATAGAATTAGAAATAGAATATAATTAGAATTAGAATTAGAATTAGAATAGAATTAGAATAGAATAGAATTAGAATTAAAAATATAAATAGAAATATAATTAGAAATATAATTAGAATTAGAAATAGAATTAGAATTAGAATAGAATTAGAATTAGAATAGAATTAAAATAGAATTAGAATTAGAATTAGATTAGAATTAGATATAGAATTAGAATTAGAATAGAATTAGAATTAGAAATAGAAATAGAATTAGAATTAGAATTAGAATTAGAATTAGAATTAGAATTAGAAATAGAATTAGAATTAGAATAGAATTAGAATTAGAATAGAATTAGAATAGAATTAGAATTAGAATAGAATTAGAATTAGAATAGAATAGAATAAGAATTAGAAATAGAAATATAATTAGAAATAGAAATAGAATTAGAAATAGAATAGAATAGAATTAGAATTAGAATAGAATTAGAATTTGAATTAGAATTAGAATAGAATTATATTAGAATTAGAATAGAATAAGAATTAGAATAAAATTAGAATTAGATTAGAATTAGAAATAAAATTAGAATTAGAATTAGAAATAGAATTAGAATTAGAATTAGAATAGAATTAGAATTAGAATTAGAATAGAATTAAAAATAGAATTAGAAATAGAATTAGAATTAGAATTAGAAATAGAATTAGAGTTAGAATAGAATTAGAATTAGAATAAGAATAGAATAGAATAGAATTAGAATTAGAATTAGAATAGAATTAGAATTAGAATTAGAATAGAATTAGAATTATAATAGAATTAGAATAGAATTAGAATTAGAATTAGAAATAGAATTAGAAATAGAATAGAATTAGAATTAGAATTAGAAATAGAATTAGAATTAGAAATAGAAATAGACTTAGAAATAGAATTAGAATAGAATTAGCATAGAATTAGAATTAGAAATAGAATTAGAATTAGAATTAGAAATAGAATTACAATTAGAAATAGAATTAGAATTAGAAATAGAATTAGAGTTAGAATTAGAAATAGAATTAGAAATAGAATTAGAATTAGAATTAGAATTAGAATTATAATTAAAATAGAATAAGAATAGAATAGAATAGAATTAGAATTAGAATTAAAATAAAATAGAATAGAATTAGAATTGAAATAAAATAAGAATAGAATAGAATTATAATTAGAAATAGAATTATAATTATAAATATAATAGAATTAAAATTAGAATAGAATAAGAATAGAATAGAATAGAATTAGAATTAGAAATAGAATTATAATTAGAAATAGAATTAGAAATAGAATTAGAATTAGAATTAGAATTAGAATTAGAGTTAGAATAGAATTAGAACTAGAATAAGAATAGAATAGAATAGAATAGAATTAGAATTAGAATTAGAGTAGAATTAGAATTATAATAGAATTAGAATAGAATTAGAATTAGAATTAGATTAGAATTAGAATTAGAAATAGAATTAGAAATAGAATATAATTAGAACTAGAATTAGAAATAGAATTAGAATTAGAAATAGAAATAGAATTAGAAATAGAATTAGAATAGAATTAGCATAGAATTAGAATTAGAATTAGAATAAAATTACAATTATAATAGAATTAGAATAGAATTAGAATTAGAATTAGAAATAGAATTAGAAATAGAATATAATTAGAATTAGAATTAGAAATAAAATTAGAATTAGAAATAGAAATAGAAATAGAACTAGAATTAGAATTAGAAATAGAATTATAATTATAAATAGAATTAGAATTAGAATAGAATTTGAAATAGAATTAGAATTAGAATTAGAAATAGAATTAGAGTTAGAATAAGATTAGAATTAGAAATAGAATTAGAATTAGAATTAGAATTAGAATAGAATTAGAATTAGAATAGAATTAGAATTAGAAATAGAATTAGAATTAGAAATAGAATTAGAATAGAATTAGAATTAGATTAGAATTAGAATTAGAATTAGAATAGAATTAGAATTAGAAATAGAAATAGAATTAGAAATAGAAATAGAATAGAATTAGAATAGAATAAGAATTAGAATAAAATTAGAATTAGATTAGAATTAGAAATAAAATTAGAATTAGAATTAGAAATAGAATTAGAATTAGAATTAGAATAGAATTAGAATTAGAATTAGAATAGAATTAAAAATAGAATTAGAAATAGAATTAGAATTAGAATTAGAAATAGAATTAGAGTTAGAATAGAATTAGAATTAGAATAAGAATAGAATAGAATAGAATTAGAATTAGAATTAGAATATAATTAGAATTAGAATAGAATTATAATTAGAATTAGAATTAGAATAGAATTAGAATTAGAATAGAATTAGAATAATAGAATTAGAATAGAATTAGAATTAGAATAGAATTAGAATTAGAAATATAAATAGAATTAGAAATATAATAGAATAGAATTAGAATTAGAATAGAATTAGAATTAGAATTAGAAATAGAAATAGAATTAGAAATAGAAATAGAATAGAATTAGAATTAGAATTAGAATAGAATTAGAATAGTATTAGAATATAATTAGAATAGAATTATAATTAGAATAGAATTGGAATAGAATTAGAATTAGAATAGAATTGGAATTAGATTAGAATTAGCATAGAATTAGAATAAGATTAGAATTAGAAATAGAATTAGAATTAGAATTAGAATTAGAATAGAATTAGAATTAGAATAGAATTAGAATTAGAAATAGAATTAGAATTAGAAATAGAATTAGAATAGAATTAGAATTAGATTAGAATTAGAATTAGAATTAGAATAGAATTAGAATTAAAAATAGAAATAGAATTAGAAATAGAAATAGAATAGAATTAGAATTAGAATAGAATTAGAATTAGAATTAGAATTAGAATAGAATTAGAATAGAATTAGAATAGAATTAGAAATAGAATTAGAATTAGAATAGAATTAGAATAGAATTAGAATTAGAAATAGAAATAGAATTAGAAATAGAAATAAAATAGAATTAAAAATAGAATTAGAAATAGAATTAGAATTAGAATTAGATATAGAATTAGAGTTAGAATAAAATTACAATTATAATAGAATTAGAATAGAATTAGAATTAGAATTAGAAATAGAATTAGAAATAGAATATAATTAGAATTAGAATTAGAAATAGAATTAGAATTAGAAATAGAAATAGAAATAGAACTAGAATTAGAATTAGAAATAGAATTATAATTATAAATAGAATTAGAATTAGAATAGAATTTGAAATAGAATTAGAATTAGAATTAGAAATAGAATTAGAGTTAGAATAGAATTAGAATTAGAATAGAATAAGAATAGAATAGAATAGAATTAGAATTAGAATAGAATTAGAATTAGAATTAGAATAGAATTAGAATTAGAATAGAATAAGAATAGAATAGAATAGAATTAGAATTAGAATAGAATTAGAATATAATAGAATAGAATTAGAATTAGAATTAGAATTACAATAGAATAGAATAGAATAGAATTATAATTTGAAATTGAAATAGAACAAGAATTAGAAATAGAATAAAATTAGAATTAAAATAAAATAAGAATAAAATAGAATATAATTAGAATTAAAATAGAATAAGAATAGAATTAGAATTAGAATTAGAAATAGAATTAAAATTAGAATTAGAAATAGAATTACAATTAGAAATAGAATTAGAATTAGAAATAGAATTAGAGTTAGAATTAGAAATATAATTAGAAATAGAATTAGAATTAGAATTAGAATTAGAATTATAATTAAAATAGAATAAGAATAGAATAGAATAGAATTAGAATTAGAATTAAAATAAAATAGAATAGAATTAGAATTGGAATAAAATAAGAATAGAATAGAATTATAATTAGAAATAGAATTATAATTATAAATATAATAGAATTAAAATTAGAATAGAATAAGAATAGAATAGAATAGAATTAGAATTAGAAATAGAATTATAATTAGAAATAGAATTAGAAATAGAATTAGAATTAGAATTAGAATTAGAATTAGAGTTAGAATAGAATTAGAACTAGAATAAGAATAGAATAGAATAGAATAGAATTAGAATTAGAATTAGAGTAGAATTAGAATTATAATAGAATTAGAATAGAATTAGAATTAGAATTAGATTAGAATTAGAATTAGAAATAGAATTAGAAATAGAATATAATTAGAACTAGAATTAGAAATAGAATTAGAATTAGAAATAGAAATAG
This sequence comes from Streptanthus diversifolius, assembly GCA_039880935.1. Taxonomy (NCBI): domain Eukaryota; kingdom Viridiplantae; phylum Streptophyta; class Magnoliopsida; order Brassicales; family Brassicaceae; genus Streptanthus; species Streptanthus diversifolius. The sequence continues at coordinate 23,062,031 of JAXGFM010000007.1, read as the reverse complement.
AATTAGAAATAGAATTAGAATAGAATTAGCATAGAATTAGAATTAGATTAGAATTAGAAATAGAATTAGAATTAGAATTAGAATTAGAAAAGAATTAGAATTAGAATAGAATTAGAATAGAATTAGAATTAGAAATAGAATTAGAATTAGAAATAGAATTAGAATAGAATTAGAATTAGATTAGAATTAGAATTAGAATTAGAATAGAATTAGAATAGAATTAGAATTAGAAATAGAAATAGAATTAGAAATAGATTATAGAATAGAATTAGAATTAGATTAGAATTAGAATTAGAATTAGAATTAGAATAGAATTAGAATAGAATTAGAATTAGAAATAGAAATAGAATTAGAAATAGAAATAGAATAGAATTAGAATTAGAATTAGAATTAGAATTAGAATAGAATTAGAATAGTATTAGAATAGAATTAGAATAGAATTATAATTAGAATAGAATTAGAATAGAATTAGAATTAGAATAGAATTAGAATTAGATTAGAATTAGAAATAGAATTAGAAATAGAATAGAATTAGAATTAGAATTAGAAATAGAATTAGAATTAGAAATAGAAATAGAATTAGAATAGAATTAGAATTAGAAATAGAAATATAATTAGAATTAGAATTAGAATAGAATTATAATTAGAATTAGAATTAGAATAGAATTAAAATAGAATTAGAATTAGAATAGAATTAGAATTAAAAATAGAAATAGAATTAGAAATATAATAGAATAGAATTAGAATTAGAATAGAATTAGAATAGAATTAGAATAGTATTAGAATAGAATTAGAATAGAATTATAATTAGAATAGAATTAGGATAGAATTAGAATTAGAATAGAATTGGAATTAGATTAGAATTAGAAATAGAATTAGAAATAGAATAGAATTAGAATTAGAATTAGAAATAGAATTAGAAATAGAAATAAAAATAGAAATAGAAATAGAAATAGAAATAGAATTAGAATTAGAATAGAATTAGCATAGAATTTGAATAAGATTAGAATTAGAAATAGAATTAGAATTAGAATAGAATTAGAATTAGAATAGAATTAAAATTAGAATAGAATTAGAATAGAATTAGAATTAGAAATAGAATTAGAATTAGAAATATAATTAGAATAGAATTAGAATTAGATTAGAATTAGAATTAGAATTAGAATAGAATTATAATAGAATTAGAATTAGAAATAGAAATAGAATTAGAAATAGAAATAGAATAGAATTAGAATTAGATTAGAATTAGAATTAGAATTAGAATTAGAATAGAATTAGAATAGAATTAGAATAGAATTAGAAATAGAAATAGAAATAGAATTAGAAATAGAAATAGAATAGAATTAGAATTAGAATTAGAATTAGAATTAGAATAGAATTAGAATAGTATTAGAATAGAATTAGAATAGAATTATAATTAGAATAGAATTAGAATAGAATTAGAATTAGAATAGAATTAGAATTAGATTAGAATTAGAAATAGAATTAGAAATAGAATAGAATTAGAATTAGAATTAGAAATAGAATTAGAATTAGAAATAGAAATAGAATTAGAATAGAATTAGCATAGAATTAGAATTAGATTAGAAATAGAAATAGAATTAGAAATATAATAGAATAGAATTAGAATTAGAATAGAATTAGAATTAGAATTAGAAATAGAAATAGAATTAGAAATAGAAATAGAATAGAATTAAAATTAGAATTAGAATTAGAATTAAAATAGAATTAGAATAGTATTAGAATAAAATTAGAATAGAATTAGAATTAGAATAGAATTAGAATAGAATTAGAATTAGAATAGAATTAGAATTAGATTAGAATTAGAAATAGAATTAGAAATAGAATTAGAAATAGAATAGATATAGAATTAGAATTAGAATAGAATTAGAAATAGAATATAATTAGAATTAGAATTAGAATTAGAATAGAATTAGAATAGAATAGAATTAGAATTAAAAATAGAAATAGAAATATAATTAGAAATATAATTAGAATTAGAAATAGAATTAGAATTAGAATAGAATTAGAATTAGAATAGAATTAAAATAGAATTAGAATTAGAATTAGATTAGAATTAGATATAGGATTAGAATTAGAATAGAATTAGAATTAGAATTAGAAATAGAATTAGAATTAGAATTAGAATTAGAATTAGAATTAGAATTAGAAATAGAATTAGAATTAGAATAGAATTAGAATTAGAATAGAATTAGAATAGAATTAGAATTAGAATAGAATTAGAATTAGAATAGAATAGAATAAGAATTAGAAATAGAAATATAATTAGAAATAGAAATAGAATTAGAAATAGAATAGAATAGAATTAGAATTAGAATAGAATTAGAATTTGAATTAGAATTAGAATAGAATTATATTAGAATTAGAATAGAATAAGAATTAGAATAAAATTAGAATTAGATTAGAATTAGAAATAAAATTAGAATTAGAATTAGAAATAGAATTAGAATTAGAATTAGAATAGAATTAGAATTAGAATTAGAATAGAATTAAAAATAGAATTAGAAATAGAATTAGAATTAGAATTAGAAATAGAATTAGAGTTAGAATAGAATTAGAATTAGAATAAGAATAGAATAGAATAGAATTAAAATTAGAATTAGAATAGAATTAGAATTAGAATTAGAATAGAATTAGAATTATAATAGAATTAGAATAGAATTAGAATTAGAATTAGAAATAGAATTAGAAATAGAATAGAATTAGAATTAGAATTAGAAATAGAATTAGAATTAGAAATAGAAATAGACTTAGAAATAGAATTAGAATAGAATTAGCATAGAATTAGAATTAGAAATAGAATTAGAATTAGAATTAGAAATAGAATTACAATTAGAAATAGAATTAGAATTAGAAATAGAATTAGAGTTAGAATTAGAAATAGAATTAGAAATAGAATTAGAATTAGAATTAGAATTAGAATTATAATTAAAATAGAATAAGAATAGAATAGAATAGAATTAGAATTAGAATTAAAATAAAATAGAATAGAATTAGAATTGGAATAAAATAAGAATAGAATAGAATTATAATTAGAAATAGAATTATAATTATAAATATAATAGAATTAAAATTTGAATAGAATAAGAATAGAATAGAATAGAATTAGAATTAGAAATAGAATTATAATTAGAAATAGAATTAGAAATAGAATTAGAATTAGAATTAGAATTAGAATTAGAGTTAGAATAGAATTAGAACTAGAATAAGAATAGAATAGAATAGAATAGAATTAGAATTAGAATTAGAGTAGAATTAGAATTATAATAGAATTAGAATAGAATTAGAATTAGAATTAGATTAGAATTAGAATTAGAAATAGAATTAGAAATAGAATATAATTAGAACTAGAATTAGAAATAGAATTAGAATTAGAAATAGAAATAGAATTAGAAATAGAATTAGAATAGAATTAGCATAGAATTAGAATTAGATTAGAATTAGAAATAGAATTAGAATTAGAATTAGAATTAGAAAAGAATTAGAATTAGAATAGAATTAGAATAGAATTAGAATTAGAAATAGAATTAGAATTAGAAATAGAATTAGAATAGAATTAGAATTAGATTAGAATTAGAATTAGAATTAGAATAGAATTAGAATAGAATTAGAATTAGAAATAGAAATAGAATTAGAAATAGATTATAGAATAGAATTAGAATTAGATTAGAATTAGAATTAGAATTAGAATTAGAATAGAATTAGAATAGAATTAGAATTAGAAATAGAAATAGAATTAGAAATAGAAATAGAATAGAATTAGAATTAGAATTAGAATTAGAATTAGAATAGAATTAGAATAGTATTAGAATAGAATTAGAATAGAATTATAATTAGAATAGAATTAGAATAGAATTAGAATTAGAATAGAATTAGAATTAGATTAGAATTAGAAATAGAATTAGAAATAGAATAGAATTAGAATTAGAATTAGAATTAGAAATAGAATTAGAATTAGAAATAGAAATAGAATTAGAATAGAATTAGAATTAGAAATAGAAATATAATTAGAATTAGAATTAGAATAGAATTATAATTAGAATTAGAATTAGAATAGAATTAGAATAGAATTAGAATACAATTAGAATTAGAATTAGAATAGAATTAGAATAGAATTAGAATAGAATTAGAATAGAATAGAATTAGAATTAAAAATAGAAATAGAAATATAATTAGAAATAGAATTAGAATTAGAAATAGAATTAGAATTAGAATAGAATTAGAATTAGAATAGAATTAGAATAGAATTAGAATTAGAAATAGAATAGAATTAGAATTAGAATTAGAATAGAATTAGAATATAATTAGAATTAGAATTAGATTAGAATTAGATATAGAATTAGAATTAGAATAGAATTAGAATTAGAAATAGAAATAGAATTAGAATTAGAATTAGATTTAGAATTAGAAATAGAATTAGAATTAGAGTAGAATTAGAATTAGAATAGAATTAGAATAGAATTAGAATAGAATTAGAATATAATTAGAATTAGAATAGAATTAGAATAAAATTATAATAGAATTAGAAATAGAAATAGAATTAGAATAGAATTAGAATAGAATTAGAATAGAATTAGAATTAGAATTAGAATAGAATTAGAATTAGAAATAGAAATAGAATTAGAATTAGAATTAGAATTAGAATTAGAATAGAATTAGAATAGAATTAGAATATAATTAGAATTAGAATTAGATATAGAATTAGAATTAGAATAGAATTAGAATAGAATTAGAATTAGAATAGAATTAGAATAGAATTAGAATTATAATAGAATTAGAATAGAATTAGAATAGAATTAGAATATAATTAGAAATAGAATTAGAATTATAATAGAATTAAAATTAGAATTAGAATTAGAATAGAATTAGAATAGAATTAGAATATAATTAGAATAGAATTAGATTAGAATTAGAAATAGAATAGAATTAGAATTATAATTAAAATTATATTAGAATTAGAATAGAATTAGAATAGAATTAGAATTAGAATTAGAATAGAATTAGAATTAAAAATAGAAATAGAAATATAATTAGAAATAGAATTAGAATTAGAATAGAATTAGAATTAGAATTAGAATTAGAATAGAATTAGAATAGAATTAGAATAGAATTAGAATTAGAAATAGAATATAATTAGAATTAGAATTAGAATAGAATTAGAATAGAATTAGAATAGAATAGAATTAGAATTAAAAATAGAAATAGAAATATAATTAGAAATAGAATTAGAATTAGAAATAGAATTAGAATTAGAATAGAATTAGAATTAGAATTAGAATAGAATTATAATAGAATTATAATAGAATTAGAATTAGAAATAGAATAGAATTAGAATTAGAATTAGAATAGAATTAGAATAGAATTAGAACTAGAATTAGATATAGAATTAGAATTAGAATAGAATTAGAATTAGAAATAGAAATAGAATTAGAATTAGAATTAGAATTAGAATTAGAATTAGAAATAGAATTAGAATTAGAATATAATTAGAATTAGAATAGAATTAGAATAGAATTAGAATATAATTAGAATTAGAATAGAATTAGAATAGAATTATAATAGAATTAGAAATATAATTAGAATTAGAATAGAATTAGAATTAGAATTAGAATAGAATTAGAATAGAATTAGAATTAGAATTAGAATAGAATTAGAATTAAAAATAGAAATAAAATTAGAATTAGAATTAGAATTAGAATATAATTAGAATAGAATTAGGTTTAGATTGGAATTAGAAATAGAATTAGAAATAGAATTAGATTATAATTAGAATTTGAATAGAATTAGAATAGAATTAGAATACAATTAGAATAGAATTAGAATTAGAAATAGAATTAGAATTAGAAATAGAATTAGAAATAGAATTAGAATTAGAATTAGAATTAGAATTAGAAAAAGAATTAGAATTAGAATTAGAATTAGAATTAGAAATAGAATTAGAATTAGAATAGAATTAGAATAGAATTAGAATAGAATTAGAATAGAATTAGAATAGAATTAGAATAGAATTAGAATAGAATTAGAATTAGAATAGAATTAGAATTATAATAGAATTAGAATAGAATTTGAATAGAATTAGAATATAATCAGAAATAGAATTAGAATTATAATAGAATTAAAATTAGAATTAGAATTAGAATAGAATTAGAATAGAATTAGAATATAATTAGAATAGAATTAGATTAGAATTAGAAATAGAATAGAATTAGAATTAGAATTAAAATTATATTAGAATTAGAATAGAATTAGAATAGAATTAGAATTAGAATTAGAATAGAATTAGAATTAAAAATAGAAATAGAAATATAATTAGAAATATAATTAGAATTAGAATAGAATTAGAATTAGAATTAGAATAGAATTAGAATAGAATTAGAATAGAATTAGAATTATAATAGAATTAGAATAGAATTAGAATTAAAAATAGAATTAGAATTAAAAATAGAATTAGAAATAGAATTAGAATTAGAATAGAATTAATATAGAATTAGAATAAAATTAGAATTAGAATAGAATTAGAATTATAATAGAATTAGAATAGAATTAGAATAGAATTAGAATATAATTAGAAATAGAATTAGAATTATAATAGAATTAAAATTAGAATTAGAATTAGAATTAGAATAGAATTAGAATTAAAAATAGAAATAGAAATATAATTAGAAATAGAATTAGAATTAGAATAGAATTAGAATTAGAATTAGAATTAGAATAGAATTAGAATAGAATTAGAATAGAATTAGAATTAGAAATAGAATATAATTAGAATTAGAATTAGAATAGAATTAGAATAGAATTAGAATAGAATAGAATTAGAATTAAAAATAGAAATAGAAATATAATTAGAAATAGAATTAGAATTAGAAATAGAATTAGAATTAGAATAGAATTAGAATTAGAATTAGAATAGAATTAGAATAGAATTAGAATTAGAAATAGAATAGAATTAGAATTAGAATTAGAATAGAATTAGAATAGAATTAGAACTAGAATTAGATTAGAATTAGATATAGAATTAGAATTAGAATAGAATTAGAATTAGAAATAGAAATAGAATTAGAATTAGAATTAGAATTAGAATTAGAATTAGAATTAGAAATAGAATTAGAATTAGAATATAATTAGAATTAGAATAGAATTAGAATAGAATTAGAATATAATTAGAATTAGAATAGAATTAGAATAGAATTATAATAGAATTAGAAATATAATTAGAATTAGAATAGAATTAGAATTAGAATTAGAATAGAATTAGAATAGAATTAGAATTAGAATTAGAATAGAATTAGAATTAGAAATAGAAATAGAATTAGAATTAGAATTAGAATTAGAATAGAATTAGAATAGAATTAGGTTTAGATTGGAATTAGAAATAGAATTAGAAATAGAATTAGAATATAATTAGAATTTGAATAGAATTAGAATAGAATTAGAATACAATTAGAATAGAATTAGAATTAGAAATAGAATTAGAATTAGAAATAGAATTAGAAATAGAATTAGAATTAGAATTAGAATTAGAAAAAGAATTAGAATTAGAATTAGAATTAGAATTAGAATTAGAATTAGAATTAGAATAGAATTAGAATAGAATTAGAATAGAATTAGAATAGAATTAGAATAGAATTAGAATTAGAATAGAATTAGAATTATAATAGAATTAGAATAGAATTAGAATAGAATTAGAATATAATTAGAAATAGAATTAGAATTATAATAGAATTAAAATTAGAATTAGAATTAGAATAGAATTAGAATAGAATTAGAATATAATTAGAATAGAATTAGATTAGAATTAGAAATAGAATAGAATTAGAATTAGAATTAAAATTATATTAGAATTAGAATAGAATTAGAATTAGAATTAGAATAGAATTAGAATTAAAAATAGAAATAGAAATATAATTAGAAATATAATTAGAATTAGAATAGAATTAGAATTAGAATAGAATTAGAATAGAATTAGAATAGAATTAGAATAGAATTAGAATTAGAATATAATTAGAATTATAATAGAATTAGAATAGAATTAGAATATAATTAGAAATAGAATTAGAATTATAATAGAATTAAAATTAGAATTAGAATTAGAATAGAATTAGAATAGAATTAGAATATAATTAGAATAGAATTAGATTAGAATTAGAAATAGAATAGAATTAGAATTAGAATTAAAATTATATTAGAATTAGAATAGAATTAGAATAGAATTAGAATTAGAATTAGAATAGAATTAGAATTAAAAATAGAAATAGAAATATAATTAGAAATATAATTAGAATTAGAATAGAATTAGAATTAGAATTAGAATAGAATTAGAATAGAATTAGAATAGAATTAGAATAGAATTAGAATAGAATTAGAATTAGAAATAGAATAGAATTAGAATTAGAATTAGAATAGAATTAGAATTAGAAATAGAATTAGAATTAGAATAGAATTAGAATTAGAATAGAATTAGAATGGAATTAGAATTAGAAATAGAATAGAATTAGAATTAGAATAGAATTAGAATTAGAATTGAATTAGAATTAGAATAGAATTAGAATAGAATTAGAATTAGAAATAGAATAGAATTAGAATTAGAATTAGAATAGAATTAGAATAGAATTAGAATTAGAATTAGATTAGAATTAGATATAGAATTAGAATTAGAATAGAATTAGAATTAGAAATAGAATTAGAATTAGAATTAGAATTAGAATTAGAAATAGAATTAGAATTAGAATAGAATTAGAATTATAATAGAATTAGAATATAATTAGAATTAGAATAGAATTAGAATAGAATTATAATAGAATTAGAAATAGAATTAGAATTAGAATTAGAATAGAATTAAAATTAGAATTAGAATAGAATTAGAATAGAATTAGAATTAGAATTAGAATAGAATTAGAATTAGAAATAGAAATAGAATTAGAATTAGAATTAGAATTAGAATTAGAATTAGAATATAATTAGAATAGAATTAGAATATAATTAGAATTAGAATTAGATATAGAATTAGAATTAGAATAGAATTAGAAATAGAATATAATTAGAATTAAATTAGAATTAGAATAGAATTAGAATAGAATTAGAATAGAATAGAATTAAAATTAAAAATAGAAATAGAAATATAATTAGAAATAGAATTAGAATTAGAAATAGAATTAGAATTAGAATAGAATTAGAATTAGAATAGAATTAGAATAGAATTAGAATTAGAAATAGAATAGAATTAGAATTAGAATTAGAATAGAATTAGAATAGAATTAGAATTAGAATAGAATTAGAATTATAATAGAATTAGAATAGAATTAGAATAGAATTAGAATATAATTAGAAATAGAATTAGAATTATAATAGAATTAAAATTAGAATTAGAATTAGAATAGAATTAGAATATAATTAGAATATAATTAGAATAGAATTAGATTAGAATTAGAAATAGAATAGAATTAGAATTAGAATTAAAATTATATTAGAATTAGAATAGAATTAGAATAGAATTAGAATTAGAATTAGAATAGAATTAGAATTAAAAATAGAAATAGAAATATAATTAGAAATATAATTAGAATTAGAATAGAATTAGAATTAGAATTAGAATAGAATTAGAATAGAATTAGAATAGAATTAGAATAGAATTAGAATTAGAATAGAATTAGAATTATAATAGAATTAGAATAGAATTAGAATAGAATTAGAATATAATTAGAAATAGAATTAGAATTATAATAGAATTAAAATTAGAATTAGAATTAGAATTAGAAATAGAATTAGAATTAGAAATAGAATTAGAATTAGAAATAGAATTAGAATTAGAATTAGAATAGAATTAGAATTAGAAATAGAATTAGAATTAGAATAGAATTAGAATTAGAAATAGAATTAGAATTAGAAATAGAATTAGAAATAGAATAAAATTAGAATTAGAAATAGAATAGAATTAGAATTAGAATTAAAATATAATTAGAATTAGAATAGAATTAGAATAGAATTAGAATAGAATTAGAATAGAATTAGAATAGAATTAGAATTAGAATAGAATTAGAATTATAATAGAATTAGAATAGAATTAGAATAGAATTAGAATATAATTAGAAATAGAATTAGAATTATAATAGAATTAAAATTAGAATTAGAATTAGAATAGAATTAGAATATAATTAGAATAGAATTAGATTAGAATTAGAAATAGAATAGAATTAGAATTAGAATTAAAATTATATTAGAATTAGAATAGAATTAGAATAGAATTAGAATTAAAAATAGAAATAGAAATATAATTAGAATTAGAATAGAATTAGAATTAGAATTAGAATAGAATTAGAATAGAATTAGAATAGAATTAGAATTAGAATAGAATTAGAATTATAATAGAATTAGAATAGAATTAGAATATAATTAGAAATAGAATTAGAATTATAATAGAATTAAAATTAGAATTAGAATTAGAATAGAATTAGAATAGAATTAGAATATAATTAGAATAGAATTAGATTAGAATTAGAAATAGAATAGAATTAGAATTAGAATTAAAATTATATTAGAATTAGAATAGAATTAGAATAGAATTAGAATTAGAATTAGAATAGAATTAGAATTAAAAATAGAAATAGAAATATAATTAGAAATATAATTAGAATTAGAATAGAATTAGAATTAGAATTAGAATAGAATTAGAATAGAATTAGAATAGAATTAGAATAGAATTAGAATAGAATTAGAATTAGAAATAGAATAGAGTTAGAATTAGAATTAGAATAGAATTAGAATTAGAATTAGAAATAGAATTAGAATTAGAATAGAATTAGAATTAGAATAGAATTAGAATAGAATTAGAATTAGAAATAGAATAGAATTAGAATTAGAATAGAATTAGAATAGAATTAGAATAGAATAGAATTAGAATTAAAAATAGAAATAGAAATATAATTAGAAATAGAATTAGAATTAGAATAGAATTAGAATTAGAATAGAATTAGAATAGAATTAGAATTAGAAATAGAATAGAATTAGAATTAGAATTAGAATAGAATTAGAATAGAATTAGAATTAGAATTAGATTAGAATTAGATATAGAATTAGAATTAGAATAGAATTAGAATTAGAAATAGAATTAGAATTAGAATTAGAATTAGAATTAGAAATAGAATTAGAATTAGAATAGAATTAGAATTAGAATAGAATTAGAATATAATTAGAATTAGAATAGAATTAGAATAGAATTATAATAGAATTAGAAATAGAATTAGAATTAGAATTAGAATAGAATTAGAATTAGAATTAGAATAGAATTAGAATAGAATTAGAATTAGAATTAGAATAGAATTAGAGTTAGAATTAGAAATAGAAATAGAATTAGAATTAGAATTAGAATTAGAATTAGAATTAGAATTAGAATAGAATTAGAATAAAATTAGAATATAATTAGAATTAGAATTAGATATAGAATTAGAATTAGAATAGAATTAGAAATAGAATATAATTAGAATTAGAATTAGAATTAGAATAGAATTAGAATAGAATTAGAATAGAATTGAATTAGAATTAAAAATAGAAATAGAAATATAATTAGAAATAGAATTAGAATTAGAAATAGAATTAGAATTAGAATTAGAATAGAATTAGAATAGAATTAGAATTAGAAATAGAATAGAATTATAATTAGAATTAGAATAGAATTAGAATTAGAATTAGATTAGAATTAGATATAGAATTAGAATTAGAATAGAATTAGAATTAGAAATAGAAATAGAAATAGAAATAGAAATATAATTAGAAATATAATTAGAATTAGAATAGAATTAGAATTAGAATTAGAATAGAATTAGAATAGAATTAGAATAGAATTAGAATAGAATTAGAATTAGAAATAGAATAGAATTAGAATTAGAATTAGAATAGAATTAGAATTAGAAATAGAATTAGAATTAGAATAGAATTAGAATTAGAATAGAATTAGAATGGAATTAGAATTAGAAATAGAATAGAATTAGAATTAGAATAGAATTAGAATAGAATTAGAATAGAATAGAATTAGAATTAAAAATAGAAATAGAAATATAATTAGAAATAGATTTAGAATTAGAAATAGAATTAGAATTAGAATTGAATTAGAATTAGAATAGAATTAGAATAGAATTAGAATTAGAAATAGAATAGAATTAGAATTAGAATTAGAATAGAATTAGAATAGAATTAGAATTAGAATTAGATTAGAATTAGATATAGAATTAGAATTAGAATAGAATTAGAATTAGAAATAGAATTAAAATTAGAATTAGAATTAGAATTGGAAATAGAATTAGAATTAGAATAGAATTAGAATTATAATAGAATTAGAATATAATTAGAATTAGAATAGAATTAGAATAGAATTATAATAGAATTAGAAATAGAATTAGAATTAGAATTAGAATAGAATTAGAATTAGAATTAAAATAGAATTAGAATAGAATTAGAATTAGAATTAGAATAGAATTAGAATTAGAAATAGAAATAGAATTAGAATTAGAATTAGAATTAGAATTAGAATTAGAATAGAATTAGAATAGAATTAGAATATAATTAGAATTAGAATTAGATATAGAATTAGAATTAGAATAGAATTAGAAATAGAATATAATTAGAATTAAATTAGAATTAGAATAGAATTAGAATAGAATTAGAATAGAATTAGAATAGAATAGAATTAGAATTAAAAATAGAAATAGAAATATAATTAGAAATAGAATTAGAATTAGAAATAGAATTAGAATTAGAATAGAATTAGAATTAGAATAGAATTAGAATAGAATTAGAATTAGAAATAGAATAGAATTAGAATTAGAATTAGAATAGAATTAGAATAGAATTAGAATTAGAATAGAATTAGAATTATAATAGAATTAGAATAGAATTAGAATAGAATTAGAATATAATTAGAAATAGAATTAGAATTATAATAGAATTAAAATTAGAATTAGAATTAGAATAGAATTAGAATAGAATTAGAATATAATTAGAATAGAATTAGATTAGAATTAGAAATAGAATAGAATTAGAATTAGAATTAAAATTATACTAGAATTAGAATAGAATTAGAATTAGAATTAGAATAGAATTAGAATTAAAAATAGAAATAGAAATATAATTAGAAATATAATTAGAATTAGAATAGAATTAGAATTAGAAATAGAATAGAATTAGAATTAGAATTAGAATAGAATTAGAATTAGAAATAGAATTAGAATTAGAATAGAATTAGAATTAGAATAGAATTAGAATGGAATTAGAATTAGAAATAGAATAGAATTAGAATTAGAATAGAATTAGAATAGAATTAGAATAGAATAGAATTAGAATTAAAAATAGAAATAGAAATATAATTAGAAATAGATTTAGAATTAGAAATAGAATTAGAATTAGAATTGAATTAGAATTAGAATAGAATTAGAATAGAATTAGAATTAGAAATAGAATAGAATTAGAATTAGAATTAGAATAGAATTAGAATAGAATTAGAATTAGAATTAGATTAGAATTAGATATAGAATTAGAATTAGAATAGAATTAGAATTAGAAATAGAATTAAAATTAGAATTAGAATTAGAATTGGAAATAGAATTAGAATTAGAATAGAATTAGAATTATAATAGAATTAGAATATAATTAGAATTAGAATAGAATTAGAATAGAATTATAATAGAATTAGAAATAGAATTAGAATTAGAATTAGAATAGAATTAGAATTAGAATTAAAATAGAATTAGAATAGAATTAGAATTAGAATTAGAATAGAATTAGAATTAGAAATAGAAATAGAATTAGAATTAGAATTAGAATTAGAATTAGAATTAGAATAGAATTAGAATAGAATTAGAATATAATTAGAATTAGAATTAGATATAGAATTAGAATTAGAATAGAATTAGAAATAGAATATAATTAGAATTAAATTAGAATTAGAATAGAATTAGAATAGAATTAGAATAGAATTAGAATAGAATAGAATTAGAATTAAAAATAGAAATAGAAATATAATTAGAAATAGAATTAGAATTAGAAATAGAATTAGAATTAGAATAGAATTAGAATTAGAATAGAATTAGAATAGAATTAGAATTAGAAATAGAATAGAATTAGAATTAGAATTAGAATAGAATTAGAATAGAATTAGAATTAGAATAGAATTAGAATTATAATAGAATTAGAATAGAATTAGAATAGAATTAGAATATAATTAGAAATAGAATTAGAATTATAATAGAATTAAAATTAGAATTAGAATTAGAATAGAATTAGAATAGAATTAGAATATAATTAGAATAGAATTAGATTAGAATTAGAAATAGAATAGAATTAGAATTAGAATTAAAATTATACTAGAATTAGAATAGAATTAGAATTAGAATTAGAATAGAATTAGAATTAAAAATAGAAATAGAAATATAATTAGAAATATAATTAGAATTAGAATAGAATTAGAATTAGAATTAGAATAGAATTAGAATAGAATTAGAATAGAATTAGAATTAGAATAGAATTAGAATTATAATAGAATTAGAATAGAATTAGAATAGAATTAGAATATAATTAGAAATAGAATTAGAATTATAATAGAATTAAAATTAGAATTAGAATTAGAATTAGAAATAGAATTAGAAATAGAATTAGAATTAGAATTAGAAATAGAATTAGAATTAGAAATAGAATTAGAATTAGAATTAGAATAGAATTAGAATTAGAAATAGAATTAGAATTAGAATAGAATTAGAATTAGAAATAGAATTAGAATTAGAAATAGAATTAGAAATAGAATAAAATTAGAATTAGAAATAGAATAGAATTAGAATTAGAATTAAAATATAATTAGAATTAGAATAGAATTAGAATACAATTAGAATAGAATTAGAATAGAATTAGAATAGAATTAGAATAGAATTAGAATTAGAATAGAATTAGAATTATAATAGAATTAGAATAGAATTAGAATAGAATTAGAATATAATTAGAAATAGAATTAGAATTATAATAGAAATAAAATTAGAATTAGAATTAGAATAGAATTAGAATATAATTAGAATAGAATTAGATTAGAATTAGAAATAGAATAGAATTAGAATTAGAATTAAAATTATATTAGAATTAGAATAGAATTAGAATAGAATTAGAATTAAAAATAGAAATAGAAATATAATTAGAATTAGAATAGAATTAGAATTAGAATTAGAATAGAATTAGAATAGAATTAGAATAGAATTAGAATTAGAATAGAATTAGAATTATAATAGAATTAGAATAGAATTAGAATAGAATTAGAATATAATTAGAAATAGAATTAGAATTATAATAGAATTAAAATTAGAATTAGAATTAGAATAGAATTAGAATAGAATTAGAATATAATTAGAATAGAATTAGATTAGAATTAGAAATAGAATAGAATTAGAATTAGAATTAAAATTATATTAGAATTAGAATAGAATTAGAATAGAATTAGAATTAGAATTAGAATAGAATTAGAATTAAAAATAGAAATAGAAATATAATTAGAATTAGAATAGAATTAGAATTAGAATTAGAATAGAATTAGAATAGAATTAGAATAGAATTAGAATAGAATTAGAATAGAATTAGAATTAGAAATAGAATAGAATTAGAATTAGAATAGAATTAGAATTAGAATTAGAAATAGAATTAGAATTAGAATAAAATTAGAATTAGAATAGAATTAGAATAGAATTAGAATTAGAAATAGAATAGAATTAGAATTAGAATAGAATTAGAATAGAATTAGAATAGAATAGAATTAGAATTAAAAATAGAAATAGAAATATAATTAGAAATAGAATTAGAATTAGAATAGAATTAGAATTAGAATAGAATTAGAATAGAATTAGAATTAGAAATAGAATAGAATTAGAATTAGAATTAGAATAGAATTAGAATAGAATTAGAATTAGAATTAGATTAGAATTAGATATAGAATTAGAATTAGAATAGAATTAGAATTAGAAATAGAATTAGAATTAGAATTAGAATTAGAATTAGAAATAGAATTAGAATTAGAATAGAATTAGAATTAGAATAGAATTAGAATATAATTAGAATTAGAATAGAATTAGAATAGAATTATAATAGAATTAGAAATAGAATTAGAATTAGAATTAGAATAGAATTAGAATTAGAATTAGAATAGAATTAGAATAGAATTAGAATTAGAATTAGAATAGAATTAGAATTAGAATTAGAAATAGAAATAGAATTAGAATTAGAATTAGAATTAGAATTAGAATTAGAATAGAATTAGAATAGAATTAGAATAGAATTAGAATTAGAATAGAATTATAATTATAATAGAATTAGAATAGAATTAGAATAGAATTACAATATATATAGAAATAGAATTAGAATTATAATAGAATTAAAATTAGAATTAGAATTAGAATAGAATTAGAATAGAATTAGAATATAATTAGAATTAAAAATAGAATAGAATTAGATTAGAATTAGAAATAGAATAGAATTAGAATTAGAATTAAAATATAGGTAGAATTAGAATAGAATTAGAATAGAATTAGAATAGAATTAGAAATAGAATTAGAATTAGAATTAGAATTAGAAATAGAATTAGAATTAGAATTAGAATTAGAAAAAGAATTAGAATTAGAATTAGAATTAGAATTAGAATTAGAATTAGAATTAGAATAGAATTAGAATAGAATTAGAATAGAATTATAATTAGAATAGAATTAGAATAGAATTAGAATTAGAATAGAATTAGAATTAGATTAGAATTAGAAATAGAATTAGAAATAGAATAGAATTAGAATATAATTAGAATTAGAATAGAATTAGAATAGAATTATAATAGAATTAGAAATAGAATTAGAATTAGAATTAGAATAGAATTAGAATTAGAATTAGAATAGAATTAGAATAGAATTAGAATTAGAATTAGAATAGAATTAGAATTAGAATTAGAAATAGAAATAGAATTAGAATTAGAATTAGAATTAGAATTAGAATTAGAATAGAATTAGAATAGAATTAGAATATAATTAGAATTAGAATTAGATATAGAATTAGAATTAGAATAGAATTAGAAATAGAATATAATTAGAATTAGAATTAGAATTAGAATAGAATTAGAATAGAATTAGAATAGAATAGAATTAGAATTAAAAATAGAAATAGAAATATAATTAGAAATAGAATTAGAATTAGAAATAGAATTAGAATTAGAATTAGAATAGAATTAGAATAGAATTAGAATTAGAAATAGAATAGAATTAGAATTAGAATTAGAATAGAATTAGAATAGAATTAGAATTAGAATTAGATTAGAATTAGATATAGAATTAGAATTAGAATAGAATTAGAATTAGAAATAGAAATAGAATTAGAATTAGAAATAGAATTAGAATTAGAAATAGAATTAGAATTAGAATAGAATTAGAATTAGAATAGAATTAGAATATAATTAGAATAGAATTATAATAGAATTAGAATTAGAATTAGAATAGAATTAGAATTAGAATAGAATTAGAATTAGAATTAGAATAGAATTATAATTAGAAATAGAAATAGAATTACAACTAGAATTAGAATTAGAATTAGAATTAGAATAGAATTAGAATAGAATTAGAATATAATTAGAATTAGAATTAGATATAGAATTAGAATTAGAATAGAATTAGAAATAGAATTAGAATAGAATTAGAATAGAATTAGAATTAGAATTAGAATAGAATTAGAATTAGAATTAGAAATAGAAATAGAATTAGAATTAGAATTAGAATTAGAATTAGAATTAGAATAGAATTAGAATAGAATTAGAATATAATTAGAATTAGAATTAGATATAGAATTAGAATTAAAATATAATTAGAATTAGAATAGAATTAGAATAGAATTAGAATAGAATTAGAAATAGAATTAGAATTAGAATTAGAATTAGAAATAGAATTAGAATTAGAATTAGAATTAGAAAAAGAATTAGAATTAGAATTAGAATTAGAATTAGAATTAGAATTAGAATTAGAATAGAATTAGAATAGAATTAGAATAGAATTATAATTAGAATAGAATTAGAATAGAATTAGAATTAGAATAGAATTAGAATTAGATTAGAATTAGAAATAGAATTAGAAATAGAATAGAATTAGAATATAATTAGAATTAGAATAGAATTAGAATAGAATTATAATAGAATTAGAAATAGAATTAGAATTAGAATTAGAATAGAATTAGAATTAGAATTAGAATAGAATTAGAATAGAATTAGAATTAGAATTAGAATAGAATTAGAATTAGAATTAGAAATAGAAATAGAATTAGAATTAGAATTAGAATTAGAATTAGAATTAGAATAGAATTAGAATAGAATTAGAATATAATTAGAATTAGAATTAGATATAGAATTAGAATTAGAATAGAATTAGAAATAGAATATAATTAGAATTAGAATTAGAATTAGAATAGAATTAGAATAGAATTAGAATAGAATAGAATTAGAATTAAAAATAGAAATAGAAATATAATTAGAAATAGAATTAGAATTAGAAATAGAATTAGAATTAGAATTAGAATAGAATTAGAATAGAATTAGAATTAGAAATAGAATAGAATTAGAATTAGAATTAGAATAGAATTAGAATAGAATTAGAATTAGAATTAGATTAGAATTAGATATAGAATTAGAATTAGAATAGAATTAGAATTAGAAATAGAAATAGAAATAGAATTAGAATTAGAAATAGAATTAGAATTAGAAATAGAATTAGAATTAGAATAGAATTAGAATTAGAATAGAATTAGAATATAATTAGAATAGAATTATAATAGAATTAGAATTAGAATTAGAATAGAATTAGAATTAGAATAGAATTAGAATTAGAATTAGAATAGAATTATAATTAGAAATATAAATAGAATTACAACTAGAATTAGAATTAGAATTAGAATTAGAATAGAATTAGAATAGAATTAGAATATAATTAGAATTAGAATTAGATATAGAATTAGAATTAGAATAGAATTAGAAATAGAATATAATTAGAATTAGAATTAGAATTAGAATAGAATAGAATTAGAATTAAAAATAGAAATAGAAATATAATTAGAAATAGAATTAGAATTAGAAATAGAATTAGAATTATAATAGAATTAGAATTAGAATAGAATTAGAATAGAAATAGAATAGAATTAGAATAGAATTAGAATTAGAAATAGAATAAAATTAGAATTAGAATTAGAAAAGAATTAGAATAGAATTAGAATTAGAATTAGATTAGAATTAGATATAGAATTAAATTAGAATAGAATTAGAATTGGAAATAGAAATAGAACTAGAATTAGAATTAGAATTAGAATTAGAATTAGAAATAGAATTAGAATTAGAATAGAATTAGAATTAGAATAGAATTAGAATAGAATTAGAATAGAATTAGAATAGAATTAGAATATAATTAGAATTAGAATAGAATTAGAATAGAATTATAATAGAATTAGAATAGAATTAGAATAGAATTATAATAGAATTAGAAATAGAATTAGAATTAGAATAGAATTAGAATTAGAATTAGAATAGAATTAGAATAGAATTAGAATTAGAATTAGAATAGAATTAGAATTAGAAATAGAATTAGAATTAGAAATAGAAATAGAAATAGAATTAGAATTAGAATTAGAATTAGAATTAGAATTAGAATTAGAATTAGAATTAGAAATAGAATTAGAATTAGAATTAGAATTAGAATTAGAATTAGAAATAGAATTAGAATTAGAATAGAATTAGAATTAGAATAGAATTAGAATAGAATTAGAATAGAATTAGAATATAATTAGAATTAGAATAGAATTAGAATAGAATTATAATAGAATTAAAAATAGAATTAGAATTAGAATAGAATTAGAATTAGAATTAGAATAAAATTAGAATAGAATTAGAATTAGAATTAGAATAGAATTATAATTAGAATTAGAATAGAATTAGAATTAGAATAGAATTATAATTAGAATTAGAATAGAATTAGAATTAGAATTAGAATTAGAATAGAATTAGAAATAGAAATAGAATTAGAATTAGAATTAGAATTAGGATAGAATTAGAATTAGAATTAGAATAAAATAAGAATAGAATTAGAATAGAATTAGAATAGAATTAGAATTAGAAATAGAATTAGAATAGAATTAGAATAGAATTAGAATTAGAAATAGAATAGAATTATAATTAGAATTAGAATAGAATTAGAATAGAATTATAATAGAATTAGAATTAGAATTAGAATTAGAATAGAATTAGAAATAGAAATAGAAATAGAATTAGAATTAGAATTAGAATTAGAATAGAATAGAATTAGAATTAGAATTAAAAATAGAATTAGAATTAGAATAGAATTAGAATTAGAATTAGAATAAAATTAGAATAGAATTAGAATTAGAATTAGAATAGAATTAGAATTAGAAATAGAATTAGAATTAGAATTAGAAATAGAATTAGAATTAGAATTAGAATAGAATTAGAATAGAATTAGAATTAGAAATAGAATAGAATTAGAATTAGAATTAGAATAGAATTAGAATAGAATTAGAATTAGAATTAGATTAGAATTAGATATAGAATTAGAATTAGAATAGAATTAGAATTAGAAATAGAAATAGAATTAGAATTAGAAATAGAATTAGAATTAGAAATAGAATTAGAATTAGAATAGAATTAGAATTAGAATTAGAATAGAATTAGAATATAATTAGAATAGAATTATAATAGAATTAGAATTAGAATTAGAATAGAATTAGAATTAGAATAGAATTAGAATTAGAATTAGAATAGAATTATAATTAGAAATATAAATAGAATTACAACTAGAATTAGAATTAGAATTAGAATTAGAATAGAATTAGAATAGAATTAGAATATAATTAGAATTAGAATTAGATATAGAATTAGAATTAGAATAGAATTAGAAATAGAATATAATTAGAATTAGAATTAGAATTAGAATAGAATAGAATTAGAATTAAAAATAGAAATAGAAATATAATTAGAAATAGAATTAGAATTAGAAATAGAATTAGAATTATAATAGAATTAGAATTAGAATAGAATTAGAATAGAAATAGAATAGAATTAGAATAGAATTAGAATTAGAAATAGAATAAAATTAGAATTAGAATTAGAAAAGAATTAGAATAGAATTAGAATTAGAATTAGATTAGAATTAGATATAGAATTAAATTAGAATAGAATTAGAATTGGAAATAGAAATAGAACTAGAATTAGAATTAGAATTAGAATTAGAATTAGAAATAGAATTAGAATTAGAATAGAATTAGAATTAGAATAGAATTAGAATAGAATTAGAATAGAAATAGAATAGAATTAGAATTAGAATTAGAATAGAATTAGAATAGAATTATAATTAGAATTAGATTAGAATTAGATATAGAATTAGAATTAGAATAGAATTAGAATTAGAAATAGAATTAGAATTAGAATTAGAATTAGAATTAGAATTAGAAATAGAATTAGAATTAGAATAGAATTAGAATAGAATTAGAATTAGAATAGAATTAGAATAGAATTAGAATATAATTAGAATTAGAATAGAATTAGAATAGAATTAGAATAGAATTATAATAGAATTAGAAATAGAATTAGAATTAGAATTAGAATAGAATTAGAATTAGAATTAGAATAGAATTAGAATTAGAATTAGAATAGAATTAGAATTAGAAATAGAAATAGAATTAGAATTAGAATTAGAATTAGAATTAGAATTAGAATAGAATTAGAATAGAATTAGAATATAATTAGAATTAGAATTAGATATAGAATTAGAATTAGAATAGAATTAGAAATAGAATATAATTAGAATTAGAATTAGAATTAGAATAGAATTAGAATAGAATAGAATTAGAATTAAAAATAGAAATAGAAATATAATTAGAAATATAATTAGAATTAGAAATAGAATTAGAATTAGAATAGAATTAGAATTAGAATAGAATTAAAATAGAATTAGAATTAGAAATAGAATAGAATTAGAATTAGAATTAGAATAGAATTAGAATAGAATTAGAATTAGAATTAGATTAGAATTAGATATAGAATTAGAATTAGAATAGAATTAGAATTAGAAATAGAAATAGAATTAGAATTAGAATTAGAATTAGAATTAGAATTAGAATTAGAAATAGAATTAGAATTAGAATAGAATTAGAATTAGAATAGAATTAGAATAGAATTAGAATAGAATTAGAATATAATTAGAATTAGAATAGAATTAGAATAGAATTATAATAGAATTAGAAATAGAATTAGAATTAAAATAGAATTAGAATTAGAATTAGAATAGAATTAGAATAGAATTAGAATTAGAATTAGAATAGAATTAGAATTAGAAATAGAATTAGAATTAGAATTAGAATTAGAATTAGAATTAGAATTAGAATAGAATTAGAATAGAATTAGAATATAATTAGAATTATAATTAGATATAGAATTAGAATTAGAATAGAATTAGGTTTAGATTGTAATTAGAAATAGAATTAGAAATAGAATTAGAATATAATTAGAATTAGAATAGAATTAGAATAGAATTAGAATATAATTAGAATGCAATTAGAATAGAATTAGAATAGAATTAGAATAGAATTAGAATATAATTAGAAATAGAATTAGAATTATAATAGAATTAAAATTAGAATTAGAATTAGAATAGAATTAGAATAGAATTAGAATATAATTAGAATAGAATTAGATTAGAATTAGAAATAGAATAGAATTAGAATTAGAATTAAAATATAATTAGAACTAGAATAGAATTAGAATAGAATTAGAATAGAATTAGAATAGAATTAGAATAGAATTAGAATAGAATTAGAATAGAATTAGAAATAGAATAGAATTATAATTAGAATTAAAATATAATTAGAACTAGAATAGAATTAGAATAGAATTAGAATAGAATTAGAATTAGAAATAGAATTAGAATTAGAATTAGAATTAGAATTATAATTAGAATTAGAATAGAATTAGAATAGAATTAGAATATAATTAGAATTATAATTAGATATAGAATTAGAATTAGAATAGAATTAGAATAGAATTAGGTTTAGATTGTAATTAGAAATAGAATTAGAAATAGAATTAGAATTAGAATTAGAATTAGAATAGAATTAGAATAGAATTAGAATAGAATTAGAATAGAATTAGAATAGAATTAGAATTAGAATAGAATTATAATTATAATAGAATTAGAATAGAATTAGAATAGAATTAGAATATAATTAGAAATAGAATTAGAATTATAATAGAATTAAAATTAGAATTAGAATTAGAATAGAATTAGAATAGAATTAGAATATAATTAGAATTAGAAATAGAATAGAATTAGAATTAGAATTAGAATAAGAATAGAATTAGAATAGAATTAGAATTAGAATTAGATTAGAATTAGAATAGAATTAGAATAGAATTAGAATAGAATTAGAATTAGAATTAGATTAGAATTAGATATAGAATTAGAATTAGAATAGAATTAGAATTAGAAATAGAAATAGAATTAGAATTAGAATTAGAATTAGAATTAGAAATAGAATTAGAATTAGAATAGAATTAGAATTAGAATAGAATTAGAATAGAATTAGAATATAATTAGAATTAGAATAGAATTAGAATAGAATTATAATAGAATTATAATAGAATTAGAAATATTATTAGAATTAGAATAGAATTAGAATTAGAATTAGAATAGAATTAGAATAGAATTAGAATTAGAATAAGAATAGAATTAGAATTAGAAATAGAAATAGAATTAGAATTAGAATTAGAATTAGAATTAGAATTAGAATAGAATTAGAATAGAATTAGAATATAATTAGAAATAGAATTAGATATAGAATTAGAATTAGAATAGAATTAGAATAGAATTAGGTTTAGATTGGAATTAGAAATAGAATTAGAAATAGAATTAGAATATAATTAGAATTAGAATAGAATTAGAATAGAATTAGAATTAGAATTAGAATAGAATTAGAATAGAATTAGAATAGAATTAGAATAGAATTAGAATAGAATTTGAATTAGAATAGAATTAGAATTAGAATAGAATTAGAATTATAATAGAATTAGAATAGAATTAGAATATAATTAGAAATAGAATTAGAATTATAATAGAATTAAAATTAGAATTAGAATTAGAATAGAATTAGAATAGAATTAGAATAGAATTAGAATATAATTAGAATAGAATTAGATTAGAATTAGAAATAGAATAGAATTAGAATTAGAATTAAAGTTATATTAGAATTAGAATAGAATTAGAATAGAATTAGAATAGAATTAGAATTAAAAATAGAAATAGAAATATAATTAGAAATAGAATTAGAATTAGAATAGAATTAGAATTAGAATTAGAATAGAATTAGAATAGAATTAGAATAGAATTAGAATAGAATTGGAATAGAATTAGAATAGAATTAGAATTAGAAATAGAATAGAATTAGAATTAGAATTAGAATAGAATTAGAATAGAATAGAATTAGAATTAAAAATAGAAATAGAAATATCATTAGAAATAGAATTAGAATTAGAAATAGAATTAGAATTAGAATTAGAATTAGAATAGAATTAGAATAGAATTAGAATTAGAATTAGATTAGAATTAGATATAGAATTAGAATTAGAATAGAATTAGAATTAGAAATAGAAATAGAATTAGAATTAGAATTAGAATTAGAATAAGAATAGAATTAGAATAGAAATAGAATAGAATTAGAATAGAATTAGAATATAATTAGAATTAGAATAGAATTAGAATAGAATTATAATAGAATTAGAAATAGAATTAGAGTTAGAATAGAATTAGAATTAGAATTAGAATAGAATTAGAATAGAATTAGAATTAGAATTAGAATAGAATTAGAATTAGAAATAGAAATAGAATTATAATTAGAATTAGAATTAGAATTAGAATAGAATTAAAAATAAAAATAGAATTAGAAATAGAATTAGAATTAGAAATAGAAATAGAATTAGAATTAGAATTAGAATAGAATTAGAATTAGAAATAGAATTAGAATAGAATTAGAATAGAGTAAGAATTAGAATAGAATTAGAATTAGATTAGAATTAGAATTAGAATTAGAATTAGAAATAGAATTAGAAATAGAATTAGAATAGAATTAGAATAGAATTAGAATTAGAATAGAATTAGAATAGAATTAGAATAGAATTAGTATAGAATTAGAATATAATTAGAAATAGAATTAGAATTAGAAAAGAATTAGAATTAGAATTAGAATTAGAATAGAATTAGAACAGAATTAGAATAGAATTAGAATTAGAATATAATTATAATAGAATTATATTAGAATTATAATAGAATTAGAATAGAATTAGAATTAGAATTAGAATAGAATTAGAATTAAAAATAGAAATATAAATATAATTAGAAATAGAATTAGAATTAGAAATAGAATTAGAATAGAATTAGAATATAATTAGAATTAGAATAGAATTAGAATAGAATTAGAATTAGAATAGAATTAGAATTAGAATAGAATTAGAATAGAATTAGAATAGAATTAGAATATAATTAGAAATAGAATTAGAATTATAATAGAATTAAAATTAGAATTAGAATTAGAATAGAATTAGAATAGAATTAGAATATAATTAGAATATAATTAGAATAGAATTAGAATAGAATTAGAAATAGAATAGAATTAGAAATAGAATTAGAATATAATTAGAATTAGAATAGAATTAGAATAGAATTAGAATATAATTAGAAATAGAATTAGAATTATAATAGAATTAAAATTAGAATTAGAATTAGAATAGAATTAGAATAGAATTAGAATATAATTAGAATAGAATTAGATTAGAATTAGAAATAGAATAGAATTAGAATTAGAATTAAAATTATATTAGAATTAGAATAGAATTAGAATTAGAATTAGAATAGAATTAGAATTAAAAATAGAAATAGAAATATAATTAGAAATATAATTAGAATTAGAATAGAATTAGAATTAGAATTAGAATAGAATTAGAATAGAATTAGAATAGAATTAGAATAGAATTAGAATAGAATTAGAATTAGAAATAGAATAGAATTAGAATTAGAATTAGAATAGAATTAGAATTAGAAATAGAATTAGAATTAGAATAGAATTAGAATTAGAATAGAATTAGAATAGAATTAGAATTAGAATAGAATTAGAATTAGAATAGAATTAGAATAGAATTAGAATAGAATAGAATTAGAATTAAAAATAGAAATAGAAATATAATTAGAAATAGAATTAGAATTAGAAATAGAATTAGAATTAGAATAGAATTAGAATTAGAATAGAATTAGAATAGAATTAGAATTAGAAATAGAATAGAATTAGAATTAGAATTAGAATAGAATTAGAATAGAATTATAATTAGAATTAGATTAGAATTAGATATAGAATTAGAATTAGAATAGAATTAGAATTAGAAATAGAATTAGAATTAGAATTAGAATTAGAATTAGAATTAGAAATAGAATTAGAATTAGAATAGAATTAGAATTAGAATAGAATTAGAATTAGAATAGAATTAGAATAGAATTAGAATATAATTAGAATTAGAATAGAATTAGAATAGAATTATAATAGAATTAGAAATAGAATTAGAATTAGAATTAGAATAGAATTAGAATTAGAATTAGAATAGAATTAGAATTAGAATTAGAATAGAATTAGAATTAGAAATAGAAATAGAATTAGAATTAGAATTAGAATTAGAATTAGAATTAGAATAGAATTAGAATAGAATTAGAATATAATTAGAATTAGAATTAGATATAGAATTAGAATTAGAATAGAATTAGAAATAGAATATAATTAGAATTAGAATTAGAATTAGAATAGAATTAGAATATAATTAGAATTAGAATAGAATTAGAATAGAATTATAATAGAATTAGAAATAGAATTAGAATTAAAATAGAATTAGAATTAGAATTAGAATAGAATTAGAATAGAATTAGAATTAGAATTAGAATAGAATTAGAATTAGAAATAGAATTAGAATTAGAATTAGAATTAGAATTAGAATTAGAATTAGAATAGAATTAGAATAGAATTAGAATATAATTAGAATTATAATTAGATATAGAATTAGAATTAGAATAGAATTAGGTTTAGATTGTAATTAGAAATAGAATTAGAAATAGAATTAGAATATAATTAGAATTAGAATAGAATTAGAATAGAATTAGAATATAATTAGAATACAATTAGAATAGAATTAGAATAGAATTAGAATAGAATTAGAATATAATTAGAAATAGAATTAGAATTATAATAGAATTAAAATTAGAATTAGAATTAGAATAGAATTAGAATAGAATTAGAATATAATTAGAATAGAATTAGATTAGAATTAGAAATAGAATAGAATTAGAATTAGAATTAAAATATAATTAGAACTAGAATAGAATTAGAATAGAATTAGAATAGAATTAGAATAGAATTAGAATAGAATTAGAATAGAATTAGAATAGAATTAGAATTAGAATAGAATTAGAATTATAATAGAATTAGAATAGAATTAGAATAGAATTAGAATATAATTAGAAATAGAATTAGAATTATAATAGAATTAAAATTAGAATTAGAATTAGAATAGAATTAGAATAGAATTAGAATATAATTAGAATATAATTAGAATTAGAAATAGAATTAGAATTAGAATTAGAATAAGAATAGAATTAGAATAGAATTAGAATTAGAATTAGATTAGAATATAATTAGAATTAGAATTAGATATAGAATTAGAATTAGAATAGAATTAGAAATAGAATATAATTAGAATTAGAATTAGAATTAGAATAGAATTAGAATAGAATAGAATTAGAATTAAAAATAGAAATAGAAATATAATTAGAAATAGAATTAGAATTAGAAATAGAATTAGAATTAGAATAGAATTAGAATTAGAATAGAATTAGAATAGAATTAGAATAGAATTAGAATTAGAAATAGAATAGAATTAGAATTAGAATTAGAATAGAATTAGAATAGAATTAGAATTAGAATTAGATTAGAATTAGATATAGAATTAGAATTAGAATAGAATTAGAATTAGAAATAGAAATAGAAATAGAATTAGAATTAGAATTAGAATTAGAATTAGAATTAGAATTAGAAATAGAATTAGAATTAGAATTAGAATTAGAATTAGAATTAGAAATAGAATTAGAATTAGAATAGAATTAGAATTAGAATAGAATTAGAATAGAATTAGAATAGAATTAGAATATAATTAGAATTAGAATAGAATTATAATAGAATTATAATAGAATTAAAAATAGAATTAGAATTAGAATAGAATTAGAATTAGAATTAGAATAAAATTAGAATAGAATTAGAATTAGAATTAGAATAGAATTAGAATTAGAAATAGAATTAGAATTAGAATTAGAATTAGAATTATAATTAGAATTAGAATAGAATTAGAATAGAATTAGAATATAATTAGAATTATAATTAGATATAGAATTAGAATTAGAATAGAATTAGAATAGAATTAGGTTTAGATTGTAATTAGAAATAGAATTAGAAATAGAATTAGAATTAGAATTAGAATTAGAATAGAATTAGAATAGAATTAGAATAGAATTAGAATAGAATTAGAATAGAATTAGAATAGAATTAGAATAGAATTAGAATAGAATTAGAATTAGAATAGAATTAGAATTAGAATAGAATTAGAATAGAATTAGAATAGAATTAGAATATAATTAGAAATAGAATTAGAATATAATTAGAAATAGAATTAGAATTAGAATTAGAATAGAATTAAAATAGAATTAGAATATAATTAGAATAGAATTAGATTAGAATTAGAAATAGAATAGAATTAGAATTAGAATTAAAATATAATTAGAATTAGAATAGAATTATAATAGAATTAGAATAGAATTAGAATAGAATTAGAATAGAATTAGAATAGAATTAGAATAATAATAGAATTAGAATAGAATTAGAATAGAATTAGAATATAATTAGAAATAGAATTAGAATTATAATAGAATTAAAATTAGAATTAGAATTAGAATAGAATTAGAATAGAATTAGAATATAATTAGAATATAATTAGAATTAGAAATAGAATTAGAATTAGAATTAGAATAAGAATAGAATTAGAATAAAATTAGAATTAGAATTAGATTAGAATTAGAATAGAATTAGAATAGAATTAGAATAGAATTAGAATAGAATTAGAATTAGAATTAGATTAGAATTAGATATAGAATTAGAATTAGAATTAGAATAGAAATAGAATAGAATATAAATAGAATAGAATAAGAATTAGAATTAGAATAGAATTAGAATTAGATTAGCATTAGAAATAGAATTAGAATTAGAATTAGAATAGAATTAGAATTAGAATTAGAATTAGAATTAGAAATAGAAATAGAATTAGAATATAATTAGAGTTAGAATAGAATTAGAATTAGATTAGAATTATAAATAGAATTAGATATAGAATTATAATTAGATATAGAATTAGAAATAGAATAGAATATAAATAGAATTAGAAATTGAATAGAAATAGAATAGAATTAGAATTAGAATTAGAATAGAATAGAATAGAATTAGAATAGAATAAGAATTAGAATTAGAATAGAATTAGAATTAGATTAGCATTAGAAATAGAATTAGAATTAGAATTAGAATAGAATTAGAATTAGAATTAGAATTAGAATAGAATTAGAATTATAATATAATTAGAATAGAATTAGAATATAATTAGAAATAGAATTAGAATTATAATAGAATTAAAATTAGAATTAGAATTAGAATAGAATTAGAATAGAATTAGAATAGAATTAGAATATAATTAGAATAGAATTAGATTAGAATTAGAAATAGAATAGAATTAGAATTAGAATTAAAGTTATATTAGAATTAGAATAGAATTAGAATAGAATTAGAATAGAATTAGAATTAAAAATAGAAATAGAAATATAATTAGAAATAGAATTAGAATTAGAATAGAATTAGAATTAGAATTAGAATAGAATTAGAATAGAATTAGAATAGAATTAGAATAGAATTAGAATAGAATTAGAATTAGAAATAGAATAGAATTAGAATTAGAATTAGAATAGAATTAGAATAGAATAGAATTAGAATTAAAAATAGAAATAGAAATATCATTAGAAATAGAATTAGAATTAGAAATAGAATTAGAATTAGAATTAGAATTAGAATAGAATTAGAATAGAATTAGAATTAGAATTAGATTAGAATTAGATATAGAATTAGAATTAGAATAGAATTAGAATTAGAAATAGAAATAGAATTAGAATTAAAATTAGAATTAGAATTAGAATAGAATTAGAATAGAATTAGAATAGAATTAGAATAGAATTAGAATATAATTAGAATTAGAATAGAATTAGAATAGAATTATAATAGAATTAGAAATAGAATTAGAGTTAGAATAGAATTAGAATTAGAATTAGAATAGAATTAGAATAGAATTAGAATTAGAATTAGAATAGAATTAGAATTAGAAATAGAAATAGAATTATAATTAGAATTAGAATTAGAATTAGAATAGAATTAAAAATAAAAATAGAATTAGAAATAGAATTAGAATTAGAAATAGAAATAGAATTAGAATTAGAATTAGAATAGAATTAGAATTAGAAATAGAATTAGAATAGAATTAGAATAGAGTAAGAATTAGAATAGAATTAGAATTAGATTAGAATTAGAATTAGAATTAGAATTAGAAATAGAATTAGAAATAGAATTAGAATAGAATTAGAATAGAATTAGAATTAGAATAGAATTAGAATAGAATTAGAATAGAATTAGAATAGAATTAGTATAGAATTAGAATATAATTAGAAATAGAATTAGAATTAGAAAAGAATTAGAATTAGAATTAGAATTAGAATAGAATTAGAATAGAATTAGAATAGAATTAGAATTAGAATATAATTATAATAGAATTATATTAGAATTATAATAGAATTAGAATAGAATTAGAATTAGAATTAGAATAGAATTAGAATTAAAAATAGAAATATAAATATAATTAGAAATAGAATTAGAATTAGAAATAGAATTAGAATAGAATTAGAATATAATTAGAATTAGAATAGAATTAGAATAGAATTAGAATTAGAATAGAATTAGAATTAGAATAGAATTAGAATAGAATTAGAATAGAATTAGAATATAATTAGAAATAGAATTAGAATTATAATAGAATTAAAATTAGAATTAGAATTAGAATAGAATTAGAATAGAATTAGAATATAATTAGAATATAATTAGAATAGAATTAGATTAGAATTAGAAATAGAATAGAATTAGAAATAAAATTAGAATATAATTAGAATTAGAATAGAATTAGAATAGAATTAGAATAGAATTAGAATATAATTAGAAATAGAATTAGAATTATAATAGAATTAAAATTAGAATTAGAATTAGAATAGAATTAGAATAGAATTAGAATATAATTAGAATAGAATTAGATTAGAATTAGAATTAGAATATAATTAGAATTAGAATAAAATTAGAATAGAATTAGAATAGAATTAGAATACAATTAGAATAGAATTAGAATTAGAAATAGAATTAGAATTAGAAATAGAATTAGAAATAGAATTAGAATTAGAATTAGAATTAGAAAAAGAATTAGAATTAGAATTAGAATTAGAATTAGAATTAGAATAGAATTAGAATAGAATTAGAATAGAATTAGAATAGAATTAGAATAGAATTAGAATAGAATTAGAATAGAATTAGAATTAGAATAGAATTAGAATTAGAATAGAATTAGAATAGAATTAGAATATAATTAGAAATAGAATTAGAATTATAATAGAATTAAAATTTAATTAGAATACAATTAGAATAGAATTAGAATAGAATTAAAATTAGAAATAGAATTAGAATTAGAAATAGAATTAGAAATAGAATTAGAATTAGAATAAGAATTAGAATAGAATTAGAATAGAATTAGAATAGAATTAGAATAGAATTAGAATTAGAATAGAATTAGAATAGAATTAGAATAGAATTAGAATAGAATTAGAATAGAATTAGAATAGAATTAGAATTAGAATAGAATTAGAATTATAATAGAATTAGAATAGAATTAGAATAGAATTAGAATATAATTAGAATAGAATTAGATTAGAATTAGAAATAGAATAGAATTAGAATTAGAATTAAAATATAATTAGAATTAGAATAGAATTAGAATAGAATAAGAATAGAATTAGAATAGAATTAGAATAGAATTAGAATAGAATTAGAATAGAATTAGAATAGAATTAGAATAGAATTAGAATAGAATTAGAATATAATTAGAATACATTAGAATAGAATTAGAATTAGAAATAGAATTAGAATTAGAAATAGAATTAGAAATAGAATTAGAATTAGAATTAGAATTAGAATTAGAATTAGAATTATAATTAGAATAGAATTAGAATAGAATTAGAATATAATTAGAATAGAATTAGATTAGAAATAGAAATAGAATAGAATTAGAATTAGAATTAAAATATAATTAGAATTAGAATAGAATTAGAATAGAATTAGAATAGAATTAGAATAGAATTAGAATAGAATTAGAATAGAATTAGAATTAGAATAGAATTAGAATTATAATAGAATTAGAATAGAATTAGAATAGAATTAGAATTATAATAGAATTAGAATATAATTAGAATAGAATTAGATTAGAATTAGAAATAGAATAGAATTAGAATTAGAATTAAAATATAATTAGAATTAGAATAGAATTAGAATAGAATTAGAATAGAATTAGAAATAGAATTAGAATTAGAATTAGAATTAGAAATAGAATTAGAATTAGAATTAGAATTAGAAAAAGAATTAGAATTAGAATTAGAATTAGAATTAGAATTAGAATTAGAATAGAATTAGAATATAATTAGAATAGAATTAGAATAGAATTAGAATAGAATTAGAATAGAATTAGAATAGAATTATAATAGAATTAGAATTAGAATAGAATTAGAATAGAATTAGAATAGAATTAGAATAGAATTAGAATATAATTAGAAATAGAATTAGAATTATAATAGAATTAAAATTAGAATTAGAATTAGAATAGAATTAGAATAGAATTAGAATATAATTAGAATAGAATTAGATTAGAATTAGAAATAGAATAGAATTAGAATTAGAATTAAAATATAATTAGAATTAGAATAGAATTAGAATAGAATTAGAATAGAATTAGAATAGAATTAGAATTAGAATAGAATTATAATTATAATAGAATTAGAATATAATTAGAATAGAATTAGAATATAATTAGAAATAGAATTAGAATTATAATAGAATTAAAATTAGAATTAGAATTAGAATAGAATTAGAATAGAATTAGAATATAATTAGAATTAGAAATAGAATAGAATTAGAATTAGAATTAGAATAAGAATAGAATTAGAATAGAATTAGAATTAGAATTAGATTAGAATTAGAATAGAATTAGAATAGAATTAGAATAGAATTAGAATAGAATTAGAATTAGAATTAGATTAGAATTAGATATAGAATTAGAATTAGAATAGAATTAGAATTAGAAATAGAAATAGAATTAGAATTAGAATTAGAATTAGAATTAGAATTAGAAATAGAATTAGAATTAGAATAGAATTAGAATTAGAATAGAATTAGAATAGAATTAGAATATAATTAGAATTAGAATAGAATTAGAATAGAATTATAATAGAATTATAATAGAATTAGAAATAGAATTAGAATTAGAATAGAATTAGAATTAGAATTAGAATAGAATTAGAATAGAATTAGAATTAGAATAAGAATAGAATTAGAATTAGAAATAGAAATAGAA
This sequence comes from Streptanthus diversifolius, assembly GCA_039880935.1. Taxonomy (NCBI): domain Eukaryota; kingdom Viridiplantae; phylum Streptophyta; class Magnoliopsida; order Brassicales; family Brassicaceae; genus Streptanthus; species Streptanthus diversifolius. Next base: position 23,028,136 of record JAXGFM010000007.1, on the reverse strand, counting down.
TTAGAATTAGAATTAGAATTAGAATTAGAATTAGAATTAGAATAGAATTAGAATAGAATTAGAATATAATTAGAATTATAATTAGATATAGAATTAGAATTAGAATAGAATTAGAATAGAATTAGGTTTAGATTGGAATTAGAAATAGAATTAGAAATAGAATTAGAATATAATTAGAATTAGAATAGAATTAGAATAGAATTAGAATTAGAATTAGAATAGAATTAGAATAGAATTAGAATAGAATTAGAATAGAATTAGAATAGAATTAGAATTAGAATAGAATTAGAATTATAATAGAATTAGAATAGAATTAGAATATAATTAGAAATAGAATTAGAATTATAATAGAATTAAAATTAGAATTAGAATTAGAATAGAATTAGAATAGAATTAGAATAGAATTAGAATATAATTAGAATAGAATTAGATTAGAATTAGAAATAGAATAGAATTAGAATTAGAATTAAAGTTATATTAGAATTAGAATAGAATTAGAATAGAATTAGAATAGAATTAGAATTAAAAATAGAAATAGAAATATAATTAGAAATAGAATTAGAATTAGAATAGAATTAGAATTAGAATTAGAATAGAATTAGAATAGAATTAGAATAGAATTAGAATAGAATTAGAATAGAATTAGAATAGAATTAGAATTAGAAATAGAATAGAATTAGAATTAGAATTAGAATAGAATTAGAATAGAATAGAATTAGAATTAAAAATAGAAATAGAAATATCATTAGAAATAGAATTAGAATTAGAAATAGAATTAGAATTAGAATTAGAATTAGAATAGAATTAGAATAGAATTAGAATTAGAATTAGATTAGAATTAGATATAGAATTAGAATTAGAATAGAATTAGAATTAGAAATAGAAATAGAATTTGAATTAGAATTAGAATTAGAATTAGAATAGAATTAGAATAGAATTAGAATATAATTAGAATTAGAATAGAATTAGAATAGAATTATAATAGAATTAGAAATAGAATTAGAGTTAGAATAGAATTAGAATTAGAATTAGAATAGAATTAGAATAGAATTAGAATTAGAATTAGAATAGAATTAGAATTAGAAATAGAAATAGAATTATAATTAGAATTAGAATTAGAATTAGAATAGAATTAAAAATAAAAATAGAATTAGAAATAGAATTAGAATTAGAAATAGAAATAGAATTAGAATTAGAATTAGAATAGAATTAGAATTAGAAATAGAATTAGAATAGAATTAGAATAGAGTAAGAATTAGAATAGAATTAGAATTAGATTAGAATTAGAATTAGAATTAGAATTAGAAATAGAATTAGAAATAGAATTAGAATAGAATTAGAATAGAATTAGAATTAGAATAGAATTAGAATAGAATTAGAATAGAATTAGTATAGAATTAGAATATAATTAGAAATAGAATTAGAATTAGAAAAGAATTAGAATTAGAATTAGAATTAGAATAGAATTAGAATAGAATTAGAATAGAATTAGAATTAAAATATAATTATAATAGAATTATATTAGAATTATAATAGAATTAGAATAGAATTAGAATTAGAATTAGAATAGAATTAGAATTAAAAATAGATATATAAATATAATTAGAAATAGAATTAGAATTAGAAATAGAATTAGAATAGAATTAGAATATAATTAGAATTAGAATAGAATTAGAATAGAATTAGAATTAGAATAGAATTAGAATTAGAATAGAATTAGAATAGAATTAGAATAGAATTAGAATATAATTAGAAATAGAATTAGAATTATAATAGAATTAAAATTAGAATTAGAATTAGAATAGAATTAGAATAGAATTAGAATATAATTAGAATATAATTAGAATAGAATTAGATTAGAATTAGAAATAGAATAGAATTAGAAATAGAATTAGAATATAATTAGAATTAGAATAGAATTAGAATAGAATTAGAATAGAATTAGAATATAATTAGAAATAGAATTAGAATTATAATAGAATTAAAATTAGAATTAGAATTAGAATAGAATTAGAATAGAATTAGAATATAATTAGAATAGAATTAGATTAGAATTAGAAATAGAATAGAATTAGAATTAGAATTAAAATTATATTAGAATTAGAATAGAATTAGAATTAGAATTAGAATAGAATTAGAATTAAAAATAGAAATAGAAATTTAATTAGAAATATAATTAGAATTAGAATAGAATTAGATTAGAATTAGAAATAGAATAGAATTAGAATTAGAATTAAAATTATATTAGAATTAGAATAGAATTAGAATAGAATTAGAATTAGAATTAGAATAGAATTAGAATTAAAAATAGAAATAGAAATATAATTAGAAATATAATTAGAATTAGAATAGAATTAGAATTAGAATTAGAATAGAATTAGAATAGAATTAGAATAGAATTAGAATAGAATTAGAATAGAATTAGAATTAGAAATAGAATAGAATTAGAATTAGAATTAGAATAGAATTAGAATTAGAAATAGAATTAGAATTAGAATAGAATTAGAATTAGAATAGAATTAGAATAGAATTAGAATTAGAAATAGAATAAAATTAGAATTAGAATAGAATTAGAATAGAATTAGAATAGAATAGAATTAGAATTAAAAATAGAAATAGAAATATAATTAGAAATAGAATTAGAATTAGAAATAGAATTAGAATTAGAATAGAATTAGAATTAGAATAGAATTAGAATAGAATTAGAATTAGAAATAAAATAGAATTAGAATTAGAATTATAATAGAATTAGAATAGAATTATAATTAGAATTAGATTAGAATTAGATATAGAATTAGAATTAGAATAGAATTAGAATTAGAAATAGAAATAGAATTAGAATTAGAATTAGAATTAGAATTAGAAATAGAATTAGAATTAGAATAGAATTAGAATTAGAATAGAATTAGAATTAGAATAGAATTAGAATTAGAATAGAATTAGAATAGAATTAGAATATAATTAGAATTAGAATAGAATTAGAATAGAATTATAATAGAATTAGAAATAGAATTAGAATTAGAATTAAAATAGAATTAGAATTAGAATTAGAATAGAATTAGAATTAGAATTAGAATAGAATTAGAATTAGAAATAGAAATAGAATTAGAATTAGAATTAGAATTAGAATTAGAATTAGAATAGAATTAGAATAGAATTAGAATATAATTAGAATTAGAATTAGATATAGAATTAGAATTAGAATAGAATTAGAAATAGAATATAATTAGAATTAGAATTAGAATTAGAATAGAATTAGAATAGAATAGAATTAGAATTAAAAATAGAAATAGAAATATAATTAGAAATATAATTAGAATTAGAAATAGAATTAGAATTAGAATAGAATTAGAATTAGAATAGAATTAAAATAGAATTAGAATTAGAAATAGAATAGAATTAGAATTAGAATTAGAATAGAATTAGAATAGAATTATAATTAGAATTAGATTAGAATTAGATATAGAATTAGAATTAGAATAGAATTAGAATTAGAAATAGAAATAGAATTAGAATTAGAATTAGAATTAGAATTAGAATTAGAATTAGAAATAGAATTAGAATTAGAATAGAATTAGAATTAGAATAGAATTAGAATAGAATTAGAATAGAATTAGAATATAATTAGAATTAGAATAGAATTAGAATAGAATTATAATAGAATTAGAAATAGAATTAGAATTAAAATAGAATTAGAATTAGAATTAGAATAGAATTAGAATAGAATTAGAATTAGAATTAGAATAGAATTAGAATTAGAAATAGAATTAGAATTAGAATTAGAATTAGAATTAGAATTAGAATTAGAATAGAATTAGAATAGAATTAGAATATAATTAGAATTATAATTAGATATAGAATTAGAATTAGAATAGAATTAGGTTTAGATTGTAATTAGAAATAGAATTAGAAATAGAATTAGAATATAATTAGAATTAGAATAGAATTAGAATAGAATTAGAATATAATTAGAATACAATTAGAATAGAATTAGAATTAGAAACAGAATTAGAATTAGAAATAGAATTAGAAATAGAATTAGAATTAGAATTAGAATTAGAAAAAGAATTAGAATTAGAATTAGAATTAGAATTAGAATAGAATTAGAATAAAATTAGAATAGAGTTAGAATAGAATTAGAATAGAATTAGAATAGAATTAGAATTAGAATAGAATTAGAATTAGAATAGAATTAGAATAGAATTAGAATAGAATTAGAATAGAATTAGAATATAATTAGAAATAGAATTAGAATTATAATAGAATTAAAATTAGAATTAGAATTAGAATAGAATTAGAATAGAATTAGAATATAATTAGAATAGAATTAGATTAGAATTAGAAATAGAATAGAATTAGAATTAGAATTAAAATATAATTAGAACTAGAATAGAATTAGAATAGAATTAGAATAGAATTAGAATAGAATTAGAATAGAATTAGAATAGAATTAGAATTAGAATAGAATTAGAATTATAATAGAATTAGAATAGAATTAGAATAGAATTAGAATATAATTAGAAATAGAATTAGAATTATAATAGAATTAAAATTAGAATTAGAATTAGAATAGAATTAGAATAGAATTAGAATATAATTAGAATATAATTAGAATTAGAAATAGAATTAGAATTAGAATTAGAATAAGAATAGAATTAGAATAGAATTAGAATTAGAATTAGATTAGAATATAATTAGAATTAGAATTAGATATAGAATTAGAATTAGAATAGAATTAGAAATAGAATATAATTAGAATTAGAATTAGAATTAGAATAGAATTAGAATAGAATAGAATTAGAATTAAAAATAGAAATAGAAATATAATTAGAAATAGAATTAGAATTAGAAATAGAATTAGAATTAGAATAGAATTAGAATTAGAATAGAATTAGAATAGAATTAGAATAGAATTAGAATTAGAAATAGAATAGAATTAGAATTAGAATTAGAATAGAATTAGAATAGAATTAGAATTAGAATTAGATTAGAATTAAATATAGAATTAGAATTAGAATAGAATTAGAATTAGAAATAGAAATAGAAATAGAATTAGAATTAGAATTAGAATTAGAATTAGAATTAGAATTAGAAATAGAATTAGAATTAGAATTAGAATTAGAATTAGAATTAGAAATAGAATTAGAATTAGAATAGAATTAGAATTAGAATAGAATTAGAATAGAATTAGAATAGAATCAGAATATAATTAGAATTAGAATAGAATTAGAATAGAATTATAATAGAATTAAAAATAGAATTAGAATTAGAATAGAATTAGAATTAGAATTAGAATAAAATTAGAATAGAATTAGAATTAGAATTAGAATAGAATTAGAATTAGAAATAGAATTAGAATTAGAATTAGAATTAGAATTATAATTAGAATTAGAATAGAATTAGAATAGAATTAGAATATAATTAGAATTAGAATTAGATATAGAATTAGAATTAGAATAGAATTAGAAATAGAATATAATTAGAATTAGAATTAGAATTAGAATAGAATTAGAATAGAATAGAATTAGAATTAAAAATAGAAATAGAAATATAATTAGAAATATAATTAGAATTAGAAATAGAATTAGAATTAGAATAGAATTAGAATTAGAATAGAATTAAAATAGAATTAGAATTAGAAATAGAATAGAATTAGAATTAGAATTAGAATAGAATTAGAATAGAATTAGAATTAGAATTAGATTAGAATTAGATATAGAATTAGAATTAGAATATAATTAGAATTAGAAATAGAAATAGAATTAGAATTAGAATTAGAATTAGAATTAGAATTAGAATTAGAAATAGAATTAGAATTAGAATAGAATTAGAATTAGAATAGAATTAGAATAGAATTAGAATAGAATTAGAATATAATTAGAATTAGAATAGAATTAGAATAGAATTATAATAGAATTAGAAATAGAATTAGAATTAAAATAGAATTAGAATTAGAATTAGAATAGAATTAGAATAGAATTAGAATTAGAATTAGAATAGAATTAGAATTAGAAATAGAATTAGAATTAGAATTAGAATTAGAATTAGAATTAGAATTAGAATAGAATTAGAATAGAATTAGAATATAATTAGAATTATAATTAGATATAGAATTAGAATTAGAATAGAATTAGGTTTAGATTGTAATTAGAAATAGAATTAGAAATAGAATTAGAATATAATTAGAATTAGAATAGAATTAGAATAGAATTAGAATATAATTAGAATACAATTAGAATAGAATTAGAATTAGAAACAGAATTAGAATTAGAAATAGAATTAGAAATAGAATTAGAATTAGAATTAGAATTAGAAAAAGAATTAGAATTAGAATTAGAATTAGAATTAGAATAGAATTAGAATAAAATTAGAATAGAATTAGAATAGAATTAGAATAGAATTAGAATAGAATTAGAATTAGAATAGAATTAGAATTAGAATAGAATTAGAATAGAATTAGAATAAAATTAGAATAGAATTAGAATATAATTAGAAATAGAATTAGAATTATAATAGAATTAAAATTAGAATTAGAATTAGAATAGAATTAGAATAGAATTAGAATATAATTAGAATAGAATTAGATTAGAATTAGAAATAGAATAGAATTAGAATTAGAATTAAAATATAATTAGAACTAGAATAGAATTAGAATAGAATTAGAATAGAATTAGAATAGAATTAGAATAGAATTAGAATTAGAATAGAATTAGAATTAGAATAGAATTAGAATAGAATTAGAATAGAATTAGAATATAATTAGAATTAGAATAGAATTAGAATAGAATTATAATAGAATTAGAAATAGAATTAGAATTAAAATAGAATTAGAATTAGAATTAGAATAGAATTAGAATAGAATTAGAATTAGAATTAGAATAGAATTAGAATTAGAAATAGAATTAGAATTAGAATTAGAATTAGAATTAGAATTAGAATTAGAATAGAATTAGAATAGAATTAGAATATAATTAGAATTATAATTAGATATAGAATTAGAATTAGAATAGAATTAGGTTTAGATTGTAATTAGAAATAGAATTAGAAATAGAATTAGAATATAATTAGAATTAGAATAGAATTAGAATAGAATTAGAATATAATTAGAATACAATTAGAATAGAATTAGAATTAGAAACAGAATTAGAATTAGAAATAGAATTAGAAATAGAATTAGAATTAGAATTAGAATTAGAAAAAGAATTAGAATTAGAATTAGAATTAGAATTAGAATAGAATTAGAATAAAATTAGAATAGAGTTAGAATAGAATTAGAATAGAATTAGAATAGAATTAGAATTAGAATAGAATTAGAATTAGAATAGAATTAGAATAGAATTAGAATAGAATTAGAATAGAATTAGAATATAATTAGAAATAGAATTAGAATTATAATAGAATTAAAATTAGAATTAGAATTAGAATAGAATTAGAATAGAATTAGAATATAATTAGAATAGAATTAGATTAGAATTAGAAATAGAATAGAATTAGAATTAGAATTAAAATATAATTAGAACTAGAATAGAATTAGAATAGAATTAGAATAGAATTAGAATAGAATTAGAATAGAATTAGAATAGAATTAGAATTAGAATAGAATTAGAATTATAATAGAATTAGAATAGAATTAGAATAGAATTAGAATATAATTAGAAATAGAATTAGAATTATAATAGAATTAAAATTAGAATTAGAATTAGAATAGAATTAGAATAGAATTAGAATATAATTAGAATATAATTAGAATTAGAAATAGAATTAGAATTAGAATTAGAATAAGAATAGAATTAGAATAGAATTAGAATTAGAATTAGATTAGAATATAATTAGAATTAGAATTAGATATAGAATTAGAATTAGAATAGAATTAGAAATAGAATATAATTAGAATTAGAATTAGAATTAGAATAGAATTAGAATAGAATAGAATTAGAATTAAAAATAGAAATAGAAATATAATTAGAAATAGAATTAGAATTAGAAATAGAATTAGAATTAGAATAGAATTAGAATTAGAATAGAATTAGAATAGAATTAGAATAGAATTAGAATTAGAAATAGAATAGAATTAGAATTAGAATTAGAATAGAATTAGAATAGAATTAGAATTAGAATTAGATTAGAATTAAATATAGAATTAGAATTAGAATAGAATTAGAATTAGAAATAGAAATAGAAATAGAATTAGAATTAGAATTAGAATTAGAATTAGAATTAGAATTAGAAATAGAATTAGAATTAGAATTAGAATTAGAATTAGAATTAGAAATAGAATTAGAATTAGAATAGAATTAGAATTAGAATAGAATTAGAATAGAATTAGAATAGAATCAGAATATAATTAGAATTAGAATAGAATTAGAATAGAATTATAATAGAATTAAAAATAGAATTAGAATTAGAATAGAATTAGAATTAGAATTAGAATAAAATTAGAATAGAATTAGAATTAGAATTAGAATAGAATTAGAATTAGAAATAGAATTAGAATTAGAATTAGAATTAGAATTATAATTAGAATTAGAATAGAATTAGAATAGAATTAGAATATAATTAGAATTAGAATTAGATATAGAATTAGAATTAGAATAGAATTAGAAATAGAATATAATTAGAATTAGAATTAGAATTAGAATAGAATTAGAATAGAATAGAATTAGAATTAAAAATAGAAATAGAAATATAATTAGAAATATAATTAGAATTAGAAATAGAATTAGAATTAGAATAGAATTAGAATTAGAATAGAATTAAAATAGAATTAGAATTAGAAATAGAATAGAATTAGAATTAGAATTAGAATAGAATTAGAATAGAATTAGAATTAGAATTAGATTAGAATTAGATATAGAATTAGAATTAGAATATAATTAGAATTAGAAATAGAAATAGAATTAGAATTAGAATTAGAATTAGAATTAGAATTAGAATTAGAAATAGAATTAGAATTAGAATAGAATTAGAATTAGAATAGAATTAGAATAGAATTAGAATAGAATTAGAATATAATTAGAATTAGAATAGAATTAGAATAGAATTATAATAGAATTAGAAATAGAATTAGAATTAAAATAGAATTAGAATTAGAATTAGAATAGAATTAGAATAGAATTAGAATTAGAATTAGAATAGAATTAGAATTAGAAATAGAATTAGAATTAGAATTAGAATTAGAATTAGAATTAGAATTAGAATAGAATTAGAATAGAATTAGAATATAATTAGAATTATAATTAGATATAGAATTAGAATTAGAATAGAATTAGGTTTAGATTGTAATTAGAAATAGAATTAGAAATAGAATTAGAATATAATTAGAATTAGAATAGAATTAGAATAGAATTAGAATATAATTAGAATACAATTAGAATAGAATTAGAATTAGAAACAGAATTAGAATTAGAAATAGAATTAGAAATAGAATTAGAATTAGAATTAGAATTAGAAAAAGAATTAGAATTAGAATTAGAATTAGAATTAGAATAGAATTAGAATAAAATTAGAATAGAATTAGAATAGAATTAGAATAGAATTAGAATAGAATTAGAATTAGAATAGAATTAGAATTAGAATAGAATTAGAATAGAATTAGAATAAAATTAGAATAGAATTAGAATATAATTAGAAATAGAATTAGAATTATAATAGAATTAAAATTAGAATTAGAATTAGAATAGAATTAGAATAGAATTAGAATATAATTAGAATAGAATTAGATTAGAATTAGAAATAGAATAGAATTAGAATTAGAATTAAAATATAATTAGAACTAGAATAGAATTAGAATAGAATTAGAATAGAATTAGAATAGAATTAGAATAGAATTAGAATTAGAATAGAATTAGAATTATAATAGAATTAGAATAGAATTAGAATAGAATTAGAATATAATTAGAAATAGAATTAGAATTATAATAGAATTAAAATTAGAATTAGAATTAGAATAGAATTAGAATAGAATTAGAATATAATTAGAATATAATTAGAATTAGAAATAGAATTAGAATTAGAATTAGAATAAGAATAGAATTAGAATAGAATTAGAATTAGAATTAGATTAGAATATAATTAGAATTAGAATTAGATATAGAATTAGAATTAGAATAGAATTAGAAATAGAATATAATTAGAATTAGAATTAGAATTAGAATAGAATTAGAATAGAATAGAATTAGAATTAAAAATAGAAATAGAAATATAATTAGAAATAGAATTAGAATTAGAAATAGAATTAGAATTAGAATAGAATTAGAATTAGAATAGAATTAGAATAGAATTAGAATAGAATTAGAATTAGAAATAGAATAGAATTAGAATTAGAATTAGAATAGAATTAGAATAGAATTAGAATTAGAATTAGATTAGAATTAGATATAGAATTAGAATTAGAATAGAATTAGAATTAGAAATAGAAATAGAAATAGAATTAGAATTAGAATTAGAATTAGAATTAGAATTAGAATTAGAAATAGAATTAGAATTAGAATTAGAATTAGAATTAGAATTAGAAATAGAATTAGAATTAGAATAGAATTAGAATTAGAATAGAATTAGAATAGAATTATAATAGAATTAAAAATAGAATTAGAATTAGAATAGAATTAGAATTAGAATTAGAATAAAATTAGAATAGAATTAGAATTAGAATTAGAATAGAATTAGAATTAGAAATAGAATTAGAATTAGAATTAGAATTAGAATTATAATTAGAATTAGAATAGAATTAGAATAGAATTAGAATATAATTAGAATTATAATTAGATATAGAATTAGAATTAGAATAGAATTAGAATAGAATTAGGTTTAGATTGTAATTAGAAATAGAATTAGAAATAGAATTAGAATTAGAATTAGAATTAGAATAGAATTAGAATAGAATTAGAATAGAATTAGAATAGAATTAGAATAGAATTAGAATAGAATTAGAATTAGAATAGAATTAGAATTAGAATAGAATTAGAATAGAATTAGAATAGAATTAGAATATAATTAGAAATAGAATTAGAATTATAATAGAATCAAAATTAGAATTAGAATTAGAATAGAATTAAAATAGAATTAGAATATAATTAGAATAGAATTAGATTAGAATTAGAAATAGAATAGAATTAGAATTAGAATTAAAATATAATTAGAATTAGAATAGAATTAGAATAGAATTAGAATAGAATTAGAATAGAATTAGAATAGAATTAGAATAGAATTAGAATAATAATAGAATTAGAATATAATTAGAATAGAATTAGAATATAATTAGAAATAGAATTAGAATTATAATAGAATTAAAATTAGAATTAGAATTAGAATAGAATTAGAATAGAATTAGAATATAATTAGAATATAATTAGAATTAGAAATAGAATTAGAATTAGAATTAGAATAAGAATAGAATTAGAATAGAATTAGAATTAGAATTAGATTAGAATTAGAATAGAATTAGAATAGAATTAGAATAGAATTAGAATAGAATTAGAATTAGAATTAGATTAGAATTAGATATAGAATTAGAATTAGAATTAGAAATAGAAATAGAATTAGAATTAGAATTAGAATTAGAATTAGAAATAGAATTAGAATTAGAATATAATTAGAATTAGAATAGAATTAGAATAGAATTAGAATAGAATTAGAATATAATTAGAATTAGAATAGAATTAGAATAGAATTATAACAGAATTAGAAATAGAATTAGAATTAGAATAGAATTAGAATTAGAATTAGAATAGAATTAGAATATAATTAGAATTAGAATAAGAATAGAATTAGAATTAGAAATAGAAATAGAATTAGAATTAGAATTAGAAATAGAATTAGAATTAGAATTAGAATAGAATTAGAATAGAATTAGAATATAATTAGAATTATAATTAGATATAGAATTAGAATTAGAATAGAATTAGAATAGAATTAGGTTTAGATTGGAATTAGAAATAGAATTAGAAATAGAATTAGAATATAATTAGAATTAGAATAGAATTAGAATAGAATTAGAATTAGAATTAGAATAGAATTAGAATAGAATTAGAATAGAATTAGAATAGAATTAGAATAGAATTAGAATTAGAATAGAATTAGAATTATAATATAATTAGAATTAGAATTAGAATAGAATTAGAATAGAATTAGAATAGAATTAGAATATAATTAGAATAGAATTAGATTAGAATTAGAAATAGAATAGAATTAGAATTAGAATTAAAGTTATATTAGAATTAGAATAGAATTAGAATAGAATTAGAATTAAAAATAGAAATAGAAATATAATTAGAAATAGAATTAGAATTAGAATAGAATTAGAATTAGAATTAGAATAGAATTAGAATAGAATTAGAATAGAATTAGAATAGAATTAGAATAGAATTAGAATAGAATTAGAATTAGAAATAGAATAGAATTAGAATTAGAATTAGAATAGAATTAGAATAGAATAGAATTAGAATTAAAAATAGAAATAGAAATATCATTAGAAATAGAATTAGAATTAGAAATAGAATTAGAATTAGAATTAGAATTAGAATAGAATTAGAATAGAATTAGAATTAGAATTAGATTAGAATTAGATATAGAATTAGAATTAGAATAGAATTAGAATTAGAAATAGAAATAGAATTAGAATTAGAATTAGAATTAGAATAGAATTAGAATAGAATTAGAATAGAATTAGAATAGAATTAGAATATAATTAGAATTAGAATAGAATTAGAATAGAATTATAATAGAATTAGAAATAGAATTAGAGTTAGAATAGAATTAGAATTAGAATTAGAATAGAATTAGAATAGAATTAGAATTAGAATTAGAATAGAATTAGAATTAGAAATAGAAATAGAATTATAATTAGAATTAGAATTAGAATTAGAATAGAATTAAAAATAAAAATAGAATTAGAAATAGAATTAGAATTAGAAATAGAAATAGAATTAGAATTAGAATTAGAATAGAATTAGAATTAGAAATAGAATTAGAATAGAATTAGAATAGAGTAAGAATTAGAATAGAATTAGAATTAGATTAGAATTAGAATTAGAATTAGAATTAGAAATAGAATTAGAAATAGAATTAGAATAGAATTAGAATATAATTAGAATTAGAATAGAATTAGAATAGAATTAGAATAGAATTAGTATAGAATTAGAATATAATTAGAAATAGAATTAGAATTAGAAAAGAATTAGAATTAGAATTAGAATTAGAATAGAATTAGAATAGAATTAGAATTAGAATATAATTATAATAGAATTATATTAGAATTATAATAGAATTAGAATAGAATTAGAATTAGAATTAGAATAGAATTAGAATTAAAAATAGAAATATAAATATAATTAGAAATAGAATTAGAATTAGAAATAGAATTAGAATATAATTAGAATTAGAATAGAATTAGAATAGAATTAGAATTAGAATAGAATTAGAATTAGAATAGAATTAGAATAGAATTAGAATAGAATTAGAATATAATTAGAAATAGAATTAGAATTATAATAGAATTAAAATTAGAATTAGAATTAGAATAGAATTAGAATAGAATTAGAATATAATTAGAATATAATTAGAATAGAATTAGATTAGAATTAGAAATAGAATAGAATTAGAAATAGAATTAGAATATAATTAGAATTAGAATAGAATTAGAATAGAATTAGAATAGAATTAGAATATAATTAGAAATAGAATTAGAATTATAATAGAATTAAAATTAGAATTAGAATTAGAATAGAATTAGAATAGAATTAGAATATAATTAGAATAGAATTAGATTAGAATTAGAAATAGAATAGAATTAGAATTAGAATTAAAATTATATTAGAATTAGAATAGAATTAGAATTAGAATTAGAATAGAATTAGAATTAAAAATAGAAATAGAAATATAATTAGAAATATAATTAGAATTATAATAGAATTAGAATAGAATTAGATTAGAATTAGAAATAGAATAGAATTAGAATTAGAATTAAAATTATATTAGAATTAGAATAGAATTAGAATAGAATTAGAATAGAATTAGAATTAGAATTAGAATAGAATTAGAATTAAAAATAGAAATAGAAATATAATTAGAAATATAATTAGAATTAGAATAGAATTAGAATTAGAATTAGAATAGAATTAGAATAGAATTAGAATAGAATTAGAATAGAATTAGAATAGAATTAGAATAGAATTAGAATAGAATTAGAATAGAATTAGAATTAGAAATATAATAGAATTAGAATTAGAATTAGAATAGAATTAGAATTAGAAATAGAATTAGAATTAGAATAGAATTAGAATTAGAATTAGAATAGAATTAGAATAGAATTAGAATTAGAAATAGAATAGAATTAGAATTAGAATAGAATTAGAATAGAATTAGAATAGAATAGAATTAGAATTAAAAATAGAAATAGAAATATAATTAGAAATAGAACTAGAATTAGAAATAGAATTAGAATTAGAATAGAATTAGAATTAGAATAGAATTAGAATAGAATTAGAATTAGAAATAGAATAGAATTAGAATAAGAATTAGAATAGAATTAGAATAGAATTATAATTAGAATTAGATTAGAATTAGATATAGAATTAGAATTAGAATAGAATTAGAATTAGAAATAGAAATAGAATTAGAATTAGAATTAGAATTAGAATTAGAAATAGAATTAGAATTAGAATAGAATTAGAATTAGAATAGAATTAGAATTAGAATAGAATTAGAATAGAATTAGAATATAATTAGAATTAGAATAGAATTAGAATAGAATTATAATAGAATTAGAAATAGAATTAGAATTAGAATTAGAATAGAATTAGAATTAGAATTAGAATAGAATTAGAATTAGAATTAGAATAGAATTAGAATTAGAAATAGAAATAGAATTAGAATTAGAATTAGAATTAGAATTAGAATTAGAATTAGAATAGAATTAGAATAGAATTAGAATATAATTAGAATTAGAATTAGATATAGAATTAGAATTAGAATAGAATTAGAAATAGAATATAATTAGAATTAGAATTAGAATTAGAATAGAATTAGAATAGAATAGAATTAGAATTAAAAAGAGAAATAGAAATATAATTAGAAATATAATTAGAATTAGAAATAGAATTAGAATTAGAATAGAATTAGAATTAGAATAGAATTAAAATAGAATTAGAATTAGAAATAGAATAGAATTAGAATTAGAATTAGAATAGAATTAGAATAGAATTAGAATTAGAATTAGATTAGAATTAGATATAGAATTAGAATTAGAATAGAATTAGAATTAGAAATAGAAATAGAATTAGAATTAGAATTAGAATTAGAATTAGAATTAGAAATAGAATTAGAATTAGAATAGAATTAGAATTAGAATAGAATTAGAATAGAATTAGAATAGAATTAGAATATAATTAGAATTAGAATAGAATTAGAATAGAATTATAATAGAATTAGAAATAGAATTAGAATTAAAATAGAATTAGAATTAGAATTAGAATAGAATTAGAATAGAATTAGAATTAGAATTAGAATAGAATTAGAATTAGAAATAGAATTAGAATTAGAATTAGAATTAGAATTAGAATTAGAATTAGAATAGAATTAGAATAGAATTAGAATATAATTAGAATTATAATTAGATATAGAATTAGAATTAGAATAGAATTAGGTTTAGATTGTAATTAGAAATAGAATTAGAAATAGAATTAGAATATAATTAGAATTAGAATAGAATTAGAATAGAATTAGAATATAATTAGAATACAATTAGAATAGAATTAGAATTAGAAACAGAATTAGAATTAGAAATAGAATTAGAAATAGAATTAGAATTAGAATTAGAATTAGAAAAAGAATTAGAATTAGAATTAGAATTAGAATTAGAATAGAATTAGAATAAAATTAGAATAGAATTAGAATAGAATTAGAATAGAATTAGAATTAGAATAGAATTAGAATTAGAATAGAATTAGAATAGAATTAGAATAGAATTAGAATATAATTAGAAATAGAATTAGAATTATAATAGAATTAAAATTAGAATTAGAATTAGAATAGAATTAGAATAGAATTAGAATAGAATTAGAATATAATTAGAATAGAATTAGATTAGAATTAGAAATAGAATAGAATTAGAATTAGAATTAAAATATAATTAGAACTAGAATAGAATTAGAATAGAATTAGAATAGAATTAGAATAGAATTAGAATAGAATTAGAATAGAATTAGAATAGAATTAGAATTAGAATAGAATTAGAATTATAATAGAATTAGAATAGAATTAGAATAGAATTAGAATATAATTAGAAATAGAATTAGAATTATAATAGAATTAAAATTAGAATTAGAATTAGAATAGAATTAGAATAGAATTAGAATATAATTAGAATATAATTAGAATTAGAAATAGAATTAGAATTAGAATAAGAATAAGAATAGAATTAGAATAGAATTAGAATTAGAATTAGATTAGAATATAATTAGAATTAGAATTAGATATAGAATTAGAATTAGAATAGAATTAGAAATAGAATATAATTAGAATTAGAATTAGAATTAGAATAGAATTAGAATAGAATAGAATTAGAATTAAAAATAGAAATAGAAATATAATTAGAAATAGAATTAGAATTAGAAATAGAATTAGAATTAGAATAGAATTAGAA
This sequence comes from Streptanthus diversifolius, assembly GCA_039880935.1. NCBI lineage: Eukaryota > Viridiplantae > Streptophyta > Magnoliopsida > Brassicales > Brassicaceae > Streptanthus > Streptanthus diversifolius. The sequence goes on along the minus strand of JAXGFM010000007.1, from coordinate 23,011,497 downwards.
TTAGAATAGAATTAGAATAGAATTAGAATAGAATTAGAATTAGAAATAGAATAGAATTAGAATTAGAATTAGAATAGAATTAGAATAGAATTAGAATTAGAATTAGATTAGAATTAGATATAGAATTAGAATTAGAATAGAATTAGAATTAGAAATAGAAATAGAAATAGAATTAGAATTAGAATTAGAATTAGAATTAGAATTAGAATTAGAAATAGAATTAGAATTAGAATTAGAATTAGAATTAGAATTAGAAATAGAATTAGAATTAGAATAGAATTAGAATTAGAATAGAATTAGAATAGAATTAGAATAGAATTAGAATATAATTAGAATTAGAATAGAATTAGAATAGAATTATAATAGAATTAAAAATAGAATTAGAATTAGAATAGAATTAGAATTAGAATTAGAATAAAATTAGAATAGAATTAGAATTAGAATTAGAATAGAATTAGAATTAGAAATAGAATTAGAATTAGAATTAGAATTAGAATTATAATTAGAATTAGAATAGAATTAGAATAGAATTAGAATATAATTAGAATTATAATTAGATATAGAATTAGAATTAGAATAGAATTAGAATAGAATTAGGTTTAGATTGTAATTAGAAATAGAATTAGAAATAGAATTAGAATTAGAATTAGAATTAGAATAGAATTAGAATAGAATTAGAATAGAATTAGAATAGAATTAGAATAGAATTAGAATTAGAATAGAATTAGAATTAGAATAGAATTAGAATAGAATTAGAATAGAATTAGAATATAATTAGAAATAGAATTAGAATTATAATAGAATTAAAATTAGAATTAGAATTAGAATAGAATTAAAATAGAATTAGAATATAATTAGAATAGAATTAGATTAGAATTAGAAATAGAATAGAATTAGAATTAGAATTAAAATATAATTAGAATTAGAATAGAATTAGAATAGAATTAGAATAGAATTAGAATAGAATTAGAATAATAATAGAATTAGAATAGAATTAGAATAGAATTAGAATATAATTAGAAATAGAATTAGAATTATAATAGAATTAAAATTAGAATTAGAATTAGAATAGAATTAGAATAGAATTAGAATATAATTAGAATATAATTAGAATTAGAAATAGAATTAGAATTAGAATTAGAATAAGAATAGAATTAGAATAGAATTAGAATTAGAATTAGATTAGAATTAGAATAGAATTAGAATAGAATTAGAATAGAATTAGAATAGAATTAGAATTAGAATTAGATTAGAATTAGATATAGAATTAGAATTAGAATTAGAATTAGAAATAGAAATAGAATTAGAATTAGAATTAGAATTAGAATTAGAAATAGAATTAGAATTAGAATATAATTAGAATTAGAATAGAATTAGAATAGAATTAGAATAGAATTAGAATATAATTAGAATTAGAATAGAATTAGAATAGAATTATAACAGAATTAGAAATAGAATTAGAATTAGAATAGAATTAGAATTAGAATTAGAATAGAATTAGAATATAATTAGAATTAGAATAAGAATAGAATTAGAATTAGAAATAGAAATAGAATTAGAATTAGAATTAGAATTAGAATTAGAATTAGAATTAGAATAGAATTAGAATAGAATTAGAATATAACTAGAATTATAATTAGATATAGAATTAGAATTAGAATAGAATTAGAATAGAATTAGGTTTAGATTGGAATTAGAAATAGAATTAGAAATAGAATTAGAATATAATTAGAATTAGAATAGAATTAGAATAGAATTAGAATAGAATTAGAATAGAATTAGAATAGAATTAGAATACAATTAGAATAGAATTAGAATTAGAAATAGAATTAGAATTAGAAATAGAATTAGAAATAGAATTAGAATTAGAATTAGAGTTAGAAAAAGAATTAGAATTAGAATTAGAATTAGAATTAGAATTAGAATAGAATTAGAATAGAATTAGAATAGAATTAGAATAGAATTAGAATAGAATTAGAATAGAATTAGAATTAGAATAGAATTAGAATTATAATAGAATTAGAATAGAATTAGAATATAATTAGAAATAGAATTAGAATTATAATAGAATTAAAATTAGAATTAGAATTAGAATAGAATTAGAATAGAATTAGAATATAATTAGAATAGAATTAGATTAGAATTAGAAATAGAGTAGAATTAGAATTAGAATTAAAGTTATATTAGAATTAGAATAGAATTAGAATAGAATTAGAATAGAATTAGAATAGAATTAGAATTAAAAATAGAAATAGAAATATAATTAGAAATAGAATTAGAATTAGAATAGAATTAGAATTAGAATTAGAATAGAATTAGAATAGAATTAGAATAGAATTAGAATAGAATTAGAATAGAATTAGAATTAGAAATAGAATTAGAATTAGAATTAGAATTAGAATAGAATTAGAATAGAATTAGAATAGAATAGAATTAGAATTAAAAATAGAAATAGAAATATCATTAGAAATAGAATTAGAATTAGAAATAGAATTAGAATTAGAATTAGAATTAGAATTAGAATAGAATTAGAATAGAATTAGAATTAGAATTAGATTAGAATTAGATATAGAATTAGAATTAGAATTAGAATAGAATTAGAATAGAATTAGAATAGAATTAGAATAGAATTAGAATTAGAAATAGAATAGAATTAGAATTAGAATTAGAATAGAATTAGAATAGAATTAGAATAGAATAGAATTAGAATTAAAAATAGAAATAGAAATATCATTAGAAATAGAATTAGAATTAGAAATAGAATTAGAATTAGAATTAGAATTAAAATAGAATTAGAATAGAATTAGAATTAGAATTAGATTAGAATTAGATATAGAATTAGAATTAGAATAGAATTAGAATTAGAAATAGAAATATAATTAGAATTAGAATTAGAATTAGAATTAGAAATAGAATTAGAATTAGAATAGAATTAGAATAGAATTAGAATAGAATTAGAATATAATTAGAATTAGAATAGAATTAGAATAGAATTATAATAGAATTAGAAATAGAATTAGAGTTATAATAGAATTAGAATTAGAATAGAATTAGAATAGAATTAGAATTAGAATTAGAATAGAATTAGAATTAGAAATAGAAATAGAATTATAATTAGAATTAGAATTAGAATTAGAATAGAATTAGGTTTAGATTGGAATTAGAAATAGAATTAGAAATAGAATTTGAATATAATTAGAATTAGAATAGAATTAGAATAGAATTAGAATACAATTAGAATTAGAAATAGAATTAGAATTAGAAATAGAATTAGAAATAGAATTAGAATTATAATTAGAATTAGAATAGAATTAGAAATAAAAATAGAATTAGAAATAGAATTAGAATTAGAAATAGAAATAGAATTAGAATTAGAATTAAAATAGAATTAGAATTAGAAATAGAATTAGAATAGAGTAAGAATTAGAATAGAATTAGAATTAGATTAGAATTAGAATTAGAATTAGAATTAGAAATAGAATTAGAAATAGAATTAGAATAGAATTAGAATAGAATTAGAATTAGAATAGAATTAGAATAGAATTAGAATAGAATTAGTATAGAATTAGAATATAATTAGAAATAGAATTAGAATTAGAATAGAATTAGAATTAGAATTAGAATTAGAATAGAATTAGAATAGAATTAGAATAGAATTAGAATTAGAATATAATTATAATAGAATTATATTAGAATTATAATAGAATTAGAATAGAATTAGAATTAGAATTAGAATAGAATTAGAATTAAAAATAGAAATATAAATATAATTAGAAATAGAATTAGAATTAGAAATAGAATTAGAATATAATTAGAATTAGAATAGAATTAGAATAGAATTAGAATTAGAATAGAATTAGAATTAGAATAGAATTAGAATAGAATTAGAATATAATTAGAAATAGAATTAGAATTATAATAGAATTAAAATTAGAATTAGAATTAGAATAGAATTAAAATAGAATTAGAATAGAATTAGAATATAATTAGAATAGAATTAGATTTGAATAGAATTAGAATTAGAATTAAAATATAATTAGAATTAGAATAGAATTAGAATAGAATTAGAATAGAATTAGAATTATAATAGAATTAAAATATAATTAGAAATAGAATTAGAATTATAATAGAATTAAAAGTAGAATTAGAATTAGAATAGAATTAGAATAGAATTAGAATAGAATTAGAATTAGAATTAGAATAGAATTAGAATAGAATTAGAATAGAATTAGAATAGAATTAGAAGTAGAAATAGAATAGAATTAGAATTAGAATTAGAATTAGAATAGAATTAGAATAGAATAGAATTAGAATTAAAAATAGAAATAGAAATATAATTAGAAATAGAATTAGAATTAGAAATAGAATTAGAAATAGAATTAGAATATAATTAGAATTAGAATTAGAATTAAAATAGAATTAGAATAGAATTAGAATAGAATTAGAATTAGAAATAGAATATAATTAGAATAGAATTAGAATAGAATTAGAATTAGAAATATAATAGAATTAGAATTAGAATTAGAATAGAATTAGAATAGAATTAGAATAGAATTAGAATACAATTAGAATTAGAATTAGAATAGAATTAGATATAGAATTAGAATACAATTAGAATAGAATAGAATTAGAATTAAAAATAGAAATAGAAATATAATTAGAAATAGAATTAGAATTAGAAATAGAATTAGAATTAGAATTAGAATAGAATTAGAATTAGAATAGAACTAGAATAGAATTAGAATAGAATTAGAATAGAATTAGAGTTAGAAATAGAATAGAATTAAAATTAGAAGTAGAATAGAATTAGAATAGAATTAGAATTAGAATTAGATTATAATTAGAAATAGAATTAGAATTAGAATAGAATTAGAATTAGAAATAGAAATAGAATTAGAATTAGAAATAGAATTAGAATGGAATTAGAATAGAATTAGAATTAGAATAGAATTAGAATAGAATTAGAATTATAATAGAATTAGAATAGAATTAGAATAGAATTAGAATATAATTAGAAATAGAATTAGAATTATAATAGAATTAAAATTAGAATTAGAATTAGAATAGAATTAGAATAGAATTAGAATTAGAATTAGATTAGAATTAGAATAGAATTAGAATAGAATAGAATTAGAATTAAAAATATAAATAGAAATAGAATTAGAAATAGAATTAGAATTAGAATTAGAATAGAATTAGAATAGAATTAGAATTAGAAATAGAATAGAATTAGAATTAGAATTAGAATAGAATTAGAATAGAATAGAATTAGAATTAAAAATAGAAATAGAAATATAATTAGAAATAGAATTAGAATTAGAAATAGAATTAGAATTAGAATAGAATTAGAATAGAATTAGAATTAGAAATAGAATAGAATTAGAATTAGAATTAGAATAGAATTAGAATAGAATTAGAATTAGAATTAGATTAGAATTAGATATAGAATTAGAATTAGAATAGAATTAGAATTAGAAATAGAAATAGAATTAGAATTAGAATTAGAATTAGAATTAGAATTAGAATTAGAATTAGAATAGAATTAGAATAGAATTAGAATAGAATTAGAATCTAATTAGAATAGAATTAGAAATAGAATTAGAATAGAATTAGAATTAGAAATAGAATAGAATTAGAATAGAATTAGAATAGAATTAGAATAGAATTAGAATAGAATTAGAATTAGAATTAGAATAGAATTAGATATAGAATTAGAATAGAATTAGAATAGAATAGAATTAGAATTAAAAATAGAAATAGAAATATAATTAGAAATAGAATTAGAATTAGAATTAGAATATAATTAGAATAGAATAGAATTAGAATAGAATTAGAATTAGAATTAGAATGGAATTAAAATTAAAAATAGAAATAGAAATATAATTAGAAATAGAATTAGAATTAGAATAGAATTAGAATTAGAATTAGAATAGAATTAGAATTAGAATTAGAATTAGAAATAGAAATAGAATTAGAATTAGAAATAGAATTAGAATTAGAATAGTATTAGAATTAGAATTATAATAGAATTAGAATAGAATTAGAATAGAATTAGAATAGTATTAGAATTAGAATTAGAATAGAATTAGAATAGAATTAGAATAGAATTAGAATTAGAAATAGAATAGAATTAGAATTAGAATTAGAATAGAATTAGAATAGAATAGAATTAGAATTAAAAATAGAAATAGAATTAGAATTAGAAATAGAATTAGAATTAGAATAGAATTAGAATTAAAATAGAATTAGAATAGAATTAGAATTAGAAATAGAATAGAATTAGAATTAGAATTAGAATAGAATTAGAATAGAATTAGAATTAGAATTAGATTAGAATTAGATATAGAATTAGAATTAGAATAGAATTAGAATTAGAAATAGAATTAGAATTAGAATTAGAATTAGAATTAGAAATAGAATTAGAATTAGAATAGAATTAGAATTAGAATAGAATTAGAATATAATTAGAATTAGAATAGAATTAGAATAGAATTATAATAGAATTAGAAATAGAATTAGAACTAGAATAGAATTAGAATTAGAATTAGAATAGAATTAGAATATAATTAGAATTAGAATAGAATTAGAATTAGAAATAGAAATAGAATTAGAATTAGAAATAGAATTAGAATAGAATTAGAATTAGAATAGAATTAGAATAGAATTAGAATTAGAATAGAATTAGAATAGAATTAGAATTAGAAATAGAATAGAATTAGAATTAGAATTAGAATAGAATTAGAATAGAATTAGAATAGAATAGAATTAGAATTAAAAATAGAAATAGAAATAGAAATAGAATTAGAAATAGAATTAGAATTAGAATTAGAATTAGAATTAGAATAGAATTAGAATTAGAATTAGAATAGAATTAGAATTAGAAATAGAATAGAATTAGAATAGAATTAGAATTAGAATAGAATTAGAATAGAATTAGAATTAGAATAGAATTAGAATAGAAATAGAATTAGAACTAGAATAGAATTAGAATTAGAATTAGAATAGAATTAGAATAGAATTAGAATTAGAATAGAATTAGAATTAGAATTAGAAATAGAAATAGAATTAGAATTAGAAATAGAATTAGAATAGAATTAGAATTAGAATTAGAATAGAATTAGAATTAGAATAGAATTAGAATAGAATTAGAATTAGAATTAGAATGGAATTAGAAATAGAATTAGAATAGAATTAGAATAGAATTAGAATTAGAATTAGAATGGAATTAGAATTAAAAATAGAAATAGAAATATAATTAGAAATAGAATTAGAATTAGAATAGAATTAGAATTAGAATTAGAATAGAATTAGAATTAGAATTAGAATTAGAAATAGAAATAGAATTAGAATTAGAATTAGAAATAGAATTAGAATAGAATTAGAATTAGAATAGAATTAGAATAGTATTAGAATTAGAATTAGAATAGAATTAGAATAGAATTAGAATAGAATTAGAATTAGAAATAGAATAGAATTAGAATTAGAATTAGAATAGAATTAGAATAGAATAGAATTAGAATTAAAAATAGAAATAGAATTAGAATTAGAAATAGAATTAGAATTAGAATAGAATTAGAATTAAAATAGAATTAGAATAGAATTAGAATTAGAAATAGAATAGAATTAGAATTAGAATTAGAATAGAATTAGAATAGAATTAGAATTAGAATTAGATTAGAATTAGATATAGAATTAGAATTAGAATAGAATTAGAATTAGAAATAGAAATAGAATTAGAATTAGAATTAGAATTAGAATTAGAAATAGAATTAGAATTAGAATAGAATTAGAATTAGAATAGAATTAGAATAGAATTAGAATATAATTAGAATTAGAATAGAATTATAATAGAATTAGAAATAGAATTAGAACTAGAATAGAATTAGAATTAGAATTAGAATAGAATTAGAATATAATTAGAATTAGAATAGAATTAGAATTAGAAATAGAAATAGAATTAGAATTAGAAATAGAATTAGAATAGAATTAGAATTAGAATAGAATTAGAATAGAATTAGAATTAGAATAGAATTAGAATAGAATTAGAATAGAATTAGAATTAGAAATAGAATAGAATTAGAATTAGAATTAGAATAGAATTAGAATAGAATTAGAATAGAATAGAATTAGAATTAAAAATAGAAATAGAAATAGAATTAGAAATAGAATTAGAATTAGAATTAGAATTAGAATTAGAATAGAATTAGAATTAGAATAGAATTAGAATTAGAAATAGAAATAGAATTAGAATTAGAAATAGAATTAGAATAGAATTAGAATAGAATTAGAATTAGAATAGAATTAGAATAGAATTAGAATTAGAATAGAATTAGAATAGAAATAGAATTAGAACTAGAATAGAATTAGAATTAGAATTAGAATAGAATTAGAATAGAATTAGAATTAGAATAGAATTAGAATTAGAAATAGAAATAGAATTAGAATTAGAAATAGAATTAGAATAGAATTAGAATAGAATTAGAATTAGAATAGAATTAGAATAGAATTAGAATAGAATTAGAATATAATTAGAAATAGAATAGAATTAGAATTAGAATTAGAATAGAATTAGAATAGAATAGAATTAGAATTAGAATTATAATATAATTAGAATAGAATTAGAATTAGAAATAGAATAGAATTAGAATTAGAATAGAATTAGAATAGAATTAGAATTAGAATTAGATTATAATTAGAAATAGAATTAGAATTAGAAATAGAATTAGAATTAGAATAGAATTAGAAATAGAATAGAATTAGAATAGAATTAGAATAGAATTAGAATTAGAAATAGAATAGAATTAGAATTAGAATTAGAATAGAATTAGAATAGAATTAGAATTAGAATTAGATTAGAATTAAATATAGAATTAGAATTAGAATAGAATTAGAATTAGAAATAGAAATAGTATTAGAATTAGTATTAGAATTAGAATTAGAATTATAAATAGAATTAGAATTATAATAGAATTAGAATTAGATTAGAATTAGAATAGAATTAGAATAGAATTAGAATTATAATTAGAATTAGAATAGAATTAGAATTAGAAATAGAATAGAATTAGAATTAGAATTAGAATTAGAATAGAATTAGAATAGAATAGAATTAGAATTAAAAATAGAAATAGAAATATAATTAGAAATAGAATTAGAATTAGAAATAGAATTAGAATTAGAATAGAATTAGAATAAAATTAGAATAGAATTAGAATTAGAAATAGAATAGAATTAGAATTAGAATTAGAATAGAATTAGAATTAGAATAGAATTAGAATTAGAAATAGAAATAGAATTAGAATTAGAAATAGAATTAGAATAGAATTAGAATAGAATTAGAATTAGAATAGAATTAGAATAGAATTAGAATTAGAATAGAATTAGAATAGAAATAGAATTAGAACTAGAATAGAATTAGAATTAGAATTAGAATAGAATTAGAATAGAATTAGAATTAGAATAGAATTAGAATTAGAAATAGAAATAGAATTAGAATTAGAAATAGAATTAGAATAGAATTAGAATAGAATTAGAATTAGAATAGAATTAGAATAGAATTAGAATAGAATTAGAATATAATTAGAAATAGAATAGAATTAGAATTAGAATTAGAATAGAATTAGAATAGAATAGAATTAGAATTAGAATTATAATATAATTAGAATAGAATTAGAATTAGAAATAGAATAGAATTAGAATTAGAATAGAATTAGAATAGAATTAGAATTAGAATTAGATTATAATTAGAAATAGAATTAGAATTAGAAATAGAATTAGAATTAGAATAGAATTAGAAATAGAATAGAATTAGAATAGAATTAGAATAGAATTAGAATTAGAAATAGAATAGAATTAGAATTAGAATTAGAATAGAATTAGAATAGAATTAGAATTAGAATTAGATTAGAATTAAATATAGAATTAGAATTAGAATAGAATTAGAATTAGAAATAGAAATAGTATTAGAATTAGTATTAGAATTAGAATTAGAATTATAAATAGAATTAGAATTATAATAGAATTAGAATTAGATTAGAATTAGAATAGAATTAGAATAGAATTAGAATTATAATTAGAATTAGAATAGAATTAGAATTAGAAATAGAATAGAATTAGAATTAGAATTAGAATTAGAATAGAATTAGAATAGAATAGAATTAGAATTAAAAATAGAAATAGAAATATAATTAGAAATAGAATTAGAATTAGAAATAGAATTAGAATTAGAATAGAATTAGAATAAAATTAGAATAGAATTAGAATTAGAAATAGAATAGAATTAGAATTAGAATTAGAATAGAATTAGAATAGAATTAGAATTAGAATTAGATTAGAATTAGATATAGAATTAGAATTAGAATAGAATTAGAATTAGAAATAGAAATAGAATTAGAATTAGAATTAGAATTAGAATTAGAATTAGAATTAGAATTAGAATTAGAATTAGAATAGAATTAGAATAGAATTAGAATATAATTAGAATAGAATTAGAAATAGAATTAGAATATAATTAGAATTAGAAATAGAATTAGAATTAGAATAGAATTAGAATTAAAATAGAATTAGAATAGAATTAGAATTAGAAATAGAATAGAATTAGAATTAGAATTAGAATAGAATTAGAATAGAATTAGAATTAGAATTAGATTAGAATTAGATATAGAATTAGAATTAGAATAGAATTAGAATTAGAAATAGAAATATAATTAGAATTAGAATTAGAATTAGAATTAGAAATAGAATTAGAATTAGAATTAGAATAGAATTAGAATTAGAATAGAATTAGAATAGAATTAGAATATAATTAGAATTAGAATAGAATTAGAATAGAATTATAATAGAATTAGAAATAGAATTAGAACTAGAATAGAATTAGAATTAGAATTAGAACAGAATTAGAATAGAATTAGAATTAGAATTAGAATAGAATTAGAATTAGAAATAGAAATAGATTTAGAATTAGAATTAGAATTAGAATTAGAATTAAAATTAGAATTAGAATAGAATTAGAATAGAATTAGAATATAATTAGAATAGAATTAGAATTAGAATTAGAATAGAATTAGAATTAGAAATAGAATAGAATTAGAATTAGAATTAGAATAGAATTAGAATACAATTAGAATACAATTAGAATTAGAATTAGAATAGAATTAGATATAGAATTAGAATAGAATTAGAATAGAATAGAATTAGAATTAAAAATAGAAATAGAAATATAATTAGAAATAGACTTAGAATTAGAAATAGAATTAGAATTAGAATTAGAATAGAATTAGAATTAGAATAGAATTAGAATAGAATTAGAATAGAATTAGAATAGAATTAGAATTAGAATTAGATTATAATTAGATATAGAATTAGAATTAGAATAGAATTAGAATTAGAAATAGAAATAGAATTAGAATTAGAAATAGAATTAGAATAGAATTAGAATAGAATTAGAATTAGAATAGAATTAGAATAAAATTAGAATTATAATAGAATTAGAATAGAATTAGAATAGAATTAGAATAGAATTAGAATTAGAAATAGAATAGAATTAGAATTAGAATTAGAATAGAATTAGAATAGAATAGAATTAGAATTAAAAATAGAAATAGAAATATAATTAGAAATAGAATTAGAATTAGAAATAGAATTAGAATTAGAATAGAATTAGAATAGAATTACAATAGAATTAGAATTAGAAATAGAATAGAATTAGAATTAGAATTAGAATAGAATTAGAATAGAATTAGAATTAGAATTAGATTAGAATTAGATATAGAATTAGAATTAGAATAGAATTAGAATTAGAAATAGAATTAGAATTAGAATTAGAATTAGAATTAGAATTAGAATTAGAATTAGAATTAGAATTAGAATAGAATTAGAATAGAATAGGAATAGAATTAGAATTAGAATTAGAATTAGAGTTAGAATAGAATTAGAATAGAATTAGAATTAGAATTAGATTAGAATTAGATATAGAATTAGAATTAGAATAGAATTAGAATTAGAAATAGAAATAGAATTAGAATTAGAATTAGAATTAGAATTAGAATTAGAATTAGAATTAGAATTAGAATTAGAATAGAATTAGAATAGAATTAGAATAGAATTAGAATATAATTAGAATAGAATTAGAAATAGAATTAGAATATAATTAGAATTAGAATATAATTAGAATTAGAAATAGAATTAGAATTAGAATAGAATTAGAATTAAAATAGAATTAGAATAGAATTAGAATTAGAAATAGAATAGAATTAGAATTAGAATTAGAATAGAATTAGAATAGAATTAGAATTAGAATTAGATTAGAATTAGATATAGAATTAGAATTAGAATAGAATTAGAATTAGAAATAGAAATAGAATTATAATTAGAATTAGAATTAGAATAGAATTAGAATAGAATAGAATTAGAATTAGAATTAGAATAGAATTAGAATAGAATAGAATTAGAATTAAAAATAGAAATAGAATTAGAATTAGAAATAGAATTAGAATTAGAATAGAATTAGAATTAAAATAGAATTAGAATAGAATTAGAATTAGAAATAGAATAGAATTAGAATTAGAATTAGAATAGAATTAGAATAGAATTAGAATTAGAATTAGATTAGAATTAGATATAGAATTAGAATTAGAATAGAATTAGAATTAGAAATAGAAATAGAATTAGAATTAGAATTAGAATTAGAATTAGAAATAGAATTAGAATTAGAATAGAATTAGAATTAGAATAGAATTAGAATATAATTAGAATTAGAATAGAATTAGAATAGAATTATAATAGAATTAGAAATAGAATTAGAACTAGAATAGAATTAGAATTAGAATTAGAATAGAATTAGAATATAATTAGAATTAGAATAGAATTAGAATTAGAAATAGAAATAGAATTAGAATTAGAAATAGAATTAGAATAGAATTAGAATTAGAATAGAATTAGAATAGAATTAGAATTAGAATAGAATTAGAATTAGAAATAGAATAGAATTAGAATTAGAATTAGAATAGAGTTAGAATAGAATTAGAATAGAATAGAATTAGAATTAAAAATAGAAATAGAAATAGAAATAGAATTAGAAATAGAATTAGAATTAGAATTAGAATTAGAATTAGAATAGAATTAGAATTAGAATAGAATTAGAATTAGAAATAGAATAGAATTAGAATAGAATTAGAATTAGAATAGAATTATAATAGAATTACAATTAGAATAGAATTAGAATAGAAATAGAATTAGAACTAGAATAAAATTAGAATTAGAATTAGAATAGAATTAGAATAGAATTAGAATTAGAATAGAATTAGAATTAGAAATAGAAATAGAATTAGAATTAGAAATAGAATTAGAATAGAATTAGAATTAGAATTAGAATAGAATTAGAATTAGAATAGAATTAGAATAGAATTAGAATTAGAATTAGAATGGAATTAGAAATAGAATTAGAATAGAATTAGAATAGAATTAGAATTAGAATTAGAATGGAATTAGAATTAAAAATAGAAATAGAAATATAATTAGAAATAGAATTAGAATTAGAATAGAATTAGAATTAGAATTAGAATAGAATTAGAATTAGAATTAGAATTAGAAATAGAAATAGAATTAGAATTAGAATTAGAAATAGAATTAGAATAGAATTAGAATTAGAATAGAATTAGAATAGAATTAGAATAGTATTAGAATTAGAATTAGAATAGAATTAGAATAGAATTAGAATAGAATTAGAATTAGAAATAGAATAGAATTAGAATTAGAATTAGAATAGAATTAGAATAGAATAGAATTAGAATTAAAAATAGAAATAGAATTAGAATTAGAAATAGAATTAGAATTAGAATAGAATTAGAATTAAAATAGAATTAGAATAGAATTAGAATTAGAAATAGAATAGAATTAGAATTAGAATTAGAATAGAATTAGAATAGAATTAGAATTAGAATTAGATTAGAATTAGATATAGAATTAGAATTAGAATAGAATTAGAATTAGAAATAGAAATAGAATTAGAATTAGAATTAGAATTAGAATTAGAAATAAAATTAGAATTAGAATAGAATTAGAATTAGAATAGAATTAGAATAGAATTAGAATATAATTAGAATTAGAATAGAATTATAATAGAATTAGAAATAGAATTAGAACTAGAATAGAATTAGAATTAGAATTAGAATAGAATTAGAATATAATTAGAATTAGAATAGAATTAGAATTAGAAATAGAAATAGAATTAGAATTAGAAATAGAATTAGAATAGAATTAGAATTAGAATATAATTAGAATAGAATTAGAATTAGAATAGAATTAGAATAGAATTAGAATAGAATTAGAATTAGAAATAGAATAGAATTAGAATTAGAATTAGAATAGAATTAGAATAGAATTAGAATAGAATAGAATTAGAATTAAAAATAGAAATAGAAATAGAATTAGAAATAGAATTAGAATTAGAATTAGAATTAGAATTAGAATAGAATTAGAATTAGAATAGAATTAGAATTAGAAATAGAAATAGAATTATAATTAGAAATAGAATTAGAATAGAATTAGAATAGAATTAGAATTAGAATAGAATTAGAATAGAATTAGAATTAGAATAGAATTAGAATAGAAATAGAATTAGAACTAGAATAGAATTAGAATTAGAATTAGAATAGAATTAGAATAGAATTAGAATTAGAATAGAATTAGAATTAGAAATAGAAATAGAATTAGAATTAGAAATAGAATTAGAATAGAATTAGAATAGAATTTGAATTAGAATTAGAATAGAATTAGAATAGAATTAGAATAGAATTAGAATAGAATTAGAATTAGAAATAGAATAGAATTAGAATTAGAATTAGAATAGAATTAGAATAGAATTAGAATAGAATAGAATTAGAATTAGAATTATAATAGAATTAGAATAGAATTAGAATTAGAAATAGAATAGAATTAGAATTAGAATTAGAATAGAATTAGAATAGAATTAGAATTAGAATTAGATTATAATTAGAAATAGAATTAGAATTAGAAATAGAATTAGAATTAGAATAGAATTAGAAATAGAATAGAATTAGAATAGAATTAGAATAGAATTAGAATTAGAAATAGAATAGAATTAGAATTAGAATTAGAATAGAATTAGAATAGAATTAGAATTAGAATTAGATTAGAATTAGATATAGAATTAGAATTAGAATAGAATTAGAATTAGAAATAGAAATAGTATTAGAATTAGAATTAGAATTAGAATTAGAATTATAAATAGAATTAGAATTATAATAGAATTAGAATTAGATTAGAATTAGAATAGAATTAGAATAGAATTAGAATTATAATTAGAATTAGAATAGAATTAGAATTAGAATTAGAATTAGAATAGAATTAAAATAGAATAGAATTAGAATTAAAAATAGAAATAGAAATATAATTAGAAATAGAATTAGAATTAGAAATAGAATTAGAATTAGAATAGAATTAGAATAAAATTAGAATAGAATTAGAATTAGAAATAGAATAGAATTAGAATTAGAATTAGAATAGAATTAGAATAGAATTAGAATTAGAATTAGATTAGAATTAGATATAGAATTAGAATTAGAATAGAATTAGAATTAGAAATATAAATAGAATTAGAATTAGAATTAGAATTAGAATTAGAATTAGAATTAGAATTAGAATTAGAATTAGAATTAGAATAGAATTAGAATAGAATTAGAATATAATTAGAATAGAATTAGAAATAGAATTAGAATATAATTAGAATTAGAATATAATTAGAATTAGAAATAGAATTAGAATTAGAATAGAATTAGAATTAAAATAGAATTAGAATAGAATTAGAATTAGAAATAGAATAGAATTAGAATTAGAATTAGAATAGAATTAGAATAGAATTAGAATTAGAATTAGATTAGAATTAGATATAGAATTAGAATTAGAATAGAAATAGAATTAGAATTAGAAATAGAATTAGAATTAGAATTAGAATTAGAATTAGAATTAGAAATAGAATTAGAATTAGAATTAGAATAGAATTAGAATTAGAATAGAATTAGAATAGAATTAGAATATAATTAGAATTAGAATAGAATTAGAATAGAATTATAATAGAATTAGAAATAGAATTAGAACTAGAATAGAATTAGAATTAGAATTAGAACAGAATTAGAATAGAATTAGAATTAGAATTAGAATAGAATTAGAATTAGAAATAGAAATAGAATTAGAATTAGAATTAGAATTAGAATTAGAATTAAAATTAGAATTAGAATAGAATTAGAATAGAATTAGAATATAATTAGAATAGAATTAGAATTAGAATTAGAATAGAATTAGAATTAGAAATAGAATAGAATTAGAATTAGAATTAGAATAGAATTAGAATACAATTAGAATACAATTAGAATTAGAATTAGAATAGAATTAGATATAGAATTAGAATAGAATTAGAATAGAATAGAATTAGAATTAAAAATAGAAATAGAAATATAATTAGAAATAGAATTAGAATTAGAAATAGAATTAGAATTAGAATTAGAATAGAATTAGAATTAGAATAGAATTAGAATAGAATTAGAATAGAATTAGAATAGAATTAGAATAGAATTAGAGTTAGAAATAGAATAGAATTAAAATTAGAAGTAGAATAGAATTAGAATAGAATTAGAATTAGAATTAGATTATAATTAGATATAGAATTAGAATTAGAATAGAATTAGAATTAGAAATAGAAATAGAATTAGAATTAGAAATAGAATTAGAATAGAATTAGAATAGAATTAGAATTAGAATAGAATTAGAATAGAATTAGAATTATAATAGAATTAGAATAGAATTAGAATAGAATTAGAATATAATTAGAAATAGAATTAGAATTATAATAGAATTAAAATTAGAATTAGAATTAGAATAGAATTAGAATAGAATTAGAATAGAATTAGAATAGAATTAGAATAGAAATAGAATTAGAATTAGAATAGAATTAGAATAGAATTAGAATAGAATTAGAATTAGAAATAGAATAGAATTAGAATTAGAATTAGAATAGAATTAGAATAGAATAGAATTAGAATTAAAAATAGAAATAGAAATATAATTAGAAATAGAATTAGAATTAGAAATATAATTAGAATTAGAATAGAATTAGAATAGAATTAGAATAGAATTAGAATTAGAAATAGAATAGAATTAGAATTAGAATTAGAATAGAATTAGAATAGAATTAGAATTAGAATTAGATTAGAATTAGATATAGAATTAGAATTAGAATAGAATTAGAATTAGAAATAGAATTAGAATTAGAATTAGAATTAGAATTAGAATTAGAATTAGAATTAGAATTAGAATTAGAATTAGAATAGAATTAGAATAGAATAGGAATAGAATTAGAATTAGAATTAGAATTAGAGTTAGAATAGAATTAGAATAGAATTAGAATTAGAATTAGATTAGAATTAGATATAGAATTAGAATTAGAATAGAATTAGAATTAGAAATAGAAATAGAATTAGAATTAGAATTAGAATTAGAATTAGAATTAGAATTAGAATTAGAATTAGAATTAGAATAGAATTAGAATAGAATTAGAATAGAATTAGAATATAATTAGAATAGAATTAGAAATAGAATTAGAATATAATGAGAATTAGAATATAATTAGAATTAGAAATAGAATTAGAATTAGAATAGAATTAGAATTAAAATAGAATTAGAATAGAATTAGAATTAGAAATAGAATAGAATTAGAATTAGAATTAGAATAGAATTAGAATAGAATTAGAATAGAATTAGAATTAGAATTAGATTAGAATTAGATATAGAATTAGAATTAGAATAGAATTAGAATTAGAAATAGAAATAGAATTAGAATTAGAATTAGAATTAGAATTAGAAATAGAATTAGAATTAGAATTAGAATAGAATTAGAATTAGAATAGAATTAGAATAGAATTAGAATATAATTAGAATTAGAATAGAATTAGAATAGAATTATAATAGAATTAGAAATAGAATTAGAACTAGAATAGAATTAGAATTAGAATTAGAACAGAATTAGAATAGAATTAGAATTAGAATTAGAATAGAATTAGAATTAGAAATAGAAATAGAATTAGAATTAGAATTAGAATTAGAATTAGAATTAGAATTAGAATTAGAATTAGAATTAGAATAGAATTAGAATAGAATTAGAATAGAATTAGAATACAATTAAAATAGAATTAGAATTAGAATTAGAATTAGAATAGAATTAGAATTAGAAATAGAATAGAATTAGAATTAGAATTAGAATTAGAATAGAATTAGAATACAATTAGAATACAATTAGAATTAGAATTAGAATAGAATTAGATATAGAATTAGAATAGAATTAGAATAGAATAGAATTAGAATTAAAAATAGAAATAGAAATATAATTAGAAATAGAATTAGAATTAGAAATAGAATTAGAATTAGAATTAGAATAGAATTAGAATTAGAATAGAATTAGAATAGAATTAGAATAGAATTAGAATAGAATTAGAGTTAGAAATAGAATAGAATTAAAATTAGAAGTAGAATAGAATTAGAATAGAATTAGAATTAGAATTAGATTATAATTAGATATAGAATTAGAATTAGAATAGAATTAGAATTAGAAATAGAAATAGAACTAGAATTAGAAATAGAATTAGAATAGAATTAGAATAGAATTAGAATTAGAATAGAATTAGAATAGAATTAGAATTATAATAGAATTAGAATAGAATTAGAATAGAATTAGAATATAATTAGAAATAGAATTAGAATTATAATAGAATTAAAATTAGAATTAGAATTAGAATAGAATTAGAATAGAATTAGAATAGAATTAGAATAGAATTAGAATTAGAATTAGAATAGAATTAGAATAGAATAGAATTAGAATTAAAAATAGAAATAGAAATATAATTAGAAATAGAATTAGAATTAGAAATAGAATTAGAATTAGAATAGAATTAGAATAGAATTAGAATAGAATTAGAATTAGAAATAGAATAGAATTAGAATTAGAATTAGAATAGAATTAGAATAGAATTAGAATTAGAATTAGATTAGAATTAGATATAGAATTAGAATTAGAATAGAATTAGAATTAGAAATAGAAATAGAAATAGAATTAGAATTAGAATTAGAATTAGAATTAGAATTAGAATTAGAATTAGAATTAGAATAGAATTAGAATAGAATTAGAATAGAATTAGAATTAGAATTAGAATTAGAGTTAGAATAGAATTAGAATAGAATTAGAATTAGAATTAGATTAGAATTAGATATAGAATTAGATATAGAATTAGAATTAGAATAGAATTAGAATTAGAAATAGAAATAGAATTAGAATTAGAATTAGAATTAGAATTAGAATTAGAAATAGAATTAGAATTAGAATAGAATTAGAATAGAATTAGAATAGAATTAGAATTAGAAATAGAATATAATTAGAATTAGAATTAGAATAGAATTAGAATAGAATTAGAATTAGAATTAGATTAGAATTAGATATAGAATTAGAATTAGAATAGAATTAGAATTAGAAATAGAAATAGAATTAGAATTAGAATTAGAATTAGAATTAGAATTAGAATTAGAATTAGAATTAGAATAGAATTAGAATAGAATTAGAATAGAATTAGAATATAATTAGAATAGAATTAGAATTAGAATTAGAATAGAATTAGAATTAGAAATAGAATAGAATTAGAATTAGAATTAGAATAGAATTAGAATAGAATTAGAATAGAATTAGAATTAGAATTAGAATAGAATTAGATATAGAATTAGAATAGAATTAGAATAGAATTAGAATAGAATTAGAATTAGAATAGAATTAGAATTAGAAATAGAATTAGAATTAGAATTAGAATAGAATTAGAATTAGAATAGAATTAGAATAGAATTAGAATTAGAATAGAATTAGAATAGAATTAGAATTAGAAATAGAATTAGAATTAGAATAGAATTATAATAGAATTAGAATAGAATTAGAATTAGAAATAGAATAGAATTAGAATTAGAATTAGAATAGAATTAGAATTAGAATTAGATTATAATTAGATATAGAATTAGAATTAGAATAGAATTAGAATTAGAAATAGAAATAGAATTAGAATTAGAAATAGAATTAGAATAGAATTAGAATAGAATTAGAATTAGAATAGAATTAGAATAGAATTAGAATTAGAATAGAATTAGAATAGAATTAGAATAGAATTAGAATAGAATTAGAATATAATTAGAATTAGAAATAGAATAGAATTAGAATTAGAATTAGAATAGAATTAGAATAGAATTATAGAATTAGAATTAAAAATAGAATTAGAAATAGAATTAGAAATAGAATTAGAATTAGAATAGAATTAGAATAGAATTAGAATAGAATTAGAATTAGAAATAGAATAGAATTAGAATTAGAATTAGAATAGAATTAGAATAGAATTAGAATTAGAATTAGATTATAATTAGAAATAGAATTAGAATTAGAAATAGAATTAGAATTAGAATAGAATTAGAATTAGAATAGAATTAGAATAGAATTAGAATAGAATTAGAATTAGAAATAGAATAGAATAGAATTAGAATTAGAATTAGAATAGAATTAGAATAGAATTAGAATTAGAATTAGAATAGAATTAGAATTAGAAATAGAATAGAATTAGAATTAGAATTAGAATAGAATTAGAATACAATTAGAATACAATTAGAATTAGAATTAGAATAGAATTAGATATAGAATTAGAATAGAATTAGAATAGAATAGAATTAGAATTAAAAATAGAAATAGAAATATAATTAGAAATAGAATTAGAATTAGAAATAGAATTAGAATTAGAATTAGAATAGAATTAGAATTAGAATAGAATTAGAATAGAATTAGAATAGAATTAGAATAGAATTAGAATAGAATTAGAATAGAATTAGAGTTAGAAATA
The DNA here is from genome assembly GCA_039880935.1 of Streptanthus diversifolius. Classification (NCBI taxonomy): domain Eukaryota; kingdom Viridiplantae; phylum Streptophyta; class Magnoliopsida; order Brassicales; family Brassicaceae; genus Streptanthus; species Streptanthus diversifolius. The sequence continues at coordinate 22,990,570 of JAXGFM010000007.1, read as the reverse complement.
GAATAGAATTAAAATTAGAAGTAGAATAGAATTAGAATAGAATTAGAATTAGAATTAGATTATAATTAGATATAGAATTAGAATTAGAATAGAATTAGAATTAGAAATAGAAATAGAATTAGAATTAGAAATAGAATTAGAATAGAATTAGAATAGAATTAGAATTAGAATAGAATTAGAATAGAATTAGAATTATAATAGAATTAGAATAGAATTAGAATAGAATTAGAATATAATTAGAAATAGAATTAGAATTATAATAGAATTAAAATTAGAATTATAATTAGAATAGAATTAGAATAGAATTAGAATAGAATTAGAATAGAATTAGAATTAGAATTAGAATAGAATTAGAATAGAATTAGAATAGAATTAGAATTAGAAATAGAATAGAATTAGAATTAGAATTAGAATAGAATTAGAATAGAATAGAATTAGAATTAAAAATAGAAATAGAAATATAATTAGAAATAGAATTAGAATTAGAAATAGAATTAGAATTAGAATAGAATTAGAATAGAATTAGAATTAGAAATAGAATAGAATTAGAATTAGAATTAGAATAGAATTAGAATAGAATTAGAATTAGAATTAGATTAGAATTAGATATAGAATTAGAATTAGAATAGAATTAGAATTAGAAATAGAATTAGAATTAGAATTAGAATTAGAATTAGAATTAGAATTAGAATTAGAATTAGAATTAGAATTAGAATAGAATTAGAATAGAATAGGAATAGAATTAGAATTAGAATTAGAATTAGAGTTAGAATAGAATTAGAATAGAATTAGAATTAGAATTAGATTAGAATTAGATATAGAATTAGAATTAGAATAGAATTAGAATTAGAAATAGAAATAGAATTAGAATTAGAATTATAATTAGAATTAGAATTAGAATTAGAATTAGAATTAGAATTAGAATAGAATTAGAATAGAATTAGAATAGAATTAGAATATAATTAGAATAGAATTAGAAATAGAATTAGAATATAATGAGAATTAGAATATAATTAGAATTAGAAATAGAATTAGAATTAGAATAGAATTAGAATTAAAATAGAATTAGAATAGAATTAGAATTAGAAATAGAATAGAATTAGAATTAGAATTAGAATAGAATTAGAATAGAATTAGAATAGAATTAGAATTAGAATTAGATTAGAATTAGATATAGAATTAGAATTAGAATAGAATTAGAATTAGAAATAGAAATAGAATTAGAATTAGAATTAGAATTAGAATTAGAAATAGAATTAGAATTAGAATTAGAATAGAATTAGAATTAGAATAGAATTAGAATAGAATTAGAATATAATTAGAATTAGAATAGAATTAGAATAGAATTATAATAGAATTAGAAATAGAATTAGAACTAGAATAGAATTAGAATTAGAATTAGAACAGAATTAGAATAGAATTAGAATTAGAATTAGAATAGAATTAGAATTAGAAATAGAAATAGAATTAGAATTAGAATTAGAATTAGAATTAGAATTAGAATTAGAATTAGAATTAGAATAGAATTAGAATAGAATTAGAATAGAATTAGAATACAATTAAAATAGAATTAGAATTAGAATTAGAATTAGAATAGAATTAGAATTAGAAATAGAATAGAATTAGAATTAGAATTAGAATAGAATTAGAATACAATTAGAATACAATTAGAATTAGAATTAGAATAGAATTAGATATAGAATTAGAATAGAATTAGAATAGAATAGAATTAGAATTAAAAATAGAAATAGAAATATAATTAGAAATAGAATTAGAATTAGAAATAGAATTAGAATTAGAATTAGAATAGAATTAGAATTAGAATAGAATTAGAATAGAATTAGAATAGAATTAGAATTAGAAATAGAAATAGAATTAGAATTAGAATTAGAATTAGAATTAGAATTAGAAATAGAATTAGAATTAGAATAGAATTAGAATTAGAATAGAATTAGAATAGAATTAGAATATAATTAGAATTAGAATAGAATTAGAATAGAATTATAATAGAATTAGAAATAGAATTAGAACTAGAATAGAATTAGAATTAGAATTAGAATAGAATTAGAATAGAATTAGAATTAGAATTAGAATATAATTAGAATTAGAAATAGAAATAGAATTAGAATTAGAATTAAAATTAGAATTAGAATTAGAATTAGAATAGAATTAGAATAGAATTAGAATAGAATTAGAATATAATTAGAATAGAATTAGAATTAGAATTAGAATAGAATTAGAATTAGAAATAGAATAGAATTAGAATTAGAATTAGAATAGAATTATAATAGAATTAGAATAGAATTAGAATAGAATTAGAATAGAATTAGAATTAGAATTAGAATAGAATTAGATATAAAATTAGAATAGAATTAGAATAGAATTAGAATAGAATTAGAATAGAATAGAATTAGAATTAAAAATAGAAGTAGAAATATAATTAGAAATAGAATTAGAATTAGAATTAGAATAGAATTAGAATAGAATAGAATTAGAATAGAATTAGAATTATAATTAGAATGGAATTAGAATTAAAAATAGAAATAGAAATATAATTAGAAATAGAATTAGAATTAGATAGAATTAGAATTAGAAATAGAATAGAATTAGAATTAGAATTAGAATAGAATTAGAATAGAATTAGAATAGAATTAGAATAGAATAGAATTAGAATTAAAAATAGAAATAGAAGTATAATTAGAAATAGAATTAGAATTAGAAATAGAATTAGAATTAGAATAGAATTAGAATAGAATTAGAATAGAATTAGAATTAGAAATAGAATAGAATTAGAATTAGAGTTAGAATAGAATTAGAATAGAATTAGAATTAGAATTAGATTAGAATTAGATATAGAATTAGAATTAGAATAGAATTAGAATTAGAAATAGAAATAGAATTAGAATTAGAATTAGAATTAGAATTAGAATTAGAATTAGAAATAGAATTAGAATTAGAATAGAATTAAAATTAGAATAGAATTAGAATAGAATTAGAATATAATTAGAATTAGAATAGAATTAGAATAGAATTATAATAGAATTAGAAATAGAATTAGAATAGAATTAGAATTAGAATTAGAATAGAATTAGAATTAGAAATAGAAATAGAAATAGAATTAGAATTAGAATTAGAATTAGAATTAGAATTAGAATAGAATTAGAATAGAATTACAATAGAATTAGAATAGAATTAGAATATAATTAGAATAGAATTAGAATTAGAATTAGAATAGAATTAGAATTAGAAATAGAATAGAATTAGAATTAGAATTAGAATAGAATTAGAATAGAATTAGAATAGAATTAGAATAGAATTAGAATTAGAATTAGAATAGAATTAGAATAGAATTAGAATAGAATAGAATTAGAATTAAAAATAGAAATAGAAATATAATTAGAAATAGAATTAGAATTAGAATTAGAATTAGAATAGAATTAGAATAGAATAGAATTAGATTAGAATTAGAATGGAATTAGAATTAAAAATAGAAATAGAAATATAATTAGAAATAGAATTAGAATTAGAATAGAAGTAGAATTAGAAATAGAATAGAATTAGAATTAGAATTAGAATAGAATTAGAATAGAATTAGAATAGAATAGAATTAGAATTAAAAATAGAAATAGAAATATAATTAGGAATATAATTAGAATAAGAAATAGAATTAGAATTAGAATAGAATTAGAATAGAATTAGAATTAGAATTAGATTAGAATTAGATATAGAATTAGAATTAGAATAGAATTAGAATTAGAAATAGAAATAGAATTAGAATTAGAATTAGAATTAGAATTAGAATTAGAAATAGAATTAGAATTAGAATAGAATTAGAATTAGAATAGAATTAGAATAGAATTAGAATATAATTAGAATTAGAATAGAATTAGAATAGAATTATAATAGAATTAGAAATAGAATTAGAACTAGAATAGAATTAGAATTAGAATTAGAATTAGAATAGAATTAGAATTAGAATTAGAATATAATTAGAATTAGAAATAGAATAGAATAGAATTAGAATTAAAAATAGAAATAGAAATATAATTAGAAATAGAATTAGAATTAGAATAGAATTAGAATTAGAAATAGAATTAGAATAGAATTAGAATTAGAATTAGAATTAGAATTAGAATAAAATTAGAATAGAATTAGAATTAGAATTAGATATAGAATTAGAATTAGAATAGAATTAGAATTAGAAATAGAAATAGAATTAGAATTAGAATTAGAATTAGAATTAGAATTAGAAATAGAATTAGAATTAGAATAGAATTAGAATTAGAATAGAATTAGAATAGAATTAGAATATAATTAGAATTAGAATAGAATTAGAATAGAATTATAATAGAATTAGAAATAGAATTAGAACTAGAATAGAATTAGAATTAGAATTAGAATAGAATTAGAATAGAATTAGAATTAGAATTAGAATATAATTAGAATTAGAAATAGAAATAGAATTAGAATTAGAATTAGAATTAGAATTAGAATTAGAATTAGAATAGAATTAGAATAGAATTAGAATAGAATTAGAATATAATTAGAATAGAATTAGAATTAGAATTAGAATAGAATTAGAATTAGAAATAGAATAGAATTAGAATTAGAATTAGAATAGAATTATAATAAAATTAGAATAGAATTAGAATAGAATTAGAATTAGAATTAGAATAGAATTAGATATAAAATTAGAATAGAATTAGAATAGAATTAGAATAGAATTAGAATAGAATAGAATTAGAATTAAAAATAGAAATAGAAATATAATTAGAAATAGAATTAGAATTAGAATTAGAATAGAATTAGAATAGAATTAGAATTATAATTAGAATGGAATTAGAATTAAAAATAGAAATAGAAATATAATTAGAAATAGAATTAGAATTAGAATAGAATTAGAATTAGAAATAGAATAGAATTAGAATTAGAATTATAATAAAATTAGAATAGAATAGAATTAGAATTAAAAATAGAAATAGAAGTATAATTAGAAATAGAATTAGAATTAGAAATAGAATTAGAATTAGAATAGAATTAGAATAGAATTAGAATTAGAAATAGAATAGAATTAGAATTAGAGTTAGAATAGAATTAGAATAGAATTAGAATTAGAATTAGATTAGAATTAGATATAGAATTAGAATTAGAATAGAATTAGAATTAGAAATAGAAATAGAATTAGAATTAGAATTAGAATTAGAATTAGAATTAGAATTAGAAATAGAATTAGAATTAGAATAGAATTAGAATAGAATTATAATAGAATTAGAAATAGAATTAGAATAGAATTAGAATTAGAATTAGAATAGAATTAGAATTAGAAATAGAAATAGAAATAGAATTAGAATTAGAATTAGAACTAGAATTAGAATTAGAATAGAATTAGAATAGAATTACAATAGAATTAGAATAGAATTAGAATATAATTAGAATAGAATTAGAATTAGAATTAGAATAGAATTAGAATTAGAAATAGAATAGAATTAGAATTAGAATTAGAATAGAATTAGAATAGAATTAGAATAGAATTAGAATTAGAATAGAATTAGAATAGAATTAGAATAGAATTAGAATTAGAATTAGAATTAGAATTAGAATAGAATTAGAATTAGAAATAGAATAGAATTAGAATTAGAATTAGAATAGAATTAGAATAGAATAGAATTAGAATTAAAAATAGAAATAGAAATATAATTTGAAATAGAATTAGAATTAGAATAGAATTAGAATTAGAAATAGAATTAGAATAGAATTAGAATTAGAATTAGAATTAGAATTAGAATAGAATTAGAATAGAATTATAATTAGAATTAGATTAGAATTAGATATAGAATTAGAATTAGAATAGAATTAGAATTAGAAATAGAAATAGAATTAGAATTAGAATTAGAATTAGAATTAGAATTAGAAATAGAATTAGAATTAGAATAGAATTAGAATTAGAATAGAATTAGAATAGAATTAGAATATAATTAGAATTAGAATAGAATTAGAATAGAATTATAATAGAATTAGAAATAGAATTAGAACTAGAATAGAATTAGAATTAGAATTAGAATAGAATTAGAATAGAATTAGAATTAGAATTAGAATATAATTAGAATTAGAAATAGAAATAGAATTAGAATTAGAATTAAAAATAGAAATAGAAATATAATTAGAAATAGAATTAGAATTAGAATAGAATTAGAATTAGAAATAGAATTAGAATAGAATTAGAATAGAATTAGAATTAGAATAGAATTAGAATAGAATTAGAATAGAATTAGAATTAGAATTAGAATTAGAATTAGAATAGAATTAGAATTAGAAATAGAATAGAATTAGAATTAGAATTAGAATAGAATTAGAATAGAATAGAATTAGAATTAAAAATAGAAATAGAAATATAATTAGAAATAGAATTAGAATTAGAATAGAATTAGAATTAGAATAGAATTAGAATAGAATTAGAATAGAATTAGAATTAGAATAGAATTAGAATAGAATTAGAATAGAATAGAATTAGAATTAGAATTAGAATAGAATTAGAATAGAATTAGAATAGAATTAGAATTAGAATAGAATTAGAATAGAATTAGAATAGAATTAGAATTAGAATTAGAATTAGAATAGAATTAGAATTAAAAATAGAAATAGAAATATAATTAGAAATAGAATTAGAATTAGAATTAGAATAGAATTAGAATAGAATAGAATTAGATTAGAATTAGAATGGAATTAGAATTAAAAATAGAAATAGAAATATAATTAGAAATAGAATTAGAATTAGAATAGAATTAGAATTAGAAATAGAATAGAATTAGAATTAGAATTAGAATAGAATTAGAATAGAATTAGAATAGAATAGAATTAGAATTAAAAATAGAAATAGAAATATAATTAGGAATATAATTAGAATAAGAAATAGAATTAGAATTAGAATAGAATTAGAATTAGAATAGAATTAGAATAGAATTAGAATAGAATTAGAATTAGAAATAGAATAGAATTAGAATTAGAGTTAGAATAGAATTAGAATAGAATTAGAATTAGAATTAGATTAGAATTAGATATAGAATTAGAATTAGAATAGAATTAGAATTAGAAATAGAAATAGAATTAGAATTAGAATTAGAATTAGAATTAGAATTAGAAATAGAATTAGAATTAGAATAGAATTAGAATTAGAATAGAATTAGAATAGAATTAGAATAGAATTAAAATTAGAATTAGATTATAATTAGATATAGAATTAGAATAGAATTAGAATAGAATTAGAATAGAATTAGAATAGAATTAGAATTAAAATAGAATAGAATTAGAATTAGAATTAGAATAGAATTAGAATAGAATAGAATTAGAATTAAAAATAGAAATAGAAATATAATTAGAAATAGAATTAGAATTAGAAATAGAATTAGAATTAGAATAGAATTAGAATAGAATTAGAATAGAATTAGAAATAGAAATAGAATAGAATTAAAATTAGAATTAGAATAGAATTAGAATTAGAATTAGATTAGAATTAGAATAGAATTAGAATTAGAATTAGAATAGAATTAGATATATAATTAGAATAGAATTAGAATAGAATTAGAATAGAATAGAATTAGAATTAAAAATAGAAATATAAATATAATTAGAAATAGAATTAGAATTAGAAATAGAATTAGAATTAGAATAGAATTAGAATTAGAATAGAATTAGAATAGAATTAGAATAGAATTAGAATTAGAAATAGAATAGAATTAGAATTAGAATTAGAATAGAATTAGAATAGAATTAGAATTAGAATTAGATTATAATTAGATATAGAATTAGAATTAGAATTAGAATAGAATTAGAATTAGAAATAGAAATAGAATTAGAATTAGAAATAGAATTAGAATAGAATTAGAATAGAATTAGAATTAGAATGGAATTAGAATAGAATTAGAATTAGAATAGAATTAGAATAGAATTAGAATTAGAAATAGAATAGAATTAGAATTAGAATTAGAATAGAATTAGAATAGAATTAGAATAAAATAGAATTAGAATTAAAAATAGAAATAGAAATAGAATTAGAAATAGAATTAGAATTAGAAATAGAATTAGAATTAGAATAGAATTAGAATTAGAATAGAATTAGAATAGAATTAGAATTAGAAATAGAATAGAATTAGAATTAGAATTAGAATAGAATTAGAATAGAATTAGAATTAGAATTAGATTAGAATTAGATATAGAATTAGAATTAGAATAGAATTAGAATTAGAAATAGAAATAGAATTAGAATTAGAATTAGAATTAGAATTATAATTAGAAATAGAATTAGAATTAGAATAGAATTAGAATTAGAATAGAATTAGAATAGAATTAGAATAGAATTAGAATTAGAAATAGAATAGAATTAGAATTAGAATTAGAATAGAATTAGAATAGAATTAGAATAGAATAGAATTAGAATTAGAAATAGAATTAGAATTAGAATAGAATTAGAATTAGAATAGAATTAGAATAGAATTAGAATAGAATTAGAATAGAATTAGAATTAGAAATAGAATATAATTAAAATTAGAATTAGAATAGAATTAGAATTAAAATTAGATTATAATTAGAATAGAATTAGAATAGAATTAGAATTAGAAATAGAATAGAATTAGAATTAGAATTAGAATAGAATTAGAATAGAATTAGAATTAGAATTAGATTAGAATTAGATATAGAATTAGAATTAGAAATAGAATAGAATTAGAATTAGAATTAGAATAGAATTAGAATAGAATAGAATTAGAATTAAAAATAGAAATAGAAGTATAATTAGAAATAGAATTAGAATTAGAAATAGAATTAGAATTAGAATTAGAATTAGAATAGAATTAGAATAGAATTAGAATTAGAAATAGAATAGAATTAGAATTAGAGTTAGAATAGAATTAGAATAGAATTAGAATTAGAATTAGATTAGAATTAGATATAGAATTAGAATTAGAATAGAATTAGAATTAGAAATAGAAATAGAATTAGAATTAGAATTAGAATTAGAATTAGAATTAGAATTAGAAATAGAATTAGAATTAGAATAGAATTAGAATTAGAATAGAATTAGAATAGAATTAGAATAGAATTAGAATATAATTAGAATTAGAATAGAATTAGAATAGAATTATAATAGAATTAGAAATAGAATTAGAATAGAATTAGAATTAGAATTAGAATAGAATTAGAATTAGAAATAGAAATAGAAATAGAATTAGAATTAGAATTAGAATTAGAATTAGAATTAGAATAGAATTAGAATAGAATTACAATAGAATTAGAATAGAATTAGAATATAATTAGAATAGAATTAGAATTAGAATTAGAATAGAATTAGAATTAGAAATAGAATAGAATTAGAATTAGAATTAGAATAGAATTAGAATAGAATTAGAATAGAATTAGAATAGAATTAGAATTAGAATTAGAATAGAATTAGAATAGAATTAGAATAGAATTAGAATAGAATTAGAATAGAATAGAATTAGAATTAAAAATAGAAATAGAAATATAATTAGAAATAGAATTAGAATTAGAATTAGAATAGAATTAGAATAGAATAGAATTAGATTAGAATTAGAATGGAATTAGAATTAAAAATAGAAATAGAAATATAATTAGAAATAGAATTAGAATTAGAATAGAATTAGAATTAGAAATAGAATAGAATTAGAATTAGAATTAGAATAGAATTAGAATAGAATTAGAATAGAATAGAATTAGAATTAAAAATAGAAATAGAAATATAATTAGGAATATAATTAGAATAAGAAATAGAATTAGAATTAGAATAGAATTAGAATTAGAATAGAATTAGATTTAGAATAGAATTAGAATAGAATTAGAATAGAATTAGAATTAGAAATAGAATAGAATTAGAATTAGAGTTAGAATAGAATTAGAATAGAATTAGAATTAGAATTAGATTAGAATTAGATATAGAATTAGAATTAGAATAGAATTAGAATAAGAAATAGAAATAGAATTAGAATTAGAATTAGAATTAGAAATAGAATTAGAATTAGAATAGAATTAGAATTAGAATAGAATTAGAATTAGAATTAGAATAGAATTAGAATAGAATTAGAATAGAATAGAATTAGAATTAAAAATAGAAATAGAAGTATAATTAGAAATAGAATTAGAATTAGAAATAGAATTAGAATTAGAATAGAATTAGAATAGAATTAGAATAGAATTAGAATTAGAAATAGAATAGAATTAGAATTAGAGTTAGAATAGAATTAGAATAGAATTAGAATTAGAATTAGATTAGAATTAGATATAGAATTAGAATTAGAATAGAATTATAATTAGAAATAGAAATAGAATTAGAATTAGAATTAGAATTAGAATTAGAAATAGAATTAGAATTAGAATAGAATTAGAATTAGAATAGAATTAGAATAGAATTAGAATATAATTAGAATTAGAATAGAATTAGAATAGAATTATAATAGAATTAGAAATAGAATTAGAATAGAATTAGAATTAGAATTAGAATAGAATTAGAATTAGAAATAGAAATAGAATTAGAATTAGAATTAGAATTAGAATTAGAATTAGAATAGAATTAGAATAGAATTACAATAGAATTAGAATAGAATTAGAATATAATTAGAATAGAATTAGAATTAGAATTAGAATAGAATTAGAATTAGAAATAGAATAGAATTAGAATTAGAATTAGAATAGAATTAGAATAGAATTAGAATAGAATTAGAATAGAATTAGAATTAGAATTAGAATAGAATTAGAATAGAATTAGAATAGAATTAGAATAGAATTAGATATAGAATTAGAATTAGAAATAGAATAGAATTAGAATTAGAATTAGAATAGAATTAGAATAGAATAGAATTAGAATTAAAAATAGAAATAGAAGTATAATTAGAAATAGAATTAGAATTAGAAATAGAATTAGAATTAGAATTAGAATTAGAATAGAATTAGAATAGAATTAGAATTAGAAATAGAATAGAATTAGAATTAGAGTTAGAATAGAATTAGAATAGAATTAGAATTAGAATTAGATTAGAATTAGATATAGAATTAGAATTAGAATAGAATTAGAATTAGAAATAGAAATAGAATTAGAATTAGAATTAGAATTAGAATTAGAATTAGAATTAGAAATAGAATTAGAATTAGAATAGAATTAGAATTAGAATAGAATTAGAATAGAATTAGAATAGAATTAGAATAGAATTAGAATATAATTAGAATTAGAATAGAATTAGAATAGAATTATAATAGAATTAGAAATAGAATTAGAATAGAATTAGAATTAGAATTAGAATAGAATTAGAATTAGAAATAGAAATAGAAATAGAATTAGAATTAGAATTAGAATTAGAATTAGAATTAGAATTAGAATAGAATTAGAATAGAATTACAATAGAATTAGAATAGAATTAGAATATAATTAGAATAGAATTAGAATTAGAATTAGAATAGAATTAGAATTAGAAATAGAATAGAATTAGAATTAGAATTAGAATAGAATTAGAATAGAATTAGAATAGAATTAGAATAGAATTAGAATTAGAATTAGAATAGAATTAGAATAGAATTAGAATAGAATTAGAATAGAATTAGAATAGAATAGAATTAGAATTAAAAATAGAAATAGAAATATAATTAGAAATAGAATTAGAATTAGAATTAGAATAGAATTAGAATAGAATAGAATTAGATTAGAATTAGAATGGAATTAGAATTAAAAATAGAAATAGAAATATAATTAGAAATAGAATTAGAATTAGAATAGAATTAGAATTAGAAATAGAATAGAATTAGAATTAGAATTAGAATAGAATTAGAATAGAATTAGAATAGAATAGAATTAGAATTAAAAATAGAAATAGAAATATAATTAGGAATATAATTAGAATAAGAAATAGAATTAGAATTAGAATAGAATTAGAATTAGAATAGAATTAGATTTAGAATAAAATTAGAATAGAATTAGAATAGAATTAGAATTAGAAATAGAATAGAATTAGAATTAGAGTTAGAATAGAATTAGAATAGAATTAGAATTAGAATTAGATTAGAATTAGATATAGAATTAGAATTAGAATAGAATTAGAATAAGAAATAGAAATAGAATTAGAATTAGAATTAGAATTAGAATTAGAATTAGAAATAGAATTAGAATTAGAATAGAATTAGAATTAGAATAGAATTAGAATTAGAATTAGAATAGAATTAGAATAGAATTAGAATAGAATAGAATTAGAATTAAAAATAGAAATAGAAGTATAATTAGAAATAGAATTAGAATTAGAAATAGAATTAGAATTAGAATAGAATTAGAATAGAATTAGAATAGAATTAGAATTAGAAATAGAATAGAATTAGAATTAGAGTTAGAATAGAATTAGAATAGAATTAGAATTAGAATTAGATTAGAATTAGATATAGAATTAGAATTAGAATAGAATTAGAATTAGAAATAGAAATAGAATTAGAATTAGAATTAGAATTAGAATTAGAAATAGAATTAGAATTAGAATAGAATTAGAATTAGAATAGAATTAGAATAGAATTAGAATATAATTAGAATTAGAATAGAATTAGAATAGAATTATAATAGAATTAGAAATAGAATTAGAATAGAATTAGAATTAGAATTAGAATAGAATTAGAATTAGAAATAGAAATAGAATTAGAATTAGAATTAGAATTAGAATTAGAATTAGAATAGAATTAGAATAGAATTAGAATAGAATTAGAATATAATTAGAATAGAATTAGAATTAGAATTAGAATAGAATTAGAATTAGAAATAGAATAGAATTAGAATTAGAATTAGAATAGAATTAGAATAGAATTAGAATAGAATTAAAATAGAATTAGAATTAGAATTAGAATAGAATTAGAATAGAATTAGAATAGAATTAGAATAGAATTAGAATAGAATTAGAATAGAATATAATTAGAATTAAAAATAGAAATAGAAATATAATTAGAAATAGAATTAGAATTAGAATTAGAATAGAATAGAATTAGATTAGAATTAGAATGGAATTAGAATTAAAAATAGAAATAGAAATATAATTAGAAATAGAATTAGAATTAGAATAGAATTAGAATTAGAAATAGAATAGAATTAGAATTAGAATTAGAATAGAATTAGAATAGAATTAGAATAGAATAGAATTAGAATTAAAAATAGAAATAGAAATATAATTAGGAATATAATTAGAATAAGAAATAGAATTAGAATTAGAATAGAATTAGAATTAGAATAGAATTAGAATAGAATTAGAATAGAATTAGAATTAGAAATAGAATAGAATTAGAATTAGAGTTAGAATAGAATTAGAATAGAATTAGAATTAGAATTAGATTAGAATTAGATATAGAATTAGAATTAGAATAGAATTAGAATTAGAAATAGAAATAGAATTAGAATTAGAATTAGAATTAGAATTAGAATTAGAAATAGAATTAGAATTAGAATAGAATTAGAATTAGAATAGAATTAGAATAGAATTAGAATAGAATTAGAATAGAATTAAAATTAGAATTAGATTATAATTAGATATAGAATTATAATAGAATTAGAATAGAATTAGAATAGAATTAGAATAGAATTAGAATTAAAATAGAATAGAATTAGAATTAGAATTAGAATAGAATTAGAATAGAATTAGAATAGAATAGAATTAGAATTAAAAATAGAAATAGAAATATAATTAGAAATAGAATTAGAATTAGAAATAGAATTAGAATTAGAATAGAATTAGAATAGAATTAGAATAGAATTAGAAATAGAAATAGAATAGAATTAAAATTAGAATTAGAATAGAATTAGAATTAGAATTAGATTAGAATTAGAATAGAATTAGAATTAGAATTAGAATAGAATTAGATATATAATTAGAATAGAATTAGAATAGAATTAGAATAGAATTAGAATAGAATAGAATTAGAATTAAAAATAGAAATATAAATATAATTAGAAATAGAATTAGAATTAGAAATAGAATTAGAATTAGAATAGAATTAGAATTAGAATAGAATTAGAATAGAATTAGAATAGAATTAGAATAGAATTAGAATTAGAAATAGAATAGAATTAGAATTAGAATTAGAATAGAATTAGAATTAGAATTAGATTATAATTAGATATAGAATTAGAATTAGAATTAGAATAGAATTAGAATTAGAAATAGAAATAGAATTAGAATTAGAACTAGAATTAGAATAGAATTAGAATAGAATTAGAATTAGAATGGAATTAGAATAGAATTAGAATAGAATTAGAATTAGAAATAGAATAGAATTAGAATTAGAATTAGAATAGAATTAGAATAGAATTAGAATAGAATAGAATTAGAATTAAAAATAGAAATAGAAATAGAATTAGAAATAGAATTAGAATTAGAAATAGAATTAGAATTAGAATAGAATTAGAATTAGAATAGAATTAGAATAGAATTAGAATTAGAAATAGAATAGAATTAGAATTAGAATTAGAATAGAATTAGAATAGAATTAGAATTAGAATTAGATTAGAATTAGATATAGAATTAGAATTAGAATAGAATTAGAATTAGAAATAGAAATAGAATTAGAATTAGAATTAGAATTATAATTAGAAATAGAATTAGAATTAGAATAGAATTAGAATTAGAATAGAATTAGAATAGAATTAGAATAGAATTAGAATTAGAAATAGAATAGAATTAGAATTAGAATTAGAATAGAATTAGAATAGAATTAGAATAGAATAGAATTAGAATTAGAAATAGAATTAGAATTAGAATAGAATTAGAATTAGAATAGAATTAGAATAGAATTAGAATAGAATTAGAATAGAATTAGAATTAAAATAGAATAGAATTAGAATTAGAATTAGAATAGAATTAGAATAGAATTAGAATAGAATAGAATTAGAATTAAAAATAGAAATAGAAATATAATTAGAAATAGAATTAGAATTAGAAATAGAATTAGAATTAGAATAGAATTAGAATAGAATTAGAATAAAATTAGAAATAGAAATAGAATAGAATTAAAATTAGAATTAGAATAGAATTAGAATTAGAATTAGATTAGAATTAGAATAGAATTAGAATTAGAATTAGAATAGAATTAGATATATAATTAGAATAGAATTAGAATAGAATTAGAATAGAATAGAATTAGAATTAAAAATAGAAATATAAATATAATTAGAAATAGAATTAGAATTAGAAATAGAATTAGAATTAGAATAGAATTAGAATTAGAATAGAATTAGAATAGAATTAGAATAGAATTAGAATAGAATTAGAATTAGAAATAGAATAGAATTAGAATTAGAATTAGAATAGAATTAGAATAGAATTAGAATTAGAATTAGATTATAATTAGATATAGAATTAGAATTAGAATTAGAATAGAATTAGAATTAGAAATAGAAATAGAATTAGAATTAGAAATAGAATTAGAATAGAATTAGAATAGAATTAGAATTAGAATGGAATTAGAATAGAATTAGAATTAGAATAGAATTAGAATAGAATTAGAATTAGAAATAGAATAGAATTAGAATTAGAATTAGAATAGAATTAGAATAGAATTAGAATAGAATAGAATTAGAATTAAAAATAGAAATAGAAATAGAATTAGAAATAGAATTAGAATTAGAAATAGAATTAGAATTAGAATAGAATTAGAATAGAATTAGAATAGAATTAGAAATAGAATTAGAATTAGAATAGAATTAGAATTAGAATTAGAATAGAATTAGAATAGAATTAGAATTAGAATTAGATTAGAATTAGATATAGAATTAGAATTAGAATAGAATTAGAATTAGAAATAGAAATAGAATTAGAATTAGAATTAGAATTAGAATTATAATTAGAAATAGAATTAGAATTAGAATAGAATTAGAATTAGAATAGAATTAGAATAGAATTAGAATAGAATTAGAATTAGAAATAGAATAGAATTAGAATTAGAATTAGAATAGAATTAGAATAGAATTAGAATAGAATAGAATTAGAATTAGAAATAGAATTAGAATTAGAATAGAATTAGAATTAGAATAGAATTAGAATAGAATTAGAATAGAATTAGAATAGAATTAGAATTAGAAATAGAATATGATTAAAATTAGAATTAGAATAGAATTAGAATTAAAATTAGATTATAATTAGAATAGAATTAGAATAGAATTAGAATAGAATTAGAATTAGAAATAGAACAGAATTAGAATTAGAATTAGAATAGAATTAGAATAGAATTAGAATTAGAATTAGATCAGAATTAGATATAGAATTAGAATTAGAAATAGAATAGAATTAGAATTAGAATTAGAATAGAATTAGAATAGAATAGAATTAGAATTAAAAATAGAAATAGAAGTATAATTAGAAATAGAATTAGAATTAGAAATAGAATTAGAATTAGAATAGAATTAGAATAGAATTAGAATAGAATTAGAATTAGAAATAGAATAGAATTAGAATTAGAGTTAGAATAGAATTAGAATAGAATTAGAATTAGAATTAGATTAGAATTAGATATAGAATTAGATATAGAATTAGAATTAGAATAGAATTAGAATTAGAAATAGAAATAGAATTAGAATTAGAATTAGAATTAGAATTAGAATTAGAATTAGAATTAGAATTAGAAATAGAATTAGAATTAGAATAGAATTAGAATTAGAATAGAATTAGAATAGAATTAGAATAGAATTAGAATATAATTAGAATTAGAATAGAATTAGAATAGAATTATAATAGAATTAGAAATAGAATTAGAATAGAATTAGAATTAGAATTAGAATAGAATTAGAATTAGAAATAGAAATAGAAATAGAATTAGAATTAGAATTAGAATTAGAATTAGAATTAGAATAGAATTAGAATAGAATTACAATAGAATTAGAATAGAATTAGAATATAATTAGAATAGAATTAGAATTAGAATTAGAATAGAATTAGAATTAGAAATAGAATAGAATTAGAATTAGAATTAGAATAGAATTAGAATAGAATTAGAATAGAATTAGAATAGAATTAGAATTAGAATTAGAATAGAATTAGAATAGAATTAGAATAGAATTAGAATAGAATTAGAATAGAATAGAATTAGAATTAAAAATAGAAATAGAAATATAATTAGAAATAGAATTAGAATTAGAATTAGAATAGAATTAGAATAGAATAGAATTAGATTAGAATTAGAATGGAATTAGAATTAAAAATAGAAATAGAAATATAATTAGAAATAGAATTAGAATTAGAATAGAATTAGAATTAGAAATAGAATAGAATTAGAATTAGAATTAGAATAGAATTAGAATAGAATTAGAATAGAATAGAATTAGAATTAAAAATAGAAATAGAAATATAATTAGGAATATAATTAGAATAAGAAATAGAATTAGAATTAGAATAGAATTAGAATTAGAATAGAATTAGATTTAGAATAGAATTAGAATAGAATTAGAATAGAATTAGAATTAGAAATAGAATAGAATTAGAATTAGAGTTAGAATAGAATTAGAATAGAATTAGAATTAGAATTAGAATTATAATTAGAAATAGAATTAGAATTAGAATTAGAATTAGAATTAGAATTAGAAATAGAATTAGAATTAGAATAGAATTAGAATTAGAATAGAATTAGAATTAGAATTAGAATAGAATTAGAATAGAATTAGAATAGAATAGAATTAGAATTAAAAATAGAAATAGAAGTATAATTAGAAATAGAATTAGAATTAGAAATAGAATTAGAATTAGAATAGAATTAGAATAGAATTAGAATTAGAAATAGAATAGAATTAGAATTAGAGTTAGAATAGAATTAGAATAGAATTAGAATTAGAATTAGATTAGAATTAGATATAGAATTAGAATTAGAATAGAATTAGAATTAGAAATAGAAATAGAATTAGAATTAGAATTAGAATTAGAATTAGAAATAGAATTAGAATTAGAATAGAATTAGAATTAGAATAGAATTAGAATATAATTAGAATTAGAATAGAATTAGAATAGAATTATAATAGAATTAGAAATAGAATTAGAATAGAATTAGAATTAGAATTAGAATAGAATTAGAATTAGAAATAGAAATAGAATTAGAATTAGAATTAGAATTAGAATTAGAATTAGAATAGAATTAGAATAGAATTACAATAGAATTAGAATAGAATTAGAATATAATTAGAATAGAATTAGAATTAGAATTAGAATAGAATTAGAATTAGAAATAGAATAGAATTAGAATTAGAATTAGAATAGAATTAGAATAGAATTAGAATAGAATTAGAATAGAATTAGAATTAGAATTAGAATAGAATTAGAATAGAATTAGAATAGAATTAGAATAGAATTAGAATAGAATAGAATTAGAATTAAAAATAGAAATAGAAATATAATTAGAAATAGAATTAGAATTAGAATTAGAATAGAATTAGAATAGAATAGAATTAGATTAGAATTAGAATGGAATTAGAATTAAAAATAGAAATAGAAATATAATTAGAAATAGAATTAGAATTAGAATAGAATTAGAATTAGAAATAGAATAGAATTAGAATTAGAATTAGAATAGAATTAGAACAGAATTAGAATAGATTAGAATTAGAATTAAAAATAGAAATAGAAATATAATTAGGAATATAATTAGAATAAGAAATAGAATTAGAATTAGAATAGAATTAGAATTAGAATAGAATTAGAATAGAATTAGAATAGAATTAGAATTAGAAATAGAATAGAATTAGAATTAGAGTTAGAATAGAATTAGAATAGAATTAGAATTAGAATTAGATTAGAATTAGATATAGAATTAGAATTAGAATAGAATTAGAATTAGAAATAGAAATAGAATTAGAATTAGAATTAGAATTAGAATTAGAATTAGAAATAGAATTAGAATTAGAATAGAATTAGAATTAGAATAGAATTAGAATAGAATTAGAATAGAATTAAAATTAGAATTAGATTATAATTAGATATAGAATTAGAATAGAATTAGAATAGAATTAGAATAGAATTAGAATTAAAATAGAATAGAATTAGAATTAGAATTAGAATAGAATTAGAATAGAATTAGAATAGAATAGAATTAGAATTAAAAATAGAAATAGAAATATAATTAGAAATAGAATTAGAATTAGAAATAGAATTAGAATTAGAATAGAATTAAAATAGAATTATAAATAGAAATAGAATAGAATTAAAATTAGAATTAGAATAGAATTAGAATTAGAATTAGATTAGAATTAGAATAGAATTAGAATTAGAATTAGAATAGAATTAGATATATAATTAGAATAGAATTAGAATAGAATTAGAATAGAATAGAATTAGAATTAAAAATAGAAATATAAATATAATTAGAAATAGAATTAGAATTAGAAATAGAATTAGAATTAGAATAGAATTAGAATTAGAATAAAATTAGAATAGAATTAGAATAGAATTAGAATAGAATTAGAATTAGAAATAGAATAGAATTAGAATTAGAATTAGAATAGAATTAGAATTAGAATTAGATTATAATTAGATATAGAATTAGAATTAGAATTAGAATAGAATTAGAATTAGAAATAGAAATAGAATTAGAATTAGAAATAGAATTAGAATAGAATTAGAATAGAATTAGAATTAGAATGGAATTAGAATAGAATTAGAATAGAATTAGAATTAGAAATAGAATAGAATTAGAATTAGAATTAGAATAGAATTAGAATAGAATTAGAATAGAATAGAATTAGAATTAAAAATAGAAATAGAAATAGAATTAGAAATAGAATTAGAATTAGAAATAGAATTAGAATTAGAATAGAATTAGAAGTAGAATAGAATTAGAATAGAATTAGAATTAGAAATAGAATAGAATTAGAATTAGAATTAGAATAGAATTAGAATAGAATTAGAATTAGAATTAGATTAGAATTAGATATAGAATTAGAATTAGAATAGAATTAGAATTAGAAATAGAAATAGAATTAGAATTAGAATTAGAATTAGAATTATAATTAGAAATAGAATTAGAATTAGAATAGAATTAGAATTAGAATAGAATTAGAATAGAATTAGAATTAGAATTAGAATAGAATTAGAATAGAATTAGAATAGAATAGAATTAGAATTAAAAATAGAAATAGAAATAGAATTAGAAATAGAATTAGAATTAGAAATAGAATTAGAATTAGAATAGAATTAGAAGTAGAATAGAATTAGAATAGAATTAGAATTAGAAATAGAATAGAATTAGAATTAGAATTAGATTAGAATTAGAATAGAATTAGAATTAGAATTAGATTAGAATTAGATATAGAATTAGAATTAGAATAGAATTAGAATTAGAATTAGAAATAGAATTAGAATTAGAATTAGAATTAGAATTATAATTAGAAATAGAATTAGAATTAGAATAGAATTAGAATTAGAATAGAATTAGAATAGAATTAGAATAGAATAGAATTAGAATTAGAAATAGAATTAGAATTAGAATAGAATTAGAATAGAATTAGAATAGAATTAGAATTAGAAATAGAATATGATTAAAATTAGAATTAGAATAGAATTAGAATTAAAATTAGATTATAATTAGAATAGAATTAGAATAGAATTAGAATAGAATTAGAATTAGAAATAGAATAGAATTAGAATTAGAATTAGAATAGAATTAGAATAGAATTAGAATTAGAATTAGATTAGAATTAGATATAGAATTAGAATTAGAAATAGAATAGAATTAGAATTAGAATTAGAATAGAATTAGAATAGAATTAGAATAGAATTAGAATAGAATAGAATTAGAATTAAAAATAGAAATAGAAGTATAATTAGAAATAGAATTAGAATTAGAAATAAAATTAGAATTAGAATAGAATTAGAATAGAATTAGAATAGAATTAGAATTAGAAATAGAATAGAATTAGAATTAGAGTTAGAATAGAATTAGAATAGAATTAGAATTAGAATTAGATTAGAATTAGATATAGAATTAGAATTAGAATAGAATTAGAATTAGAAATAGAAATAGAATTAGAATTAGAATTAGAATTAGAATTAGAATTAGAATTAGAAATAGAATTAGAATTAGAATAGAATTAGAATTAGAATAGAATTAGAATAGAATTAGAATATAATTAGAATTAGAATAGAATTAGAATAGAATTATAATAGAATTAGAAATAGAATTAGAATAGAATTAGAATTAGAATTAGAATAGAATTAGAATTAGAAATAGAAATAGAAATAGAATTAGAATTAGAATTAGAATTAGAATTAGAATTAGAATTAGAATAGAATTAGAATAGAATTACAATAGAATTAGAATAGAATTAGAATATAATTAGAATAGAATTAGAATTAGAATTAGAATAGAATTAGAATTAGAAATAGAATAGAATTAGAATTAGAATTAGAATAGAATTAGAATAGAATTAGAATAGAATTTGAATAGAATTAGAATTAGAATTAGAATAGAATTAGAATAGAATTAGAATAGAATTAGAATAGAATTAGAATAGAATAGAATTAGAATTAAAAATAGAAATAGAAATATAATTAGAAATAGAATTAGAATTAGAATTAGAATAGAATTAGAATAGAATAGAATTAGATTAGAATTAGAATAGAATTAGAATAGAATTAGAATAGAATTAGAATTAAAATAGAATAGAATTAGAATTAGAATTAGAATAGAATTAGAATAGAATTAGAATAGAATAGAATTAGAATTAAAAATAGAAATAGAAATATAATTAGAAATAGAATTAGAATTAGAAATAGAATTAGAATTAGAATAGAATTAAAATAGAATTATAAATAGAAATAGAATAGAATTAAAATTAGAATTAGAATAGAATTAGAATTAGAATTAGATTAGAATTAGAATAGAATTAGAATTAGAATTAGAATAGAATTAGATATATAATTAGAATAGAATTAGAATAGAATTAGAATAGAATAGAATTAGAATTAAAAATAGAAATATAAATATAATTAGAAATAGAATTAGAATTAGAAATAGAATTAGAATTAGAATAGAATTAGAATTAGAATAAAATTAGAATAGAATTAGAATAGAATTAGAATAGAATTAGAATTAGAAATAGAATAGAATTAGAATTAGAATTAGAATAGAATTAGAATTAGAATTAGATTATAATTAGATATAGAATTAGAATTAGAATTAGAATAGAATTAGAATTAGAAATAGAAATAGAATTAGAATTAGAAATAGAATTAGAATAGAATTAGAATAGAATTAGAATTAGAATGGAATTAGAATAGAATTAGAATAGAATTAGAATTAGAAATAGAATAGAATTAGAATTAGAATTAGAATAGAATTAGAATAGAATTAGAATAGAATAGAATTAGAATTAAAAATAGAAATAGAAATAGAATTAGAAATAGAATTAGAATTAGAAATAGAATTAGAATTAGAATAGAATTAGAAGTAGAATAGAATTAGAATAGAATTAGAATTAGAAATAGAATAGAATTAGAATTAGAATTAGAATAGAATTAGAATAGAATTAGAATTAGAATTAGATTAGAATTAGATATAGAATTAGAATTAGAATAGAATTAGAATTAGAAATAGAAATAGAATTAGAATTAGAATTAGAATTAGAATTATAATTAGAAATAGAATTAGAATAGAATTAGAATAGAATTAGAATTAGAAATAGAATAGAATTAGAATTAGAATTAGAATAGAATTAGAATAGAATTAGAATAGAATAGAATTAGAATTAAAAATAGAAATAGAAATAGAATTAGAAATAGAATTAGAATTAGAAATAGAATTAGAATTAGAATAGAATTAGAAGTAGAATAGAATTAGAATAGAATTAGAATTAGAAATAGAATAGAATTAGAATTAGAATTAGAATAGAATTAGAATAGAATTAGAATTAGAATTAGATTAGAATTAGATATAGAATTAGAATTAGAATAGAATTAGAATTAGAAATAGAAATAGAATTAGAATTAGAATTAGAATTAGAATTATAATTAGAAATAGAATTAGAATTAGAATAGAATTAGAATTAGAATAGAATTAGAATAGAATTAGAATAGAATAGAATTAGAATTAGAAATAGAATTAGAATTAGAATAGAATTAGAATAGAATTAGAATAGAATTAGAATTAGAAATAGAATATGATTAAAATTAGAATTAGAATAGAATTAGAATTAAAATTAGATTATAATTAGAATAGAATTAGAATAGAATTAGAATAGAATTAGAATTAGAAATAGAATAGAATTAGAATTAGAATTAGAATAGAATTAGAATAGAATTAGAATTAGAATTAGATTAGAATTAGATATAGAATTAGAATTAGAAATAGAATAGAATTAGAATTAGAATTAGAATAGAATTAGAATAGAATTAGAATAGAATTAGAATAGAATAGAATTAGAATTAAAAATAGAAATAGAAGTATAATTAGAAATAGAATTAGAATTAGAAATAAAATTAGAATTAGAATAGAATTAGAATAGAATTAGAATAGAATTAGAATTAGAAATAGAATAGAATTAGAATTAGAGTTAGAATAGAATTAGAATAGAATTAGAATTAGAATTAGATTAGAATTAGATATAGAATTAGAATTAGAATAGAATTAGAATTAGAAATAGAAATAGAATTAGAATTAGAATTAGAATTAGAATTAGAATTAGAATTAGAAATAGAATTAGAATTAGAATAGAATTAGAATTAGAATAGAATTAGAATAGAATTAGAATATAATTAGAATTAGAATAGAATTAGAATAGAATTATAATAGAATTAGAAATAGAATTAGAATAGAATTAGAATTAGAATTAGAATAGAATTAGAATTAGAAATAGAAATAGAAATAGAATTAGAATTAGAATTAGAATTAGAATTAGAATTAGAATTAGAATAGAATTAGAATAGAATTACAATAGAATTAGAATAGAATTAGAATATAATTAGAATAGAATTAGAATTAGAATTAGAATAGAATTAGAATTAGAAATAGAATAGAATTAGAATTAGAATTAGAATAGAATTAGAATAGAATTAGAATAGAATTTGAATAGAATTAGAATTAGAATTAGAATAGAATTAGAATAGAATTAGAATAGAATTAGAATAGAATTAGAATAGAATTAGAATAGAATAGAATTAGAATTAAAAATAGAAATAGAAATATAATTAGAAATAGAATTAGAATTAGAATTAGAATAGAATTAGAATAGAATAGAATTAGATTAGAATTAGAATGGAATTAGAATTAAAAATAGAAATAGAAATATAATTAGAAATAGAATTAGAATTAGAATAGAATTAGAATTAGAAATAGAATAGAATTAGAATTAGAATTAGAATAGAATTAGAATAGAATTAGAATAGAATAGAATTAGAATTAAAAATAGAAATAGAAATATAATTAGGAATATAATTAGAAATAGAATTAGAATTAGAATAGAATTAGAATAGAATTAGAATAGAATTAGAATTAGAAATAGAATAGAATTAGAATTAGAGTTAGAATAGAATTAGAATAGAATTAGAATTAGAATTAGATTAGAATTAGATATAGAATTAGAATTAGAATAGAATTAGAATTAGAAATAGAAATAGAAATAGAATTAGAATTAGAATTAGAATTAGAATTAGAAATAGAATTAGAATTAGAATAGAATTAGAATTAGAATAGAATTAGAATAGAATTAGAATTAGAATAGAATTAGAATAGAATTAGAATAGAATTAAAATTAGAATTAGATTATAATTAGATATAGAATTAGAATAGAATTAGAATAGAATTAGAATAGAATTAGAATAGAATTAGAATTAAAATAGAATAGAATTAGAATTAGAATTAGAATAGAATTAGAATAGAATTAGAATAGAATAGAATTAGAATTAAAAATAGAAATAGAAATATAATTAGAAATAGAATTAGAATTAGAAATAGAATTAGAATTAGAATAGAATTAGAATAGAATTAGAATAGAATTAGAAATAGAAATAGAATAGAATTAAAATTAGAATTAGAATAGAATTAGAATTAGAATTAGATTAGAATTAGAATAGAATTAGAATTAGAATTAGAATAGAATTAGATATATAATTAGAATAGAATTAGAATAGAATTAGAATAGAATAGAATTAGAATTAAAAATAGAAATATAAATATAATTAGAAATAGAATTAGAATTAGAAATAGAATTAGAATTAGAATAGAATTAGAATTAGAATAGAATTAGAATAGAATTAGAATAGAATTAGAATAGAATTAGAATTAGAAATAGAATAGAATTAGAATTAGAATTAGAATAGAATTAGAATAGAATTAGAATTAGAATTAGATTATAATTAGATATAGAATTAGAATTAGAATTAGAATAGAATTAGAATTAGAAATAGAAATAGAATTAGAATTAGAAATAGAATTAGAATAGAATTAGAATAGAATTAGAATTAGAATGGAATTAGAATAGAATTAGAATTAGAATAGAATTAGAATAGAATTAGAATTAGAAATAGAATAGAATTAGAATTAGAATTAGAATAGAATTAGAATAGAATTAGAATAGAATAGAATTAGAATTAAAAATAGAAATAGAAATAGAATTAGAAATAGAATTAGAATTAGAAATAGAATTAGAATTAGAATAGAATTAGAATTAGAATAGAATTAGAATAGAATTAGAATTAGAAATAGAATAGAATTAGAATTAGAATTAGAATAGAATTAGAATAGAATTAGAATTAGAATTAGATTAGAATTAGATATAGAATTAGAATTAGAATAGAATTAGAATTAGAAATAGAAATAGAATTAGAATTAGAATTAGAATTAGAATTATAATTAGAAATAGAATTAGAATTAGAATAGAATTAGAATTAGAATAGAATTAGAATAGAATTAGAATAGAATTAGAATTAGAAATAGAATAGAATTAGAATTAGAATTAGAATAGAATTAGAATAGAATTAGAATAGAATAGAATTAGAATTAGAAATAGAATTAGAATTAGAATAGAATTAGAATTAGAATAGAATTAGAATAGAATTAGAATAGAATTAGAATTAGAAATAGAATATGATTAAAATTAGAATTAGAATAGAATTAGAATTAAAATTAGATTATAATTAGAATAGAATTAGAATAGAATTAGAATTAGAAATAGAATAGAATTAGAATTAGAATTAGAGTAGAATTAGAATAGAATTAGAATTAGAATTAGATTAGAATTAGATATAGAATTAGAATTAGAATAGAATTAGAAATAGAAATAGAATTAGAATTAGAATTAGAATTAGAATTATAATTAGAAATAGAATTAGAATTAGAATAGAATTAGAATTAGAATAGAATTAGAATAGAATTAGAATAGAATTAGAATTAGAAATAGAATAGAATTAGAATTAGAATTAGAATAAAATTAGAATAGAATTAGAATAGAATAGAATTAGAATTAGAAATAGAATTAGAATTAGAATAGAATTAGAATTAGAATAGAATTAGAATAGAATTAGAATTAGAAATAGAATATGATTAAAATTAGAATTAGAATAGAATTAGAATTAAAATTAGATTATAATTAGAATAGAATTAGAATAGAATTAGAATAGAATTAGAATTAGAATAAGAATAGAATTAGATATAGAATTAGAATAGAATTAGAATAGAATTAGAATAGAATAGAATTAGAATTAGAAATAGAATTAGAATTAGAATTAGAATTAGAATTAGAATAGAATTAGAATAGAATTAGAATAGAATTAGAATTAGAATAGAATTAGAATAGAATTAGAATAGAATTAGAATTAGATTAGAATTAGAAATAGAATTAGAAATAGAATAGAATTAGAATTAGAAATAGAATTAGAAATAGAAATAGAATAGAATTAGAATCAAATTAGAATTAGAATTAGAAATAGAATTAGAATTAGAATTAGAAATAGAATAGAATAGAATTAGAATAAGAATTAGAAATATAAATATAATTAGAAATAGAATAGAATAGAATTAGAATTAGAATAGAATTAGAATTAGAATTAGAATTAGAATTAGAATAGAATTAGAATTAGAATAGAATTAGAATTAGAATAGAATTAGAATTAGAATTAGAATTAGAATTAGAATTAGATTAGAATTATAATTAGATTAGAATTAGAAATAGAATTAGAATTAGAATTAGAAATAGAATTAGAAATAGAATTAGAATAGAATTAGATTTAGAATAGAATTAGACTTAGAATAAAATTAGAATTAGATTAGAATTAGAATTAGAATTAGAATTAGAATAGAATTAGATTTAGAATAGAATTAGAATTAGATTACCATTAGAAATAGAATTAGAATTAGAATTAGAATTAGAATTAGAATTAGAAATAGAATTAGAAATAGAATTAGAATAGAATTAGAATCAAATTAGAATTAGAATTAGAAATAGAATTAGAATTAGAATTAGAAATAGAATAGAATAGAATTAGAATTAGAATTAGAAATAGAAATAGAATTAGAAATAGAATATAATAGAATTAGAATTAGAATAGAATTAGAATTAGAATTAGAATTAGAATATAATTAGAATTAGAATAGAATTAGAATAGAATAAGAATTAGAATAAAATTAGAATTAGATTAGAATTAGAAATAGAATTAGAATTAGAAATAGAATTATAATTAGAATAGAAATAGAATTAGAATTATAAATAGAACTAGAAATAGAATTATAAATAGAAATAGAGTTAGAATTAGAAATAGAATTATAAATAGAATAAGAAATAGAATTAGAATAGAATAAGAATAGAATTAGAATATGAATAGAATAATAATAGAATAGAATAGAATTAGAATTAGAAATAGAATAGAATTAGAATATAATTAGAATTAGAATAGAATTAGAATAGAATTATAATAGAATTAGAAATAGAATTAGAATAGAATTAGAATTAGAATTAGAATAGAATTAGAATTAGAAATAGAAATAGAATTAGAATTAGAATTAGAATTAGAATTAGAATTAGAAATAGAATTAGAATTAGAATAGAATTAGAATTAGAATAGAATTAGAATTAGAATTAGAATAGAATTAGAATAGAATTAGAATAGAATAGAATTAGAATTAAAAATAGAAATAGAAGTATAATTAGAAATAGAATTAGAATTAGAAATAGAATTAGAATTAGAATAGAATTAGAATAGAATTAGAATTAGAAATATAATAGAATTAGAATTAGAGTTAGAATAGAATTAGAATAGAATTAGAATTAGAATTAGATTAGAATTAGATATAGAATTAGAATTAGAATAGAATTAGAATTAGAAATAGAAATAGAATTAGAATTAGAATTAGAATTAGAATTAGAAATAGAATTAGAATTAGAATAGAATTAGAATTAGAATAGAATTAGAATATAATTAGAATTAGAATAGAATTAGAATAGAATTATAATAGAATTAGAAATAGAATTAGAATAGAATTAGAATTAGAATTAGAATAGAATTAGAATTAGAAATAGAAATAGAATTAGAATTAGAATTAGAATTAGAATTAGAATTAGAATTAGAATAGAATTAGAATAGAATTACAATAGAATTAGAATAGAATTAGAATATAATTAGAATAGAATTAGAATTAGAATTAGAATAGAATTAGAATTAGAAATAGAATAGAATTAGAATTAGAATTAGAATAGAATTAGAATAGAATTAGAATAGAATTAGAATAGAATTAGAATTAGAATTAGAATAGAATTAGAATAGAATTAGAATAGAATTAGAATAGAATTAGAATAGAATAGAATTAGAATTAAAAATAGAAATAGAAATATAATTAGAAATAAAATTAGAATTAGAATTAGAATAGAATTAGAATAGAATAGAATTAGATTAGACTTAGAATGGAATTAGAATTAAAAATAGAAATAGAAATATAATTAGAAATAGAATTAGAATTAGAATAGAATTAGAATTAGAAATAGAATAGAAATAGAATTAGAATTAGAATAGAATTAGAATAGAATTAGAATAGAATAGAATTAGAATTAAAAATAGAAATAGAAATATAATTAGGAATATAATTAGAATAAGAAATAGAATTAGAATTAGAATAGAATTAGAATTAGAATAGAATTAGAATAGAATTAGAATAGAATTAGAATTAGAAATAGAATAGAATTAGAATTAGAGTTAGAATAGAATTAGAATAGAATTAGAATTAGAATTAGATTAGAATTAGATATAGAATTAGAATTAGAATAGAATTAGAATTAGAAATAGAAATAGAATTAGAATTAGAATTAGAATTAGAATTAGAATTAGAAATAGAATTAGAATTAGAATAGAATTAGAATTAGAATAGAATTAGAATAGAATTAGAATAGAATTAAAATTAGAATTAGATTATAATTAGATATAGAATTAGAATAGAATTAGAATAGAATTAGAATAGAATTAGAATTAAAATAGAATAGAATTAGAATTAGAATTAGAATAGAATTAGAATAGAATTAGAATAGAATAGAATTAGAATTAAAAATAGAAATAGAAATATAATTAGAAATAGAATTAGAATTAGAAATAGAATTAGAATTAGAATAGAATTAGAATAGAATTATAAATAGAAATAGAATAGAATTAAAATTAGAATTAGAATAGAATTAGAATTAGAATTAGATTAGAATTAGAATAGAATTAGAATTAGAATTAGAATAGAATTAGATATATAATTAGAATAGAATTAGAATAGAATTAGAATAGAATTAGAATAGAATAGAATTAGATTTAAAAATAGAAATATAAATATAATTAGAAATAGAATTAGAATTAGAAATAGAATTAGAATTAGAATAGAATTAGAATTAGAATAAAATTAGAATAGAATTAGAATAGAATTAGAATAGAATTAGAATTAGAAATAGAATAGAATTAGAATTAGAATTAGAATAGAATTAGAATTAGAATTAGATTATAATTAGATATAGAATTAGAATTAGAATTAGAATAGAATTAGAATTAGAAATAGAAATAGAATTAGAATTAGAAATAGAATTAGAATAGAATTAGAATAGAATTAGAATTAGAATGGAATTAGAATAGAATTAGAATAGAATTAGAATTAGAAATAGAATAGAATTAGAATTAGAATTAGAATAGAATTAGAATAGAATAGAATTAGAATTAAAAATAGAAATAGAAATAGAATTAGAAATAGAATTAGAATTAGAAATAGAATTAGAATTAGAATAGAATTAGAAGTAGAATAGAATTAGAATAGAATTAGAATTAGAAATAGAATAGAATTAGAATTAGAATTAGAATAGAATTAGAATAGAATTAGAATTAGAATTAGATTAGAATTAGATATAGAATTAGAATTAGAATAGAATTAGAATTAGAAATAGAAATAGAATTAGAATTAGAATTAGAATTAGAATTATAATTAGAAATAGAATTAGAATTAGAATAGAATTAGAATTAGAATAGAATTAGAATAGAATTAGAATAGAATTAGAATTAGAAATAGAATAGAATTAGAATTAGAATTAGAATAGAATTAGAATAGAATTAGAATAGAATAGAATTAGAATTAGAAATAGAATTAGAATTAGAATAGAATTAGAATAGAATTAGAATAGAATTAGAATTAGAAATAGAATATGATTAAAATTAGAATTAGAATAGAATTAGAATTAAAATTAGATTATAATTAGAATAGAATTAGAATAGAATTAGAATAGAATTAGAATTAGAAATAGAATAGAATTAGAATTAGAATTAGAATAGAATTAGAATAGAATTAGAATTAGAATTAGATTAGAATTAGATATAGAATTAGAATTAGAAATAGAATAGAATTAGAATTAGAATTAGAATAGAATTAGAATAGAATTAGAATAGAATAGAATTAGAATTAAAAATAGAAATAGAAGTATAATTAGAAATAGAATTAGAATTAGAAATAAAATTAGAATTAGAATAGAATTAGAATAGAATTAGAATAGAATTAGAATTAGAAATAGAATAGAATTAGAATTAGAGTTAGAATAGAATTAGAATAGAATTAGAATTAGAATTAGATTAGAATTAGATATAGAATTAGAATTAGAATAGAATTAGAATTAGAAATAGAAATAGAATTAGAATTAGAATTAGAATTAGAATTAGAATTAGAATTAGAAATAGAATTAGAATTAGAATAGAATTAGAATTAGAATAGAATTAGAATAGAATTAGAATATAATTAGAATTAGAATAGAATTAGAATAGAATTATAATAGAATTAGAAATAGAATTAGAATAGAATTAGAATTAGAATTAGAATAGAATTAGAATTAGAAATAGAAATAGAAATAGAATTAGAATTAGAATTAGAATTAGAATTAGAATTAGAATTAGAATAGAATTAGAATAGAATTACAATAGAATTAGAATAGAATTAGAATATAATTAGAATAGAATTAGAATTAGAATTAGAATAGAATTAGAATTAGAAATAGAATAGAATTAGAATTAGAATTAGAATAGAATTAGAATAGAATTAGAATAGAATTAGAATAGAATTAGAATTAGAATTAGAATAGAATTAGAATAGAATTAGAATAGAATTAGAATAGAATTAGAATAGAATTAGAATAGAATAGAATTAGAATTAAAAATAGAAATAGAAATATAATTAGAAATAGAATTAGAATTAGAATTAGAATAGAATTAGAATAGAATAGAATTAGATTAGAATTAGAATGGAATTAGAATTAAAAATAGAAATAGAAATATAATTAGAAATAGAATTAGAATTAGAATAGAATTAGAATTAGAAATAGAATAGAATTAGAATTAGAATTAGAATAGAATTAGAATAGAATTAGAATAGAATAGAATTAGAATTAAAAATAGAAATAGAAATATAATTAGGAATATAATTAGAAATAGAATTAGAATTAGAATAGAATTAGAATAGAATTAGAATAGAATTAGAATTAGAAATAGAATAGAATTAGAATTAGAGTTAGAATAGAATTAGAATAGAATTAGAATTAGAATTAGATTAGAATTAGATATAGAATTAGAATTAGAATAGAATTAGAATTAGAAATAGAAATAGAATTAGAATTAGAATTAGAATTAGAATTAGAATTAGAAATAGAATTAGAATTAGAATAGAATTAGAATTAGAATAGAATTAGAATAGAATTAAAATTAGAATTAGATTATAATTAGATATAGAATTAGAATAGAATTAGAATAGAATTAGAATAGAATTAGAATAGAATTAGAATTAAAATAGAATAGAATTAGAATTAGAATTAGAATAGAATTAGAATAGAATTAGAATAGAATAGAATTAGAATTAAAAATAGAAATAGAAATATAATTAGAAATAGAATTAGAATTAGAAATAGAATTAGAATTAGAATAGAATTAGAATAGAATTAGAATAGAATTAGAAATAGAAATAGAATAGAATTAAAATTAGAATTAGAATAGAATTAGAATTAGAATTAGATTAGAATTAGAATAGAATTAGAATTAGAATTAGAATAGAATTAGATATATAATTAGAATAGAATTAGAATAGAATTAGAATAGAATAGAATTAGAATTAAAAATAGAAATATAAATATAATTAGAAATAGAATTAGAATTAGAAATAGAATTAGAATTAGAATAGAATTAGAATTAGAATAGAATTAGAATAGAATTAGAATAGAATTAGAATAGAATTAGAATTAGAAATAGAATAGAATTAGAATTAGAATTAGAATAGAATTAGAATAGAATTAGAATTAGAATTAGATTATAATTAGATATAGAATTAGAATTAGAATTAGAATAGAATTAGAATTAGAAATAGAAATAGAATTAGAATTAGAAATAGAATTAGAATAGAATTAGAATAGAATTAGAATTAGAATGGAATTAGAATAGAATTAGAATTAGAATAGAATTAGAATAGAATTAGAATTAGAAATAGAATAGAATTAGAATTAGAATTAGAATAGAATTAGAATAGAATTAGAATAGAATAGAATTAGAATTAAAAATAGAAATAGAAATAGAATTAGAAATAGAATTAGAATTAGAAATAGAATTAGAATTAGAATAGAATTAGAATTAGAATAGAATTAGAATAGAATTAGAATTAGAAATAGAATAGAATTAGAATTAGAATTAGAATAGAATTAGAATAGAATTAGAATTAGAATTAGATTAGAATTAGATATAGAATTAGAATTAGAATAGAATTAGAATTAGAAATAGAAATAGAATTAGAATTAGAATTAGAATTAGAATTATAATTACAAATAGAATTAGAATTAGAATAGAATTAGAATTAGAATAGAATTAGAATAGAATTAGAATAGAATTAGAATTAGAAATAGAATAGAATTAGAATTAGAATTAGAATAGAATTAGAATAGAATTAGAATAGAATAGAATTAGAATTAGAAATAGAATTAGAATTAGAATAGAATTAGAATTAGAATAGAATTAGAATAGAATTAGAATAGAATTAGAATTAGAAATAGAATATGATTAAAATTAGAATTAGAATAGAATTAGAATTAAAATTAGATTATAATTAGAATAGAATTAGAATAGAATTAGAATAGAATTAGAATTAGAAATAGAATAGAATTAGAATTAGAATTAGAGTAGAATTAGAATAGAATTAGAATTAGAATTAGATTAGAATTAGATATAGAATTAGAATTAGAATAGAATTAGAAATAGAAATAGAATTAGAATTAGAATTAGAATTAGAATTATAATTAGAAATAGAATTAGAATTAGAATAGAATTAGAATTAGAATAGAATTAGAATAGAATTAGAATAGAATTAGAATTAGAAATAGAATAGAATTAGAATTAGAATTAGAATAGAATTAGAATAGAATTAGAATAGAATTAGAATTAGAATTAGAAATAGAATTAGAATTAGAATAGAATTAGAATTAGAATAGAATTAGAATAGAATTAGAATAGAATTAGAATTAGAAATAGAATATGATTAAAATTAGAATTAGAATAGAATTAGAATTAAAATTAGATTATAATTAGAATAGAATTAGAATAGAATTAGAATAGAATTAGAATTAGAATAAGAATAGAATTAGATATAGAATTAGAATAGAATTAGAATAGAATTAGAATAGAATAGAATTAGAATTAGAAATAGAATTAGAATTAGAATTAGAATTAGAATTAGAATAGAATTAGAATAGAATTAGAATAGAATTAGAATTAGAATAGAATTAGAATAGAATTAGAATAGAATTAGAATAGAATTAGAATTAGATTAGAATTAGAAATAGAATTAGAAATAGAATAGAATTAGAATTAGAAATAGAATTAGAAATAGAAATAGAATAGAATTAGAATCAAATTAGAATTAGAATTAGAAATAGAATTAGAATTAGAATTAGAAATAGAATAGAATAGAATTAGAATAAGAATTAGAAATATAAATATAATTAGAAATAGAATAGAATAGAATTAGAATTAGAATAGAATTAGAATTAGAATTAGAATTAGAATTAGAATAGAATTAGAATTAGAATAGAATTAGAATTAGAATAGAATTAGAATTAGAATTAGAATTAGAATTAGAATTAGATTAGAATTATAATTAGATTAGAATTAGAAATAGAATTAGAATTAGAATTAGAAATAGAATTAGAAATAGAATTAGAATAGAATTAGATTTAGAATAGAATTAGACTTAGAATAAAATTAGAATTAGATTAGAATTAGAATTAGAATTAGAATTAGAATAGAATTAGATTTAGAATAGAATTAGAATTAGATTACCATTAGAAATAGAATTAGAATTAGAATTAGAATTAGAATTAGAATTAGAAATAGAATTAGAAATAGAATTAGAATAGAATTAGAATCAAATTAGAATTAGAATTAGAAATAGAATTAGAATTAGAATTAGAAATAGAATAGAATAGAATTAGAATTAGAATTAGAAATAGAAATAGAATTAGAAATAGAATATAATAGAATTAGAATTAGAATAGAATTAGAATTAGAATTAGAATTAGAATATAATTAGAATTAGAATAGAATTAGAATAGAATAAGAATTAGAATAAAATTAGAATTAGATTAGAATTAGAAATAGAATTAGAATTAGAAATAGAATTATAATTAGAATAGAAATAGAATTAGAATTATAAATAGAACTAGAAATAGAATTATAAATAGAAATAGAGTTAGAATTAGAAATAGAATTATAAATAGAATAAGAAATAGAATTAGAATAGAATAAGAATAGAATTAGAATATGAATAGAATAATAATAGAATAGAATAGAATTAGAATTAGAAATAGAAATAGAATTAGAATTAGAATTAGAATAGAATTAGAATAGAATTAAAATAGAATTAGAATTAGAATAGAATAAGAGTAGAATATAATAGAATAGAATTAGAATTAGAAATAGAAATAGAATTAGAAATAGAATAGAATTAGAATTAGAATAGAATAAGAATAGAATAGAATAGAATTAGAATTAGAAATAGAATTTGAATTAGAATTAGAATTAGAATTAGAATAGAAATAGAATTAGAATTAGAACTAGAAATAGAATTAGAGTTAGAATTAGAAATAGAAATAGAAATAGAATTAGAATTAGAATTATAATTAAAATAAAATTAGAATAGAATAAGAATAGAATATAATAGAATAGAATAGAATTAGAATTAGAATTATAATTAGAATTAGAATTAGAATAGAATTAGAATAAAATAAGAATAGAATAGAATAGAATAAGAATTAGAATTAGAATAGAATAAGAATAGAATAGAATAGAATAGAATTAGAATTAGAATTAGAATTAGAAATAGAATTAGAATTAGAAATAGAATTAGAATTAGAATTAGAAATAGAATTAGAATTAGAACAGAAATAGAATTAGAATTACAAAAAGAATTAGAATTAGAATTAGAATAGAATTAAAATTAGAATAGAATAAAATAAGAATAGAATAAAATAGAATTAGAATTATAACTAAAATTAGAATTAGAAATAGAATTAGAATTAGAATAGAAATAGAACTAGAATTAGAAATATAATTAGAATTAGAAATAGAATTAGAATTAGAATAGAATAAGAATAGAATAGAATAGAATTAGAATTAGAATAGAATAAGAATTAGAATTAGAATTAGAATAGAATAAGAATATAATAGAATAGAATTAGAATTAGAAATAGAAATAGAATTAGAATTAGAAATAGAATAGAATTAGAATTAGAATTAGAATTAGAATATAATTAGAATTAGAATAGAATAAGAATAAAATAGAATAGAATTAGAATTAGAATTAGAATAGAATAGAATTAGAATTAGAATAGAATAAGAATATAATATAATATAATAGAATTAGAATCGAACTAGAATAGAATTATAATTAGAATAGAATAAGAGTAGAATAGAATAGAATAGAATTAGAATTAGAAATAGAAATAGAATAAGAATTAGAAATAGAATAGAATTAGAATTATAATAGAATAAGAATAGAATAGAATAAAATTAGAATTAGAAATAGAATTAGAATTAGAATTAGAATTTGAATTAGAATTAGAATTAGAATAGAAATAGAATTAGAATTAGAATTAGAAATAGAATTAGAATTAGAAATAGAATTAGAAATAGAATTAGAAATAAAATTAGAAATAGAATTAGAATTAGAATTAGAATGAGAATTAGAATAAAATTAGAATAGAATAAGAATAAAATAGAATAGAATAGAATATAATAGAATAGAATTATAATTAGAATTAGAATTAGAATTAGAATTAGAATAGAATTAGAATAGAATAAGAATAGAATAAGAATAGAATAAAATAGAATTAGAATTAGAATTAGAATAGAATAAGAATAGAATAGAATAGAATAGAATAGAATTAGAATTAGAATTAGAATTAGAAATAGAATTAGAATTAGAATTAGAAATAGAATTAGAATTAGAATAGAAATAGAATTAGAATTAGAAATAGAATTAAAATTAGAATAGAATTATAATTAGAATAGAATAAAATAAGAATAGAATAAAATAGAATTGGAATTAGAACTAAAATTAGAATTAAAAATAGAATTAGAATTAGAATAGAAATATAACTAGAATTAGAAATATAGTTAGAATTAGAAATAGAATTAGAATTAGAATAGAATAAGAATAGAATAGAATAGAATTATAATTAGAATTAGAATAGAATAAGAATAGAATTAGAATTAGAATAGAATAAGAATATAATAGAATAGAATTAGAATTAGAAATAGAAATAGAATTAGAATTAGAAATAGAATAGAATTAGAATTAGAATAGAATTAGAATTAGAATTAGAATTAGAATATAATTAGAATTAGAATAGAATAAGAATAAATTAGAATTAGAATTAGAATAGAATAGAATAGAATAGAATTAGAATTAGAATAGAATAAGAATAAAATAGAATTAGAATTAGAAATAGAATTAGAAATAGAATATATTAGAATTAGAATAGAATAAGAATAGAATATAATAGAATAGAATAGAATTAGAATTAGAATTAGAATTAGAAATAGAAATAGAATTTGAATTAGAATAAAATAGAATAAGAATAGAATAAAATAGAATTAGAATTAGAAATAAATTAGAATTAGAAATAGAATTAGAATTAGAATAGAAATATAATTAGAATTATAAATAGAATTAGAAATAGAATTAGAAATAGAAATAGAATTAGAATTAGAAATAGAATTATAAATAGAATAAGAAATAGAATTAGAATAGAATAAGAATAGAATTAGAATTTGAATAGAATAAGAATAGAATAGAATAGAATTAGAATTAGAATTAGAAATAGAAATAGAATTAGAATTAGAATTAGAATTAGAATTAGAATAGAATTAGAATAGAATAAGAATAGAATTAGAATTAGAATAGAATAAAAATAGAATAGAATAGAATTAGAATTAGAAATAGAAATAGAATAAGAATTAGAAATAGAATAGAATTAAAATTAGAATAGAATAAGAATAGAATAGAATAGAATTAGAATTAGAAATAGAATTAGAATTAGAATTAGAATAGAAATAGAATTAGAATTAGAATTAAAAATAGAATTAGAATTAGAAATAGAATTAGAATTTGAATTAGAAATATAATTAGAAATAGAATTAGAATTAGAATTAGAATTAGAATAAAATTAGAATAGAATAAGAATAGAATATAATATAATAGAATATAATAGAATAGAATTATAATTAGAATTAGAATTAGAATTAGAATTAGAATTAGAATAGATTTAGAATAGAATAAGAATAGAATAGAATAGAATAGAATTAGAATTAGAATATAATAAGAATAGAATAGAATATAATAGAATAGAATTAGAATTAGAATAGAATAGAATTAGAATTAGAATAGAATTAGAATTAGAATTAGAAATAGAATTAGAATTAGAATAGAAATAGAATTAGAATTAGAAATAGAATTAGAATTAGAATTAGAATTAGAATTAGAATAGAATTAGAATTAGAATTAGAATAGAAATAGTATTAGAATTAGAAATACAAATAGAAATAGAATTAGAAATAGAAATAGAATTAGAATTAGAAATAGAATTAGAAATAGAATTAGAATTAGAATTAGAGTTAGAGTTAGAATAGAACAGAATTAGAAATAAAAATAAAAATAAAATTAGAAATAGAAATAGAAATAAAATAAAAATAGAAATAGAATAGAATAGAATAAACAGAGCAGAACAGAAAAGATAGAATAGAAAAAAAAAAAAAAGAATAGATAGGATATATAGGATAAATAGAATAGATAGGATAGGTAAGATAGATATGATAAATAGGATAGATAGGATAGATATGATAGATATGATAGATAGAATAGATAAAATAGATAGGATAGATAGAATAGATATGATACATAGAATACATAGGATAGAAAGAATAGATGATGATGATAAAAAATAAAAGAATAGAAAAGAATAGAATAGAGAAGAATAGAATAGAAAAAAAAAGAATATAATAAAAAAAAAAGAAAAAAATAGAATATAATAGAATAGAAATAAAATAGAATAGAATCAAATAGAATATAAAAGAATAGAATAGAATAGAAAAGAAAATAATAAAATAGAATAAAATAGAAAAGAAAAAAAAAGAAAAAAAAAGAAAAAAAATAAAAAAAAAAGAATAGAAAAAAAATAAAAAAGAAAAAAAATATAATATAATAAAAATAGAACAGAAAAAAAATATAAAAAAATATAATAGAATAGATAAAATAGAATAGAATAGATATAATATAATAGATAGAATAGATAGATAGATAGATAGAATAGATAGATAGAATAGATAGATAGATGATGCGTTTTTTTTTTCGTGTGTAGATTATGTTAGTATCTACATCGATTCAGGTTTACGAAGATAAATCGTTGGATAGTTGATTTTTAAACAGGGAATGTTATTTTCCTCTAGACACATTTTTTTACAAGCAAAATACAATTAGAATTCTAATACTATATAAAATTTTAATTCGGTAATATGTCTATAAGCATCCACCAACATGTGAATATTCTTTAACATGTTCAAGTCGTGGGGAAAGTTTTACATATTTTTAAAATAGTATTACAAAATATCAATTAACTTTTTTGTTTATTTTTTTAGTTAAACTCTTTTGTATTATATTTTATTAGAGAAATTAATTTGAATAAAAAAATATCAAATTTAAATAATGTTTATTAGTGAAAAAATTCGTAGTCCAGCGATAAGTGGGGGCGGGAGTCCTTCCACCTGAATTCATGATGTAAACAAATAGTGCAGTCGGTAAGTCGCTACCTCTAAAATTTTTAATATCACTTCACAGTCGGAGTTCGATCCCTGCATCTTATATATGGTATAACCACTGAGATAAACGTTATAAAAAAAAAATATCTATTAAATTTTAATATTGTTTACTCTAGTAATTTATTCTAATAATTTACTCTAATAATTTTAATATTTTTATACAATTTTTTTTTAGAAATAGCTATTTTTTTTACATCTTATATTATAAAAGATTATTACAAATTAGTTAACCATTACAAACTAATTGGTAAAGCTGTGCTGATGTAGTTCTTACGTATAAGTCATTAGTTTTTTCAGTAGTTAAACCAATTTGGTTATTGTCAACAAGTAAAACAAGTTTTATAGTTTAACAAGCAAATAAAGGGTAATGTTCTGTATAATTATCGTTTGTTTCAGCCAATATATACATTGCAATGCAAGGAATATATTTATATATATATATTTTACATATGTGAAACTTACTACACAATTTATCTGCAAAACTGATAAATTATTTCATTTCACCGTCGGTTTACTCAGTTCAAGCTGCTTGAAGCAATTTACCGTTACTCTTCTCATCCCTTCTCGTCAATTTCGGAGTTGTCCTGATCACCTTGACCCTAAACGCCGCCTGATAAGAACCAAACCGGATTTTTCAGAACCAGAACTTATATATGGATATAAAAAGTCCAGTGAAAACCAAACCAAGATTTGGTAATACATGTCTCACCTTCTCATCCAAACCGAACTCGATGATATCGGACGGCCTAAACCGCGCCGGGAAATTTGGTGTCACTCTATATCTTCTTCCTTCGTTACTGGTAACATATTTCAAAAGTTCAAATATTGGATCAGAAATTCAGAGTCTCAGGAGATGACCAAAGCTCTGTTGACTTACTCGGTCAAATAGGTTCCGTGTTCGCTTCGAAGATCCATCAAGAAGAAAGCTCCATCTTTGTAGATTACACGCGCATGCATCTTCGAGACCTAAACCAACGATTTGACAGAAGTTTAATGTCCCTTGACTGTATCTGAAGCTTCTCAGGTTACTAATAAAGTTCATATATACCTGAGGGGAAGGGATCACAATGTGCGTTCCAGGAAAATCTTGGTCTGGTTCACTTCTGCAATCAAGAAGAGTTTCTCAAGTTTCAAAACTTTAAGAACTTTATACTTAGTTTAACAGCAATCATTGGTAATAAATATTAAATTGTTTGGGATTAAGATATCACGCTAAAAAGACATTGATGAGCGCCTTTTTTTTCATACCCGATAATGCAAGGTTGATCCTCATCTTTGGTTAAACATAATGTTTCCGAAATGCTACACTCGCTGCCAGTTGGAATAAGATACCACCTGCAAAGAAAGACGGACCCAAGACTGTTGAAACAGAGAGAGCAAAACAGGTTTTTGTAGGTGAAGGAATATATGGAAGTGAATATCGACTTGAGGGATTTGTGGCACATACTCTCCGTTTATAGTACGTTCAAGAGCCTCGTCGTCTTCAAACCACTCACGAAGGCGGTCATCAGCCTTCAAAGAAAGAGTTAAACTTTGATATTAATCACTAAATTAAATTGTTCAAGTCCAGTGGAGAAAAGGAAAATAACAGACTTTGTCAGTGAGTCTGCAACTAGGTGGCCTTCCTTCGAGTTTTTCACTGCAAAAGCATGTAGAATTGGATTTACATACGACCTGTTATTGAAATCTAAACATTTTAATGTCTATGTAGATGAGTACAGAGAACGATCTAACCTGTTGCCTCCAAGGACCCAGTTAAGCATCAAAGGCATAGCAATGTCAATGAAGAATCTTCCACCAACTCTTCCCGGATGTGGTACTCTAAACTTGGTCAAGAACTGCAAAGAAATATACGAGAATTTGGCGTCTGACGTCATACAAACAACGAAAGTTATGCTTTTGCATATCTATCATTGAAAAACTATAAGAATACTCACAGACAGAGGACCCAGCCCAACACCTAAGTATGCTTTGTAAGTGGAAGCCATAATTGCAGCCATTCTCGCCATTCCATGGATAATAGCTACTCTGAGTCTTCTAGATTCCTCGTATCTAAACCAATCCATGAGCATGTTTTGTGTTCATCAGGCGCCCAAAAAAACCAAAATTGTGTTTTGAGTTTTACCTTTTCAAAGAAGAAACAACATCAACAGGTGCATTAGTTTCAACACTCTGTTTCCATGCTTCTTCAAGCTCCAATGCTAGTTGAAAACTATCCTGCAAAAACATTGAAACATTCCGCTTCAACGCCACTTTTTGAAATTAAGTCAACTGTGAATTGATTCATATTAGATAGAAAGATACCTCAATGGCCATGCATCCACCTTGGCCCATATTTGGCTGCATCGCATGAATAGAATCCCCCAGCAGCGTAACACGCCCTTTACCCCAAGTAAAACTTGGACTTCTATCATAGATATCTCTTCTGAGAATCGCATCCTCCTCTGTCGCATGCAATAAATCCAGCACATTGTCGCACCAACCTTCAAATATATCAAAT
Organism: Streptanthus diversifolius; assembly: GCA_039880935.1. Classification (NCBI taxonomy): domain Eukaryota; kingdom Viridiplantae; phylum Streptophyta; class Magnoliopsida; order Brassicales; family Brassicaceae; genus Streptanthus; species Streptanthus diversifolius. The sequence goes on along the minus strand of JAXGFM010000007.1, from coordinate 22,948,237 downwards.
AATCTTTTCTTCATACCTGCAAAATCAAAAGAAAAGAAGCTTACGTGATTTTTGACACTAAATGCAAACCATAGAAACAAATCAAACGATGCAGAGAATTTACCATTCGGAGCATCAACCCCACCAGCTGGTTCCTCGTGAAATGCATACCATTGCATTTTTCCACCACCAACATCCGAAGAAACAAAGTACTGTTTGTGTCCCAAGAAAACCCGGTAGCTTTTCGAAAGACAAAGCAGGTTCAATATCAGAAGAAGGACTCATCATAAACAGATAGATGCATGAAATTTCGTTTGACGGTAACATACCCCACAGACTCTATATCAGCGGGTACAAAATCTGCAATGCCGGTGTAACAAGTGTAGCCTGAGTAAGTAGCTTCACTTCGTCCGAACAAGTTATTTCTCACCTATAGACAAAAACAAATGGCAGAATCTTTAAGTTTTATCCTCAGCAACAAAAGCTTCGTTAAACTCAATCCACTTCAAACATACTTTAGACCATATGCCATCAGCACCCACAAGCAGATCACCTTCATAACGTTGTCCATTCTCAAGCACCACCGTGACCTACAATCCCATACAGCTACATTGGAACAGTTCCTTAAACATTTTGGCAAATCAATAGTCTTTTACTACCTTATCTCCAGAGTCTTCAAAATCAACAACATTACTCTCATTTCTAATCACTTCTTCCCCAACCGCGCGTGCTAAGATCTGCTGCAGAGTCATTCTGCTAATTACCCGAGTAACAGGAAGTCCCCGTGACGCCGCAGGAGTGAAAGTATCAAACTTGACATACCTGAATGATTTACATAACAGAATCACCATAATTGTCTAATTATATCACAATCTATAGACAACAAATTTATCAACCTATATATACCTGACAATGAAATCAAATAATTACTTCACGAGTCCTAAGCAATTAAAACACAAGATAACAACTTCTCAACGTTTCAAGCAGCAAAGCATCAAATTACTGCATCCAAGCAGAGTGTTTCACGATCGAATAACAAAGAAATATCTTTGGACTGGTCACGATCAATCTCAATATAACTCACCAAGTACCAGAGACACCGTCGACGAGGCCGTTAATCCGATCACCGGTGATACAGCCAGCTTCCATAACTTCTTCAGCGACAGCAATATCAATGGCTTCCAAAGCAGCCAAAGCGTTGCTCTGTATTTGAATCGGACCTCGATATTGTCCTTCTCCTCTTATGGCGCTCAAATCCTTCTCAAACACCAACACATCGAACCCTTTCTTCTTCGCTGCAAGAGCAAACACCAAACCTCCGATTCCACCTCCGGCCACCAGAACCCTCGATTTCTTCTTCTCCTTCAAAGTCTCTCGCTTTTCCTCCTCCACCAATGCCGTCGCCGCCTTTACTCCGACCAAAGTTCGACGGCTTCTTAACCCCGATAATCCTCCTCCCGATTTTCCGGTAAACGATGACAAGTCTAAGTAGAACTGTTTAGCGACGGGACTAAACACATGGGTCCTCGTGAAATCGAGTTTTGATGGAGACGGATTGATTGAATAGCAAAACGGAGTTGAACCCATCTCAATCTTCCCCGGGGAGAAGAGCAAATTCCGCTGAAAATATAATCACAATCAACCAAAAAAAAAGTCAGTGGGTGGGAACCAAAATATTCTTTGAGATGGGCCTCTAAGTGAAGACGAGAGAGGGACAAAATGATTTGAAGAATAAGAAGAAGGCAAATGATGGAGAAGGAGAAGACAGGTGGCATCACCAGGGCTCTACACTTCATCCTCTCGATGCCTACAAATATCGCTTCTGACGTTGACAACTATTTCTCTCCGCCATTAAAAATTCAAGTAAAAAAATTTTAGAATAAAAAAATAAATTATTAGTATTTTGTCGTAAATTTTGAATGTGATAACACGTTATCAGAGTATGCGGTGGATTTTTAAGGAGTGTGAATGGATAAATCATCATTTTTGAAGATTTTTTCCTCTTATCGCAATTTTAAGCCACTACTTTTTTTTGGGCTGACGTCTTTCAATTTTTACCTTGAACAATTAAACAATCATAAATCCAATTGTGTTATGTCGACGGAAATGAAAAAAAAAAGTTTGATATTTTTTTATTGTTACATCAATATCACACGAATAAATTGTTAAAAATTTCAGCTATTGCTTTTTTAAATAAGCGAAAATATACGGAACATATTAATGGGCCAAAACAAAAGGCCCATTTAAATGAATACGAACGAACGGGAGATATTTATATATACAGTCTGCCTGGCAAACCCATAACATGTACGCATACAAAAAAAAAAACTTAAAACCCTTTTATGTTATGGATACATCTCTTTGAATTTGGAAAACAAAAGGAGGGCTTAAATCTTGTGGCATTTACATAATCTCGTTTTTCACGTAATCGTATGGAAAAATGAGAACGCAGTGAGCCTAAATCCTCTAATGGGCCATGAATAAAAGCTACGAGAGACACTGAATAGCGATCTTCAACCCAAATTGTCAAATCCATGGTATCTTCATCTCAAAAACCTTACCCTCTTTTGTACAATCAAATCAGATAAATGACTAACGCGTACTACCTGAAAGATACAAGATAATGGATTCCAAAGAAGAAAAAAAATATCTACTTAACACCAAATAAAATAAAATAAAATCATCAATTTTGCAAACTATATTTAATATATCATTGTTACTGCATTTCGATTATTATTAATTACAACAACTGTACAAGTACAGCCCTAATAAACAACCAAAAAAAATTACTGTATGTAGATTTATGTGTAACAGGTGTTAGTTTTAAGTTGGCGAAAACAAAAGATGTTAGGTTTAAACATAATTTTTTTCAAATGATATTTGCGATAATATCCATCATGGTAAATTTTTAAGATATCTTCCATGGTAAATTTCTAAGATCTAACCACTATTTATTTAATCATGGATATATATTTTGTATGTTTGCCAAAAACAAAAAATAAAAATAAAATAATATACGTATACATAATCAATATGATCAGTATATGGATGCATATCAGTTATATTACACGATACTTCTCAAAATATATACGCGAAAGTAGGAAATATTTACAAATCCATATCATCAAAATAAATATATTATTTTATATCCTATTTTGTTTTCCATATGTCGTGTGAGGTGCACCGGGAAAATTAGAGATGAGTACATTTAACATAGCACAAGAGACGTAGGTGCGGGGAGTCAACGAATGCACCAAAATACCAAAAATCAATAAACCATAAATAAGATGATTAAGGAAAGTAATATAGAAAACAAAATTAAATAAAATTGGGATCTGCATTCCCAACACCTACCTATTTTAAAAGCATACTATTTTATATTCGATAAAATAAAATAAAAAATCTTTATCAACCCACCTATTTCCTTGTCCCCATTCTTTCCCCAATCTTACGACCTTTTTTCCAAATTACTTAAATAAGTACACCTAGATTACCGTTTTAGGACGTTCCTACCAAGCTTCTGTGTTCTAGATTTTGACTTTTGTTTTCATTTTTAAACATTTTTTAAAACACTTAATCGGTTCAGTTTAGTTGGATCCTACTAGTATTTTGACTCATACAATGCCGTTAATTTGACATTACATATAATATTTATTTGATCCTACTTAAAAATATCACCTTTAAGTTTCCATGTATTTGATATAAAATAGTGTATGTATATATTGCATATCGCCAGTATTAACAAAAAAGGGTGCATGAACTTTATCCTGTCACAGAGAACATGAGAATTTATCCCCAAAAAAAAAAGAGAGATAGAGAAGACGAAGAAGTGGGAAAATGCATTGAAGAAAAGATAATACAAGAAACAAAACAAAATTCTCAATTTTTCTTCAATATTTCAAAGAGAATACAAAATAATTAAAAAAAGAGTAAGATGATAGAAATGTGTCAGAAGAATACAGAGCACTTGCCCAAGAAGATATTATAAGAAAATGTCTATATAAATCTAATCTTAAGGATATTGTAATGATCAGAGACTCTCTGTGGTGATGTTGGGACCTTTGTGGGATATCTCACGTGGGACGATTTTTTTTTTCTTTTCAATAATCAGACAACAATGTAATTTTCTATGGAGTTAGCATTTCAATTATTTACTAAATTGGATTGATTTAATTTAATCATTAATATAAGCTAGGTTGTTAGTGGAGCAAGGAGCATAGATGATGCTTGGGACATGAACACGATTGTATTGCTACCTTGCCTTGGGAGGCAACCTATCTCAGTTTTGGTATCTTACCCTATTTTTTTTTTTTTAAAAAAAAGAAATAAAATATGATACTTGTTTCCAATATTTAAACTTGTTATTGTAATATACGTAGTGCCCACCCTAGAACTATGCATTGTGCAAAATAATTGTTTTAAAGGGATATGTGTTTCAATGTACTTAGAGTTCTAAACAGAAGATAGTTATTACAAATGTGCGATGTGAATCTGTATTTGATATTTTACGCTTTCGCATGACCGGTTAACTACCATAATTACTTACACCGCTTCCATTACCATTTGGATCCAGAATACGATTAATATCAACACACATTGGACTGAGAGACAGCTTGGCCACTACCATACAGAGATTAACCAATCATATTCATATCTTTAAGACATGTATATGCGTATATGTCTGTGGTCCTTCATAAGTTAAGTCATCCTTTGTTTCCACTGTGCTGTCACATAGATTCTTCATAGATCTTTCGAGAGAGAAAAGGGAACAAGAACAAATCGAAGGTCATGATAAAGTCCCAAAACTATGAAATGAATATTGTGAAAAAAAATCCCTAAATGTAATAATCGTAATGGACCCGCATTTTATCTTGAATTCCATAAGTTTGGCGAGTATGTATCCATTTTGAAGTTTTAAGGGTAAATGATAAGTACCGTACGCATACGTTAGATCGTAATTAGTAATTTAGTAATTTAGTAACATTGGATATTAATGTTCAAAAAAAAAAACATTGGATATTAACGATACTCTTTTTTTCTTTTTGTTTTTTTTAACGGCAGAATAATAGCGAAATATATAAAAAAATAGTTTAAAGCATAATCAAGAAATAACAGTTTTTCCCTTTCACCTCACCAAATAAGATGACGCAGTTCATGATGTTTACAAATGTACATGCATGATTCTTTTCTAATTCAAATTTACATGCATGATTAGTAAAAGTTGAAGAACAACGGAATCTTTTATATATATATATCTTGCTGATAACGAACGTTAGTTGTGTTGATATAGTTTATGTAAAAGTAACGATAAGTGAGGATAGTTTCACAAGGATGAGTATTTATTGTAGTGGTGTAGGGCAAAAGTGAAAAAGGAATAAAATGATTTCTTGATTGAGAGAGTGGACTCAGTGGTGTCAGTGAAGCGTCATCGTTTCGTAGGATTTTGCATGCTTTGGTGTCAATATAAGAGGGTAAAACCAAGATCAATGCACTTGCTTTGTCTGCTTGTTTTTATCTAATTATGGGGAAGAGCCATCTAACAAAAATAATCGAAATTATATTTAAATTAAAAAACAGTCTTAAATGCGATTTTGTACAAAGAAAGGGAGACAGATCTTGAAAGAACTGTGAGAGCTTGTGGTGTCTTTTTGGACTAATGTATTTTTAAGGTAAGAACCATTCACTACTATTTGTTATTTTGTTTAAATCAGTTAAGATCATGTTTCTTGTTACTCTTCTTGTAGTTTAATATTTAATCTACTTGTTGATAAATAAGATTATCCTCTAAAGGATAAAACTATTGAAAGAAAAATAAATATGACTGTTTTTCTCTATTGCCATTTGCAAATTGGTAATTTATTTATATTTCCTCCTCTTTGTTGGGAATGATATCGGCTTGTCAGAAGCAGCAGATGATGATTCTTTAATTTTCGATTTCATCATAAATTATTTGGTTAATAAGCAATCTGCGAGAAACAAAAATAAAATAAAAAAGTTGACAATTTTCATAAACTGAAAAGCATGCCAGAAGGAAAGTCAGTGGCGGTAAGCAACAAACGTATTCAATAAAATCTTAAAATAAACAAAAAAAAAAGAAGATTGAAGTCGTTCTCTGATCGGCTTTGAGAAGCGTGCCATACGCTAAGGCTCGATGTCAATTGCGATCCGACTAATCATCATCCATTATTTATAGTATATACTATATATATATATATATATATTATTTTTGTTCGTCCACAATTTGTTATACATATTAATAGTCTATAATTAACCATTGTGTTGTAAGCATGAATGTATTAATTTATATTTAACCTGAAAATTTTACAAAATAAAATAGTGCTCCCTGGAGTCTGACATATCTCGTGTGGATGTCAAATGATATAAGTTACAGGGATCTCTCTCCTATTATCATTTCTTGGTTTAGCAATCATTTTTCTTGGATCAAATAAAATATTTTTGTTAATAACAGTAAAGAAAAATCAGTGGAGGATCTTAAAGAGAAATGAATTAATTTTTTCACCCCACAAATTGATAGAGAAATAAGGTGGAATAAATTTTGGGGATGATGATGATGTATAAATAATATCAATAATAATAGTGGAAAATGAAATTCCCGTTTGTTGTGCTGGTGGGAGCGGTTCATGCACCTTGTTCTGTCGCCTAATCAAATCCATTCGATGTAAGACACGTGTCTGAGACAAATAATCCCGACGGTCCATACGAGATCTTAGATCTTAATTATAGTCAATCCCTGCGTGAATCGACGGTCATTATCGATCCTAATAAATGTAACGCTCTTTTATTGATTGTTACTTCCTTTGTTCTTGTTTTTCTTTCCCATGCAAAGTAAGTTACGAAATAATTCTACTTATAGTAACTCCTACATGTACTGATGCACATACGCTTTTCCGTAGCTTCTCTAACCAATCGAACAAATATTTGCGACCTAGTCGCTCGTTTTGTATTAATACATTATGATTTCTATTAGAATATGTTCGAGAATTAGCATTATATTAATTAATTAGATAATGAATTTCTTTTTACAACTAATTAGATAAAAGTTTAACGACGATAAGGTATCAAATCCACCACTATATATTAATAGGTTCGTTGGCTTGTTAGTTGTTACATGCGTACTATTGCTACATATCACGGGATATGTAACAATAAATAATTAATGGTTGGCTGTTGTTAAAATTTGTAAATAGCAATAATATATATATTTTTAAAATTTTTGGGGATTGATTATTATCCTGACCGTGATTGTAAGTTTAAAAACCCCTCTTTGTACGAGTAAACAATAATTGATATATATGATACTACATCAGTAAGGTCGTTAATTTGAATGCATATGGGAAATTGGAATTGCACTGAGACAATAAGACAAATATGAATATTATTGAATATACACACACATATATATACAAGTACACATAAATTGAGAGTTGAAAATATGAAGAAATTCCTTATATTTATATATATGTAGTATAAGTTAAAAGAAGGAGATGGGCCACAAGTTGCTATATAAATCCTTCCACTTCTTGTGTAATATTACCTGAGTTCTGATTGGGCAGTAGTACCATTGCCATTTCTCACACATACCGTCTCTTTCTCTCATCATCAATCATCAATCATCTAAAATAAAATAAAAACCATAAATTTCATTTTTGTAAGCTTTTCTCAGTTTCTCTCCATTCCCATTTCAACAGCTTCTCCATCTCTCTCTCTCTCCATGGATTCTGACATAATGAACATGATGATGCAACAAATGGAGAAGCTTCCTGAGTTCTGTAACACTAATTCCTCTTTCATCGACCACAACAACAACAACAACACTTACCCTTTTCTGTTCAACTCAAACCATAGCCATTCTGACACAATGACCCACGAACCCGGTTTCCGGTACGGTTCCGGATTACTCGCAAACCCTTCTTCTCTCTCTCCCAACACAGCTTACTCTTCCGTTTTGCACGACAAAAGAAACAATAGTAGCAACAACAATAGCACGAACATGGCAGCGATGCGAGAGATGATCTTTCGAATCGCCGTGATGCAACCGATACATATCGATCCCGAGGCGGTAAAGCCACCTAAGAGGAGGAACGTCAGGATCTCTAAAGATCCACAGAGTGTGGCTGCTCGGCACCGAAGGGAGAGGATAAGCGAGAGGATTCGGATTTTGCAACGGCTTGTTCCTGGTGGAACCAAGATGGATACAGCTTCGATGCTCGACGAAGCTATTCATTATGTGAAGTTTCTAAAGAAACAAGTGCAGTCGCTGGAGGAGCAAGCAGTAGTTAACGGCGGAGGAGGTAGGGTTTTGACCGGCGGCGGCGGAATGACGGCGGCAATGAGTGGTGGTGGCGGCGGAGGTGTGGTTATGAAAGGGTGTGGAGCAATGGGGACTCATCCGATGGTGGGCAACGCACAGATTCTTAGATGATGATGATTTTAAATTTTACTATTATTATATTGATGTTCGAGAATAAGAGTCTTTTAACTTTATTTTTCTGTTTAGATCATGTATGTGATGGTTTTAATATCTCAGACTCTCCACGGTTCTGGAGTGGGTTGTAAATTAGGAACTACCATCAATATCGTATCAATTAAATAATTTTAAGCATTAATGATAGATTATTTCAGCATCAGGATTGTGTGTGACCTTTTATGTTGTTGTCTAAAATGCTGTTTTCAACACTAAATATCTGTATTCTTATATATTAAATCTAAATGTTCATTTCAAGCTTGTCAAACAAAACAAAAGGGAACATTCCCTCTAATGTTTCCTTTCTAATTTATTGATATTTAATTGAATAACGTCAATAAATAAATCGATAGATTAATTGTGGTCTTTTGCTCATTTTTGACACGATTAGTATATATTTTCAGAAAGATATTGGATTAGTCCAAAACAAAGAATTCAATTTAAAACAACTAGAAAGCCCATTAGACGACGAAGAATAGCTTATAAATGATCTAACAGGTATAACCAAAAAAGGAAGCCCGGCCCATTAATCTATCGTCAATCAGGCTGATGATCCAACGGTTCAAAACCAATAATTGAAAAACCCTCACGAAAGTCGAGGTCCTTAAATGGCGCATTAATTAGAACCCCTCAAAAAGCGAAGTTTCACAGCTGTAAAACCTCAAGTCACCTCTTCTCATGTGAGACCTGCTAGTTGCTACTCTCTTATTACCATTTTCTTCTTCTTTCGCTTTCGTCTCCAGCATCACTATGGCATCTCCATCTCTTGGTCTTCTCATCATTCTCTCTCTTCTCTTCATTTCACTCCCGAGATCTGAATCTCTCCCCGAAAATCCATCCCTAATTCTTCTAGGCGACGGATTCGACTGGCCGATCTCTCATGGAGACGCATTCGACATCGACGGAGTAGAAAGATTTGAAGATGCGGAAGAGGAAGACGACGACGGTGTCGCAGATCGACGGTCATTGTACTGGCAGAGGAAGAGATACTACATATCGTACGGTGCACTGTCGGCGAACCGAATCCCGTGTCCTCCCAGATCTGGAAGATCGTATTACACTCACAACTGCTTCCGAGCAAGAGGTCCGGTGCATCCGTACAGTCGAGGCTGCTCGTCCATCACTCGATGCCGGAGGTAGAAGAAAAGATCTGCTGCTTTGTCCATCGGCATTTTTCGTTATTTCGCATCCACGGACTCTGTTTGTAGTGTTCGTTCGATTTCGGTGTAATATTGTGTAAACGGTGATTTACTACGTTTGTTATAATTAATTAAGCCCGGGGATTATTATTCTAACAGTGCTAATTTATTTATTCAAAATTATGGTAATTATTGAGATCACGAGGTTTTCCTACTGGACTTGTGTTTTTTTTTGTCCGTGGCATTTAAATTGTTTCATTACACTGTAGATGAACTCACTTAAATCCGGGGAATCACATGTAATTGGATTTATCTGAACATTTTATAATGTTAACAACCTTTCCAATTTTTATATCGTATAATATCATCTACAAATCATATATAGCTCGAATGTGGTTTTCATTACTTGCTGGTTCGTAGTTATCGTTGGGCTATTTCTTTTTGGCCCAACTTATGAGTTTGGGTCGTGGATTATATATGGACCTGTCTAAAGATTAGAGTTGTTGTCTTTATCATCACGTGTTGAGTGAGATAGGAACGCAAATGGGTAGAAGAATTGTACAAAATAAAATACCACAATCATATAATGCGCACGTGTAATAAAAACTCTTCTTATCATGAATAGTCAAGAGACTGCTTTTTTTTTTTTTTTAACACAGGACAAACTTTCATTAGAGACGGCTTATGTCAAGAGACGGCTTTTAATTTGCCTTTATCGTTTAAAATTTCTAAACTAGGAAGTAGAAATAAAATAATTTGGATTTGGTATGTTTTAGAATGGCCTTTGACCCAATTTTATGGTTGAAATGAAAAGTAACATGTTTAAATTGAAATGCATGAACTTGCGTTTGGCGGCTGATTATGCGTTTGGTTTTTAGATGACCTATATCTTATTCTGACATAGATTAATCGTACTTGTTCCAAAACATAATATATATTATAACTTAGCTTGACTTTAGTTTATTTATATATATATATATATACAAAAATTAACGATTATAAAGGGTGTGATTTGACGTTGTTGTATCCTCTCCTCGTTCAAAGGGGTCAATCTAAAATTCCAAGTTAAACGGAATATTCCAAAACTTTGGATTGTGGATATCTTCAAAGGACCCCTATTGACTTGCCTACAAGGTTAAAAATCCACTTGGATATCGAAATTAAATTCGAACGTGGAACAAACCAACTATTCTTATTCAACTTTAAAAATAGACGTGTGTATAGACATCCTCTTCGTTTCTATTTTCATTATACTTTGAAATATACTTATGGAGGAACTCAAGCGATTAGCCGATAATCATTCGCAATGGTCAGCGAACATGTTCAACATAAATTATTCACTAGTCTCCTATTATCATTTCTTTGTCAAAATTCTGCTTGGGGCAACACATTTATCGATATCTGATATAATATATGCGACGTACATGTATTGTTATATCGAGGAATTATATCATTAACTGTGGTTTTTTTGTTTTCAAATGACGTTTTGAAATTTAGGGAATTTATAGAGAAACTAAGGTATATACTATATACTAAAGCTTTCTTACAGAATAAAGTTATCTTCGGTGGTACCACACGTTATATTAAAAGATTTAAAAGTTGATATGATCTACATATAGAGGAAGATGCCTCGCGAAATAATGGAAACCACATCTATAATTTAATAAAATTCAGTTGTTAAGGGAGCTGATTAAACCAAAAATGCAAAAGTATTTGATGAAATCTCCAAGAAGAAAACTGTGGATCGCCGTATTTGTTTTCTGTATTAAATATATATCTCGGAACTATTAATAATTGAATAAATTCCCAAAAAAAAGAAAGAAAAGAAAGGATAACAACTCTCTCTTCCTCGGATTCTGTGAAGCCCTCCAAGTCGCCTGGACAGTGTTGGTTCATATCCATTATCCTTCACCTTTCTCTGTTATCATCCAACTCTATATATTGAAGATTAAATAACTATTCTATTCTATAATATATTATGTATTTTTATTTTCCTATAATTGTTTCTGCATAAGTCATAGATATACAACTTACCAGAATTCAAAATTATCACCTAACCGATTTATCTCCTACGAAATATATAAATCATTAATGCATTTACAACAATTTTGTTAATTTAATAGCCACAGCAAGTTGTAGTAGACAAGCTAGTAGAGATCGCAACTCCACCCAAATCTAATGGCTAGGGTTCACGTCCATGTGACCCTCGATTTCTTTCAATATATTCCCTTAATTAATTATATATTCAAAACAAAACAAAAATATATATGATTGGTTCATATGACCTCTTTTAGTTCTGAACTTCTAAGTTATAATTTTTGTGTAAAATGTTTTTTTTTTATAAGGGGAAAAAATAATAATAAATGAAGGAACATGGAAGCATGCATGTGACGGTAACGAGTTACGGCTACTGTTACTGCTTGCAATTTACGATACAACTTACCGTTCTTCCGTCAACTTTGTCTTGCGTCTCGATGTTCGTCAGGCTCCGTTAAAACATCTAATATATTTTAATATTACAAAAAATATCAGAGAGAATAATTATATTTAATTGGATTATATAATATTTGTATTATTTATGAACTGCAAAAATTTTTTTTTTTAAAAAGTAAGAGCCGCCGCAACTTGCGAAAGTCTGTTGGGGTCGAATGACTTCAGTACGAAGCACTCCCGCGCGCTTTTCTTGGTCTTTTTTATATTTATATACTTTATTATACACGAAAAATGAAGAACTCACAGTTTAAAGAACAAAGTATATAAAACGTTAATGTTTTTTTATTTATTTAATGAAGTCATGCTCATAGGAAACCAGACTTGGCTACGCAAGTTGGCCATGAAGTACTACTTAAAAGCATTATAATAATATATGTTAATAATAAATAAGAACTATGATTGAAAGTTTTTTTTTCTTATACTGAAGCATCACAATATGGTTATGTTGTGTTACTCTCGGAAATTGTAAATTTTAAACAACAAAGTAAACCTATAGAGTTCATATGTAAACAGCATGTAACTCGGTGGTTTGGACTAATGTTTTCGATGTATCATCATAAAAGTTCATATAGTATATGATGTTGACAAAAAGATAAAACAAACAAAAAATGTAAATAATCAATAGTCGTAAGTATGGTATATTGGTTAGAGCTCCTCTCTGAATTATGGTCTAACTATATTTGTGAACTGTTTTCTACATTAAATGTATTCAATTAAAACCGAATGTGAGGTAAAAACAAGAAAACAAAAGCAACCCAAAGTTTGAATTCCAAATCGTAACTGAGACTTAGAAAAACAGACACAGACTCTAAATAGAACTCCATTTTGCGGCTTATGGCAGCTGCATGTTGGTGCGCGTAATCAAAGGTCGCTTATATATTTGAGAGCTAAGTATTGTAATTGGTAAACGATGTTTAAGAGACAGAGAGAGCGGCTGAAAAAGAAATGTTAAAAGCGTCTCCAGCGGAGAAGGATTTGATTCTTGGGTTGACCCAAAAATAATTAGAGTGGCAACTTGGCTATATAGTTATATATTATCAATGGTCCAGACAGAATATCTTCTACTTGGCTATTTGTTGGATATTGGTCATTGGATGGCCATGATTTAACTAACATTTTAGTCTCATTCGTCTGTTTATCATGTGGTTGCATCATATTTCTTACTTCATACTTTATCAAGAATCTTCTTCATATTTAGTGGCAACGAAATATAGACTACCTAATTAATTTTAAAGTTTTAGTAATTCAACAATCACCAAGCAATATACTTCTTATGTAATTCATATAAGTTTTTTTTTTTTTTAAATGTCTTCTACAAATTTTTATGCTTTTTATCAATTAATGATAATAAAATGTAAACTTAAAAGATACCACTTGAATAAATTTGAACTTATTGAACGTTCATATTTATGAGAAAGTGTAGTGGGAGAAAATTATGTATTTATAACTAAATATTGATTGCTTTTATTTATTTTTTGTGGGGATTTTTGGAACATCGATCGTTGTTTTGGAAAGTGAAGGAATTAATTTTCAGTGTGATTAGAGAATTACTAACAGCGTGATTATAATTAGTGACAGCTATGAATGAGTGGCGAATCCGAGGAAATTTTTATTCTATGCCTAGCAACACAAATTATAAAAGGAGAAGAGTCCATAGCAGAGGCAAAGAAACGAATATTATCTGTCAATTATAGTACATTTTTGTTTAGTTTTTTTTTTCTTATTAATTACAGCTACAACCGGGAAAATATAATTAATAAAACATACATCATACCTTCAAATATACACGTTCATGTCAAAAGATTGATTTATTATTTGTATTGTCTTATTGCAATCTCTGGTAATACGTTTTCAATATTTTGAATAAAATCTCACGCAAAAATAATTTAGTGCTCTGAAACCTATATTATACACACATTGATTTTCAACGCAAATTCAATATAAGCTGAAAATTCTTATAGCAAAAATAACGATCGGGTATTGAATATCAAGCATGTAACTGTTTTTACTACTGGTTAGCAAAAAAGTAACTACCTCGCGTGTAACAGAGATGTTATGTCGTGATAGATATATTGCACCAAAACAATAGTCGTGCGATAATATTTGTTTATCGAGTTTAAATATGAAAATATCACGTAGCTTAAGTTCCCTTTTGTTAACAGCCCAAGATTGAAAAAAAATCTGCTCTCGTCACGTGCATTAATTACTTCCCAAAATTCAGACTTTACAAATTTAATTATATTATTAAAAATTAAAAAGAGTAACCCCAAGTTGTTTCATTATTTTATTTATACAAAAAAAATTGATGAAAAAGAAAAACTCGGGTATATATTGAGGAACTCGCACCAGTAGGAACCATTAACCGTCACGAGCTTTCAACGCTAAGTTTGATTCCTAAAAAAACGCAATTCCAAATTCTATTAAATTTTCAGAAACTGCTTCAGAGGTTTGCTTCAATGGAGTGGGTTCGAGGCGAAACAATTGGATACGGAACTTTTTCTACAGTCAGTCTAGCGACGTCGTTCGATGACGATTCTGGCAAATTCCCTCCGCTTATGGCCGTGAAATCGGCCGACTCATACGGCGCTGCATCGCTCGGCAACGAGAAATTGGTTCTGGATGAACTCGGAGACGATTGCAACGAGATCGTACGGTGTTACGGCGAAGATCGGACGGTCGAAAACGGCGAAGAGATGTACAACTTGTTCTTGGAATACGCTTCGAGAGGAAGCTTAGCGAGCAATCTCAAGATATTAAACGGTGAGGGTCTAACGGAATCTACCGTGCGCCGCCACACAGGATCGGTGCTTCGTGGTCTACGACACATACACGCCAACGGATTTGCTCACTGTGATTTAAAACTCGGAAATATTCTGTTGTTCGGTGACGGCGCCGTTAAGATTGCGGATTTTGGATTGGCTAAGAGAACAGAAGAAATAACGGCGTCAATCGATGAAGGGGTGCAGATTAGAGGTACGCCGTTGTATATGGCGCCGGAATCCGTTAACGATAACGAGTACGGATCAGAAGCTGACGTGTGGGCTTTAGGATGTGCCGTTGTTGAGATGTTTAGTGGCAAACCGGCATGGAGTTTTAAAGAAGGATCGCACTTCATGTCGTTGTTGATACGCATCGGTGTCGGAGACGAGCTTCCGAGGATTCCCGAGGACTTGTCGGAACAAGGAAGAGATTTTCTGTTAAAGTGCTTTGTTAAAAATCCCAAGAAGAGATGGACAGCTGAGATGCTTCTAAACCATCCATTCGTAGCCGTCGATCTTGTTCACGACGATTTAGAAGAAGAAGAAAAAGAAATCGATGTTCAATTCAAAACAGAGAACGTGTCCGCATCGCCGAGATGCCCATTCGAATTCTCCGATTGGGTTTCTGCTTCCTCCGATTCGGGAACGCAGAATCACCCGTTCGATTCGCCGGAGGAGAGGATTGCGAGTCTGGCGACTAATTTGATCCCTGATTGGTCTGTCACCAATAACTGGGTCACCGTAAGGTGACGGCGGTGATTAAAAAACAGGGGACAAAACAGAGTTGCAGTGAAAGGCTAGAGCTTTTTTTATTCCTAGTCAGATCCAACAATTCTAGTTAATTTATTTGTATAAATTTTTGTTAATGGAAAGAATTTTCGTATATGTAGATACCAATTCTTGTATTCTTGAGCTCTAGTCTTGATTCTATCTAGTAAATTTGTTTTCATTAGCCCTAGAGTCTTAATTCTATTTCTTCACTCTCCAGGAATGTGAATCTCTTAAAGATCGTATCTTTAGGCACAATCACACGAAATAAAGTATAATCTAAAAAAAAAAATACACATCTCTTTTTCAAAATAGAGATCTTAAGACTCTTGGACAAGGCTCGTGGCCACCACAGGACAGCTTAATTCAAACTTAGCGTCTTCGTCATCAACCCAACTCACAACTCCATAAACCACGTTCTCTGGCAACGCTCTCAGACTCTCCAATCTCACAGTGTAGCTTTGCTCCTCGTTTTTCGCCCTGAACATTAGTCTCTTTTGTCTCTATAACAACGTTTAGACCCTTCAAGCCTCTCACTCTCACTCTCACGCTATAGCTTCTCTCAAAGTCAAAGCTGTTGTCATAATTGCAAATTTTATAGCCAAGGGACTCCAATCTTGATGAACTTGCTTTATAAGCGCCGCGACTCCAGCTACACGAGGTGCAGCCATTGATGTCCCGGTTAAGAGATTGAATCCGCTGAATAACGGTCGTATTCGAGTTCCGGCGAATGGCTTGGCTGATGGCCAAGCTGAGAGTATTAGTGTCCCAGGAGCTAAAATTTCCGGTTCGAGGATCTGAGGGAAGCTTGAGAACGGACCTCTCGAGCTGTAATTGTCTACTTCTGGTGCTGGTTTTGTCCCGATTACCGTTTTCTGAAGCTCCTGCTTTGCGGTGGCGTTGTTTTTGTTGTTCGATACGTAGTTTTTAATAGTTACTTGGTGTTTTGAGCTGATGAATGCTACCCGAATTGGAACTTGACTGTGTCTTGTTCTGCAAGTAACTTATCTGTTATTAGAACTACTGCAGTAGCTCCGGTGGATTTGGCTTGTTGAAGTTTGCTTCCGATGTTTACGTTTTCGTTACAGAAAATGATTCTTTTCACGAAAGTCTTGTTTCCGTCATTGCAAGATTCAACGAACGTTACCGGAAACTGGGCCGACGCGAAATATCCGGGAAACAGAGACGGAAAACTGAAACTAACTCCGTTTCCTAACGTTAAGAAGATCCTTTGAAATTCACGACCGATTCTTCCCGCTCCAATCGTCATAATCCACGGTGCTCCGTTAATCAAACTCCAGTAATATTGGAGCAAATTGTAGACAAACTACACTGTAAAAGGCAGACATTTGATTTGGGTCTCACCTTTTCTCTTTTAATCTCTAGGTCAATAAGAAGTATAGATGTCTGAAAATTGACTGTGATGGCATATATAAGAGAATGCTTCTTCTTAGAAAAAAGAAGTATGCTGCCGTCAAGTTGCAGTTCAAGGACGGGAAGATTTGCGAGGTAATATTTAATTTACACATTCTGGCTACCTATTCTTTTAGAAAATGTTTTGAGGTACTCATTCTCAATGTAGGACATTGAAAGAAAAGGTGTGGACATGGTTCGTCGAGATTGGAGCTTACTCTCCAAGGAAATTGGAGATTTATGCTTAGCTAAAATCTTGTATGGAGCGTATGTTCTAAAAAATTCACTCAAGAACATTAGTTTTTTACTCTCTCATGCAAAGCACATCAAAGTCTTGTCTTCTTTGCAGGTCGTGTGAGGATGTCGTTGTAGCAATACATAACGAACTTATGAAGGTAATCTTTGTTAACCCCTAATTATTAACGTTGGTTAATTAGTTTGCTCATCTTTGTCATCTTTTGTATGTTGCTATGTCCATGCAACAGATAAAAGAGGAAATGAGAAATGGGCAAGTTGCACTTGAGAAGTATGTCATCACCAAGGCATTGACTAAGTCACCAGAAGCTTATCCAGATTCCAAAAGCCAACCACACGTTCAAGTATTAGAGCGCTTATTTCTCACCGGAATTATGCTTACTTTTCACATTTTCACTGAATTCTGGTTGGGTGCTTGAATCGTGCTTCTCAGGTCGCACTCAGAATGAGGCAACGTGGTTTCAAAGAAGGTTTCAATGTCAAGGATACTGTACCGTATATAATCTGCCATGAACAGGTTCCCCAACACAGATGACCAGCTTAATATTATACGATACCAAATCGTCTTCCTACTAAAAATCTTTTATGCGTCCTCTGTGCAGGGTATTGCTAGCACTGTCAGCTCAGCAGGCATTGCCGAACGCGCTAGGCATCCTGATGAGGTGAAATCAGACGACAGCAGATGGTTGGTTGACATATATTACTACTTGGCACAGCAGATTCATCCCGTGGTGTCTCGTCTATGCGCAGAGATTCAGGGCACAAGTCCTGAGAGGTTAGCCGAGTGTTTAGGACTTGACCCATCAAAGGTAAAACAGCTTTCATTTACGCCAATCTCCAATTCCGTATATGATGATTCTCAATTCTGATAAATGATTGGAAATACTGTTTTTTATAGTATCGAAGCAGATCAAACGATGCTACGGGCAGTGATCCTTCTACATCCCTCTTGTTTGCTACAAGAGATGAAGAAAGGTAATGATATCTTATCCATTTGTAATTTGCTATTATGCTTCCATCCTATAATATATTTTCTCCAGGATTTGCGTTTTTCTTAGAATTCAAGATCTGCAACAACGTAATTTACATGTAAAAAACGCAGATATAAAAGCTGTGAGCCGTTAGCACTAACATGCCCCAGCTGCTCTGCTGCTTTCAACTGTCCATCTATTACTAGTTCAGTTTGTGCGTCGATCAGTAAGAAATCTGAAACAGAGGAATCTGATTCTACATTCTGGCTTAAACTGCATTGCTCGAAATGTGAGCCTGAAGGTAGCACGGAAATAATATCCCCTGCAATGATAGCTAACTAGGTAAGCAAGTGTTTTTTAAAAGGATCCTAATTTCTAAGTTTCTCAAAGTAAAAGCTTTTGTATCCTTCTGATTTGGCATGTAGAACAAATGCTTTGGTAATTAATTAACTCATTCTCATACATTTCAGGTGAAAAGGCAGATTGATGGGTTTGTGTCAATGTACTACAAAGGCATAATGATTGTGCATATAAAACCTTCTCCCTTGCTTCGTTTATATGCATAATTCTGAACACCTGTCATTACTAAGTCAGGCTTATGAAGCTTTTCTTATACATTTTGTGTTCAACGGTGTGACGATGAGTCTTGCAAGCACATGACTCGCAGCGCCAACTTTCGTCTGCTCGGTGACCGTGAACGAGGAACAGTGTGCCCAAACTATCCTAACTGTAATGGAACCCTTTTAAGAAAGGTATATGCCCTCATCCACCTGATAAGAACTCTTATCTTTCTGTTGCTTCATAGAACAATTTTTGATTCCAAGCCTTGTCTCATTACAGTACACTGAAGCAGACCTGTACAAGCAGCTGTCATACTTTTGCCACATCCTAGACACACAATGCTCTCTAGAAAAGGTTTCTTCTCTACAATTTTTTGTGTTATCACAATCAATTTGTGTTGTCTAGATCCCTAATAACCTCTCTATTATTAAAAAAAGCAGATGAATGTTGGTGTCAGAATTCAAGTAGAGAACGCAATGACGAAAATAAGACCTGTGGTTGAGTCAGTAGTATCCATGGCTCGAAGTAGCCGAGACCAGTGTGCTTACGGATGGGTGCAACTCACAGATATAGCCATTAGATAGTTGTAATAATGATCTCATCTCATGTAATTAATTTATATCATCTTCTTCTGACATCATTATTGTCAAACTACTCAGTTCAGTTCGGTCCTTAAGCTTATTAGCAAAACTATAACTTTGAAATATAACAAATACTAGACTAAAAAAACAGTTTTGACTCTTGTTTATGTGGCAAGGTACTAAGAGGAAATCTGACTTCGAATCATCTTCACTGTCTGAATGTTGTCTTCAAAACAGAGTGGCTGTGGAAAAGCATATTTCCTGAGTTGCTTCGGGTGGTTCATGGTTGACCAGCGAGTGAGAACCACCAAGCAGAGGGTTCAGCTCTTGTTCTAAGGTTCCATTGAACCTTGTCTGCGTAGGCAGTAGAACTGGTGGTAATCGCAAAGGGTTTAGGCCTAAACCATTCATAACGGCTAAAGTCTGCAGTCATGAAGTTAATCAAAAGATGGGCTTTACAGACTAGCTTTCATTGTATATGATATTAGTAAGCAAAAAAAAAAACCTGCACTTGAAGTTGAAGCTGCTTCAGATATTCTATAGCTTCATCAAGCATTGACGCTTTATCTGTCTACAAATATAAAAACAAAACAATGTTTCTCATGATTGAGTTCTGAGGGATAAAGATTCGAACTTTCTATTTACCTTGTTGGAATTGGGTATCAGTTTCTGCAAAGCTTTCATTTTCTCGTTGATCTTGCTCCTCCTCCTCTGCAATATTTTCAGATTCTATTTATTAAAATCTCAAGTTTTTTATTTACTTTTTCTAATTCAGATCAGAATATATAAAAGGAAAGACAAAAACCTTTTCAGACAAATTGTGAAATTGTGAATCAATGTTTCTCTTCGACGAATTTCGCTGTCTAGCTCCATTTCTCTGTAGTGTTGTTACCATTACAAAGAAAAAAGAAATTTAGTTTTGGTTTTTTCTCTCTTGTTCTTTAATCAAAGCGGGTGTAGTTTCTCGGCAACTAAAATAGTTAAGTTTACCTTGTTTGCGAAAGCACATTTGTCTTCCACAGTTTCAGCGACCGCATAGCCGGCGGTAGAAACCGCTCCGTAGGAAACAAAAGGGAATGTCCGGTCGAATATCTTAGCGGAGGAAACGATTCTCTTCGGTGGGGACGAAGGTTGAGTTGTCGGACTACGGGACAGAATCTGCCGGAGAATGGTCGAGAGTTCGTCGGATGAAGATGGAGGAGGAAGAGAATAACTGTCGTCGGAATTACCCATCTCTCTCTCTCTCTCTCTCTCCACTCTCACTGTGTAATCCTTCACTTCACTAGTCAGTAGTCACTGAGGCTTTTCGTAATAAAGGTTATAGGCGGGGACGAGGCGGGGACGAGGCGCGTGATCTACGAGCGCGTGGGGTTCTTATAAGGGTGAGTGGCGAATCTCTCTAAACATGATCTGGTGTCTCACATTACTATTGTATATGAATAACTCCCATTAATTATTTGTATTTAGTTCACAACTATTTACTTATTAATTAAATAATTGATTTTGCGCTGAATATATATAATAAACAGATTTCTTGACAAGAAAAAATGCAGTTTTTTTTTACCACCGTGTAAAATTGCATATATACTTGTTTTTTTCCAATGCGATAAGTTAAATATAGTGATGGGTGGAAAATCAGTAATGGAACGGTTGACAAATAAGAGTATTGATAAGATGGGATACTGACAGTCATAAATTATACAATTTTCCTTTAATTAATTATTAGTATTATCTAAACATGAAAATGGACAATCACTTCAAACGTAAGGTCTTACAAGAGTTTCACCATTTTTGACAAATTACAAAAAAATCTTAATTGTTTTTGTTTTCCACAAGTAAAGTAGGTCTTGTCAAATTTGATATTAAACGACATACATATCGGTTTTTGTTTATATTTTATTAAACAAAACTTTATATTATTCATTGATCTACCGAAAACTGGAACTTAAAAAAAAAACATCATCGTATAAAATATCACAATTTTTCTGTATAACTATAACAACCTTCGTATTTTCTTCAAAATAGATTCGTATCGATGATTTCAACGTAAACATCTCATATCTTTTCACCAATTTTAAATAGTTCCTACAAAAAATTACATTAATAAACTTTTAAATATATAAATTTAGCTCTAAGTTTATCATTATCTTATATACACAACTTGTTAATAAAGAAACCAGAATGGTAAATATCATTTATAGTAACTAGAGTCCTCTTAGTCTTCTAAGACTATGATACAAAGGCATATCTATTGAAAAAGGATTAACAAATGCAACCGATTATATTGGCATACCTACTTGTTATTTGGGACCTATTTATCTTTTTGGTTGGATTTCTATTGAATCTAAAAATAGGTTTGATTGTTATATATATAAGACATCCTCGGCTTTTTAAAATGGGATACGAAAGTTGTTCCCTTTCTCTTATCTGATGATAATGCTACACGAAGGTCACATAAGTCTCATTTAGTTTTTTTTTTTTTTATGATGATTCCATAACTTTGGTCTTGGGGCTTTAAAACAGAGAGTTGTCCCCAAGTATTTCTCTTTTTAGGGCTTTGGTTCCCAGTATAATTTCATTTTCTGCCAGCTACTTTTTAAATAAAAATAAAAAATAAAAATAACATCTTCTGTCCAAATTTGATTTTCATGAATTAAAGCTTTAGTATTTTTAAAAGATTTTTATATTGCTAAAAATTTAAGAATCATATATTATAGATTCAAATTGCTAAAGACAACAGATTCATATTTTATAGCATTTGGATCAATTTTTTTTTAAAAAAGAAAAGTAATTCTGATGGGATTTGAATAGTGTGGTTCAATAAGTTTTTTTCTGAAACTTTTAGCAATATGATGAGATCCAGCTCATATGTATTTTGCCAACAAATTCGATGAAGAATTTTATTTGTAAGCAAAATCTCTAATTTTTGTGTTCTCTTGATATAGGTCTAGATTTTTGGAAAACATTGTTTAATTATGTTTTAATATTGTTTTTTTCTTTCAAGTATCTCTCTTTTTAGGGCATTTGGCTTCCTAATATATTTTCGTTTTCTGTCAGCTACTTTTTGAAAGATATTACCATTTGCTTGCTGCTCAATTTTGTAATATTTTCATGAAATTTTAATAATATTTAAAATACAAAACCACGAAATGTGACATTTTTCCTATAAAGAAGCAACAAAACAAGTGTCCCCCAAGCATGTGAGCACCGTTGGCCAAAAATGAAAAAGATATCTTATGCAGTCACTGATTCTGAACAAAGGAGCAAATTTAATAAAGATGAAGGTATTGATTTCTGAAATAGATATATGAGAGATCTAACAAAACATATGGTAAAATCTAGCAAAATATATATACAAAAATGTATTTATATTTATCGAAAGATAAACATATGTCTAAAGATATGTTAAATAACTACCATTGCTTATTTTGATTATTCGTTTCAAGATCACTGTTTTCACAAGTTTTACGTATTTATATTGACAAAAGAATCAACACGAATGGTTGGTGTCCATCACTAGAAACTGTAGTCTCTAATTATTACTATAATGTGCTGTTTTCGCCCTAAATTGAACTACTTTTGAAGTGGGTTATCTTCTTTACTATCATTCCATGCGTTTCCTCTCTTCGAGAATATTAAGTTTGATTAACAAATCGATGAATCCCGCGTTTTAGTATCTAGACATTTTTTTGTCTTGTCTTAAAACTCCCCAATCAACAGTATATCGAAGATCATTCAGATTTTCTCTCTGTGCATAAGCTACGGAGCGATGTCGGCGTGCACCAACGGCTTAAGCAGAGCCGTAACAGGCTCTCTTTTTCTATTTTATTTCTCCTTCTTCTTCTCCGTTTCATCTGCTTGCTCTAATGGCAATTGCCAGGTCTCGAAAACCGGGTTCTTGGTTCTCTTTGCCTACTTCTCCGGTTTATTGTTATCAAATTTGGGTCTAAATCTTTAGGGATCTTGCTATTTTTCTGTGGTTCTCAGATGCTGGATTCATGCTCCTCAGCCACTGACTGTGTCCCAGGTTTATACTGTGGGAACTGTCCTGCTGTTGGAAGAACTAATCCCATTTGCACAAGAGGCCAAGCCACAATTCCAACTTCCATTGTAAGATATACTTCCTCTAATTGGGGTTTATTTTCTCTCTAGATGTGCCAGTTTGAAGTTAGGTTGTATCAGAAGATAGTCTAGATCATTTGGTTGCATCAAAAGTTTTGAACTTTGAAGATGGGTTTGGCTGAAGATTCATGTGGTGATGGAATATGTGTTTTCTTTTTTGTAGATCAATGGATTGCCTTTTAACAAGTATACATGGTTAATGACTCATAATGCTTTTAGCAATGCAAATCAACCGCCTTTGCCAGGTGTTCAGAGGATTACATTTTTCAATCAAGAAGATACTGTTACTAATCAGCTAAGAGTAATGTCTTCATTATTATTTACCTTTATCTTATTTTGGAATCCTCCTTTTTTGCGGTGAAAATCTTGATTATTGGTTTTTATTTGCTGTAGAATGGAGTTAGGGGACTAATGCTGGATATGTATGACTTCCACAACGATATCTGGCTTTGTCATTCGCTTCGAGGGCAATGTTTCAACTTCACGGCCTTTGTAAAATTTATCTTTAGCTTACTATTTTGGTATCGGAAGCTTGAAACCTGATTTGGATTGGTAATGTCAAATTTGTTTTCTTTGTTTTTTTTCCCTTGTCAGCAACCTGCAATCAACACATTGAGGGAAGTTGAGGCATTCTTGAGTCAGAACCCAACAGAGATCGTTACCATCATAATTGAGGATTATGTGCACAGACCTAAAGGCTTGTCAACTCTATTCGCTAACGCTGGTTTGGACAAGTACTGGTTTCCTGTTTCCAAAATGCCCAAAAAGGGAGAAGATTGGCCTACTGTGACTGATATGGTGCAAGAGAATCACAGGCTCTTGGTTTTCACTTCTGTTGCCGCCAAAGAAGATGAAGAAGGCGTTGCGTATCAATGGAGATACATTGTCGAGAATGAATGTGAGTATCACTCTCAAAGTTTAGTTCTTTTTTTTTTTGGAATTGTCTTTGAATAACCTTTCTTTTGCCAATATCCAATGATTGTGTAAAGCTGGAGATCCCGGGGTGAAACGAGGTTCTTGCCCGAACAGAAAAGAATCACAACCTTTAAATTCAAAAAGTTCATCGCTTTTCTTGATGAATTACTTCCCGACTTATCCGGTTGAGAAAGATGCTTGCAAGGAACACTCAGCGCCACTTGGTGAGATGGTTGGGACTTGTCTCAAGTCAGCAGGGAATAGAATGCCAAACTTTCTCGCTGTTAACTTCTATATGGTACTGAATGAATCGTCAAACTAAAATATGAAATTTTCTGCGAGTTTTGCTGACGTTCTCATGCGAACAAATTGCAGAGAAGTGACGGAGGAGGCGTTTTCGAAATTCTGGACAGACTGAATGGACCGGTAATTTGCGGTTGTGAAACTCTTGCTGCCTGCCAGGTAATTACTTTCTTCTACTTTGTGGATATAAATGATATCTTACAACCCTAAAACCTGCACCCGAATTTTGGTTTCTTGATGTTGCAGCCAGAAGCAGCTTTTGGTTCATGCAAAAATATTACTCTTCAGACAAGAACTCCAAACATGGATTCAACGGCTGGAACCTACTCGGGCTCAGTTCAGTTCTCAAGATCCTTAGCTGCTGTTGCCTATTCACCAAACATCATTGTTGTCTTGTGCTTCTCATGGCTTCCATTGCTGGTGATTCTTTTATGACACACACAATTAACCTAAGGTCAGGATATATGAATTGCCTTAGAAAGAGTTTCTGATTTGATTCTTGTATTGTATACTGCAGCTTAATTGTCAGAAATCTTGTGTGTGTGTCTTCAGCTTCTGTTGAATCTTATGCAACTTATATATAGAGAGAGAGAGAGAAATACAATGCCACTTCAGTAGAAACTTTACTGAATAATTCATATAATCTTATTAATGAGAGAACACAGAAGGTATATGGAGATTCCAATTTATGAATTACTATGTACAAGGTAAGACTGAAAACAAGAGAAATGCTGGGCATACACTAGACAGCATGCAACAATGGTGCTGGATTCTGAACATTTAGGAGCAATTTAATGGGTTTGATCTGAAGTGCAGGACTGATGGTAAGCAAAGCAATGAAGCAGTCCACAGGAACCCTAGTTCCCCATAAGTTGATCGACTCGAGTTTTCTGCATTTGTTTACAAGAACAAGAAGGCCTCTCTCTGTTACATGGCGACAACACCACATACTGATTGTCTGCATAACGCACAAACAGATCCGGCTTTGAGAATGATTTTAATGATTTCAGATTTTTTTTTAAAAGAGATTAGATTATCGTTACCTTAAGATGATGGCAGCGATCTGCAATTGCGAAAAGGGACTCATCGGTGATGAATGTTCCTCCAATGTTCAGGTGTTGCAAGGAAGAAGTTCTTGATATCTTTCAAATCATTGAGGAGCAAAAAGAAAAAAAAAATCTTTGAGATGATATAATGAATCTTCGAGATTCCAATTCACAATAAAACAGCATTACATTACCAGTTGAACAACACCAGAATCAGTAATGGCAGTCATGCCCCACAAAGAGATTGAGCTTAAATTGTGTACACATCTAGCAGATGCTATTTGGTAAAGACCATTATCAGTTATATGACAACCCCATCTGCTTCGAGATCTGCAAAACAGAAACTATATGAAGAAAACCGAAGCTTTAGTTCTGTAGTGTACTGACTAAGTCAATGTCCTCAAAACCCTAAAGGTACTTGATCAGAATTTCAGACAAATCTTCGCAAACCCATCAATGCTTCGACTCTCAATATGGATAAAATCCGCCATTGAAGGTCAAATCAAGCTCAGAAATCGCGATCATAAACAACATCAAGCACAGAGACAGAGAAAGAAAGAGAGAGAGAAAGAGAAAGAGAGTACATGTCAAGTTCTTTGAGATTGTAAGCAAGATGCACGAGACGAGAAGTGGAATCATCGTCCATTTTCCAACCAGCAAAGCTCAGAGATTCTCTTCCCGCCATCGATTGATTCACAGCTTTTCTCCATTTCTTACAAACCCCACTTGCCCTAAAACAAAAAAAAAAAACCCCAAATTTGTCAAAAACTAAATTTCCGACAAATTTTTCTTGAATTAAAGAAAAATCGAAACTTTGCAACAATCACCAAAGAGTCAAAGACCTACTGCGCTAATTCGGTGAAAGAAGTAACTAACGAAAATATATAAGCAAGAAGGTCTAACGGTAAGCGATCAATCGCTGCTTCTCGACCCATGACTTATGAGTTTAAGAAATTCTTGAATGATTATTTGCAAAAAGTTTTATATATGCACAAGTTTGTATTTATGCAAATCTTTTCAATAGTTCTTCATAATTGCAGAGGAAGAAGATGTTGTCATTTTCTTAGTTTTAAGTATAGAAGATGTGGTCATCGTTCCGTCATAGTTTTGAATCGTTATAATTTTCTGAAATTGACTTTTTTTTTTAAAAGGTCCAATATTTTGCGTGGGAAAGTACTCTCTAGACTCCGTCTTTTTATTTTATACGCCACGTGGCATGTGCCACACCCTCAGGATCCTAATAAAATCCTTATTTTCACGCATAAATACTTTTTTTTTTTTTGTGTGTTGGCTTCACAAACTATTTGAAATGTTCACCGATAAATAAACAGATACGATCGCTAAATATGACGTGACGTTGTTATCTGTATTTTCTTCTTTTCTTACATCTATACGTTTCGTGTTCCATGGATTGGTCAATAGTTTATTTTTATGTAACTATTCATTAGTTTACATAAACAGAGAAGAAGATTATGACATGAACACGTTAGATTATAGCTCACTTTTAACATTCTTCAAAATTTCAACATTTGTCCATTGGCCCGCTTATAGCATGAGTTGATGACTGCCATAACATGACATGAGCCATTTTCAATGTACATAAAAAGGTTGCGAGTTTGTCACCAGCTCTATTTCCCGGTTAGGCTCCAGTCATAATCAGCTTACAAAATTAAAATCGATGTGTTACAACGATTTGCCGGTGAGCCAGCCTCACCTTATGATTTTAGATTTCAATTACCATTTCGACTTTATTTGAAAAACGAATTACATTTTGATTATCGATCGCCACTTATGCGCCGAAATCGCTTGAAGCGACGAGACTTTCCGATCATCAGAACTAACTTCTCCGTTAGCTTTCGATTTGAGCTCAGAAATGTTTCTACTCGTGAATGGAAAAACCTTCTCCTGTAATAAAGATGAAGTAACAACAACTCGACAACATCGGCCATTTGTTAATGGTGATGTTGTGAATCGAATTGCATCCAGAGGTTCATTGCCAATGGTGTTGATTTATTCAATACAGAGATAATTATCACATAAAACATGATTATTGCTTAATTCTTACACACAGGGACTGTAGAAGTGTAAGAAGATACAAGACAACAGTTTTGTTGATTTCAAATAATTAAATAATATTGACATACTCCAAAAACTCAACATCCCTCAGTAAGTTTAGCAGTACTTGAGGCGGTAAACAGGCTTGTAAATCAAGACTTCCTTCCTCTACACCCTGGAAAACGACGAGTCTCCCATTCAGATACGGTGGTCCAGCTCGAGCTGCGATCGGTTTACCCCAACCGAAATCGTTGCAGTAGACTTTGAACCAGGGGGAGCTAGTGACAACTAGAGAGTTTTTCCCAAAACCAATTGGAATCTTGTCGCTTTTCAACCAGTTCTCAGCAAATGCTTTGAAAGTTTCATTCTTTTGTGACCCCACCATTTTGTTTATCTTCAGAGCAGCCCTGCCTAGTCCGTGGTCCAGCAACTCCCCAACGGTGATTGTGGCTATCCCGGTCTGGCTCACATTCCCGAAACACTCTTCCTCGAGCGGTGGGTCTAGCCTGAGCCTCATGTCTGCTGGTACCCTGCAATGTGTCTCTTCTTCTCGGCTTATGCCACTGCTTCTAACCGTTGAACGCCATATGTGTCCCAACACCGCTTGAAGAGAAGAGATCCTCCTATCATCAGATCCAGCTTCATTGTTGGCTTTAGTTTTCAGCTTCAAAACATTCTCCTTTGTGATATGAAACACCTTGTCTTGTAAGTTGATTGATTTTGAAGTAACGTAACTCGATGTTTTTGTTTCAGGGTCTTGGATATGAATCGGATAATCGGTCCCGTTGAGAAACCAACCTTTAAGGACAAGAGGAGGCAAAGAAATTCCCATGTGGTCAGATCCAATGTCCTTAGAACAAATCTCTGACCATGCATTGATGAATTTCCAGATCGATTTCCCGTCAGCCACGGTATGGTTATAGCCAAAACTGATGAAAATCCCGTCTTTCATCTCAGTCACTTGAACCATAAGTAACGGGTTCGATTCACCTTGGTAGTTCTTGATTCCGTTTGAAGGGAAGAAACAAGAGAAAAACCCGTCGATGGAACCAGAGTACTGGAGAACATCACTGAGCTCGATGTTGATAGCTGAGGCGTGAACGAATTTGACCCCGGAACCATCGCAGTTAGCTATAAACGAGACAGTACCGTCGTCGTTCTCTACCTTGAGAAGAAGACCAGCAAAAGGATAGAAATGATCGAGGGCTACAGAAAGGGAAGCTTTTAACCGTGAGATTAGATCAAATTTAGGATCAGGTTTAGGAAAGAGAAGACCTCTTTGAAGATAACAGAGGTTAAGAAGGAAGAGATCCCATGGAGTCAGATGGATCTGTTTCAAAGAGTTTACATTTCTGCTGGGACGAACGATGCTCGTTGATATTACCACCAAATCTCCCATGACTTTCTCTTTTCTTTAAGTCAAAATGAAATATAGTGATTAGAGGATAACAAAATTATATATTTCCAAGGTCTAATTTTTATTTTATTTTTTTACAAACAGGTCTAGTTTACTTTATAAAAAAAAAAAAATGTATGTGGCTGATGTCGAAACACACAAAAAGAATCTTCCAATTAGGATTTTAATGGATTTGACCATAAACCAATATTAGCACTAAACTTTTTGTTATCTATTGAGCCATCATGAGGCCCATCATTATCAACTCTTGTTTCTCTCAGTATCTTTTTCATGGATTTTACAGAGCCTACGAGACTCTCAGATGTCATCAGTGGGTTATATTCGACTGAAACAATCAATAACTTGACTACACATATTGTATCTGGGAGCTTGATTCCGACAGAACTTTTCATTGATGCATAGTCCTTGATCTGTATGTGCGGGTCTCTTTTGATTGAATCCATGTGTTCCCTGTAATAAGTGTCGGTACAGTTGATATTAATGTTCATTTGTATGGCTCTCACCTGCAAAGAAATTCTGTCAGCTGATGGATCTTAACCCGACTCGAATCCGATCCGTTGTAGTTGCTCTCGGGTCGAACTATACTCTTAGAGATCACAACATCTGCCATTTTTTGTCGTTTTCTTTTCTGGACGAAATTGACAACTTTGATAAACACCTACTAGTGTCAGACTGAGTGAGTGTGTCTACTGTGTATACTGTATGTTATATTAAATATTTAGATGATTAAATCTCACTTAACACATACAAAACTATCACGTGGTCTAATGACATGGGCCGGTTTGGTTTTTTATTGGGTCATAAATAGTAGGGCCCATTATCAATTTCCGTCCAAGTACTTTTATGGATTTTTTTCACAAAGCTCGGTTCGATCTCCGATCGCGACGGCGTCAGGTATGTTCCATTTCATGAGTATCTAGATTCGTTAATTAATGATATTACTTTACTTGTTTTAGTATTGGAGTCGATTTATTAATGGTGATGTTGTGAATCGAATTGCATCCAGAGGTTCATGGTCAATGGTATTTGATTTATTCAATACAGAGATGATTATCACATAAAACAGATTCTTACACACAGAGACTGTAGAAGTTGAAGAACATACAAGACAACAGTTTTGTTGGGGGAGCTAGTGACAACTAGAGAGTTTTTTCCCAAAACCAATTGGAATCTTGTCGGTTTTCAACCAGTTCTCAGCAAATGCTTTGTCGAAGTCATCTTCTCGTCAACTTCTTCTTCGTTTGCTTGCTCTGTTCTTGAGCTTCTTCTTCTTATTCTCATTAGTTTCCTTATAGAAATTAATCAAAGGTTCAATCTCCAAACAGAAATCACAAGTGAGAGAACTCTATGGTTTTGCGTAGTTTCGAATTGGAAAAGAGGGAATGACCTTTAAGAGATTCGATTCGATTCGATTCAATTGTTGAATCCAAATCATCATCATAGTACAATGCTCACATACTCTTTAAAATCGACATCCTTTGATAGTTTTTCCACTACTTGAGGATGTAAGCAGGCCTGAAAATCAAGACTTCCTTCGTTGACACCTTGGAATACAACGAGTCTCCCGTTCAGATATGGCGGTCCAGCTCTTGCAGCTATCGGTTTACCCCAACCGAAATCGTTACTGTACACATCGAACTCGTGAGAGTTTGTCACAACCAAATCTTTACTACCAACAGAAACCGGAATCTTTACATTTTTCACCCATTTCTCTGCAAATGCTTTCGCATTTTCATCCGTTTGTGACCGCTCCATTTTTTTTATCTGCACAGCCGCCCAGCCTAGCCCGTGGTCCAGGAGCTCCCCAACCTCCACTGTGGTTATACCGGTCTGGCTCACATTCCCAAAACACTCTGCTTCCAGCGGTGGATTGAGCCTTCGCCTCATGTTTATAGGTAACCTGCAATGGGTCTCTTCTTCTTGGCTCATCCCACTGTGCTTAGTCATTGACCGCCATATCTGTCCTAACACCGCTTGAATAGACGAGATCTTCTGATCAGCCTCGTCGTTGGCTTTAGCTTCCAGTTTCAACGCATTCTCCTTTGTGATATGAAACATCTTCTCTTGTAAATTAGTTGACGTTGCGTAACTAGCTGTTTTTATCTCAGGGTCTGGAATATGGATTGGGTAATCAATCTCATCAAAGAACCAACCTTTGAGGTGAAGACCACGCTGGAAAGTTTCGGATCCTGAATCTATGGAGCAGATCTCAGACCATGCGTTGAAGAACGTCCAGATAGAATTTCCATCAGCTACAGTAGAGTTATATCCGAAACCGACAAAAATCCCATCTTTCATCTCAGTCACTTGAACCATAAGCAAAGATCTTGAGACACCGTTATAGTTCTTGATCCCAGTCGCAGGGAAGAAGGAACTGAAAAACCCTGGGACAGAACCGGACAATCGAAGAACATCACTGACCTCGATGTTTCTAGCCATGGCGTGAACAAACTCCACACCTGAACCATCGCAGCTGATGAAAAAAGAGACAGTATCATCGTCGTTCTCTAACTTGACAAGACGACCAGCTAAAGGATAGAAACGATCAAGTGCGACAGAGAGTGAAGTTTGTAACCGTGAGAGTATTATGTCAATTTTGGGATCAGGTTTGGGAAAAAGAAGACCTCTTTGAAGATAACCAAAGCGAAGACGAGAGAGATCCCATGGAGTCAGATGAATCTTCTTCACAGAAGTCGATTTCTTAACATTTCTGGGATTTACGATGCTCCGAGAGATCACCGCCAAATCTTCTTCCATAGCTTTAATCAGTGAGGTCTTCGGGTAACGTGAGGCTCAGTTTCTTTTTCAGTTTTTATGGTAGTAATCATTAGTTTTTTAATTAATCAAGTCCCGGATTTGAATTTTGAAGTACTAAATAAAAGACCATGAAGCATCTTCTATTAAAAAGTCTTACTTTATGGTGTTTGTGTGGTCCGAGTTGTTTTTTCCATTACTTTATTTTGGCTTTCGGAAATGTTTACACGTGTATAATAATGAACTTTAAGACTAGTTAGATAAGTGAATATGGAATATATATATATATAAACATGATTGGTTCGTATTTCCCATCACTTTGGCTGGTAACACTTCAAAATTGTGGATAGTTATATTTGGTATAAACTTCTAGTGCAAAACACACGTATGTCAAATATTTCAAAATTTTAAACATATTTCTTTTTCAATTTTAAATTTTAATTTCATATATTTGTTATTTTTGTTAAAAGAAATGCTCAAGTGGATCATTATTAAAGTTTGACAAAAACAAAAAAAAGAATTAGGGGAGTGCTTTGAGTACGAAGGAACAACAAATGGATCATTATCGAAGTTTAATTTGGTGTTACTGTTTACCAAAGTTTTCCATACATAGATTGTTAAAACATATAGTAGAAGTTTTCATAACCTTACCCAATCGTCTTAAATCTTTTATTTCAGTTGTGAACCATAAGTACGTAAAGGGTTTTGACACACTTTAATAGTTATTGATTCAAGAATTATTATAAACGGCTCTACATGCATAACTGTACATTGTAATTTTGTATCTATCATTTACAATAAATCGTATTCTTTGAATTCTATTACATGATGTAATTGAATACGCCAATGTGTATGTATGTCTTAGCACTAGTGTAGTAGTAGTGGCACATAAACATAATATTTTCACAAAGACCTTATTGGGCCTTTGGACCATTTATGATACAGCTCTTTTGTGGCCCAAGTATGATTGTTCGACGGCGACGAAATGTTGTGATGCTTCTCATTGCGCCGCCGCAACTATACAACTGACAAAACATCTCTATTCCTAACATCGGCGGTCTGAGAAAGTGAGAAGACGGTTGGGAAAAGAATGGCGAAAGCTAAGGCACAGAAATCTAAACCTAAGAAACAACCGCATCAGGTGCGTCTCCGAGTTATTGGTTTCCTCTGTTGGCGCTGTTTTGGTTCATGGTTTTGGATCCGGAGGCGTTTTATGGGGTTGTCTGTAATTTGTGATTGTTTCGTAGGGGAAGAAGAAGCAGGGAAAGGATTGTGATCTCTCTCAATTTCGTGCTCAGCTTGACGCCTTAGGGCTTAAGATCATCCAAGTGACTGCAGACGGTAATTGTTTCTTCAGGTCTGTCTTTGTTATTGATCGTTTCTTCTTATGGTTCGTGCTTGCAAATCCCCCACATCATCGTATTCGATTATGTTCGACGACGAAGCAATTGTTAGATTCCGCTTCCGATTGTCTTCACAGGGCACTTGCCGATCAATTGGAAGGCAATGAGGATGAACACAGCAAATACCGTACCATGGTTGTGCAGTATATAGTGGTGAGTACTCATTTCTCGCAAAATTAAAAACTAGATTTTTGGGAATCCTCTATATGCTCGTTTTTTGGTATGGCTTTTCCAGAATAATCGTCAAGTGTTCGAGCCTTTTATCGAAGATGATGTTCCATTTGAAGATTACTGTAAAACCATGGACGACGATGGAACTTGGGCTGGGAATATGGAGTTACAGGCGGCTTCTCTTGTCACACGTAGTAACATTTGTATTCACAGGGTATTAATCATGCTTATTTGCATCACACTCTTCAATCAATTGACTGCAAACTAAAATTATGTGAGAATCATACGTATCTAATCCGTGTGATGTTTGCGCATTGTTCTATTTGTTGCAGAGCATGTCACCGCGTTGGTATATACGCAATTTTGAAGATGCAAGAACCCGCATGATCCATCTGTAAGTACTTGATTCTGTTGATGCTCTCCCAAGATGGAGATGGTTAAATTTACCTGTACTTAAAAAAAAATCCCTCGTGTAGCTCTTACCACGATGGTGAACACTACAACAGTGTGCGTTTGAAGGAAGATGCATGTGGGGGACCAGCCAGACCTGTTGTAATAGAGGTTTTACATTAAACTTTATCTCTGTGTTTTATGGTGGTAAATGCTCTGGTGCACTGTTCTAATAAATTCCAGTTTTGTGGAAGGCTGATGCTAAAGTATCAGCACCATCTAAACAAGCGAAAGCCACTGAGAGCAAGTCCGAAAACAGAAGTGATAAGTGTAATGTGGATGCTGGGGCTATCAAAGTAGTCATGTTTGGTGGTTGCTGTGACAATGCTGAGAAAGCTGAACAGGTGATAAGCTGATGCTTGGTTAATGTGTGAACAAATATGACCATTAGTCCTCTCTTATCTGGAATCTTCTTTTAGGTTCTAGTGCAAGCAAACGGTGATGTGGATGTTGCGATAGATTTCCTGATAGCCGAGCAAGGAATGGAGTCGCTGACGGAAAATGATTCAGAAACAGCTTCTGCAGCAGATATCACAAATCCAAATGAAGCGAGTGACAGTACACTGGAAAGCACCACGAAACCCAGAGAAGAAATGAATGAGAAGATCGATATGGAGGATTTAGCTAGTTGCAGTAACATCAAAACAGTCCTTGCCAAGTGCAGCTTACAGACCGATGAGAAGGTTCATTTGCTCGCTTAAACCATGAAAAAAAAGCTTATTTCCTTTCCATTATATTGCGTAAAAGATGTGATTAGAATTTTGATTTAAGTAATTTTGCGTGGAACTGTAGAAGATCCCGAGGAATAAATCATGTCCATGTGGTTCAAAGAAGAAATACAAGTCCTGCTGCGGAACAGCAACTGGGAGACCCTCTGTTAAATTGTTAGTGTAAGCTTCTTGATTTCAGTTCTACAAAACACTCACAAGACTTAACTAAAGATCAGTATTTCTTAACTGAATTTGCAGGAGTGAAACAATGGAGTCGAAGAAGGGGAGAAAGAATTTGAGGAGAGGAACATCGAATGAAGTTGAAACAAATGCACCAGATGTGGGTGCTCTTTGTATATAATGAAGTCTCGCACACTTTCAGAAAATATAAAGGTTATTTACTTTTTCACTTCATTTACCAAACTCTTCTGTCTGTTAAGAAAGAACAGTAATTTTGGATTTTCACGTACCAATTCCGGTTTGGTCTCTCTCTTCTTCAGGGGGGAGATGATCTCTTAAGGATCCATTGCAAATTTCAGATAACAGCTTGCTCAGGTACTTGATATTAGTTCTGAATTTCGATTTAAGATGATCACTGGTGGGATTAGCTTTGTTGTATGATTAATTTACTGAAAGAAAATGTCGAATCAAGAACAAATGTACACCACACAGAGCCCAAAATTAGCTCTTGTAATAACCGAATTTTCTCTAAAGCATAACTTAAACTCATAACTAGCTCAGATGGTATTACAATGATGATGACGAATCAGGGACGAAAGAAGTGGAAGGTGCGAGGAGTGTGGTGGTTCAATGGAGAATGGTGAGGAGAGAATCCTGATGATGCTGCCATTCCCATTCTCTTTCCTCCACCGTCCGATTGCTTCTCAGATCCGACGGTCGTTGTTGTCGTCATCGCCAGCGAGAGATCGCTACCTAATTGTCTCTTTTTATCTCTTATCCTATTTCTCATGCTCGCAATCTTTAAAATTATCAATTTAAACCATTGATCTTAAATTCCTACAAAACCAATGTATAATATATAAACACGAACAGGAACAGCTTACCTCGGATTTGATTCCAAACTCTTCCGAGTTTGATTCTCCTAGACTTAGATCAAGGTTATGATCGTTCCACTTCTTCTCTGATGAATTTTACCATATATAATTGGTGATTGGAGTAAAATTGTATATTTAGTCTTAAACGTAAAAATCAAATTACCAGGGCTAAGCGATTCCTCGTATACTGTAGGGTCAAAATTGGTAACTGCATCTTTTCCATTACACTTTATTGCCGCTTTATCATATGCTCTATAATTCAAAAAGCACGAAGAAATATTGTTTCGTACCAAGAAAACTAATATACTATTTATTTATATGAAACGTGATGATGAGACATTGAACCAAATAAAACAGTACCTTGCAGCTTCCATCTCGGTATCAAAGAGACCCAAATAAACGTACCTGAAATATTAAAAAAACAAAAAAAAAAAACAAACAAACAACACAGTACCAAATTTAAGAATTAATTAGAAGAAGAAAAAAAACAAACTTTCGAAACTATTAACTACCCCCAACTTTTTATAGTAATTATACTTTTTGTTCAGAAATTGACCCAATCGAGCCTCCCATCTTCCACGTTTATGCAAAGTGACACCTCTATATTTAGAACTGCCTCTTGGAAACCCAGTGCTTTGCCTTCGAGGAACATGCATGAACTCTTCCTTCGTCAGATTGCTCATCTGCAAACAATATTTGTGTTAATGTCCGAGTAATAAATTAATTCAATTACTTGAACCTACAGTAAATGTATTAATACTTAACCTGTTTCAAATCTTCCACGTAGTCTTCAAATTCGAAATTGATATCTGCATCTACACCTCTAAATTTAACAGCGGCTCGATCATAGGCACTGTCCCAATATTCACCCAACTTAATTGTATAACAACAAGCATACAATACAAATGTATATTAGGTTATTTCTTATTGATATTTGGATGAGGAAAAATATACCAAGCAGCGGCATGTGCTGTGTCGAATCCACCTGATATGTTTGAGAAAAAAATAATAATAATAAGGAGATTGTAAAACCTTTATTTTGTCAAATAAATCGAATAAAAATGGACAGACACAACACAACTTAGTTTCAATAGGATATTGATTTGTGTGTTTGAAGAAAAGTAGATGAACCTCACTTGCTTCCCACAGTCCCTGCATAATATTCCAAAACATTTTATAAAAAAAAAAAAAATCAAGGTATTGACCTAAATTAAATGAAACATATATTTGATGGATTCAAATAATATTATTCAAAGGTATATCATACGATTAAGAAAATTAAGTTACGTACCAAATATGTGACTCCCATCTTCCGGTTCGTCGGTAAAAAGTAACTCCTCTATACTGAGAGCTCCGTGAACGAGGACCACGTCGGCTCTTTTTTACCGGCGGCGAAACCTCCGGCCCTGGATTTTCTGGTCGACCCGACCCGCTAGGATTCGACCGAACGAAACATTGGCTTGTAGTGAAACCCGGCCCAGCTGATATTCCTCGAACTTCCGGTTCCATGCTTTGACTCGGAAAAAAATTTCTCGTCACCGGAGGCACAGACAACAGCCACTTGGCCGATGAGCTCATCGAGATTGACACGTCTCCAACCCGATTCCCTCTACCGTCGGATTCTTCATGATAATCCGGTAAGTCGTTAAGGTTCCACATAATTTTTTCTTGTAAAAAAATGGAAAAAAAGAAACAAAAAGAAAAATTGGAGCAGAGAAGAATCAGATGAGAAGAGAACCATTCAAAGCAAGAAAGGTGGGTTCTTGTGAATAATTAACCTATGAGGATTCATATGATTAAAAAATCACATTATTTTGGTAATATAGAATACAGATCTACTAGACTCCATTCATTATTAGAGAGGTGCAGAAAATTAATCATTGAAAGAAGTATAGATGATATATATAAAGAGAAAAGTTTATGAATAAATCATTTTTGATATTTGATTCTTTCCCAATACAAGTTCAGTAGACTGTTTCCTAGTATGTGGTCTCCTCAGTATTGACACCACAATTATTTTTATATATAATTAAAGGGAAATCAAACTGAGAAGTTAAATTTTTTTCATTAAATAGTTGTTGTACTAATTACTTTCTTCTACCCCAACTACTCAAAATTTATCATTTACCCTCTTTTTGTATATCACTATGATTTTTATTTAATTTTTCCTTTTTCTCCGAAGTCGGAACAATTCAATTTACAAATTCTTTTAATCACCACTGTTATCTACAAAAGAGGAAAGTTACAATATTATTTATGAATTTCCTATCAAGTTTTGACTTTAACTTACAACAAAAAAGCGAGAAAATATGAAAAGGAGAGACAGTAATAAATACGAGAAAAACAAAAAGGAAACGGAAATAATGTGAGCGGACCATTATTTAATTCATCAATTTACTTTCTTTTTTATTCCTCGTGTACCAGAATCACGAGAGACCAAAAATTAAAAAAAAGCAGAGAGAAACCTAATTGTGGGTTTTTAATAAAAATTATAAAACCCGCTCGCTCAGCTAAAACGATAGTGTAAATTGGAGTATCATTGATAAAATGTATTTTAATTATCACGTAATACATGCACGAACAAAACAAACTGTTTCTACTGTTCTTTTAGCGTTTCAAATGAATTTTTATATTTTGTTAATGTCTGTAATTGTATATTCGAGCACTATTTTTTTTCACATACAATTTCCTGTAAATTATACTATTCAGTCATCCGTCCATCTTTTTCAATTCTACAGGAATTTTTTTAAAAACAGGAATTTAATAGCAATATCGCATACATACATACACATGCATGTTTTGTCATTTAAAAAAAAACCCTTTTAATTTATTTTTGTTTCTAAATCGTACTTTTTCGATATTTATTTTATATGTTTCCTTTGAAGACAAGTCCAAGTTAAGGAAAACAGAAGAAGAGATGTGTCTGCCAGCCAAAAAAAAAAAATAATAAGAAGAAAGTTGTTCTTTATTGACACAGAATTTATGAGTATTTAAATGGTTAAACTGAAATGAAAAAGACGCATATTTGTAAATACGTGCTTAGTAAGGGAGTAAAGGAAAATAATAGGTGTGTGTAAAAGGAGAGCCAAAGCATGAAAGAGGAATATATTACAAGTGGGGAGAAAAAGTCAAATCTTCCCCTAATGGAACTATGACGATGCTTTGATGCTCTCTGTTTCTTTCCCTAAGTAGTAATTATATTACTCTCTCTCTCTCTCTCTCTCTCTTCTCTTAATGGAATTATATAAATTAAATAAAAAGACTTTAATAATCTCCACGCAACGTAAGTGTTTACGTGGTGCGACAAAAACTTGAAGCATGACGGAAAAATATTGCTTTTGATATAAAATTTACTTGTACGTTAAACTGTATTTTGGAAACAGAAGAATAAAACAAAACTTCAACACAATTTAGTAATTAACACATGTAAGTTATAAAAGTCACGACGTTTTAGTTATGTAAGTGATTGTCCATATGTTGTTCAATTCTAACCTCCGTTAGCCAGTTTTTTTTACTACACAACAATAATTAATATTTTATTTAATATGAATCTGGATTATAGATTTTGTTTTTTAGATTCTGTACATGAAAAAACGTGGCGTGAATCAAACCTTTCACTAGTATAATCATAACTTGGTATAAATTTTAAAATATTTAGAGACACACAACACCAAAAAAAATCTTCTTTCTTTCTTTTTTCAAATACGATGACAGCTGGAAACATCGGACGGTGTCGATAAAATAATCCTCGTACTGTCGGTGAATCTAGACAGTTGAAATTTGTGGGCTCCATTTTTCATCGAGATCACGGAAGCTGATTTCTATCCACAACGTGACTCACGTGAGTAATCTTTTTTCTTTCTTTTTTATTTTAAATTAAACATGTCTACTGTTTGAGTAAATCATTATATGTTGATATATCACTGTAGTTGATTGGTGCCTATAAATGTATAAAGTTTCGGAGCAAGATTGAAAGATTAACCCATTATAAAATTGCTTTTTAATAATATATATATATATATATAATCGCTTAAATTAGTAAAATAAGACTCCGGGCAATTGTGATATACTACAAGAAAGCTAGGACTAGGAGTCAGTGTTGGTGAAAACTATGTCTCGAAATGGTATTCAAGAAATTGATGGGTGCGTTAGGTATTTTATATTCTTATTCGACAGACTTTCTATAAATAAATTGTTTTCTTGGTTTATCCGACCAATGCGCCCAAACCATATTCCAATTAGTACATACTAGAATGGTATAAAGGCATCACGCAAACTAATGATAAAAACAAAAAAAAAAAAAAAATCTTGTAAATATGTACGATTACAAATCATCTTTTCTTTTTCAGTTGTTAAGCAATGACATCATGCCAGCAACATACTTCTGTCCGAACAGTTCAGTGTACTTTTAAGTTTTCATGGGCCGGCTTGGGCTTTCCCAGATGAGCTTAGACTTTAGTCATACCCAGTGTCAAGATTACTGAACTAACCAAAATTTACACCCTGGTACGATTTTAAAGGTTTTAATCTTCGAACAGTATTTTCCTAAGCCATATATATAGCCCAATAATTTAACTAGTATAGACTTTATGGGCTTAAAGTGATGTATAGCCCATCATTTATATATGCCGTAAATAGAAAATATTGATTGATTCAAATCTCTGTGAAGATAGATCGATTAGAGATACCGATTAAAAAAATACAAAATAATTGCCGTGTACCTCCTGTGGGGATGAATAATGTAGTGTCATCAAAACTAATAACAAATCATAGTCTCGTTTACAGAAATTACGTGTCTCACAAGAAAGAAATGAGAAGGAAATAGCTCTTGACGTATTTTGTGATTTCAAAGATATTGGTGACAAATGAGATGATTTATGACCTCACACGATGCTTCTTTGTACAATGTACAGTAAAAAAAAAAAAAATATTTCTGTAACACTAAAGTGAGACGTTGACTATCATCTCATCTTATCTTTTTTAAAACACAAACTGTCATCTCATCTTATAGTTCCTACATGATTAGTTTGATATCTCTTTTCCATTTCTAAAAAGAAAAAAAATAAAAATAAAATACCATATATAACTAAAAAATTGTTTCTCAATCAAATCAAACAATACTACGAGATGTTGATTAATTTAAAATTTGTTTGTCATAAGCTTGAATACCTAATTATGAATCAGATCCGCATGTCCCCATTACCATGCAAATTTTGAACTTTTTAAAAATTTGATTGTGGTTTCAAATAGCTATCAATTTTGAGAAACTCCATCGAGATAACGACAACGAGAAACAATGATCAGACAGAGTTTGGGGAAGATGGAGACTTGTGTCAATGATTTTACAATTGATTTATCGAACCGTGTACTGAATTGGCCTTTATCAGATTCGTGATTATGCTTCAACTCTACGATTGGATTTTAAATATTCATATTCCTTTTAATTAATAGTATAAAAAGACCAAAATTCTCACTTATTATAAGAGCTATAAGAACATAAAATCGATTTTCGTACCAAAAAAACCATAAAATCGATTTGGACCCAAAAGAAAAGAATCGATTTCAAATCTGGTCGGCTTCAACAAACAATTTTGTGATTAAAAAAAAAATTATTTTGCGAACAGAATAAAAAAAAAGGAAGGCTCATCAAACATCAAATCAAAGCTCCACTCTAGCTATTTTTGTATTGGACTCATCCACCTGTACTCTTTCTTATTTTGGTATCTTCACATTTCCTTCGGGTTTAATAATAACAACAAATAACAAACATAAACAATATAACTACTAATATAATCAATCAACCATATGGAAAATCTTTTCACATGTACCATTGCTAAACTCTTTGGGGAAGGTGTTACTACACAGTCGACTTGCTTTTGGGCAGATTGATGGTATTAGGGAAACTTGTTTCAAAGGTTTAGTGTGGGCTATATGGAGAATATGCATAGCCACAAAATCAAACAGATACTTGTTGCTTAATTAAAGAAGCCTCAAAATTAGTTGGAGCGGTCAACCAGCCATTAAGTGTGGTCTTCTTTTAGATTTCAAGTTTCTGAAAATGTTGTGGGTTTTGAATTTTTTATATTACTTTTAATTAGAAAGAAGAGTTGGAACTACTCATTTCAAACATAGGTATTTATCTTATTGCACAAAGTGTAACAGAGGAAGACCGAAATCAATTCTATGTAACAATGAATAACTTACGAATGATTCCTTGGCTCTTTGCTGATGAGAGAATGATTCCTTGGCTCTTTTATAATGTCATGATGCGATATGATCTTTAAAATCATATTGTATGTGTAGGAAGGCTTTTTAAAGATCTTAGTATCTTACCGTTTCTTTATAATCTATAAAACCTGGATGACAAAAAAAAAAAAAAGAAAGTTAAAAAAAGAGAAAAATCTATGCAAGGAGATTAGTATTTTATTTTTCTAAGAAAAACCATTGGCATAACTAAAACTCCGAACACGATGATCTCCATAAGAATTCTGAAAAGAAATGAGAAAAGCACTACTTAATATGACGATACGCGATCTCAAACGCAAATTGTGAAAAGAAAATGAAAAATGCAATACATAACATGATAATACATATTAATACAACATACTTTTCCTTGGACCCTGTCACATAATTAAGATGTAATAAATAATACTCAAACGATTGGTGAAGGAAATTTTCAAACTCCAATATATATATATATATATAGCTAAAGAAAATTGATTAAAAACAGATCTGAAAAAGCAACAATAATAAAAATTTGTATTAATAGAACATGAAAAAGACAGATAGAGCATATAAAATCTAGATGGTACCCACAGAACAAATAAAAATGGAGCAGAAGACAAAAACAAAACACCCCCAAGTCCCCGATCGACGACCCTAAATCTTATCCATATATGCATTATAATAGAGATAGACTAAGTCAAGTTGCTTTTATATGATATGCATGTAGGTCATACTTTGTCCCCTTTATTATTATTCAACTTCCTTTCGACTTTAATCTTTCTTACAATCCTCTAAGCTTCAAAAATTAAGAAGCGAGGGCATTTCTCAAAAAACATCATTAAATCTCGAAAAATTACTTTTGTATAAAACCTTTCTAAACCAGTTATATAAAATTTTATTAAGAAATTAGGAAAGTAAGTTGTATAATTGTATTAGTAGTATATTTTCATCCTCGTGAAACACTAACTAAAAGTAAAGTAACAAATTAATGATAGGAAATAGGGTGAAGTTCATTAATGAGTAGTAATATACATTTTGCATTCTTTAAGCAATAGCCTAAAATTCCATAAACCACAAAGCCCATAACAAAAGACAAAAAAAGATGCAAACATTAATAACTAAAAACCCTAAGATTTCAGATAATGCAAATAAAAAAAAAAAATCATAAACGGTACTAATTATTTCCGCACAGATAGGCCGAGGCGTGCCTTAGCAGCAGCCACCGCTCCAAAAATATATATAAAAATTTATTTGCTTTCCCAGTCTTCATCGGAGCTTTCCGGGTCGGGTAATTTATTCAAGTCAACCCGATCCAATAACCAGCCGCCACTCTTCAATCTCTTGTCAGTTTCTTCCTCTATATCTTCTTGTCGCTCACCGTTTCGATAATTCTGATGGAAATTCTTATTGTCATCATCACCACTATCTCGATTCTGACCAAAAACACGGTGGCGGTTATTTAGCACAGCCGTGCCCAAAGCGTCAACCTGAGCACCGACCTCTGTCGCTTTTTTCCGAATCGTAGCAGCTGACATATCCTCCTCGGAGAATTTCTCTCCGGTAAGAAGCTCAGGGAAGTTCAGCCTCGCCGTTGGTCCTCTGAGGTAGAAAACCGCCGTATCGTAGGCTCGCGCCGCCGCCTCAGGAGTCGAGTAAGAGCCGAGCCATAACCTAGAGCGCTTGTTAGGCTCTCGAATCTCCGCTACCCATTTTCCCCACTTCCTCATCCTAATACCCTTGTAAGGTCTATCTCTCTTCCTCGTCGTCCCGGTGACTGCCTCGTCAGCTACTCCGCCGCCGTCCATGGAGGATAATAATAAATCCTCCAAAGAAAAAGACTTTCGAGGTGAGAAAAATCCAAATTCACCGTCAAAAGAAAAAAAAAGTAGAGAGAGGAGAATTTAGGTTTGTTGGATTTAGAAGAGAAAGGTGGTGGATTCGTTTTGGAGTTAATAACAATTTTCTTTTCTTTCGGAATTATCAGTTAAAAATATTTATAATTAAATAAATGAATATTTGGGCCGAAGAGGTGGTGGAGATGACATGCGTACTATAATTGTAAATATTTTCTTCGTAATAAACATTATACTATCCATATGTATATATATATTTTTTTTATATTCTCTAGTACGCATAACCTCTTTGTGTTTTTTTTTTACTAATTTAAATATTTTGTCTACGAATAAACCCTGCTACTTGTAACTAACATACTGTTTCTCTGTATATACTAAATTACTTAACCAGATTCTTTTAAATTTATACGAACGATACCTGGAAGCTACTCCCTGTCCAGATCGACAACAGAAACTATTTATAGAGATAAGTTATCACCTAAATCCTTTTCGATTATTACCTCTAAACTTCTATATATCAGGTGTAAATAAAATAAAACATCTATTACAATTGCGTAATTAAGAGACTAAAGGCATGGCGATATTTTTTACATAACGGTGAGTCATATGAAGAACATTTATTTATAATATATATACAGAACTTTTAAAATAAAAGAGACATGCACTTTTCTCTAAGGGTATTTTGAAAAGAGCCTTTTTATGAGGATACGTACTTTTCATCACTATTTAAAGGCGCAAAAAAAAAAAAAACTAAAACGATAAATTCAGTGAATTTTTGTTATTACTTTTTTTTTTTTGAAAAATACAAAATAAAAATATATATTTTCACAATACCTTCTAAATCAATGGTTACTCATATCAAAATAATGGAGCTGGTTAATTTCTCTTTTTAAAATAAAAAAATTACATATATACACCATTTTGGAACTATATAGTAGTATACGACTATAAGTATATAATACCTACGAGATACGGTATACTGTATAGGATAGTGGAGGAAGAAAGGTAGGTCGGTGGTCGGTGACTGGAT
Source organism: Streptanthus diversifolius (assembly GCA_039880935.1). Lineage (NCBI taxonomy): Eukaryota > Viridiplantae > Streptophyta > Magnoliopsida > Brassicales > Brassicaceae > Streptanthus > Streptanthus diversifolius. The sequence continues at coordinate 22,903,324 of JAXGFM010000007.1, read as the reverse complement.
ACCGTTAAGAATTTTTTTTTTTTTGTACTCAAGTTACGACACGTATTGTGTATTGTCCTTTTTGTCCTTTTCATTACGGGTGTCTCTCTTGCTGAGCCCCCCAGAGAGTTCTTCTCTTCCAATACAATCATTTCTTCTGTTTATAGAAAACATCGCTTTGTTAAATTATTTGTTTTTAATTTTGACTTTGTATTTACCCGAATGATTTGTAGACAACAATACCAGAAGAAATGTGCGTCCATGTCAATTAGTGAAACTAACAAAACTCTCTTTTGCCTACGTATCACATATAAATTGACCAAACATAAAATCGATCGCAACAATAACATATTAACAACGACCATGGTAAACATAATGATGTTATGAATATGGTCTCCACTAAATTCTTTTCCTACTAACTTCGTGTATTTTTTTCTTCTTCTTTTTCTGGTTGAATAAATAAATTGTTTAAATTTTCTAAAACATATTATAAAGGATTTTCTAAGATAGATAGATAGATAAACGAACTTTTGTTAAAAATTTTCTAATCATGTATATGCTAAGTATAAAGTATTTTGAGATAAAATATGATAATTTATAATATACAGCAGGTGTAAGTCTAATGATAGCTAATTTCTAAAAATGTCTACTACCATCGGTGTAAAGTCCATATAATTTAGGATTCGATTACATTCTTAGAATTATTATTTTTTTTTAAAAAAAAAAAAAAAACTAATTCAACGGTATCATTGGTTTATCTTTTTGAAAATTATGATATTTTCTTAATACAAGTGTTATAAAATTGAATTAACTTGTTTTCCAAGAACCGAATCATCTATAAGGATTCACCAAAACTCTAATAACGACAATGTTCTCTAGTAAAATCCCATGAAACTAAAATGTAATGTACGATGGATCATGAAAACCAACCCAGAACAAAGATACTAGGATGGTAATTAGAAGACAAAAAAAAAAAAAAAAGAGTTTTTAGTGGATTTTGGTCCTGTCGTTATCTAACGTTAACAACATACATTAATCAATTGGTAAAATATAAATTCTGAATATTATATGCATCAGGTGGGAGATTGACTATAATTAGCAATACAGCAATCCCCGAAAGAACCGATCTTCCAATAATTGTTTTATGTTATTTTCAGGAGTATCGAGTTGTATTTTCTTCATTTAAAATTTATTTGGATAATGAACTTTATTCTTATTGATTATCGACAGCGTATATATGATTTAACTATAATCTTTAATATTAATAAGTAGAACCATATTATATGATGTTGGTTGCTGCTCTCTTGACTTGTTTTCTTCACGATTTCAATAATATTCTTGTGATGTGAACCCATCTACTATATACCCTTAAGTCATAATTTTTTCAAATGGATTTTTTTTTTCTTTGTTTTTCAAACTTTCTTCGGTGGTCCTTAATAATATATATACGTCAGTGTATATATTATAGTTACTCAGATAATTAAAAAAAAAATCAATATTTTTGTATTCCAGCCGACAAGGAATAATTACAAATACATAAGGATTTTTTTAATTAGCAATTTATGTTCCTTTCATGATAAATCGACGCTCATTTGGGAATCGTTTGCACGTAACAAATTTTTTTTTTAAAAAGCCTAATAATATTTAAATTGTTATAGAAAAATTGTAGGGTGAGTTGAGTGATAATTGGATTGTTCCCACGACTTTTTGCTTAAATTTTAAATACGAAGGTTTACAAAACAATTAAGTTCAATAGGGAAGTAGTATTCGTAGGAAATATACGATTTAATAATGAAAACTTTTAGCTGTGACCCAGTTGGCACGTGAACATGGCGCCAATTACCACGGAAAAGCAACAAATTATCAATTCATTTTATACAAAATGGACCACTTTGTTACATGTTTCTTTTATAAAAAAAAAAAATATATATGGGGTTGCCATTTATTTAAATATCATGTTGTTTTATATATTTGTTGTTATATACCCGTCCACAAATGATTTTATATAATCTTTTAATCAATAATACACATCATAAAAATATTAAATCTTGAACCGAATCAATATGTAAAATGTCACAGAACTTGTTGTATTTAGAAAGATTCAACTTCACACGAACGTTGATGCTAAAACATAAAACGCTTAGCACTTTAGGAGCTTAGGTAACGAACAGGAAAGTAATTTATTAATCTCCCTAAATCGCCAAAAACAAAAATATATTTCTAAATATTTCCGAATCAACAGAGCCACGAGGCGGCTTAATATCAACACAGTGTATTATTATATATGAATCCACTAAATAAGTAAATAGTAAACGATAATAAAACATGACACTCCAATTTAAAAATAACAAAACAGATCGTTGTGCACTCCAAATAAAAGACTATTAATGGGCCAGTGATATCAAACTGGGCCTCCTAAGATAGCTGTAACTTAGATATGAACTTTTATTTTTAAACTAATAGGCTCAATTGTACAGTTTTGCTGTATACAACCCCATATTTGCACTGCACTTGATACTTTCGATTTGGTCTGGGCATATTATCTAAATCCAAATATCCAACCCGATAACAACAAAAAAACGCGGCTCAGATCCTGCAAAATACTCGAGTGGATCACCTATTCAGATTTTGAAGATGTTAGATACGTTCAGATAATTTTGGTCTGGGCTTATAGTCATCATGACTTTTGCCACAAAAACAAACAACATATCATCACAAAATCCAGATTTTCTTTAACCAACAAATTTTCATTTTACCAAAATTTTCAAATTGAATATAATATGATCAAATCTTAAGTTTACCAATAAAAATTTAACTTGAATTTATAAGTTTGTATTATATTGGGTATAAACCAAAAATCATACAAAAACATTATAGAAGTTTTTTCAAAAACTGATAAATTTGTTAATTACTTGTTATTAAGTTTAATTTTAGTGTATAATTAAATGATATTATATTGAAGTATACATATATAGATGCAGATTTATAAAATTATATTGAAATGAATAAAATCAAATTAAAATGAATCAAAATGTTTAAATGCAATAAGTTTTAAATCTATTACAGTTGACTTTAATTTATATAACCAAATAACATATGTTTAGTTTATTTTATTACTTTGTAACAGAAAAGTAGTCAGAAATTGCGAATTTGGGCCTTTCTCACTTTGGAAATGATGTAGAAAACAATTCAACGATGGATATCATATACGGAAATAGAAAAAAAAGCAATTTTCTTTGCCTTTTTTTCTCCAAACTTCAACGTGTGTTACACTTCCAACCCCACATCCTAAGAAAATTTCATTTACGCGCCTATACTATATTTTCTCTAATTTTACGCCTCCCCTGAGAAAATTGGTCGGAGGAAAGCCTACGAGTTCTATTTCACCGGAACGGATCGTTCTCTTCCGTCATAACACTTTCCTTAATCTCCTGAATCATCTTAATCGCTTGCCTCATCGTTGGTCTTTGCTCCGGCGATGTCACACGGCAAAGACAAGCTGTTTCAGTCATCATCCCCAGCCTATTATCCTCTGATCCTTCCTCTTCTTCTCTCATTGCTTTAACCCAATCAAGCATATCATGAGGCGCCATAAACGGATGTCTCGATGCGTTCTTACCAGTCAAAAGCTCAAAGATTAAGACACCAAACGAGTAGACATCGCATTTGGAAGTTGGTCTACGAGATGATTTTCGGATCTCAGGGGCTTTGTAAGAGGAAGAGTCAGGATCATCAGGTGAAACAGAAGAAGAAGAGTCTGTTAATACGCTGAGGCAGTAATCTGTTAAACAAGCTTCGAAGTCTTGCCCGAGGAGGATGTTTGTTGATTTAAGGTTTCCATGGACTAATGCTGATGATGTTTGGTGAATGTAATATAAGCCTTGAGCTACATCTTCTGCAATCTTTAAACATGATGTCCAATGTAATGGCTTTGCTCTTGAAGATCTTGAACCTGAAATATTATAATTAATTAGTCTCATTTGGTGCTATATAGGGTCTAAACATGGTGCAACAATATGGGACCAAAAAGCCAAATGATGCACCAACATAAACAAACATTCTTAATGTAATTCTTAAAGTTCTTCTTCTAATAACCCATTTTTGGGAAAATAAAGGTATGTAAAAAAAATAAATGTTTTTTTTTCTCCGGCATTTAAGCACTAAGGCAAGGTGTAGAGACAGAGTCATGGCAAAAGACGAGATCTCACGTGAAAACAGCACAGAGTTCCACCAGGTTTCTGTCTTCTTTCACTAGTGTAAGTAAATTCAACGGAAATCTCAGAAAAAGAGCAAAAGAACAAAAATTTATTTTATATTAATTCCTATATTCAGCTTCAATTCAACAAGTTCACCAAAAGTGTAAAAGCTGTGCACAAAACCCGCCACAGTAAAAGACTCGTGCTCTCATAATTTAGGGTTTAACTTTAAAAATAAACATGAGTGGGTCACTCTTGTAGTCTACTACCTCAAAACAACTAACGGTTTGTCACGTCATGATTAAGACCAACACATGAAACCACATTTTTAATTAAACGGTGATTAATTAAAGAAAACCACCAACTCGGTGACGACTCGCTGGCTAAAACCCTAAAAACTCCAGTTTAGACAAGACTTAGGAAGATTGAAGAAGATGAACATTACCTTGAATGAGATTGAATATGCTACCATTGGGTTGGTAATCGTAGATGATGAGTCTCTCTCCGTTTGACTGAAAGTAAGCCCTAATCGGAACGAGATTGGGGTGTTTAAGTCCACCCACAATCTCCATGTGATTCTCGAACGCCTCTTCTCTTGTCACCGCCGTTTTGACCGCGTCTAGTCTCTTCACCGTCACGATGAGCTGATTATCTAGCACCGCCTTGTACGTAATTCCCACTGATCCTCTTCCTAAAAGCTCCGCCGAAGCTCGCATTAGCTGCTCTAGAGTGTACATCCCTTGACTCGACTCTCCTCCATCGGCGCAGAAAATTAGATTCCCGCTATTTGGGATTCGACTTTGTGGCTCTGTAGCTCGAAATTGAATCTTCTCTTCCTTTTCATTACCCCGTTCGTGTTTCTGAGATTCCGAAATTGAGTTTGAATCCGAGTTCAAAACTGGAACAGTTCTTGTTCTGAGAGCTTGATTCTGGTGTTGTTGTTGTTGCGAGGAGGAGGAGGAGGCTTCTCCTTTTTGACTTGGTTCGTAAATCCCATCATCGTTCCGCTTCTTCATCACCAGAGAGAACACGACGAGGCTGAGACCAAGAACAATAAGCGAAGCTAGACCGACGGTGAAACCCAGAACTAACCCAGTCTCTTTATTACCTTTCTTCCTGGAAACCACCGGCGAGATAACCACCGCTCCACCGTTCTGCGCCTGAGCGCTTTGTCCCAACGGAGCTTGCGACGACGTCTTGTTAGTCGACCCGAAGAACGGTGAGCGTGATGCGCAAGCTCGGTTGATGATCTCGCCGCAGAGCCCAGGGTTAGACCTAAATGCCGACGCGTCGAATCGCGACAGAGTTGGTGTAGCGGGAATTACTCCGGTTAGATTGTTGCCGGAAACGTTAAACGACGTCAGAAACGACTGATTCAGCGGCGGGAATGTGCCGTTAAAGCGATTGAACTCGAGATTCAAGGAAGTTAACCGGTCAAGAGCGTTGATCTCAGACGGAATCTGACCGGTGAAGTTGTTATAAGAGAGAGAGAGAACCATTAACCGGTGAAGGGAGAGAATCGAAGGAGGGAAAGCTCCGGAAAACTGATTCCGGCTAAGGAAAAGGGATTTCAGGTTAACGAGAGCGGAGAGATCAGGAATCGGGCCAAAGAGCGAGTTATTCTCGAGACTCAGAACTCGGAGCTGGTCGAGACGGCTAAGAGTCTCCGAAGAAAAGTAGCCACGGAGTCCAACGCTGGAGAGAACAAGACGAACGATACGACCCTGGGCGCATTTGACGCCGCGCCATTGACAGTAATCGTAACGCTCAGTGAGAGAATACAAGAGTTTGTTGTCGAGATCAGCGGTGGATTTGAAAGAGAGTAAAGCAACTGCATCTGAAGGAAGCAAAGAGTTGAAATAATTCGGGTCCGATGATGAGAATCTGGCGGAGACATGGAGGAGAACGAGGAAGAAGAAGAAGAGAAGAAAGTTCAGTGACATATTGTTTTCTTCTTTTGTTTTAAAAACTTCAAATCAAAATATTAATTGCTTCTGAATCCATTCTTTTAATTATAAGCAACAAAAGAAAATTAAAAACAAAAAAATGGGAAGCAGCTGTATGTACGCTTAGATTTTGGAGAGAGTGTTGGGGCTATGAAGTGGATCACGTGCTTGTGGTGAAATTTCTTTTTAAGCATACCAAATGTTTTCAAAATTATTACTTACTCTATATTTTTTCGTATCTTATAAACTGTAGCCATACATATTTTACAGTGATTATTGAATGTTAGTAAGAATAAATTTGTTAAAAAGAGTTACTGCGATGTTAGTTAACAGGATCATGCACTTGTTCAAAAGAGTTTTCTTTTTAACCGAGGCGGTCAAAAGTTATGTTTTTCGAGAAGAATCGCCTAACGGTCACGCGCCGAATGATGCACGTGGGCTACAGCCGTTGCTGATTGGTCTGTACGGAGACTACTACACTCGTATGTTTTTAAAAAATATTTTTAAAATTTTGCTGAGTATTATGTCCATATATACGATTAATTTCATAAATGTTTACTATTATGTCACATTTATTCTTAAGAATTTGATTTTTTTTTTTTGTGTTCTTTAAATTATATATTGTAAAAGAAAAACTTAGAGAGGTTCTGATTTCTAAGAAGAAAAGAAAACTAGAATTGTAGTTTATGTAAATTTTGGAGAAAAAATAATAGTGATAGTTATTGACAATTTTGACATTTGTGCCAAAGTATGGAGAGTTTTACAGAGTTGTTCGACTTATTACAATAAATGTTGAGTTTAAATATTACAATAAATTATGCTCTTTTTTTTTGTTTTTTGATCAATTTGATTTTGGTCTAAAATAAAGGTTAAAGTTGGGTGGCTATCGGGAGAAAACTAGCTAAAGTTATTTTGACTTCATCACTTGCAAATTAGATCTAAAAAGAAGAGCACACAATTACTTTAGAGACTTAGGTATATCAGTATCACTTAAAAAGGTGTTCCTTCATATTTAATTAGCTAATTCTTGGATATGAAAATAAAGTATATTAAGGGTCTATTATAGATTATAATGTCTTAAGGCATCAAATCCGGAATCTGTATAGGCCACGCTGAAGCCCAAAAAAAAATAGAGCTTATTAGATGGGCCTTGTTATATCTCAGTTGGGAACCATATGTGGCGATGGGAAAGTCCAACCGAGTTTGATTGGGCTCCACATAAACATTGTTATTTTTCTTCTCAAAGTTGTAGTAATTCTTTCTTATATATATATATGTATTAGTGGAAATATATTTTTATAGACTTATATGAGGCTTACTTTATTTCGCACGTTTATACTCCTCTTTTTATATTGGACACTGATAGAAGTTAATCAGATGGAATAAATATTTGACAGAGTAAATTTTTACAACAAATGATAAATGATTTGTTTTAAACAATTAATTCAGTTCATTGAGTATTAAAGAATATGATAAAACGGGTTTGTCCTAGTCCCGCCGGTAAACTGATAATCGAAGAAAGCGTTTACGGAGTCTTTTGTTGAAGATATGTTTTAAACATATTTTGTTTATAATAGTATTTTTATACGATTATAATATTTAATAAACCGTAAGAAAGAGAACAAAGAAGAAGAAGAAGAGACAAAGACTTGTGGTCTGTAATTAGTTATGGTGTCACTTTACAGTAACCGAAACGCCGACAGCTCTCTTCTCCCTTCTTCATCTTCTTCCTCTCACCAGCTCTAATATCTCTTTACATTTTTTTCTTATTAATTCTATCATCATAACCTTCAATTAACATTTCGTGTTTTCTTTTATTATATTTTACTTTTCCCAATTTTGTATTCTTCCCAACAACCCACAAGTCGAATTATAGTTTCAGATTTGTTAGATGATTAATATGTACGTCGTTTATTATTATGTTTTTTTCTTTTTTTACATTTAATTGAAATCGTCCTCATAAATTTATGTGTCTTACAAGTCCACCTATATTTGCAATGCATATCATAAAATTCTTTTAACAACGTTTTTAACTCTCAGTGTTTATTTTCAATTTTTTAAAATTTTTAATATGATACTTGACACTTATTTAGTTTACTATGATTTGTGAATTAGGTAACCTATGTGTTAGATAAATGTTATTTTCTTAATCGTATTATTAAAGTCGCCTTCACAAATCTCCCAAACAAACAAATGTCTTTAAGGAAAGATTAAAAAATTAATAATAATAATAAGATTCCAGAGCGATCAATTTTTCTTATATAATATAACTAACTATACATTATAATATTTGACCACAATGTGACGTCGTTGTCAATCTCTGATAGGTTATACTTAAAATAATTAAAATGAAACCACTTTTGAAACAGTCTTTCCCTTCTTCTTCTTCCTCTGACTAGAATTAAAAGAAACAAAAAAAAAAAACAAGAGTTACCTGGAAAGAAAGAAAAACAGAGAAAAGCAAAATGAAAAGCGGAGGGAACACAAACACGAAGCTCATACTTGTTCATCCATACATCCAAAAACAAACAAGTACAAATCGTCTATGGCTTCTCGCTTTTGTCTCTTTATTCACAATCGCTTTTCTCCTTACTCTACTCTACACCACCGACTTCATTTTCTCTTCCCAAAATAGCTCCGTATTCTCCTCCGTCGTCAATTCCCCCATCTCCTCCGCTCCGATCTCTCAATTGCCAACGAGCGCCATCAATGCTCTGCTTCACTACGCATCGAAATCTAACGACAGCTTCCACATGTCATACGGAGAGATGAAATCTATTTCTGACGTCCTCCGGCGCTGCGCTCCGCCTTGCAATCTCCTCGTCTTCGGCCTAACCCACGAGACCCTTCTCTGGAAATCGCTGAACCACAACGGCCGGACCGTATACATCGAAGAGAACCGTTACTACGCGGCTTACTTCGAAGAAATCCATCCGGAGATCGAAGTTTTCGATGTTCAGTACACGACAAAAGCGCGTGAGGCCCGTGAGCTTGTGTCGGCAGTCAAAGAGGCGGCGATGAACGAGTGTCGTCCCGTGCAGAATCTTCTCTTCTCCGACTGCAAGTTGGGTCTCAACGATCTGCCGAATCACGTGTACGATGTTGATTGGGATGTAATGTTAGTCGATGGGCCACGTGGCGACGGTGGAGATGTACCGGGAAGAATGTCGTCAATTTTCACGGCGTCCGTTCTCGCCCGGAGCAAAAAACCCGGCGGGAATCCCAAGACGCATGTGTTCGTTCACGATTATTACAGAGATGTCGAGAGACTGTGCGGCGATGAGTTTCTTTGCCGGGAGAATCTTGTGGAATCTAACGATATGCTTGCGCACTACGTGTTGGAAAGGATGGATAACAACAGCACGCAGTTCTGTCGTGATCGTAAGGAACGCTCTGTTTCTCCATCGCCTTGAGTAAAAATGGGCGCTAAATGTCGTGGAGAGAGCCAATCAATAGAGAGACGGTGTTGATTGACACGTCAATCGCGGAGAAGTTTGTGTGTAATAAAAACCTTTTCTTTTTACCTTTAAATCTTTTCTCCTGCTGTAATTTTCAAAATCTTGGACCCATGTGATAATTCAATCAATTAAAATTTTACCAAAACAAATATTTACATTCTTTAAGGTACTTTTAGCATAAAAACTAAATCATCCTTTTTAATAATTATTCCTCAATGAACTTTATAATAAAATTGTGAAAGCACATAACTATATTATCTGATATCACGCAGTTATATTCAATAATACTAATAAAGCTACACGTTAAAGTGAAAGACATTTTGTGATCACAGCTCAAAAATTTAATTTTACCCTTGTTTACGATTGTCACCAAATATTTAATTAAATAATTTAAGTTAAAACATAGCCCTTAACATTTCAGACAAATATTAATCAATTATTTAGTTTTAAGTGAGTTTCAATTCAAAAAGTAACTCGGCATTGGTACAACATAAAAATTACAATGAATCAAGAACGTATAAATTAAACTCTCTAAAGTCTAAACACTTTGCGGAGACTCTTGTAGAGTATATATACTCCTTTTCTTGTAGAGTGGAACTCGTCCCCCAAGCTCTTTTAGCTGATGCACAAGACCGTATAGAAACTCAAACGTCAATATGTTCTGCGCATTAAGTTGCTCCCTAACCTGTGGATGCACCCTAAACCAATCTCCCAACATCTTATGCACGTGAGATCGAATCATCCTCCATGGAACCGGATGTTTCTCACATAACTTCAAATACTCAACAACTAAATCTCCCTGATCTAACCCTCCATCTACATACCCCTCTTCTTCTTCACTATCTCTTGCCCATTCAGCTGTTCTAAACCCAGCAAAGACAGCAGGGTTTTCAAGAAGCGTCTCAGCGGAAAGAACACCTTCAACACCCGTTTCTTTGATGCAGTCATCGACATCTTCAATGCATCTGACATTTCCATTTGCTAAAACAGGGATTGCCAGAGCGTTTTTCACCTCCTTGATGGCGCCCCAATCAGCTCTAAACTTTTTCCCGTCTTTCTCATCTCTCGTTCGGCCGTGAACCGCTAACAGTGAGCAACCAGCACCTTCTAGAATCTTGGCGTAATTGAGTGTGTCTTGAAGGTTCGGGAAAATCCGGATTTTGCAGGAGACAGGAACAGTGAGGTTTTGAGCTAACTTTTCAACAAGTGATTTCACCAAAGGAAGGTTATCCATCAGGAATGCACCATAATTTCCTCGCCTCGCAATACGTTGAGGACATCTGAAACCAAAATGCCCCAAACAATCTTACGCAATAGCCAAAGGTTCAAAATACTCTTAAGGCCATTGTGTTCTTACTGCACCCAAATCACTGAAGTCAGACTACTAACACTCATTGAACTCTTATTATTTTCATAATCTCCGAAGCCAAATCAATGAATTATGTCTTAGTTATCACAACTAACAAAAAACTAAACAGTGACGCGAATAAAAATTCCATCTTTATTGAAGAATCCTTATACACAAGGATGTGAAGATAGAGAATTGTAATTACCCTAAATTGATATCAACATAATCGCAGTAAGGTTCGACTCTCTTTGCAGCTTCCAATAGCGTATCAGGATCATTAGCACAGAACTGCACAAACAATGGCCTGTCCTCCTACAATTTTTAGAATTCCCATCAAAAACCATAAATAATCACGATTTCAAACTGATAAATCCCTCACAATTTTAAGTATTATTACCTTACAAGTAGTGAATTCCTGGTTTCGATACTTCTCAGTCTCGCTGAAAATCCTAGAATGCAGCATCGGTGTATACGCCGCTTGAGCTCCGTATTTCTGGCAGAGCAATCGAAACGGCAGCTCTGAGTTATCCACCATCGGAGCAACGATGTACTTGGGTCTACCCAATTTTTTCCAGTGTGCCCAAGCTCGCTCCACTCTAGTATCAATGCTTAAGAGATTACCTGGAGAGCCCGGGCTCACCGGCGCTGCGTCGACCGGCTCCTTCTGCACATCACGCTGCTGCTGCTCCGAGCAGATGAGATCGTCGAGCACTTGCGACGGATCAGGGTTTGGCTCCGGAGTATGGGTCATTATTCGGATTTGTAAGATGGGAAAGATTCGAGGGATTTATTAGTTTCATGAACTGACGACGGGAGACGAATCCATCGCCGCCGCCATAAATTAGGGTCGAAGTGAGTCGCTTTAAAAGTTCGGGTTTCTTCTTTTAAAAACAGTATGTTTTTCAAGACAGTATTTGGGCCTTAATGGGCTTCATGTATTTTCAAATATAAAGGCACGGCCTTATATATGCATTTGAATTTGTAACCCACTTGGGAAAATGCTATATTTACCATAACATACGCACGACTAGTGACATGTGAATAACTGAATATAAACATGAATTTGAAGGAAACATGTGGATGTTTGCCCTTGGATTTGAGAGCAGAATCGTGAGAGACGAGAAGTTAGATGGGATTGTTGTGTTTGGTGATGATAGAAACATGCATAGCATGGAGCTATTTGATGATGTTCAAACTGTGAAATGGTTTGGTGCCCTATCTGTTGGAATACTTGCTCACTCTGGTAATGCAGATGAATTATCATCAGTCTTGAAGGATCAAGGCAAACCTTCAATGCCAATCCAAGGTCCTAGTTGTGATTCCTCTGAGAAACTAGTCGGCTGGCACATTTTCAACACACATCCTTATGCCAAGAAGACTGCAGTTTATATCGATGACAAAGAGACTGTGATGCCTAGTAAGATGCAATGGTCAGGGTTTGCATTGAATTCCAGGTTGCTATGGAAGGTATCTGTAAATGATAAACCAACATGGCTTAAAGACCTTGGATGGTAATGAAGAAATTGGTAGTCCATTGTCTCTGGCCAAGGATCCTTTCATGGTTGAACCGCTTGGAAGCTGTGGCCGCCATGTCTTTCTTTGGTGGCTCCGGGTTGAAGCCAGAGCTGATAGCAAATTCCCACCTGGGTAAGTTTCTTGTTGTTCTACACTCTTAATTATCCCTCAAGCTTTAAGAGTGAAGGATATAAAACGTACTATGATTAGGCGAGTTTCATTTCATATTCTTTTTCACCGTAAATATCAATATTGTTTTGGTGTGCATTGGTTTCATCGAATACAATACAAAATCGAATGTCTTGAATTCTTCAATTGAATACTTAAACCTAAAACAAAACTTGGAAGACTATAGTAGTTGACTTCTTTTAACCTTGAATTAGCCAGAATCAAAGACATGGATGATGATTGAACAACACCGAGTTTTCAGACCGCAGAGACAGGTGATGATTTGATTTTATTGAGTCATGAGCTAGTCTTTTGACTTTTTCTTCTCCAGTTTCTTTTTGAGGTTAGTTATCATCTTTTCCTGAATCTGAACCTCCCGTATCTTAGATTTGAGTTTCTCCTTCAGTTCTTCAATTTCCTTTAAATGATCTTCACAATGGCCCTCTCCGCTGCGATGGTTTACATTTCCTTCTCCGTTCTCTTGACAATCATCGTCTCTCTTCTGTCTCTTAGAACTCACATTGTTCTCCTCTGTATTACTTCTCTTTTTGGCAGAGACTTCACCGTCTAGAACCATTTTACGAACGTATAGACTAGCTCCTGATCCAGAACTCAGCTTAAACTCAACCATTTTTTGTGGATAACCCATAGTATCCTGAAAGAAAACAACAGAAACTTACTATATTGATTTTCTTACTAGCGTTTCAAATCCTAAAATGACCAGAGAGATTATCCTAAATACCGTAGCTAAGTCTCCATCAACGTTTTCAAATGCTTTATTTGCTTCTTCTGGACTATTAAAAACAATTATTGCGGTATAATAACCTCCTTGCTTTTTTGGTGGCTGCGAAAAACAAATCACAAGAAAACATGAGAAGAAAATGATTAACATGTTCGGGTTTATAATTGTAATAATATTACCTTAACTTCGAGTTTGAAATCTCCGGGCACAACTCCTTGTAACTCTTGAGAGGGAACATTGTGAGGGATTCTATGAAGCAAGAGTTTTGCCTTCTCCGCCTCCTGTCTGTTCTTCTCAACCTCCAACATCTGATAATGATACAGTTTTGTATGTATTTCAGAAAACTATGTTTCCTTTTATTTAGGAACTTAGTTGAATAGTAAAAATGCGCCTTACTTCTTCAGATTGAGGAATCGAGGTGTCTACTCCTTTTTCCACAACAGCGCGTACAAGTTTCATCGCAGCTGCTGCGTCATGAACGCAATTGTGAGCAGCACCAACCATTCGCAATTCTTCACCCAAAACAGTCTTAAAGAAAAGAGAAAATACATCATATCATATACATATTCGGGATTAGATTTCTTAAATGAGAAGCAAATATTAAAGGTTTACATGCTTGCCTTGCACAGATTATTCAAAGAAGGTGTTCGAGAATTGCTTGCACCGGGATACTTGAATACAAGCGAAGTATCTATTACTCTCGCATGATCTATCCTCAACACTGTGATCATATTAACTCGTAAGCACAAATAAAATAATTAATAAGATCTCCACACACATGTAGAGACAATTTGGAGCATCTTTCTTGCTAACCTTGAAGATCATTGTGCAAACCGTGACCTACTAAAACGGTTCCCATAGAAAGAAACCTTCGCAATTTTTTCTGTATATCTGCAACAGATAGAGTGGCTTTCTCAAGATCCTCAGCAGTAACTCCAGTAATTTCTGTCTTATAGTCAACAACTGGTAGGCTCGGTTTCACAAATTTGTCAAGAACCACCTGATTCATGAGCATCAGATTTAAAAAAAAAAACAGCACAATTACGATGGATGCTTGAAGGTAAAAACAAAAAGATTAATCTATACCTTCAAATCACGGTCCACTGCGCCAACCCTAACTACAGCTTCACTGCCATTTTCACAGGTAACCATCTCACAATCAATAGCAAGCATCCTGGTCGATTTCATCACTTTTGACTTCTTCTTTCCGAGCTCAGTTACAAACCAATCCTGTTATGCATTTAAAAAAACAAATGCTCATACTTTTATGATTAGCTTATTCTCCGTTTCTCAAAAAGCTGAAACTAATCAACTTGAATAAAACACACATACCTCGGCGTAGGACGGGAACGCATAGTATATTGGGTACTTGGGATGCGTAATAGTCATTCGAACTAGCCTCTGCACTGCCAAACAACATCATAGTAATTATGAACAATTTACAAAAACTTATAGTTAGACATAAACTCAAAACATGTTCCTTTGATATCCCACAAAAATGTTCCCCCACCTGCTCAGGAGTCTCTTTATCCGGAGATTCTTGCTTGAATTTCTCAATCAGATTACGATTAGCATCACACTGAAGAACCCTAGCCAATAGCTGGAAAACCAAGAACCGAAAGATAAAAGAATTAAGAACAAGTGATCCAAACAAGACAAAAATATCAAACAATGTGTTTGGTAGTTAACCTGCAAATCTTCTTTCTTTTTGAATGTCGAAAGAAAAGCGACTAATACATCATTGGAGCGTCTCGATGGATCACTTACACTCGACCCGAATCTTTTATCGTAAGAATTTAGAAATTCCTTCCATCCTCCGTTTTCGCCTTGTAAACCTTGTTTCTGCACTAGCTTAACCAGCTCTACTAGCACCTAAAAAGATCATCCCAATGATAATATTTTACTAACATCTACCAAATTCAATAAGAAACAAAGAAGAGTAACAAATTCTAGCGATACAGAATAAAGAAAGAGGCGTACTTTTTTCTCAGCAGTGGCTAATTTATGCTCCATAACCAAATAGTGAAAGTACAACGGAGCTGAGACGGTCGAGTAGTATGGCTCTGTGTGTTCTCAGAGGCGGCGAGAAGGGGAGTTGGAGAAGATGGAGAAACGAAAATTAGGGTTTTATTTAGTTTCTTGCTTCTTTTTTTTTAATTTAATAATTAATTCGGGTAGCTTCATTTTCTAATTACCTTTATGCCCAACGCTCTTTTTATTTCCTTTTTTTTTAATTCAACTCAAGGTTTCCATTTCCAGTATGATGGACCTGTGCGTACGACCAATTTTAGGTTACCGTAAATATCATTGATAACAGTAATCCGTTACTATCATTGACCAAATATTCCGATTCCAAACAGATATAACCAATCAATAGTCAATATTCTTCCTTGGAATGACTTTTTTAATCAAAAAGTCTTCTTACACAGAGATGAAAGATGATTACAAAACAATCAAAGAAAAAAAGACATAAAGCTTTTTAACAATTACCGTTTTGGTAGGTTATATAGCTGATCAAGTGGAACTAGTTCCATTATCATTATGAGACCATCTCCTGAATGTGCACGTTACCAAGTTCCTTCCAGCAAGAAACCCAAACTTTGACCTCATCGTCGCTAATCTACTTCCTCCATTGTTGCCACCACCATTACCTGAACCAATCTCCGCCTCACCACCACCGGCTTGACCCACCCTTGGCTCCTCCAAAACTGTCTCACCCTCACCATCCACCGCTACCGTTGCTTCGGTTTCATCACTATCCATACTCACCACAAGTGTCCTCCTTTGTTCGCGAAGCCACTCTCCTATCTCTCCGGTCACCACTTTACATTTCTTCACCTTCAATTTCACCAGATTAGGACAACCTGCAGCGAGCGCCTCGATCCCTAGATCCGAAACCGGACATCCTTTGATACAGAATTTCCTCAACGCCCCACATTTCTTAGCGATGCAAACAATCTCTGTATCTCCTATGGTTCCACTTCCGCAGAGTGCTAATCGTTCGAGTTTCTCACAGTTTGAAGCAATGACTCCTAAACTCTTATGTGTTGCATTTACACCAATCAGTACAAGTTCTTGCAAGTTTAAGCAGTGTCTAGCTACAGCCACTAGACCTTCATCACCAATCCTATTAGTCCTCCAACCATCAATGTGAAGTTTCCTCAGCAGCTTACATCTCTCGGCTACATTTATCAGACCAAAGTTTGAGCATTCTGGCGTTTTCACTATATGCAATGTCTCTACATTTGAGCACTTTGATATCGCAGAAAGCCCAATGTCACTCACTTGGAGCCTCTCCAGGTGAATTTCACTCAAGGAACTGTTTCCTTCTCCGATCATTTGAAGAACTTTATCCCAATCACCCAAACAACGAATAATTTTCAGTGTTTTCAGCGTTCTAGTATTAGCAACCAATGGTTCAAATACCTGGCCATTAACGAGCTCCTTCAAGCAAATGGATCTGAGCGAATACGATGAACCAGCGGCTGGCAGCTGAATCAACTCGGCTGCTTCATGGATTCCTCGGAGTCGCTTCACCGACAATTCCTCCAGAAGCTTGCAATGTTCGAGCATCGCGTTCACGCCTTTTGCTCCAAAGTTGCAAGATCCAACTGACAGCTTCTTTAGATTTTTACAATTTCGAGCGAAATCTACCATTCCCAGATCCGTGATCTCGCGACAACCACGAAGCTTAATACGAGTCAGATTCAAACAACGGACGGAGATCACAACCAACGCCTCGTCGCTCAAGCTAACAGACTTCCGATCACATCGGAGAGCGAGCTTTGTCACCGAATCGAACCTATTGAACATAGACGTCAGGAACGAGAAGATCTCATCTCTAGCATCGAGCGACAACCGATGACGATTCTGACCGTCGACGAATAACCACCGTTTACAAACAAGAGAGCATCGCTTACGATCTCCAGCACCAAGATACTGAAATACATGAGCCAAACACTCATCCGGTAGATCTCCAGTAAAATCACGATCTCTAACAGCAACACTATTACCTAAATCCATCGATTCTCCCCCACCAACAATCGCCGGAGACAGCATCACTGGAGACCACAATCTCAAATATATATCTCTTCCGTTCGATTCCGCCGTAGACGACGGCGCTTGGCCCATCACCGAAAGGGTTTCGTTTCCTTCTTTCCTCTCCAAATGTTTTTTTTTTTTTATCTCTGTATTTTTTTAAGTTGAGTTTTTGGATTTTGTGGAACTATAACGTGAGAACAGTAACGGCCCATCCCGTCAAATAAGGAATCACGTGTCCTCTTTTTAGTCGTCACGCGCAGCCCAAAACTCTAGGACTCGAACGCGCGTTAATCTCAGCCGTTAAAGCTAAAGAAACGTTAAGCTAATCCTCATCGTTGATTCCTTCGACTTTTTGTTATTGCTTTTTAAAACCTCTCTTCACGCTTCTTCTGTGCAAAATCATTACTTGTCGTGTTCAACGGTCAAACTTGAGGTTCTCGAGACAGTAGACTTTGTAGTCTATGAATGAATTATTCCACATTTATATAGATTCTCTTTGTCTTTTAATTCAAATGTTGAAAATTTTTGTCAAATTCGTTAACAAATTTCATACGCAGCAGATGAGAAACCTGAGCATATGCGATGTTTTATTACTAATTTTTATTCTCATTAAATATTCGACATCAGTGCAGCTGTCTCCCAATATAATAAGAAAAAAGGGGCATCAATGAATATATAGATAAAATATAAGATCAGACATTTATTTGGACAAGCCCATTACTATCAAGATATGTTGGATCCAAACATTGATGAAAAGCCCATATCTAAGTTTGAAGGGCCGAAATTTTAGGTGTCAAATTACTATTTGTATGAAATGAGGAGGATTATATTGTTTGATTTATCTTAAAACAAGTAACGTAGTTGATTCAAGAGAACTATTTCGCCATAGTAAAAGTAGTCAGAGAAATAATTTAGTGAAAGAAATATGAATGTAGACGAAAAGTCAAAAGTCTGTGTTTTGATTTTTAATTTGTATAATCGATAGTTCGTCACATCCTGTGCATTAATATTATTACGAAAAGTAATTTAAAAAAGGATATGCCAGACTTAAAATGGGTTTGTCCCTTTTTCTCCAACCGAGAAAGCAATAATAATGCTGTAAAAACACACCCAAACAAAAAAAAATGGTACAAACTGTTTCCATGTTTGACTCCAGATTATATGATTAATTGATGTACATAATTTCAGATATTTACAATAATTTCTGACACATTTTAATTTCAGTTCCATACTACATTATTTATACATCAATAATCATAATTGAGTACTTTAACTTAGATTGGTCTTAACGACGTTAAATAATGTAATAATAATGAGTACGTTCATATAATGTCGGGAATGTTTATTCCCATGTTAACACTGTTTTACTCTCTTTTACCAATTTCAATTTTGATTTTAAATGAAAAATAATTCGTTGTAAACAAAAAGTAATAATGAAAGTTAAATGAGCTTTTTTTTTACAAACAAAAAATTATTAGTGTGTTTTGAATCAGATAAAAGATAAAGAAAAAAATGGAGAGACGTGGGGACAAATAATTAGAAGACAAAAAAAAAAACTATAATAAGATGTGAAAGGTGGAATGAGAAGTCGCTATTGAAATTTGTAATAGATCTTTCAGATTCAGACCTCGCTTGCTTGTTTACCAATGGCCTCACATCTTTCCCTCTCGTGATTTACTTATATCTTATCATAGTTTGTCTTATACTTTCTATCACTATACATAAAGTTTTAAACAAACATTTTGTCCAATTCACTTGAAAGATGATGGACCAATTCTTAAATAAATTTGGTAAACTACTTTTAATTTATATTTTACTTTGTAAGAAAAGAAAAGAAAAGAAAATTGCTAATATATTATTAAAGATATGATCGGATTATTAATAGAATAAATTATAATTAAACTAAATAATTGATAAAGAAACAACATACTATAAGTTTTTCTCTTTTTAGTAAGTTTTACAAATAAAATTGAAATTATGTGTATCTAATATTTCTAATTATATGCTTTCTTTTCAGGGGAATTATCTTAATTAAGTAGAAACTAAATTAATTGTATTTTTTAAAAAGAGGTTCTTAGATTTAGATCAATGTACTTTGACCAGTAAAGTGGTTTTTAAAGTTTAAAACTCCTTTTTGGATAATATAGTTTTACTGTAAAGGGCAGAATATATGAAAAGAATTAGTATCTGCTAAGTGCTAATCGCCTTTTCTGGTCATCAAATTCGAGGTTTTAGCATATAAAGCAGTGAGACAAGTTCAAATTAAATAGTAATGATCTTTTATAAAAATCAAACGATTTAGAGGGGAACCTCGAGCATATTATAACGGAACGTTATTTTGTTTTTTGGTTCCTTTTGCTTTTAATTTTTTAAGTACATTGGACCACAATATCTCCACATAGAATCTGCAAAGCTAGTATGAAGAAAGACGTGACTATAATAAATATAACAAACAATAAAATTATTACATTCGTATTATAAATCTTTATTTATATCCAAAAATCTATACATTTCCTAAAATAAGTGTATCGCATAGAAATTTACTTATCTCGTATTTAGAATCTTACGCACTTCCTAGGTCATAATTTGCATAACCTCTACACAAACAAAAATATATAATGTTCTAATCAATAATTAAAGTCCAGAATGACGTATACTATTAAACTACGCAAAGTCCAGAATAATCACATCACGATTCGATCGAGAGGGATGATTGTCGCCATCGTACGGACAGGGAATAGGTGCGTGTAATGTACGCACAAATGTCGCGTGGTTTAGATACATAATACTCCGCAGGCATCAATACTTTCATTTTAATTAACTAAATCACAATAATTAATTCGGACAACTTTATAACAGTATCAAATAAATTAAATAAAGGCAGGGATTTAATTTTCTGCATTAATTTTATGGATATATAACATTTAAATCAAATTTCTGGCGCGCCATACATCCGTATACAGTACTAAAGAGTAACTAAAAAAAGAAAAGAGGAGAAATCTAAAAAAAACAGTATATTGGAAAAACAAATAAAAAAGACAAAGCGTGAGATAAGCTAAAAACCCTTCGCTTTCTTTGCTTTTGTCCGGTCTCTTCTTCTTCTTCGTTCTTTCTCACTATCGAATCCGTCGACGAAACCAGCTTCAATGGCAGAATGAGCAGAGACATCAGCAATCGCTTCTTCTAGGAAGAAGAAGATGGCTTTGGAGAAAGAACAAGAGGAATCACAAAACGGTCAACACGCACCGTTTTGTGTGCTTGATGGGCTCTATTGTGAGGAACAAAATGGGTTTGTGAAGGAGGATCTGGTGGGGATTGATGATGGGGATCTAGACTTTCTCGAGAAATCCAATGAAAGTGTCGGAAAGTTTCAGTTTTTACCTCTTTTGGATATGTTTTTATGGGATGACGATGAGTTGCTGAGTCTAATTTCAAAGGAAAATGAAACGAATCATCCTTGTCTCCGGGACCAAAGCGTAGATGGGTTTCTGGTTTCTTGTAGGAAAGAGGCTTTAGACTGGGTTTTTAGGGTTAAATCTCATTACGGGTTCACTTCATTGACGGCTCTGCTTGCTGTGAACTACTTCGATAGGTTTATCACAAGTATTAAGTTTCAGACAGATAAGCCATGGATGTCTCAGCTTGTTGCTGTGGCTTGTATGTCTTTAGCTGCTAAAGTTGAAGAGATTCATGTTCCGTTGCTCATAGATCTCCAAGTTAGTTTCTTCTCTCTTATAATGTTTAAGTGTTTGTTGAAATGTCAATTTCTGACGAAATCCCCTTTGTTTGTGGTTTAGGTGGAAGAAGCAAGATATGTCTTTGAAGCTAAAACTATACAAAGAATGGAGCTTTTGGTTCTTTCTACTCTCCAATGGAGGATGCACCCTGTGACTCCAATCTCATTCTTCGATCACATTATCCGGCGATTCGGCTCTAATTGTCACCAGCAGTTGGAGTTGTTTAGGAACTGTGAGCGTCTTTTGATCTCCGTTGTTGCTGGTGAGGTTTCCATTTAGAACCATTTTTTTAATGTTATCGTTGGATTCTTGGTGCTAAATTCTGGATTTTTGGTTACAGATTCGAGGTTTATGAGTTACATCCCTTCTGTGTTAGCTACTGCAATAATGATTTATGTCATCAAGGATTTGAAACCATGTGAAGAAGTTGAATACCAATCTCAGCTCATGACTCTACTCAAAGTTAATCAGGTCTGTGCTTAATGAACTTTGTTAATTAGTCCTAAAATGCCAATGTTGTTCCGTGAAGATCAAAACCTGATTCAGCATTGACTTCACAGGAAAAATTTAATGAATGCTATGAACTATTGCTGGAGCACAGTCCGAGCAAGAAGAGGATGATGAACTGGCTCGATCAGGACAGTCCAAGCGGTGTATTCGACTTTGATGACAGCTCAAATGGCTCCTGGAATGTCTCTGCTGATTCAGGATCATCATCATCATCATCGTCTCCAGAGCCCCTGCTCAAAAGGAGAAGAGTACAGGAGCAGCAAATGAAGTTGCCTTCAATAAACCGTTTGTTTCTCAATGGGATTTGTAGTCCTCGCTAGTACCTTTCATTGATCGAATGTGTCAATTTAGAAGAACATAAATTAAATCTCACTTTTGCGTATCATCATCATCGGCTATGGCTACAATTATAAAGCAGAACATTTTGGGTGTCTAAAGCTAGTTCCAAATCTAAGTCTGTCTATTAAATTATAATATTCATACATCATTATGCCCTTGCATCTGCACAGAAGACAAACATTAAGAGGATCTTCTGTAATATTGCTTCTGATTATGTTAAGTAAAGTGAAGAAGAGAGAATTCAAAAGTCAAGATTACTACTACATTGTCCTTGAAATCTCAACAAACATTAGATGGAGCAATGTAGACTTAGAATTGACTGATACACAACCATCAGTAATAAGTAAAAAGTCTACTCTCTCTTCTTGATATGTCAATTGTTTGATTTTGAAAACTCTTGGATCTCTTTAAATGTTGGGGAGATAAGACTGGATAGATACGAGTGGTTGGAATTTTTTTTTTTTTTTTTTAAAAGCCTGAAACATCTGATTTCTTCTGTTAGGTTAGTAAAACATGTGAAAGAAAACCTCAGTTGTACCTTTTGAGAGACCCAAGCAGTGGGAAGAAGAGTGGTTGGTTTTTTTCTATAATTGATTCTTTAAAATTAATTTATTTAAACTTTTTGAGAAATTTTGATTTGAAAGGAAAGGATTTTGAGACCAGACAAAGGGTGGTTCAAGTACTTGTCTTGTTTTTATCCATGAAGATGAAAGAAATATGATGGACATATATGAATGTTAGTATGTAACACTCTCATGACTAAATTTACTGTCTCATGTCTTGTCAAATACAATAAATATGTTTATAGCTTTTAAGCACCACCTGTGAATAACCCATTGGATATTTATCAGAGCTTCAGGCATATATAGTTTCTGCCATATAATTTTGTTATTTATATATACATATAATAATGAGTTACTACTGTAACTAGTTTAACTTGGATAAGGGATTCTAGGGTCTTATATTAAAGAATGGTGGTTTTGCCAGCAGGCATCAAAGACCCACCATTACCATTTTTCAAAAAAAAAAATTCGAGATAGGCTGATAAATTTTTAGATATTTTGTTTTGAGTGAAAAGCAGAAATATTGTGAGAGTAAATTGGAAGAAAAAGAGAGAATTTTGTGAAGAACAAATTGATGAGACAGTAATTGGGCTAACATTAGGCCAACGAACCGGAGCCTGTTTGCAGCATCTAATATTGTTTCTTTTAATTATTATTTTAATTAATAATAATGGAGGAACTTATCTTCCCACGTTTCCCATTTTATTGTTGTAAGGGATCATGATCCCACATTTGCTTCTTGTAACCCTTTTTTTATTTAAAACAAAGAAAAACGTAATCTGTTATTGTGTTCATGGTTTTGATCAACATTTGATTGTTATTTAATAGAAACATTTTTCATACAGATTTGGAACTACTTTATTTACCTTTTCTTACGACAATATATTTGGAACCAAGTAAAAGATAAATCGTATGTCATAGTTTCGTGGGGATTAAATATGTATCGAGGATCTAGAAATTTCGTTAATAGATAGAAAGAGACAAATCTAGTGGGTGAAAACAAATATTAGATGTCTGATTATCAAGGGATTACAAAATAGTATAAAAGTTTATACAATTATTAAGTACTTTGGAAAACTGAAAAACTGGATTAAAATTTTAGGTTTTAGAGATGACTTCTTTGGCAGATTCAAGAGTGGATTCGACGGCGGCGGCGGCTCCGACAAGAACGCCGCCACTGGTTTTGGGATAAGATTGATGAACAACTTCTATATTCCTCTGCTCTGAGCCTTTCCCCGCCGAAGAACGTTGCTCTGTTGTCTCCACCACCACTACTTTTGATCCATCCTCTTGTGCTTTTTTATTTTCCATTTTCCTTTTTAATAATTTACAAGTAAAATCAAATTACAATCTACATATTATATACCAAGAAAAAAAATTACAAAAGAAACATACCTGCGTGGCCTTTAGGTTCATATCTGATCAAAGCTATAAATATAAAGAGACTTTTTTAGTTATTAGAGTTTAGGGGGAAATTATTATCTTTTAGTCAAAACAGAAACAAATTTATAAAAGAAAGTTTTTCAAAGAGCAGATTAATTATCGTTAAATTGGGTTAGACGAAACTTCCTGTTCTTCTTACATTTGTCTTTCTAGTTTCCAAAGATTTATTGGCTAAGCCTGAGTCTTAGGACACCTTTTTGCTTTCTACAATTATCACATTATTTTACGCGACAATTCTGCGATTTCCCACCAATTTAATCATTCTGCACTGTTACCAATCAATAAGATGTGTAATTAAAAAAGACTGTAGGAGCCAAAACATACCACAAGGATCACAAAACATCACATGAATGATATTTTTAACAGAGAGTAATAATAGGTTTTTAAGAAGTGATGGTGAATGTTCAAACATAGAGCAAATTCTCTGAGAGAGAACACGTTTCAGAAGAGAGAGAGAGTAATAGTAAGTCGCTTCTTTGTTTTTGTTTTTGTTTTTTATCTGATTCAGCAGGTCAAAAGTGGAGATGAGCATTTGACATCAGAAGAATCAGAAAGGCGTTGTCTTGGAGAGAGAGTTGTAATCGCTGCAGCATCCACGTCGAGATTCACTATGAGCTTCCTCTTCTGCGACTCTATTACACTGTTCCTTCTCTCTTCTGTTCCTTCAGCAATAGGGCTTAAGGTCTGTGTTTCTGTTGTTTCTGCTGCTGCTCCAACGTCTTCTCCATCTGCTGCGTAGAGGATTCTTTTTATGGAACCAACAAGCTGCAGTAACAAAAGAGTGATACGATTAATAAACATTCTGAGACATTTTAATGGAGTTATCAAAACAAAACGAGCGATTGAGAAGATTTTTGCATACAGGTAAGTGTTCTGTGTCTGGATTCTGACAGAGAATCTCTACATCTCTTAGTTTAGAGAAGTAGAAGTCTCTCTCTTTTTCCAAACTGTCTATGTAGAGTTTCAATTCTGTGATCTGTGTCAAAGAAAGTGAGTGGTGAGCTTTTTAAGACTTTAGTGTAATTTCAGAAATGAATGTGTTGAGAGAGACGCATACCTTTTCATCATAAGCAGTAGGCATCGGTTTAAATTGTTTAGACGAGGGGGCTTTTGAAGAGTGGTGATTCCCAGTGTTGGAGGATGGTGGTTCGTGTTTACGGGTTCCATTCGAAGATGAAGGTCTAGGTGCAGTTGAAGAAGAAGAAGAACTCTTGCCTGATTGATGTGTAGCTGCAGCTCTCTTGGTTGCCTCTTTCCCTCCTTTGCTGGCTTCTCTTCTCTCCAGTGCGTGGTAACTAGCGATGAAACCCAAATACAAGACAGCAGTTTCAGAAATGAGTATATGAACTTGGATCAACTATAGTGCTAAAGCTTCATAAAAACAGTATATCAACTGAGTAGAATCCACTAGACTGGTACATTAAACTATTCAGGAGAGGCAGCACAAAAGATAGTTGATTTTGTTTTTTGTCAATGAGTTGCATTCAGTGTCACACAAAGATCATTATCATGAAGCCAAATTTTTAACAGATAATTTCTTGGTAATAATATATCAACAGGGACAAGGTTAAGGCTGTGATAGTTGTGAAACTTACTACTGAAGCTGGCCACCATTTACAGAATCACAGTACTTCTTCATCCATTGTATGAACTCCAAGTTATCAAGTGGTCTACCCTTAACGAGTTTGCTCACTTCGATGTGCTACACAGCCAAATTCACCAGACAAATCAGTTCGATTATTATGCATATATCAAAACTACAATATAATCGAGTAATAAGATGAAAGAGGACCTTAGTGATCTTGAGTTTGTTAAACACATCCTGAAGCACCTTGTAGTTCTGAATCATCTCGTACTCACTCTTGGCATCGAAATTGACCTTGTGCATCGGAACAGCTCCAGGGTGGACCGAATCCATGAGCTGACAGTGAACAGCGCCTGAACAAGCCTATAATTCATAGATCCGAATTCAGATCCAGAAGAATTCATAAAAGTCGTGAACAACCAAACAAAACAGAGAAGAATTCGTCGAAATTCCGTATTCGGTTCCAAAATAATAACACCTAACAGCAACAACAAAATCATAGAAGTCCACGGTGCTTGCTAGTAGAAGATGATAACGTAAGATCCAAATCCAAAACTGGGTTTCTAAAAGAGAATAGAACATTACTCAACAGATGATTATTACCTCTTCAACTTTTGAGAGATTTAGTTGCAAAGTCGAGTTAATCCACGAGAGAATCTCCGATCTCCCTACGAAATATGCCGAATCCATCATCCCAATGTTGGTAGCCATCTTCGATTTACTCAGATCCAATTGGTTTCTCTCTTTCTCTTTCGCTTTCTTGCTCAATCTCTCTCTAACGGCTCTTTTGTAAATTAGACAAGACAACAAAGATACAAGGAGGAGGGACGAGAGCGGAGTTTTCAATTCAAAATGCAAAGCCCGAATCTTTACCCGCTCTGAATATTTCGGATCCGGGTGCTTTTAATGGGTCTATAATTAGGCTACTTACACAAGCCCAATTTATGATTATTTTATATGGCCCAAACTGTTAATAAGAAGGAAAAATGTGTTCTTAAATTTGTTTTCCGGATCACACAACGGGAAATAAATCTGTAACTAGCCCAGATATATCATTCACTAAAATCATAAAATAAACCCAATAATCAAGTGACCACACGATAAATATTAAGAACATAAAACCGCCTATCAATCTAACTTCTAAGCACACAGTCAAGCTATTAACTCTTTCTTGGTCGAAATTATTATCATTACTCTTGGCCAGAATAAAAAGGGAATTTCTCGAGAACTTGTAAGGCCTCTTTGATATTGGGCCTTCTCTGTGGTACTGGAGAAGCACAAGCTAGGCCCATTTTCAAACAGGCCAACACAGCTTCTTCTTTGCCCTCTAACTCAGCTCGTATAGCCGCATCCGCCATCCTCATCGCCCGGTCACCGTCATCGATCACAAGCCCATTAACCTGTCCAAGCTCATCAACCACTACGATCTTTCCCGTTAGTAACTCAAGCAGAATAACTCCAAAAGAGTACACGTCCCACTTTGGATTCGGTTTTAGACTCCGGAGGGATTCCGGAGCATTGTAAGGTAACCCGACTGAACTTGGGCTTGGGCTCGGGCTCGGTCCAAAATCATGAGATGACGTGGATCTCTTGCTTCCGAATATTGGAGCCGATCCATTGGTTCGGTAACTCATGTCCCCAATTAATAGCTTTTCAAGCCCAAAATCCGCAACTTTCGGCTCCATATCTAAGCCCAAAAGGATATTACTAGGCTTGAGGTTACCGTGCAGGTGCTTCTTGTCGTGTATGTATGTTAGCCCACGAGCTATACCTTTTGCTATCTTGAGCCGAGCTTCCCAAGGTAAATGACAAGGCGAGGAGCCCACTTTCCCTGCAATTAGAAGAAGAAAAAAAACAGTCATGAAAACATACACGAAGACGTACATGCGTAAGTTAGCGAATCCCCTACTGTATCTTATCTATACAAAAAAGACAAAAGTAAAGCAAAAGCACTTGCATCTATCAATACATCTCTATATATGGACTCAACAGTAAGATTTCACAGAAACAGAACTGTCGCTATCTTGCGCTTGAGATAGCTTACTATATATATGCTTCGCGAATTTCCGTTGACTCTCATCCGATCATTAACTGACATACATTTTTTAGTTGGAACCAACTCTCTGACTCCGAAAACGACACTTTTCACTCTCCCGCTCATGTTAACTGACTAATACATGATCCTACTAACGTAAGCGTATTAAATAAGAGAACGGAAAAAAAAATAACTTACTGTAACGGGCGTTAGCGAGGCTGCCGTTAGGAACAAAATCGTAAATAACGAGCTTCTCGTCGGCTCCCCAATAGAAACCTCGAATTCGAACCAGGTTCGGGTGTACCAGCTTAGTCACGGCTCGAACCTGAGTCTCGAAATCTCTAAACCGGTCTAAACTGCACTCCGCGATTCGTCGAACCGCCACAGCCGTACCGTCTTGAAGAACCGCTTTATACATTATGCTCGAACCGGTGGCTCCCAAAATATAAGCCGAAGCTTTGAGAAGCGTCTCGATTTCAAGCTCTTTCTCGGAATCGAGATTCACTAACGTACCTTTCTTGTCTTGATCATCCAATCCGGACCGTCTATTTTGCCCTACCCGATTCTCTTCCTCGAGTTCGGATCCCGATATCTCAGATTCCTCCTCGTCTTCTTCACAGTCATTGTCAACGCTAGCGGTTTTACGTAGACAGTACCATTTAGACAAGACCTTGGAATCTGTTGATGACGTGGACCATTTTGACGTCTCCGTTACGGTCTTCCGTTTCCTCGACTGGTAAATGTAGAAAACCACAATCCCGAGGATCACTAAACCGGCGATGTCATCGACAACAATGCCTACGATAACCATCGGTTTAAGACTCGATTTGGATTTCAAGCCAATCGGGTGATTGGTTAAGCCGATGGTATTAGGTATAGCGGCTAATGCTGGAGGAGAATATGGTGTTGGGGATGGTGGCGGAGAGGTTGCTTCAGGGTCACGGCAAGGGTGTCTTGCCGGGTCGGATCCGCAGAGACCCTGGTTACCCGTTAAAGGGTTGGATTCTTGGTTATCGAGAACCCGGAAACCAGGGATATGACCGGTGAGTTGGTTGAAGGATAGATCGACGGTGGCGTTTTCCGGAATTTCTTCGGCAAAACTATACGGAATCTCGCCGGAGATTCTGTTGTACGAAGCGTTGAAATAGCGTAAACGATTCCCTCCGAAATGTAACGGCAACGAGCCTCTTATTAGATTCGACGACAGATCAAGATACTCCGTCGACTTAAAACCCCCCGGAATCTTGCCGGAGAAATAGTTCTTCTTCAGCGAAATCTCCTTTAAGTTCCTGTTCCAACCTAAAGTCTTGGGTAAATTTCCGACGAAGGCATTGTTAGAGAGATTCAAGACATTGAGTTTCGAAAACGCGCCAAAAGTCGCCGGTAACTCGCCAGATATGTGATTACGTGACAGATCAAGAAATCGAAGCTCCGTCGCGTTGAGTAGCGTAACCGGGAAAGAGCCATTGATCGAATTGTTGGAAAGATCGAGTCTTTGAAGCGAAAGGAGAGAACCCAAATTGGAAGGAATAGTACCGGAAAGATTCGAGCTCGGAAGTGACAGAACAGTCACGTGCCGGGAAGACTCGTCGCATGTGACGCCACGCCAGGAGCAAGGAGTCTCGTCTTCTAATCTCCAGCTCCGTAAAACGGAAAGAGGATCGTCGACGATTGAGTAACGGAGAGAGAGGAGAAGAACGCCGTCTGTGTTCAGAGCAATAGATCGGTCACAGAGAAGAATGATAGGCAAAACGGTAAGTACGAAGAAATGACGGCGGACAACGGCGGCGACTGTCGTCATGATTGTTTGTCAAGCTTATGCATCGTCACTACAAGAGAGATTTTTTTGAAATGACCATGTGATTGTGAACGATATGAAAGTGTTTATCTTTTCATGGAATTCTTGATTCTGCAGACAAAATAAATTAGTAAATAAATTGTATCCTATGTAAATTGCACGGAATGTGATAACAAAAATTAAAACTATATCTCTGTTTATGCTGACGTCTCTTCTGTCGTTTATTACGTTTATAATCAACGTGGACCCTATATGGTTCATCATTGTTAATTGATTTCAAAGAGCGTATCAAAATATAGCATATGAATCTGGATATTTTTTGTTATACAAATCTTTTCTAGATCATAAACACTATATAATATAATAATTATGTATATCTTCTGATGTGCGATGTTCTAAAAACGTGACGTGAGGTGATTCATGACTCATGTGATGTGTGTGAATACATTTATATAAACTGTATTATTAATCAGTTAATTAATATTGAATAAACATGTTCAGATGGAAGAATAGTATCTTTGCTATAAGACATTCAGATAAAGTTCGAAGTTTTGCAGGTCTCTCACTGACTTGGATTTACTTATCTATATATGATCGTTTATTATTATTTTTTCATTAGGTTTAATCTTGGTCCCTTTAATCTTTCTTTAAACATCGTACATCATATACATGTAGGCTAATTTAAATAATATAGTGGTTTTGTTATTATATTGATACAATGCAGGAAATACATAAAAGAATAACGTTATTAGATATACTTATTGTCTACATAGATAATTAGACCCTGTTTGTCTTTTTTTATATTGGATGTTGCATCTAAATTTAGCATCTATATGTAATTTCCAAACACAGCATTTATACATTGTTTGTTATGCATTTATAAATTTAACAAAATAATATTTGTTACGTGTTGAAGTTTTGATTAATTTATAATATTAAATATACAATTTTTCAGAAGATTGGTTTTAATGAATTGGATGTAGCCATTTAATGCTTTAGTTAGATGAATAATTCGATTTAACTGATATCTCTGGAATCTGTGTATAGTTTAACTGACATGTATCACGATAATCCAAACGGATCACGAGACTAAAACTGATTTAAAGAGGAAATATTAGAAACACTAATACAGATATGTGTTCCATCAAAAAGATATAAATGTAGTACTGGATCGAGCAGAGGTCAACATCACACGTAAATTAAATGCATGTCAATATTAATGTACAACCGGTCAATATTAATTAAAACCGGTCCCCGTTTTAATTAAATTTCGCGAGCGTCTTTGTGGTTCTTATTACATATCATTTTGATTGCCAAATCTCAAGTTTTTTTTTTTATCTACGTATTTATTTTTAAAAGTATTTTTTGCTATCTAATTCATTCTTCCTTTATGAATTACTATTTTTATCTAGGTATATATATATATATATATCTGCAGATACAAAATATTGTTTCTATAAATAATCACGTGAAATATAATAACATTGTCATTAGATGATAATCATTTTCTCTATAAAATTATAATGGTCACAAAAAATTAGTTATTTAACGTTTGTTCAGATACAATAGATATGTATATTATTTCAGTTAATGGATTAAAGTGTCTCTTATTTTAATACATATTATAATATTATTTTATTTATGTTTTTCATAGTTAAAATGTAAAATAAAACTTATATAAATTAATAACATCGTGGCTATAATGTCAATTAATTTTAAAAGATACTAATTTATCAAGATTTTAATTAAAATAAAGCTTAATTTAAAACTAAGAAAATCTATTAAATTATTAAATTATTATTTTATCAAATATTAGTTTATATAATGTATGATAACTTTTATCTTTCTTAAACCCATATGTCACGCGTAGCTACGTGGAACGACTTTCGTTAAAATAATTTAATGCAACCAGATGACATTTTGTAATGTAATTTCCTCAACAACAAAAAATGCTTATACTGAAGTTTCAAAAAATGTTATACTGTCTAGAGTTTGTGTCCTATAATTCGGTTTTATAAGTTTTCTTAGATATAGGATGGTTTATGTGTGAAATATAAAGGTATGCTCTATATGTCGATAGATATTAGAAGAATAACACCTTTTATATTATAATGTAAAAGTAAAATAAAATAAAATAATAATTCCAAGTCTTTTTTTTTGTGTGGGGTGAGTGAGATAATAAAACATATGAGTGTAACGTTATCCAGGTTTCACACATTGGGTTCATTACTTAACATATAATAGCGATTTGAGATTGACATGACGTTAGTTATTCACTGATTTACTAATTTTATTTTCCTTGTAAACGTAAACATGGTCATTTGATGAAAAAATTGATATGAATATATGTAAATGTCATAGCAACAAATAATTAATTAGAGACTGGCTACTAGTTTGGCGGTGGATACAGACGGGAGATTGCATAAGAAATGGCGTTTTCTACTTACCATTTTGCAAAACTCCAAACTGATTTATCGCATTGGACAATTACAAATTTGAACCCAATTCGACAGTTTTTCAAACATTGAACATATAATAATAATAGAGCCACTGATCAATGTCACTTGATCGGTCGGGTGTTTTTGGATATATTATGATAACTGTTACGATGTTGCATTTCTTTGGTTATCAACAAAACGATTTAATAAAAATAAAAAGAAGATTTTAACGGTCAAGGAATAATTATCCCAATAATACTTATATTTGTTTGAGAAGTCTATCAAGCGATGAAGTGAACACATCGAAGCCATTTTAGTAGTAAGCTACTATCTAGTAGCTTTTAACAACGACGTGTGATTAGAATGATTAAGTGAAATGGTCCATGGTTGATTTTATTACATATCGATATTTTACGAAAACAAATCTCGATATTTGTTGTATCAGCTATCATAATTCATTACTAATCGAACGATTTTGAAAGGGATATAGAAATAACCATAAAAATATACATCATGGTTATTACAACATTCTGGCAAGTAATAAATGTTAAAACATGTATTTTTATTTAGCTTTTCGAAGAGGTGTAAAATGTGTGTTGGCATATATCTCAAGGGATTCCCTAAAATGAAGTGGCTCCTTAAGTTTTTTGTTTGTTTGTTTTTTATTTTATAAGGGTTTTTCCATTTTTATTTGTATGGGAACATTTCTAGAGAGCTATAAAGGAATTGGGGCACAAAATTAAAAAGCTCGAAAAGAGCTTCAAATATGAAAAAAGCTATGGAATAAAAATTAGCAAACCACGTGTAAGAGGATTCCAGGATTATTATTTAAAAGAAGAAAAAAAAAAATTAAAAGGATAAGATACTTTTATACATTTAAAAGATATTATTTTTGTTGGAATTGGTTATGTGCATCCCTTAACGGGTAAGCAAAAAGTAATAGGAAGTGAAGCCCATCACAAATTAAAAATCTAAAAGCTTTATGGTCAATCAGTCAGTCCATTTGTTGGGAACATGATTCTCTCTTCTTTCTAGCTTTAAAATATTTCACTAATCCAGTTAATTCTATGAAGTTCACAAACATATCTATATATTTTAAAAATATTGGCGCGAGAATAACTTTAATATTACGACAAGCAAGTCAGTGGATTAATTATTCCATTTTGAGCTGTATTTTCTTTCTTCTTTTTTAGCATTTTGGATTAAAGATAAACATTGACACGAGGAATAAAATAATATCATTATCTTTTTGCCCTATTTTCGGAAAGCTGCGCTTGATAAATTACATTTTTGTTCCATGGGGCATAATACATCAAAATGTGGTTTGATTACAAATTTTTATTTCGTCTAACATTTTTATTTTGATAAGAGTCTAGATTCAGCTTAATCTGTTCGGTTCGAATTAAAATGCATCAATACGCATCATCATATCGAATAAGAGGGTTCCTCGTAATCACGATTCTATTTGCTTGAAGAACACATAGCATCGACCAGATTAGCTTATAACTATATCTCTACAGAATGTATACTAAACCCTTCATCTTCGTTTGCTAAACCGGGAAGGACTAAACCGGCTAAGATCAACACTAGTGGCTGCACCGTCTACAATAAGCTCAGCTAATGCAGAGCCAGTGGCTGGACCATTAAGAATTCCCCAGCAACTGTGTCCTGTGTCTAACGCCGGAGGGAATAATAACGATGAGATCACCGCCATATTAGCAGCGATATGAGGTGGATGAGTCACCGAGTACACACGTCTTTGAGAAACTAGTTATTGGGCCTAATCTTTTATTGGGCCGAGTGTCTCCCTATACCTGGGTATGTGTTTTTTTCTTTCTATAAATTGACTACATGAGCGGTGATAATCATTCAAACACTGCTTATAAAATATTAATGACATAAGACTCTTAACAAGTTAAGCTGGAAATACTGCATTGATGAGATTGAACTGTATTTTCTAAGTCTTGTTTTCTCTCTCTCTCTCTTTTCCATTGAATTGCATATGTAACCGCCGTTTTAATTACATTCACGTTTAATTTTATATTAAAGATATGAGAAAATGTTTTGCAACAGCTGGTTTAAGCACAATATTTTATCATGCAAAATTACTTTTGATGTTTTATGCGAAAATGTAATATAGTGTTTCACCTCAAACTAAATAATTTCTCTTTGCATTTGAAACACTGCCAATGATATGACTCGGAGCCGATCATCTAAATGCAAACTCGACATAAGATGTAAGATGTCTCAAAATTATGGACTTTCATTTAAATTGCGGATATCTCAGGAACTATATACTTATATCAGAACTTGTGTTTGTTAGTTTACATAGCTGTCTGTTTTTTTCTTTTGTTAGTTTCATAATATTCAAACATGATAAACAAAATTAAATATGTTGATATTAAAAATAAAATGTAGTAAGCATATTTTTTTGTTCATCGTGTGATTAAAGATATAAAAAACAATACATATAAAGTTGATCATTGGAATAATTTGTATAATACAACAAACTCATATAAGTTTTTTTATTATATTATCATTAGATCTTCTCTTCGTTTTATAAGAATGCTAGTTGCATTTGCATATATTGAAACACTTGGGTATATGGAAGGAAGTTAATTAAAGTGATTATTTGAATGTTTGAAGGAAATGAAAAGGACTTGAAGAAATAAAATAATTGAAAATGACAACTGAGCTAATCATAATCATACAGGCCATTACAATTTTGGGCTCCACCACTTTGACGACAAAAGCCCATTTATAGGGCGGCTCTTCTTCGGCCTTTCTTCAACCACACATACACTCCTAATGAATATAATATTTATATATTATGATCAATAATAGACACTGTTATTGTCAACTTTCAGTTAGCTCCGCCGAACATTTTTCTTATAATATTACATATTTCATGCTGTTTTTAATAATTACGTTCGGGAAAAATAACCATCACCGTGATGAAAGACATACTACAATTCTGTTCATCTAAAAGAACAACCATGCATGTATAAAATTATGGGTTCATTTCACTTGCTGCCGGATACTAAACTAATTTCACCGTTGTTTTCTCAATTTGATAGAATGGATATACGATTTATCGACAGAAAGTGTGATTATAAGTTAGAGCATTATTTTTGTTATGCCTTTCTATATCCATCGTCATTGTGCGATGACCAACAAAAGTTGATAATGTGGTCGATGTTTTTCTCTACAAAAGAACTATAATGTTTCTGAATAAAAAACGAAGTAAGTGATGACCAACAAACAGTGTAGAGATATTACTTATAATACTTTATTGTAATATGTTTTTTGGGTTCTGTAAATTATTAATATAAAGTCAAAAAAAGCCGGCGGGCAATGTGGGGAAAAAGTTTCGCACTTTGATGCAATCTTTCATTTTGTTTCTAACTTTATGCATATTGGCCTCGCTTTTGCCTGTTGATGACTCGTATGATCCTGGTTCATACAAATATATAATTGATAGATATTATCAATTTTGTAACTGATCAATACTTGGAATTACGACATAAATGCATCGTAGATATATTTGAGTTATGAATTTCATAAAACCATCTTAGATATTCTGTAAACCATGTATTTCACATAACTCAACAGTACACTAGGTTATCACTTGTTTATAAAGAAATAATTTTGGACTATTCAGATGATCAGATCCAATGGTAGGTGCATTTAATCAAGCAACATTGTTAATTTTATTTAATAACCTACCTGTTCAATCAGAGGATTCGTCATGTTAATGCCTTGGTACGTACACCGGTACATACGAGATGAAAATGATAATAGAGACTAATTAAGCCTAAATATACGTTTTTTACATGACTAAACCTAGCTACGTGTCTACTTATATATTTATTGGGTAGTGTTCACTTTCTTGGGTTATATAAGTTGCATAATTAAGTCATAGGAAAACTAGAATATCTGTAAAAGAAAAGCCACGGAACAGCTCTTTACAGTTTACACGAACAAACTACATCTATATAACATGAGTTCGAATTTTAAAGTGGAATAATTAAATTCATATATTTATAAATCGACCAAGGCTTACAAATCAAATTAAAGGGTACTTGGTAGGTACTGGAGAAAAAACGTTTTGATTCCTCGCAAGAAAAAAGAGTCTCACTTATATATTTCGTCCAACAAAGAATCGCTTTTGAATGAAGCTAGTAAAGGTGTTAGGTGTGTCATGTGTGCGGCTTAAGCACACATGAGAAGACCAATAATAATTATCTAAATTCTTAAGCACGAAGGTGACTAAACGTCTTCGTTTCAGTGATGACTATCAAATGAAATTTTTGCGTTGTGCATATATACATACATACACACGTGTGGAAGAGAAGGTACAAACTGTGCATACGGCTTAAGATAAGACTGAACGGAAGGATATTTATAAGTTTTCAACAGCATCATTCTATTCTATGCAACTACGTAAACGAACCACATGCGTCTTTGTTTTTAGTTTTGTCTTTTTCCTTTTTTAAACAAAATTATTTGACAGCATCGTTGTTTTTATACTTAAGTTACTCTAAATATATAAAAGAATACATTCTCGGATGTGGATTGTGATTTTACATTTAGAGCATGGTTCTTCCGTGTTTAATTATATACATATATATAGTCTTTTAAAATATTCTAACGTATTAATATTCATCTACTATAGTGCAATGTTCAGTTTTCATCCATGATCCATATATAACAAACTACATACTGCTTAATTGGTGTAACCGAGAAAAGTAAAGGATAAATTAATACATTCGATGACAAATTATGGTTTCAATCGATAATCTGAATGGCATAAAAACAATAAAAACTAACGTGGCAATATTTATTGTCAGTTAAACTTTTTTTACCCGTAAAAACGAATTTCTCAATATAAAAAAACCGAAAAACCGCTAAACAAATTATAATGATGACCTTAACAAAATAAAATACTACGCAAGTGGAAGAATATGTACCTAACCTAACCACGTATCGACCAACTGTAATTACAGTTGCAGCTTACAGGACAGGAGGAAGGTAACAAGAGTAGTTTTGCCTTGTTAAGAATATTGACCGTGACACGTCATTGACACATACACGTGGAACTATTGGATATATACACGTGGACT
Source organism: Streptanthus diversifolius (assembly GCA_039880935.1). Classification (NCBI taxonomy): domain Eukaryota; kingdom Viridiplantae; phylum Streptophyta; class Magnoliopsida; order Brassicales; family Brassicaceae; genus Streptanthus; species Streptanthus diversifolius. The sequence goes on along the minus strand of JAXGFM010000007.1, from coordinate 22,866,360 downwards.
TTCTGGAAAACAGCTGTTAAGGTTTTGTCCAGTTCTCGTAAAAAATTGTGTTTTGCCGAATTAGGTCATGTTCCACGTGCCTTTTTTTCTGCACCACTCTCCCTTTTCCACAAGAGGGGCAATGATTTTCTAAACCAAATATTATACAGTTGTAATCTTGGACGGCGTGTGATTAAATAAAATAATATATGGACGGTGTTTTTAAAAAATGTTTGAATGTTCTTGTGAATTTTATGGTAGTCATTACGATGTAAGAGAAAAATAGATCATAACCGAAAAAATATCTCCACTCCAATAATTGACTATGTACGTTGTGTATTTAAGTTTCCATAGATTTTCGGATGTTTTGTTTTGTTTTTTTATCAAAGATCTTGTTATGTTATGTTTTAAATATAGATTTTTGTCTCGACTCTCGACTACTAGCTATATGTTGCGACGATAATCAACGAATTAGTCGAATTAGTGTTCTAAATATTAAATTATCGCTCATAAAATGTAATGATATAGTGATTTATAAGAACAAAGAAAAAATAATTGATCACAATCTGGGGATTAAATAAATTTGAATCTTCACGAAATTTAGAATTGTCCAAGATTTGTGTCGTCTATCACCCATCAATCATTTATTTATTTATTTTTGGGTTACAGAAAATTGTAGATTTTTAACTCCAATAAGAATACTTTGAAACTAGCAGACCAAAACAGACACTCCACCATTGATCCTAGCAACTACGAGCAAAGGGTATTATATATGTTTTTTAATCTAATAATTTTATTATATTTTTTTAAATATTATAGGATGTTAATTAGAATTTTGGATTTGTTATGAATTTCAAAAATAATCATCCAATTTATTCGGACTATAAATAGATTTTACAAAAAAAAAAATATAACATAAACGAATACTATATACATAGGTTAATTATAAACAAGCAAAGTATAGCTACATCGTATTGTTTGCCATCACAATAATTTCTTACCACTGATATGCAACAAGTTCGGTCAAAGTATTACTGTAACTCAAAAAGTATGAATAATCGAGCAAAGGAGTTTATAAGTTTGGATGTTGTACACTAATAGGCTTCTAGAATCCAAAAAGGACTTGTTTATAAGACAATTAAAAATAGCCAGTACTTTTATTTTGACTTTTTATTAAATTTAATAAAAACATCTAAACTGAAAAGAAGTACATTTAAAAGTATCCTGTTTGATTTATCATATACCTATCTTGCTCGTAACCACAAGCAATAATTTTGACATATATTTTGTTACACCGTCAGTAAATTAAATATCGAATCTAGTGCTATATATTGCTCGTAACCACAACCTTGCTCGTACCGTACAGATCAAGAGCCCTTCAACACGCGTTTTGTGACCGACACGTGGGTTCATTTATGGATTAGAGTTTGAGATTAAAATTAAAATTTTGTAATCATCAACAAGTTTACAGCCTGGATTTGCTTCATTTTCGCGGAATAAATTATATATATATTTAGTTTTCAGGAAATAAAGGCAGTGATGATTTTGCGTTCCAATTCGGCAACCTATCTTGTCGTTTTCTGCCACGTCACCAACGTCTATCTATCTGTTTTGATAGCCGCTCATTTTACATCACGTTTCTTAAACTGAACATTAATATCTAACAATATTTATACATTTCTCATAAATCTAACTGATACTGAACATCGATTTGGTTTGATCTGGATGCTTTGGATTTTATAAATAGAATAGTCAGACTATAACTGTTCGATTTTCTCAGTTGAACTAAACTAAACATTAGTCTTGTTAAGAACACCAAGACATAGGGATAGGTATGTTTGTGTTCCCTTTTTAATGACAATTTGTTTCTTTTTATACAGTTCCGTCAAAATTTGATTAGTTTTTCTACCCGGAAATTCGGTTATGTAAAGTATATATTATAGAAAGTTTGTGGAGTGGTATACAGCCTGGCTTCTGCTATTCTAAAGTCAAGACTAAATATACCAAAAAGAAAAAAATCAAAATCAAAACTGTCCTTACCCTAACCTAACCGTTATTGCCTTTTAATTTGTTTCTTTTTCTCATTTTCATTTTCCCCGAAATTTTAAATTCATGCGAATATTATCATATAGCTTTGCTAGTTGGGTTTCGTGATTTTGTCTCTTTCACTTCCCACTTTCACCACGCACATTATATGCGCGTGCACTCACAAGCCTCCTACATTGACCTCGATTGATCTCCACGCTCAACTGTACGAAATCTGCGATCTGAAAGCTTTTTAAATAAAACCATTTTGAAAACGACAAAAAAGAGACACCACGACGTAGTTATATTACGACGCGTGTCAATTTACAGCTGTATCGCAAACTTTGAAAAACCGCTTGCGTGGAAGAAGAGTTGCCCATGACTTCTCCACAGTTTAAACCGGTTTCCGGTTAAATTCTTTCCTAAATTTCTGTATAAATTATTTTGTCCTCTCTTCAGTTTCTCGAACTTGTTTTTTTTAATCATCTCTCTCAACACAACAGAGAGAAAATCACAATAAAATTTAAAATATCGATTTGTGGAAATTCAATGGCGGATCGGATTAAAGGTCCATGGAGTCCTGAAGAAGACGAGCAGCTTCGCAGGCTCGTCGTTAAATACGGTCCGAGAAATTGGACGGTCATTAGCAAATCTATTCCCGGTAGATCGGGAAAATCGTGTCGGTTACGCTGGTGCAACCAGCTTTCGCCGCAGGTTGAGCACCGGCCGTTTTCAGCAGAGGAAGACGAGACGATCGCACGCGCACACGTGCAGTTCGGTAATAAATGGGCGACGATTGCTCGTCTTCTCAACGGTCGTACGGACAACGCCGTGAAGAATCACTGGAACTCGACGCTCAAAAGGAAATGCGGTGGTTACGACAACCGTTTCGACGCTTCGGCGGAGGATCATCGGCCGGCGAAGAGATCGGTGAGCGACGGTTCTCCTCCTGTTGTTACTGGGCTTTATATGAGCCCAGGAAGCCCAACTGGTTCTGATGTCAGCGATTCGAGTACAATTCCGGTTTTACCCTCTGTTGAACTTTTCAAGTCTGTTCCTCGTGCTGGTGGTGTCGTGTTGCCGCTTCCCATTGAAACGTCGTCTTCATCTGATGACCCAGCGACTTCGCTGAGTTTGTCGCTTCCTGGTGCTGACGTTAGCGAGGAGTCAAACCGTAGTCACGAGTCAACTAATAACAACACTTCGAGCCGCCAAAACAACAATACAGTGTCCTTCTTACCTTTTTCTGGTGGATTCCGAGGTGACATAGAGGAAATGGGTAAATCATTTGGCGGGAACGGCGGCGAGTTTATGGCGGTGGTGCATGAGATGATTAAGGCGGAGGTGAGGAGTTACATGGCGGAGATGCAGAGAAACCACAATGGTAGTGGTGGATTCGTCGGAGGATTCAGGGATAATGGAATGATTCCGATGAGTCAAATTGGAGTTGGGAGAATCGAGTAGACAAGTGAGAGTTTAGGAACTGTTACAATGAATATCACAAATCGCTATGGAGAATTGGAGGAAGAAAAGAGCTTTTTCTTTCTCGTTTGGATTAGGCATAAGAATTTTGGGTTTTATGAAATGTATAGAGGTAATCGAGTGAGCAATCTCGATTCATGGACCGTGAGACGATGATAAAAAAATTTAAATTTCTCCTCAACTATTAAAAATAAGTTGTTCTTTATAACAATGTTAATGATCGTCGATAAAATATATTAAGAGAAATTAAATAAATTCACTAAAAACAACCTTGTCTAGGATTGGAGAAGACTTGCATTTGGCAAGTAAACGAACAACTTTAGGCATGGTAAGACCCCTTCCTTCCGACATGTCAACTGCCACATCTTCATCTCTCCCCCAATCAAAACAATGGATCAATGAGCCTAAAGCCAAGCCCAATACAAGCTGAGCCAGCCCCATACCAGGACACGCTCTTCTACCCATTCCAAAAGGTAAAAACTTACCATGATGGGTCTTTGACTCGAACCTTTCAGGCTTAAATCCTATGTCTCATCCCATACCTTTGGGTCTCTCTGAGCAGCCCACACGTTAACGACTAGCCATGTGCCACGTGGTATGTTATACCCAGCAACTTTGCAATTATCGGATGACGCGTGCGGGACCAGTAATGGCGCTGCACGATACAGACGAAGAGTCTCAGTGATTACATAATCGAGATATGTACTCGTGATCTTATCAGATTCGTGCATCAAACGTCTTTCTCTTGAGACGACGTCGTTTATTTCCGTTTTTGCTTTCATTAAAACATCTAGATGATTTTTAAGTTTAGCCATGATCCACTCTAATGTCACCACGTTTTGTGTCCAATCCGGCAACTAACTTCACCTGCAAAAGATTTACGATTCAATCTTGGATCTTTTTCCACTAACGTTAATCTTTGGGCCTAGAATTATCCAGTAATATAATTCAATTTACGATGTTTCCACTAATATAAACACAAGATGGTTCTAATGGGCCTAGAATTATCCAGTAACTTCACCTTTTGGGCCAAATCCATTTAATATTGGTGGTCTCACCTGTTATTGTCCGTGACATGTTAAATGGATTTGGCCCAAAAGGTGAAATTACTGGATAATTCTAGGCCCATTAGAACCATCTTGAATTTATACACCCAGTTTAGATATCTCGGAGATGAAAAGAGCTTTTCATGTGAGAGGAGCTTAAAATCTCGAGAAGTATTTGTAGCTCTTTTTTGGGCGACGTTGTTGCTGGGACTCTTTCTTCGATTTTTCTCTCTTTGTGAGTTTTTTCTATTTGCTTTGTGATTTGAAGGGAGAATTTGGCTTTTGGAGATGTCTTCACTCACTTCCGTCGAATTAAATTTTATGATCTTCCGATATCTTCAGGAATCAGGTACGATAAATAGCCTTCTCTATCATCTCTCCCCTTTTATCTCTTCCGCTAGCTACAGGCTAGGTTTTTTTTTTTATTAAGTTCAATGTCGTTGTCTGGTTCTACGAGCTTGAACATCTTCTAGGGGATTTCCTGTATTCGTCTTAGGGTTTCACCGATTGTACGAAAAGATCGTTAATTCAGGATCCTTTACATCTTCTAGTTTGTACTGCTACTCGTGATTCTAGGTTGCTCTGGACATTCGTTTATTTTTTTATAATTTTTTTTCAATGTCGAGGTCTGAGAGCTTGAGGTTACTGTATCTTCATTAGAAGCTATGTTGGATGGAATCTTCATTAGAAGCTATGTTGGATGGTGGTTATAGTAGTAGTTTATGCTCTGTTTCTGTTTAAATCGTAATCTTCGTTTTGCAGGGTTTACACACTCTGCGTTCACTCTTGGTTACGAGGCAGGGATAAATAAATCCAAAATCGATGGTAATATGGTTCCACCTGGTGCTCTTATCAAATTTGTTCAAAAAGGACTGCAGTACATGGAGATGGAAGCTAATTTGAGCAATGTATACTTAGTTGTCTAGTTTTTTTCTTTATCTCTTGTGTTTCCTACACAGTGTTTGGTCTGGTTAGACTGAGCTATGTTATTTTTTTACTCGCAGGGCGAAGTGGACATTGATGAGGATTTCTCATTCTTTCAACCGTTGGATCTGATCTCAAAGGATGTAAATGAATTGCAGGAGATGCTGAGGGAAAGAAAGAGGAAAGAGAAGGATAAGGAGAAGGACAGAGAAAGATCTAAAGAAAACGATAAAGAGGTTGAACGAGAACATGAAGGAGATCGCAGCCGAGTAAAGGAAAAGGATAGGCATGAGAAACAGAAGGAGCGAGAGAGGGAAAGGGAAAAGATGGAACGAGAAAAGGAGAGAGAAAGAGAGAGGATGGAACGAGAAAAGGAAAGGGAGAGGGAGAAGATGGAACGAGAAACATTCGAGAGGGAGAGGGAAAGATTGAAATTAGAGAGGGAAAGAGAAATGGAAAGGGAGAGAGAAAGAGAGAAGATAGAGAGGGAAAAGGCCCATGAAAAACAGCTTGGGGATGGTGACAGGGACATGGTTATTGACCAAAGTAACAAGGAAAATGCTGGGGATGAAGAGCATGGGCGTACTTCGGGTCAGTATTCATAAATTATTACTTGTTACTGGTTAAATTTTGTGGGCTGAATTCTGTAAGAACAACATCTATATTCCAAATAACACTGTGTTTTTTTTTCAGCTGCAGAACCTATGGATATCACCATGACTCCTACATCATTGCCATGTCACATTCCTAATTCTGATGTGAGGATTTTGGAAGGGCATACTTCTGAGGTACCTTTTTAGGTGATTTAATCCCTTAGATGGGCACGTTCTATAGTTGATTTCCATCTTCACTTGTATCTATTTCATTAATCCAAGTCATTCTTTTGCTGAGATTACCATTCTGTCTATATTGCTGATTTAGGTTTGTGCTTGCGCATGGAGTCCATCGGCTTCATTGCTTGCGTCAGGGTAAGTAGTTTTGTTTAGAAAGATGAATGCACATGCGAGTAATTAGTTTTTTTGTCTTATTCAATTTTAATGTATCCTTTGCAAAATATCAGGTCTGGTGATACGACAGCACGTATCTGGAATATTCCGGAAGGACCATTGAAACCTGGTCGTAGTATCAATGCTTTGATCCTGAAACATGCAAAAGGAAAATCAAACGAGAAGAGCAAGGATGTGACCACTCTTGACTGGAATGTAAGCGCCGTTGCATTTTCACAGCTTAAAAATAAATATTCTTGGATACTGCTAATTTAAGTCTGTCCTTTATTCTTCAAAAGCTAGAGAATATATAAACCATTTCTGTATTAGTGCCTTTGTTTCTGCCAAAGTGTTATCTGATTTCTGAATTTTCAGGGTGAAGGGACTTTACTTGCAACGGGTTCATGTGATGGCCAAGCAAGAATCTGGACTACAAATGGTATGTCCACGTTGTCCACGTTCCTTTCTGGTGTTACTCCTTGTGTGAGTCAGCCCCTTGTATTACTAGCATCTCTGTCTTCTGGGAATTAGACTTTACTTTTATTATGGAGTGATGAAGGTGCTCAGTCATTTATGTCTAAGTTAATATCTATATGTTTCCTCTTAGCGTGAGCTACAAATTTCTGAGGTTTGAGTTATCTGGGCTTTGGTAATTGAAACAAGAGAAGCTATAAGCTAGTAGAAAAAACATTATTACTCTGCATCGTTGGCCAAAAAAATCACTTACCTTTTTTGTATGTTTGTAAGAGTTAGTTCTGAGATTACAAATTACTCTTTTCACATTTTCAGGGGACTTGATAAGTACTCTGAGCAAACACAAGGGACCTATTTTTTCCCTAAAGTGGAATAAGAAGGGTGATTATCTTCTAACCGGAAGTGTCGATAGAACTGCTGTTGTTTGGGATGTAAAGGCAGAGGAATGGAAGCAGCAGTTTGAATTTCATATAGGTAACTTTTTTTTTGGATGAAACATCAAATATGAACCAAGTTTCTCTCTTGCATATGACATTGGATGCAATTGCGAGTATAGGGCCAACACTTGATGTTGATTGGCGCAACAATGTGTCTTTTGCAACGAGTTCTACGGACACCATGATCTACTTATGTAAGATTGGAGAAACTCGGCCTGTCAAAACCTTCGCTGGTCATCAGGTTGTCTCTCGTCCAAGCTTCTCCCATATCTTGTCATTAAGTCCTATATCAATCTGACATTCGTCTCATCACCAATCATACTCGGTGCTTTCATAATTGCAGGGTGAGGTTAATTGCGTGAAATGGGATCCTACTGGTTCATTATTGGCCTCATGCTCAGATGATAGTACTGCTAAGGTATTCTGAATTAACCTCTTAAGTATTTACTAATTACCGTTGACATAGATAGAGATTTGTGTTCAGTTTTTCTGTCTCCTTATATCTATATTGGATGTATCTTTTTTCTACAGATATGGAATGTAAAACAACACAGCTTTGTTCATGACCTCCGAGACCATACTAAGGTAAACATAGATCCCATTAATTGTTGGAGTAATGTTTTGATATTTTTAATAGCGTCTAAAGATGGATATTCAATTATATTCAGGAGATTTATACAATCAGATGGAGCCCTACAGGACCAGGAACCAACAATCCTAACAAACCGCTAACTCTTGCCAGGTGATAAAGCGCTTTAAAAATGGAACACTTTAAAAGAAAAAATAGTGGCATTGTATATAACATATCACTCATTCTCTCTCTGTGTTGTTTCTTTGAATGGAGCAGTGCATCATTTGACTCAACAGTAAAGCTATGGGATGCAGAACTCGGAAAGCTGCTATGTAGTCTCAACGGCCACAGGTAAAACTTTAAACCTTCGATATGTTATGATGATGATTTGTGGTTTAACCATTAGTACTAACAAAATCTGAATTGATGGATGATTTGAAGGGACGCGGTATACTCATTGGCGTTTAGTCCAAACGGGGAGTACATAGCGAGTGGGTCTGTGGACAAATCGATACACATCTGGTCATTAAAAGAAGGCAAGATCGTGAAGACATACAGAGGAGAAGGAGGAATTTTCGAAGTGTGTTGGAACAAGGAAGGTAACAAACTGGCAGCTTGTTTCGCTGATAACACGGTCTGTGTTCTGGATTTCAGAATGTAGTTTTAAAGGGTAGTAGTAACCTTCTAACACTCTCAGTCCAAGCCTTATTTTGTTGTTGCACATATTTTTTATAACACCAAATTCGAAGAAAAAAAATGAAGAAGGCAATGATCATGATCGTTGACTGACGAGTAACAACAATAGATTGATAGAAAACAACAAACTGCATAAAAGTTAAAAGACTTACAGATCCATATCTTCGGATTTAGTCCAACAAGTTGGATTTGAAACTGAGTGATTTTATTACAATTGAGATATTGAGGACAGAAACTATAAAGACTTTGGAGACAAAATCTGTCTTTATGTCATACATCGTTAGGTGAAACCTGAAAGTGGATGTTGGCACGTGGCGAGAACTGACGGAGCCGTGCAACCCCCACGCCAGACACGCTTATTCTTATTCCTAACTATCTCCCAATATTTTTTTTTGGGTAAGTTTCTCTTTTACCACGTTTCAGATATTTTAATAACCAGAAAATTCTAAAACGAATCAGTTTGACTAATTTCCAAAATCTGTAATGTTCTTTATTTTACATAAAACTATTACATATAGGCTAGCAAAGAGAAAAATAATTAATAGTGGAGACGATTCGCAACTTTAATTTTTCTTCATTGATTAAAATGTTTAATAGATGGCGTAACGAATGGAAAAGCTTATTATGTGCTCAATCAATCTAATTTTTTAATCCCCACATTAATATTTAACAAGAGTTTTAATTGTGTGAGGATAGTGAGACTCCCAAGGAGATTCGAAAATCCCAAGTTTCACACGTTTGTTGACAAAACTTATCTCTGCCCTTCTTTAAATTTCACAAATAAAATGCATATTTAAATTTCGAAATCATGTCGTAAAATGATGTCACTTTCTAGAATTTATAATACATATTTAGAATTCCACCACCATCATAATATTAATAATATTAATGAAAATATCAAAATTAATATGCTAAAAAATAAAGAGCATATTTTATCCATCAATTTCAGTTATATAAGGCATTAGTAGCAAAAGGTCACTGAGGAGGGTTATCTCAAAAAAAACAGTAGCACCGATTTCGAACAACACTCAAGTTAGCAATTCGGGATCCTGACTGTCACATTCGCCGGCACCGGAAAACATGTCGGAGACGGAGAGAGAGCGTCTGTTATTAGCATCGGAGGAGAGAGCTTATGAAGAAACCGAGAAAGTTCACATAGTCGGAGTCGACGAAGAACAAGACGCTGATTACGACGATGAGCTAGGGAACTCTCCTCGGTTCTCTTGGAAGAAGCTATGGCTATTCACCGGACCTGGGTTTCTGATGAGCATCGCTTTCCTTGACCCAGGTAACCTCGAGAGCGATCTTCAAGCTGGAGCCATCGCTGGGTACTCTTTGATCTGGCTCCTCATGTGGGCAACGGCGATCGGGCTTCTCATTCAGCTTCTCTCTGCTCGTCTAGGTGTCGCCACCGGCCGACATCTGGCGGAGCTGTGTCGCGAAGAGTATCCGACTTGGGCGAGGATGGTGCTTTGGATTATGGCGGAGATTGCTTTGATCGGTGCCGATATTCAGGAAGTTATCGGTAGTGCAATAGCTATCAAGATCTTGTCTAATGGATTGATTCCTCTTTGGGCTGGAGTTGTAATCACTGCTTTGGATTGGTGAGTTTCTCAATTAATCTATATTTGTTATTTGATCCTAGTTGGAATTTAGGCTTCTTCAATCATCGTTTGTTTGATCCTAATTTTTGGAGATATTAAGGATGTTTAGATGGATTCTTCTTTCTGGTGACATTACGTGTGATGGGTTGATTGCAGTTTCATCTTTCTATTTCTGGAGAATTACGGAATAAGGAAACTAGAAGCTGTGTTTGCTATTTTGATTGCAACAATGGCGCTTGCATTTGCTTGGATGTTTGGTCAGACAAAACCCAGTGGAACCGAAATCCTTGTTGGTTAGACTTCAAACATATTGATTCTTTCACTTTTTGTTGTTGTTGGAGAGGAGAAACTGAAAATAGTAGCTTTTTCTCTCGTTTAAAACAGGAGCATTGGTCCCAAAACTCAGTTCCAGGACTATAAAACAAGCTGTTGGAATCGTGGGATGTATTATCATGCCTCACAATGTGTTCTTGCATTCGGCGCTTGTGCAATCGAGAGAAGTTGATCCGAATTAGAGATTCCGTGTCAAAGAAGCTCTCAAGTACTACTCCATTGAATCCGCCGGGGCTCTCGCGGTTTCCTTCATTATCAACGTGTTTGTCACCACCGTGTTTGCCAAATCGTTTTATGGGACAGACATAGCAGACACTATCGGTCTTGCAAACGCAGGACAGTACTTGCAGGACAAATACGGTGGCGGGTTTTTCCCAATACTCTATATATGGGCCATCGGTGTCTTAGCCGCTGGTCAGAGTAGTACCATCACAGGTACTTACGCCGGGCAGTTTATCATGGGAGGGTTCTTGAATCTCAAGATGAAGAAATGGGTTAGAGCCTTGATCACACGAAGCTGCGCGATCATCCCGACAATGATCGTTGCGCTTGTCTTTGATTCTTCGGATTCTATGCTCGACGAGCTTAACGAATGGCTAAACGTTCTTCAGTCTGTTCAGATCCCTTTCGCCGTCATCCCTCTACTTTGCTTGGTCTCCAACGAGCAAATCATGGGCAGCTTCAAAATCCAACCTTTAGTCCAAACCATCTCATGGGTCGTAGCTGCTCTTGTGATAGCCATTAATGGGTATCTAATGGTGGATTTCTTCTCAGGAGCTGCGACGAGTGTGGTTTTGCTCGTGCTCGTGATCATATTCGCTATTGCGTATGTTCTGTTTGTGCTTTACCTTATCTCAAGAGGCCTCACGTACACTCCTTGGCAATTAGTGGCTTCACAGAGAGTTGCGCAGAAGGATGATGAGTAAGTAAAGAAGCAAAGAGACCTTTTCCTTGAACAAGAAGAAGAAGAGATGTCTCTCTTCTCTTTACTCAATAGCAAAATTTCTGCAAAACTGAAACAAACAATAGAAAGTTGGTTTCATCAGTATGGTAGCAATGTAATGATGTATTTGTAATATAGTATGGTTTAGAGTATAGCTGCGGAAGAAGATACTTTGTTTCTTTCTGAAATGTATCCTTTGTTGAAAAGTCTGATGTTTCTTGGAATTTTGGCAGAATAAAACGGGAAATTTGTTGTGTTTCTATAATTATTGAGATTGCGTTTTCTTCTTCTTTTGAGATCCAAATGATATCAATTCTCTTTGAATATGCTTTTTTTCTTCTTCCAGTAAATAGAAGAAAGAAGGAAAAATTGGTCAATTTGTAAAGGAAAGGGAAGCAGCCCCAATGGAAACAGACAATTCTTAATTTTGATGTTTATAGTCAACAGACAATTCTTAGTCGTTTAGGGAAAAATACGTGCACAATTTCTTTTATTGGATGATTAGTAAAATAGAAGAAAGCTTAGTACTAGTGTTAAAAGTGAGTATAATTTTATTCATCATGTAACGTTTCGCTCATAGCGGAAAGTTCACTGGCTAAAAAAGATTAAAAAATGAAAATAAATGAATACCAAAACAGGAGCAGCTTCTCCTAATCCAAAACCCAGAGGCAAGAAAGACTCGCAGCCACGGCTTTATTCAACCTCTCGATATACCACGAGAACAAAGCGAAAGTAATAGAAGCTGGTGCAGTTAGATACTTAGTTGAGTTGATGGATCCTTCAGCTGGAATAGTGGAGAAAGCTGTCATTGTGTTGGCGAATCTTGCAACCACAAAAGAAGGAAAGATCGCGATTGGAGAAGGAGGAATACAGATATTGGTGGAAATTGTGGAGTTAGGTTTTGCAAGAGGCAAAGAGAATGCAACTGCAGCACTTTTGCAGCTTTGTATGCATAGCCCAAGAAGGAGCTAGTGGCTCTTACTAAATCAGGAACAGCTAGATCCAAAGAGAAGGTTTTGTTTTCTTTTCTTTGTGTTTCCTCTTCTTGTTTGGTAAGGCTCATGATTCAAAGTAATAACTATTCTATGCTTTGTTTCAGGCACAGAACCTTCTAAAGTACGTTAAAGCTCAAAAACAAAACAACCAGAGGAGAGCCTGATCTTGGTTTACGACTATCCTATACACATCTATGATACATCTACATATTATATAGTGATTCTTATGGGAAACATATGTGTATAACGTGAAAGTTAAGCTGAAAATTGTATACCTCTACCTATATTATTTCATTTGAAGCAAATATTTTTACTCAATTTAACATATAGTGGACAGCATTTGAGCTGATGGGCGGCCCCTTTGACAGTTTCCAGCGAATTTTAGGTAAAATCTTAATCCGCCTATGCACAACTCACTGTGACTAAAAGTGAGTTAGAGGATATTGATAGTTTATATAATGAGAAAACATTATATTATACGATTTGATGGTGAGAAATTCACGTCTTAGATATAAACATTATTGCTTTAATCATGCCAAGCACCACACCTTATAGGAGGAGAATCTATTAATGAAAACAAAAATAAGTAAAGCACATCCATATGATATTTCACTTTCACATCATTCTCGTTTCTTCAAAAATGATGTTTCGCTATCATGCCATCATATACGTGTATGCCTCTCATGTCTTACTCGTCTAAAATTAAACAGAACACAACTGAAAATTCTAAAAAAAGTTGTTTTAGATAAGATATGAAATAGCTGAAAACATGCTTACTTATAATTAATAGAATTAAAATGAAATCAGAAACTTAAATCGTTTGAAAAAAACTAAAGTATAATTGATAGTTAACACTAAGATACAAAAAAAAAAGATAATTACGTACGAATTGATTAAAGACAGAAAAAAATACATTTAAAATATTAAAGGGAAAGAAAAAGGGAAGCATAGTAACATGAAGTTTAGTTTCGTTGATGGAGTCGTCATCACGCCAAGCTTCGTCTTCCATGATCAACGACAAATCCTACCTGTGATAACTCTTTTAACCACTCAAACGTTCTCATACGCGCAATCGCCGTTTTCTCCTCTTTCTTCGCCGTCTTCTTCTTCTTCTCCATCATCCCCTGTTTCTCCTCCGTCTCACCGGAGACATTGATTTTCACAGGTACGATCGTCTCCGTCGCCACCGAGCACTTACAATCCGCGAACAGAAAACTTCTTCTCCGATTCCTAGATCTCGATTCTCCTGATCCTGTTCTCTTCGAATTCGAGCTCGTGCTTGTGCTACTGCAGCTACTGTTTCGACTCACTGATACTTTCGCGTTTGAGGCCGTTCGAAGTTCGATCTCCGGCGTACGGACGAGTCCTAGCCGGATAAAATCCCAAATCGAAGATGATTTGGAGTTTCTGATCGAATTCACCCTCGCCGTCATGCTCGATGATCGTCTGATCTGTGGTTGTGGACTCGGTTGACTGTAATCGATGAAATTGTTTTTGATTTTCCGGTCCGATCCGACTCTGGTTCGTCGGAATTCAACCGATTCGGATCTGCAAATCAACCGGTTCGAACGGGGGATTCCGGCGTCTAAGCTGACGGAGTGACGAAGAGGCAGAATTCGGCCTTTGGAGAATAATTCGTCCGCCGTACTCATCTCCGGAGCCGGTTCAAACGAATCCGACCCGAGCCGAAACGATGACCCGATTTCAAATTCGAACCCGGAATCGAATTCTTCTTCTTCCTTTGATTCTTTCGGGAACTGAACTTTCTCATTAGATAAATTCACCGGCAAATCACACAGAGACAACGCTTCTTCTTCTTCTTCTTCTTCTTCTTCTTCTTCTTCCTCATATTCGTTATCTCGATTGCGATGAGAGATCAAAAGGGTTTTCTCTTCTTCCGTACATGTTATCGCCATTTTCGAAGCTTCCGATTTTTCCAACAAGAGACAGAGAGGTAAAGTTTTATTTTAAACGCATAAGCAAAGAGTGGGCGACAAATTTGAATCTTTAAAGAAGACAATAGAACTTTCAGTTGAAAAAGTCAAAAGGATATCGACCATTATTATTATTTTTATTTTTATTTTTATTTTTCACTTAACCTTATAGTCTTTGTGTTTTTTTTTTTTTTTTTTTTGCAAAAGAAACCTTATAGTGTTATTTGTATGTATTTTATAGACAAGTGCTATACCCTCATACATATATACTTGGAACCAGACGTAACCATCGAAAAAGGTAAATTTACACCGAAAGTTTTGTTTTCCTTTATTTATTTTCTAACCGTAACAAAGATCATGAGAAGTATGACTCCTAGTTTACTAGACATGGTGTTTCTTTTAGTTTTCTTTCAGTATTGTCACAGTTTTCTACATTTAGGTGGGCATGGTCGATCTATTGTTTATTTGCATCAAATAATTTTGTTACGTTTTTATTTTTTAGCCTAATTTTGAATCCTCAATCTAATGATTTACTGTTTCTTCTTTTTATGGTCAACTTGCATAGGACCAAGAGTCCATTTCAAAAAACGTCTGTTTTGTGATTTACATTTTAAAATCTATAATTCTTTGCCAACAAAATATTGGATTTCGTGACAATTTATTATTACCAACTAAATATTAGTAACCTTTTTTACTAAAAAGGTTTTTCAAATACAAAAGGAAATACAAATGTTTGTTGTTTTTATGTTTCTTAGCCTATTTATTTTTTATATTGCTTGGCGGGTAAAAACTACAAAAAAAAACACATTACAACGAAAAAATCTATAAAAAAACATTTTTAAGGAAAAGCACACATGATAAAGCTGAGAAGCTGTAAGATATGGCAGGCTTTTGTTATTTCTATTTACTTTTTCTGATAAATAAAAACATAGATATGTAAATAAATAAATAAAAGAACCAAGAAAATTAAAAATAAGAATAGCTTAGAAGATTGGGTCTGTGGAGGAGTGGGCCTAGGCCACTATTTAGGCACGCGATAGCTACGCTTTACCCAGCACCATCACCATCACCATCCATCTTCCACATGCATACATTTTATCATCATTCTTTTCATTTCTTTTCCTGTTTTTGTTGTTAATTATGAGCGTTTAAATTCGTTTATATATATATATATATATCTATGTGGAGAATAAATTATGCATCCTGTTTCCTATTTTAATCATCAAAACTCCTAATTTCTAGCTACAATGCAATTATAATTATCTAACGTCTATTTTTCTGCATAACTTTTTTTTTTCTTGGCTTTTCTCTTTTTTCAAACGCGTAATAATGGTCTACAATTGTTTCCCTAAATTGTAGAAATATTAGACTTCGGCCACATATATTATTACAACACTATATATACAATATGAAAATAACTCTTTTGCATATTTAAATTAAAATTTATATATATTGATGTCTAATTCTAAAAGGATGTGGGCTAAATCATGAACAAAAAAAAAAAAGAAACTTCCCTCATAGTCAAGACAATATTTGTCATCTACGAAATAAAAAGGTAGGTATATTTGTAATCATATGATAAGTCTAAGTCGAATTGCATAATAATAAAAGCTATTTTTGACATAAAGCACTAGGATAGAAAAGTAAATGATCGTACCATAAATAGTTGAAGCTTGCGGTGCAAATCACAACTATATGTGTTTGTCAACTTTTCTATTTATATCGATTTTGTTAACATACATTTTATTTATTTGATGGCACTGTTGTTCATTGCTTGTGACTCATGCGTGGCTTGTGGGATTGTTTTGTTTTGAATGAATAAAGGGCCTCAAGAAACGACGTATTTCATAATCGTTTCTACTTTTTCTTTATATTATTAAATGTATATTTTCAAACTCATCATAATCACATTGTTACCATACCTAATCAGTGATGTTTTCCTATCACATCTTGCATATTCATTAACAATATCTTTAGCAGTAAGCACCTTTAAAAAGAAAAACCTTTGCTGGTAATCCTCGTTAATATATTGATAACCTTGAACTTTACACATACGTTATATATGTTAACGAATGCGATAACTAAGAAAATAGAGTTGTGTATATTAATGCATATTTATTGTGGATATCCTTAATCGTGTACGCCTAATGTTTGGTTTTAAAATCTGAAGAGAGGTTTACAATCATGCATTTGGCCATATACGAAATGGACTTGTGCAGAGTGTAAGTAAACGGTACCAGATCGTTGACTTAGACATTTGCTAAATTCAGTTTCAGAAAACGTTATCAAATCGATTTTCTAATTTTTCTTTATATTCAGAGAAGTAAAAAAGGAAAAAAAAGATTTATGATTAGATTTTCTATGTATATATAGAATCTAGAGAGAGAGAGAAGAATACATTTGTGGAAAATTGATAATAAGATGTCATTCCCTAATGGGCCTGAATTATAAAGCATATTACATTATACTATCCTTTTAATGCCCATTAATTAACCAAAATATAATCATGATTTTATTTTGTTTTAATCTACCTACACAACCATGAACTACCAATGCATGCCTAGGATAGTTCCATATCTTTCAGAAAATAATTTAGTAAATTGCGGTATCTATAATACGTCACAGCCTAGTAAATCAAAATAGTCATAACACACCTAGAAGAGACCCAGTATCGTTGTGGCCGGATAATATTTTCTTTTTTTCATATAGCAAAGAGAAAACAGCGAGAAAAGTTTCCAAAAACAAACTAGATAAAGCCCTTAGAACAGACTGCATGCCGTTTTTGCTTTAAACACACAAAGCGCTTACAAAGAACGACATTACAATATCTGTGACTCTCTTCTTTCCATAAGAGTCCTTTAATTTTGTCATAATTTACCACTATGTCCAGCTAATCGCCACAGGACTGGCCACCACGTGTTTCCCATCTGACCATTCGATGCTCCCGAAGCTGTTAGATCCAGACGCCTTAGACGAGTCTACTGTAAACGTCACTGTATACGATTTCTTCTCATTTACTTCTTTGAAATTCAAAACCGCCGGTTCAACCGAAATCTTAACTGCTGTTGTCTCCGAAGTTAGTTTAACCGAGTAGGACCCAGCTCCTCCCACGCTCGTGACAGTGCGCGTGTACTTATACACGCCGGGTCCGTCGACGTTGACGGCGAACGACGGATAGTTTAGATCGGCCACGGAGTACGTTTTGTTCGGATCGCAAGTGTAATTGCGTCTCGACACGCTTCTGATCTGCGACGATGTGTAATTCAATGCGCAGAGGAAACCTAAGTAATCCACCGTCCTTAGATCGTAGATAAGTCCTGGATTGATGGCGGTCGACGCTGACACGTGTCCTGCACCGTGCTCGAACGGCGTTGAAGGTTTTCCCGTCGCGATGTCGAGGATCGGTTTTCCGTCTTTGTAGGTATTGTACGCGGTGGTCATGAGAGCCGATCTTATCGCCGCCGGGCTCCATTCCGGATGCACGGACTTGAGAAGAGCCGCTAAACCGCTCACGTGTGGGCAAGACATCGACGTTCCTGAGATGATGTTAAATTCCACGCGGCGAGTATCGGAAGGGAGTCCGGTGGGTCCCTGGGCTCCGGTCCACCCTGCGAGGATATTGACTCCAGGAGCGATCAAATCGGGTTTGAGAATGTTCGGTGTTATCGAATTAGGTCCTCGCGAGCTAAACGCTGCAACGACCGGAGATGGCTGGACGTTGACGACGGTTCCTTGGATCAAAACCGAAGCGGTGGGATTCGGATCGGTCAAGACGTAGTGTCGGATAATGTCACCGGCTTTCTCTCCCACCGAGGTCGCCGGTAACAAATGAGCATCCGCCACAAGCTCTTCTCCGTTGGCCGCCGTATTCGCCAAAATCATCCCGAGTCCACCAGCAGCTTTCACCACATCCCCTTTCTGAACTCTAGCATTCACTCCTCTATCACACATCACAATCTTCCCCTTTACTTTCTCCGGAATCAGTGTCCCGGTCATACACAGATTCCCGTTAGTGGCGTTACTAGCATTCCCGGCGTAGATAAACGGCAACAATTTAGAAGGAAGAGCATCTCCTTTAAACAACGAAACTCCCGAATAATTTTTGCCGTTGCCGAGAATCGCAAGCGCCGGAAAATCACGATCAATGGTACCAGCACCAACAGTAGTAATCCACGGGGCAACGTTCGATAAACTGAAAGAGGAGGGACCAGCATTACCAGCGGAGCAGGAAACCAAAATCCCTCTCTCCATGGCGGCGAAAGCTCCAATGGCAACACTGTCTCTATAATAATCCGACATTCCACCGCCGAGAGACATGGACAGAACGTTGACGTTATCGTCGATGGCTTTATCGATCGCAGCTAAGATATCTGAGCTGAAGCAACCACCTTCCCAACAAACTTTGTAGACAGCTACGCGAGCACGTGGAGCCATCCCACGAGCCGTCCCATTAGCGAAGCCTAAAAGACTAGCCCCTTCCACGATGGATCCAGCCGCGGTTGATGACGTGTGAGTTCCGTGACCGTCGTCGTCTCTAGGAGATCTTGATTCTTTGGATTCGTCGATTGGTCCCATCGTTGCTTCGTAACCCCGTGCGAAGAATCTAGCTCCGATAAGTTTGCGGTTACAGAGCGAAGCGGTGAAATTAGTTCCAATCTCGCATCCGCCTTTCCAAGTAGACGGAATCGGACCGAATCCTTCGTCGGAGAAGCTTTTTCTCTCTGGCCAAACTCCGGTATCGAGAACTCCGACGACGACGTCGCTGGATGAGCCGGTTTCGGGGAATAGATCTGCGTTGTGCATGTCGAGACCGAGGAATAGTGGAGTCCGAGTCGTGTGTAACTCGTACCTTTGCTCAGGTAGAACGGAGATGACACCTGGTAGAGTCATGAGCGAGTCGGCTTCTTCGGGAGTTAGCCGAGTGGAGAATCCGTGAATGGCGTTGTTGTAAGTGTAGAGCAGTTGAGCAGATTCTGAGACGGATCTGAGAGAGGATTCGTACCAGAGAGAGTGGAGGTCGAAGCTGGACGGCAGCTGAAATTTCGCCATGTGAACGATGTAAGTTCCTTGTTGAGCACCATCGGACACGTGGCAGAAACCCAGATGAAGAAGAACGATCAAGAAGAAAGCAGTGGAGGAGAGAAACAACGAAGACATATCTTTTGCAAATTTTATTCGAAGAAGAAAGGAGAATAAAGAGAGAAGAGATATTGGACGCGTACGCACCAATGGATCACCTAACCGCTTTATTATTTAGAGTTAATAAACAAAAAAAGAAGATATGTAGTCTCAGCTATCAGATTATTTTAGTTTCTGGGTTTATAATTGGTTTATTGGATTAATTTGTTGGTTTGTACGATATGGATTAGATGTTATTTTGTATAGATTGAATAAAAATGTACCCTAATTATATTATGCAAGAGGATACAAATGTAACCCAAGTTGCTAGTGAGAACACGCAGAAGGTTAGATTTGGATCTAAGCACAGCTTCTGGGACTGTAGCCCACGTGTCATAACAAGCCATTTCTCAGATCTCTTTATTTCGGTTTTATTTTTAAATCGAACCGGTCTCCTGCTTAATACAGCTTACACTAGTAATTTAATCTGTTTCCTCATTTGTAGATAGCATCCTAATAATTTTAGTTGTTCCGATATTCATTTGATTTATTGCCAATCATTATTCTTAATCCGAAAAATTGTCTTACCTCCGGTTCGCTCGAATACGGTACGGTCGTGTCCAGTCCGGTTAAATTCCCAAAAGAAGAGTACGTTACTCCATGTACCCCTATCGGAGTCGAGTCAACAATTTTGTCTTGCCTCGAACTACGCTTAATACAAAAATCTAGGTACTCGTGACTCTCTTCTGTTTGTACACACATTAATACAATATACTCAACTCCACACTATACATCAAAATGTCTTTATGTACACACTTTATTTAGAGCCAAATGTATTTATGTTATTACTTTTACACTAAAATATATGTGACGGTCCGTGGACGCCATAAAAGGCTTCGCTTCATTTGGTTTTAGCAATTTACTTCAGAACTTTGTAGCTTCAAGTTCTATATTTTGTTTTACATTCTATTTTTTTTTCATGGTTAATTTAAAAAAAACAAAACATTAGTGTTATGTTGAAACAAAATATGAAAACTTTGCGAAAGAAGCGTCGAATATATATATTTTTTTATACTAATACAAATGTATCTTAAAAGTAGAGAATACGAAAGTAACCCAATATTTTACTCACATTAATATCCGACGATATTACATGTAATTAAGAACGTATATTACATAAAGAACTACTTTTCATAGTTCTGAATGGTGTTCGTCCAGGACATCAACTAACCAATATTTTTGATTGGGATCCAAATAATGCGAGTGGCAATTAGAGACTTTGGTTCGCATGGTCCGACATGAATTAACGTGTCTTTACATCAGATCAGACCTAACTGAAGTCCTATCTAAACAACATTACTGTCATACATTTTCGGATTTTCTTATTATCATTAGTTTATTTTTATGAACGAGAAAAAAAATAAAAATTTATAGCAACAGCAGAACTGACAGGTTGGTCCATATTATTGGGCTCTCAGTGATAATGCCACGATGGGTTTATTGACTCTTATCCACGTCCCTGTTTTTGTATACTATTAAATTTTGGAAAAGAATAGTATCTATCATAGTTTTAATTGGACCACGCTTTTTCTTGTTTTGGAACTTGATTAAAATTGAACTGTGTGCCTACCAAATTTACTTCAGGAACATCTTTTATAATTTTCTTTTCATTTTAGTTATTAAAAAAAAAACTCACGCAATCTATGAAAAAGTGAAAATATAATTCATGCTTTTTGCCTTTTAACCGTAAAAGTTAAACGGGCCGTTATTAAAGATCTTAAATGCTTAAGTTGGGCCATTTACAGGCCCACGTAGCGCACTCGAGAATAACAAAAAAAAAAAAGACGATCGTTAATACCGTTACGCTTCTGTCAAATATCTCTCTCAAATTTTGTTCCTTTGATAGTAGTGTGAGCCGAAATCTCCGAGTTGAGATTTAACTCATCGATTATGTTTCGTAGTTATCGTATTCCAAGAAGACGGATTGATCTGGCGATTGAGATACATTCTTCTATTTATAGGAGGACGCAAGCAAGCATTGATTTCTTTTTTTTTATATTAATTTTCATCTGATAGATTATTCTTCATTTGAGATTCTAGTACGATTTCAAATTCTGGGTATTGTTTTCCTTTTTGCCCTTCCTCTTTCAGTTTCCTGATGTTAGTGTTTATCAGGTGACTGAAATCATCTGATTTAGCACAAAATTTCAATAACCTGTACGTGTAGAAACTAAGTATTTAGCGATGATTAATCAAAACCAGAAAGATGACATAGTGTGTGTGTGTGTGTGTGTTGATATATTATATTTTGACAACTATTTAACAAGATCTTCCCATTTGCAGTATTGACCACCGGCCAATGCACGGTAGTAACGGTCTCTGCAATAGACCGGTCTTCCATCAGCAGCCTCAGCTGCGGCCGCTGCCATGTCATCGTCGGTCACGACATCTATGGGCAACCGAAGCAGTTGTTCTTTTCTGCAATATTTTATTTTGTAATGAAAAGAGGTGTGAGCTTGCTTCCAGCAAAAAGCCAGAAATTCTGATAGTTAGGTATTATTGAATGATCTTCTCCTTGTTACCTCATATTGAACTTGTTGTTGTTGGTTCTAGAAATGGAAACTTGTGGTTGGTTATCTTTAGATCTTAGAGTGGTTTTAAAGAAATCCTCGACTGGTGTTGCAAAAACGAATAGCACGAATGCTGAAACAAGTAACGCTCCTGTTCCAACTAATGTTTGTTTGAGCATCTTGATTACTGGCTTCACCTGAAACTCACAAATGTTGCCTGATTTTCGTTTTCCCCTTTTCAGCATTGATTGAGTAAGAAACAACATTGCCATATAACATTGTTTACCTTGTAAGAACCTAACAACCTGTCGCGAGCCAATACCTGAAAAACCAAATACAAGTCGCAGTAAAAAAAACCAGTCTCTTGGTTTTATGAATTCTGAATTCAGGCAAAGATGCGTTTGGACCAGGTATGTTCATTTCTTATCGTGTGCATATAATATTGGAACCGGTGATACATTGGCAGTGCTAAGAGAAACATAAATTAGGTTTGCCCAATGTTTTAAAATAGATTTTTGGTTTTGCACACCGAGGTAACTCCACGACAATTCTGTTTACGGAAACTGGTGATACTTTGTAGTGAGTAGACATATATAAACTTTTGGGTTTCTCTTTTGTCTTGTCTAGATTAGCAAAGGAAAGGACTATATAATGCTAACCTCTGGTGGCTTTACCCACATTTGTCCATCATACCATCCGCTCTCTTCGTATGGAATAACTGCAGAAAGTAGTCTATCTCCAACATAGCTCCATCCCTAAGAAGAAATCAATCAACTTCATTGGAATCAACGGGAAAAATTGTAAGCTGGGAAAAAGCAGGACAAGTTTTTAATACCAGGTAAATTCTCAAGACAATCAATGAAACCAGGAATAAAGTTCCTGTCCCTGCAGCTAGAACAAACCTCAAAGGTTCCTGCAACATTTTTCAAGAAAAATATATTATTATTTGTAAACAGTGTATAAACAGACATCTTCTTGCAGAGGCTCAACAGATTCGAAGCTCACTCTGGAAGGATTAAAGCTAGCAGCTGCGATGGGAACTCCAAGAACAGTGAAAGTCACCAACCAAAGACCACCGAGACGAAGAAAGAACTGGCTTGGACTCAATTCTCCCCATGAATACAACATCCCCTCCTTCAAGGACGAATACTCATTCACCTAAATAACCAAAAAAACATTAAAAACCAAAAGGTATAGTTTTACTCACTCAAAAAAAGCTCATCTTTACTCATAATCAGAATTACATTTACTTACCGGTCTTTGTTCTGAAGGAACTTGTATCTCCGAACTCGGATCCCAGCTTTGTCCAGAGAAACTCATGCTTCCACTGCCGTTACCTTCTTCCTCTATTGCTCTCACCGAAACGCTTAGAAACAGCTGCTGCTTATTCTTACCCTCATCGCCAATTCCGCCATATTTAACGATGGACGAAGAATCATAGTAATTCCCGAGCTTTCTGTTACAAACCCGGTGACATTTCTTCGGAATCAAAGGGTAATTAGCGTTTAATCTGAGCATTTCTCTATCTGGATTTGTTGAGAGTAGCGTTGATTGGAGAAGATCAAAGGTAAGTGGAGCAGACACTGCAGAGCCAGAAAAACTAATTATAATCAGTTTTTTTTTAAAGCTTTTGATTTCTGACTTGTGGCGTCTCTCTCTCGCCACGTGGCAGATGCTCCCTTGCACGTGGGCATCTCCCACTGTTTCCACGAGCCTCACTTCTCTTATTAATTATCATTAGTAAATTGATCCGCTCGTTGCACAGAATTAAATCATAATTGATTATAAAATTATTTATTTTTCATTATATTTTTAAGAATATTTGATTTTATGTATTTTTAACTTAATTTTTAGTTATTTCAATTATTATTTTTATTATGAATTTATGAATATATTAATAAGTAGATAAACTATTATATTTACTATGATATTAAAAATTCTAAATATATCATTTTGTAATTTTATAATTATTCACCAATTTTTTTGTGCCATCATTATTTTTTATCTTTTTATTTATTTTTATTGATGATACATAAATATAAAAAGTTATAAAATATCTTTTTACACAACATAGGGAGAAGACAAAAATAAAATAAACATGGATTGTTGGAGGTTAAAACCGAAAAATATGATCAAACAAGAAGGCCAAACCATAATTACCACAAACATTGAGTTAAACAACAAATATAGACACATCAGAGGGCAAAATCACAATTACCAAAGAATCCGAGAGTAAAAGAATAATTAATTACAAAATAAAGTGAGCGTAAACTGAGAATTACAATTAAAAAATAATTAATTACAATTAGGGACACCTGGAGGGTAAATGACAAATACTCAACAATCGGAGGGTACAAAAAAACTATGGAACAAACTGAGAGACTTTTGTTATACGGAGGGTAAAACCATAAAGATGGCCAACTAGAGAACAGAAGCATAATTGCAAAAGAAATCGAGTGTAGTGATATAAATATGGAACAGCCGGAGTGTCAAGTTTGTATAGTAGTAAATTTAGTCAGACGCCTATATGCGATTTCGTAAACGCAATCGCGATCCTGATCAACTCTTCATTTATTTCTTTTTAAACAATATATTTTTCATTCATAAGACGTGAAACAAATATTTAAAAATATTTTACGTTTCAGACACTGAATATCACGACAAAGTGTTTGAACGTTGGACAAAAAGAAAACATCACCTTGTTTACCAATATTTGAAGAAAAGATCAATACTACCCTAACTTGAGTTTTCAGACAGATCTCTCTTTAGTTTCATTGACTTCTCATTCTGCTGGTTTCTGCTGCCCTAACTTGCGCGAAGTAAGCGTGCGCCTGTCATCAAATCAACAAATCATATTTATATTTGCCTCAAATGTGATTGAAAAATATGAGAAAGTCGGCCGTTTTTTTGCTACGTACCATGGCTTCTCTTGCAGTTAATCTGTCTTGATGATCATACCGAAGTAGTTTGTCGAGGAAATCAATCGCCTACATGGTTTAAGATACAAACTATTAAAACCCAACTATACCATTTTCTAAATAAAGGAATCAAGAAAACTAGCAAAACCTCAGGTGAGACTAAATGCTGATTGTCTGCGTTGATGAATTTGGACCAAGGTTTCCTGCTATGCCTGTATTTGTGTTCCATTGAACCATAATGATTCAGCACACTATTCTCTTAGCTTTAGCTCATTACAAGGAAAAATCAGAAGCTCAAAGATTTACAAAATAATGTTGAAGATTCACATACCGCCCAACGAGTACTTCAAGTTGTGGTTCAAGTTCTAACTGGTACTTATTTAGATACGCATTTAATTCATCTGTTCCAAGTACCTAGGAATAAGAAGTAAAGAATATGTTCATGACCACAATGGAAAAAGGAGATCTGACCAAATTCTAAAACTGAGTAAGTTTCACATATATTACCTTGGCGATTTTCACTAGTTGATCCTGATTGTCGTGGCCATAGAAAAACGGTTCCTTACGGAATATCTATACAAGGAATAAGAAATAATCAGCCAAATCAAAATCACCAACAATTCAGAAACATCATGGAAAAAATAAGAAATAAAGTCTTCCAAATGTTGTTACACCACGCACTCACCATCCCAGCAAACATACAACCAAGGCTCCACATATCCAATGAATAGTCATAGTCTTGTAAGTCCACAAGAAGTTCGGGTCCCTTAAAGTATCTGATACGCATTGGGAAGGTAAAAACAACAGAGTGAAGCTTAGCTACAGCGAAAAGGGAAATAGAGGACATGATGTAAAACCATACCTTGACGCAACACGGACATTATACTCTTTTCCAGGGTGGTAAAACTCAGCGAGACCCCAATCTATGAGACGAAGCTTACGCAGCTCATGGTCAATCATAACATTGTGAGGCTTTACGTCTCTGTGCATTATTCCTTGTGAATGGCAGTAATCCAGTGCCTGCAACGAGTAGTCGAACGACATGTCGGTATGAAGCCAAATGGAATATTTATAGTCCAACCAATTTGGAAATTTACCTTCAAAAGTTCATAGATGTAGTAACGAATGTCGTAATCGGTCAACGTAGGATACAAAACTTTAAAGTCTGTGCTGTTAACATATTCAAATATCAAGCTTGGAGTTTTCGAGTGTTGATCTCTAACAACATCAAACAGCTTCACAATATTTGGCCCACCGCATAGGTTCTGAAGTATTTTAATCTCTCTTCTTATCTGCGAAAGAAGGATCACAGAAATTCAAGAAAACACCATAAACATCAAAAACTAATCAAATCCAAAACCTTGTGAGACAATTCACCTTCTTTTTCTTAACAGGTTTTAGGATCTTGATTATGCACTTCTCCTTGCTGTTCACGTTTACGCCCTCGAAAACTTCACTATATTTTCCACGCCCGACCTTCCTTACTACCTCATAATCATCTTGCTCCCTTAGAGAGCAAAGAACAAGATCAAAACTTTTAATTAAAACATTAATGCTTTACCATAACAGAAGAACTAAAAGAAATATATGCAAAATTAAAAACCAAATTCATTATTTTATAGATCCAACTCGTGAATTTAGTTCACAAATTTTATTAGCAGGTAAAAATGCCAGAGCAAATTGAAATCAAAATCACTACAAACACTAGAGAGAACTATTTAATCATTACTACCAATTCAGCTGATCTCAAACTGCACACGAAACCAATAAAGCTACAAAGTTCTATGGTTTCACAAATCTTACCCCCACTGAACATTGAGCGACTCGTAATCCCAATAATCCTTGGTT
The DNA here is from genome assembly GCA_039880935.1 of Streptanthus diversifolius. Lineage (NCBI taxonomy): Eukaryota > Viridiplantae > Streptophyta > Magnoliopsida > Brassicales > Brassicaceae > Streptanthus > Streptanthus diversifolius. The sequence continues at coordinate 22,839,477 of JAXGFM010000007.1, read as the reverse complement.
CGGATCACGTTAACGTCTGTGTAAACACGAGCTTTCGACATCGCCCGCGTCTGCCCAAAAACAGAGATCTCGACGAGAGAATCTGGATCGAAGCGATCGATTTTACTATTACCGGAGACGACAGAAGGAGCCGTCTCTGCGGGAGTGACTACAGGTGAACGTCGGATAGGAGAATGCGCCAAAGGCGCACGTAACGTTAAGACGACGCACACTAACAAGAAACGTCGAGGAGGAGATTCGAAGAGGAGGAAGCCGGTGAAGAAGAGGAAGAAGAAGAATGGCACATGTATCATTCACTACGCTCTTCCGCAGCAGATTCTGATTTCGTTTTTCCCCGTTTGCGTACTTTTTGCGCAACAAAATTTGCCAAAATGGGCCTGAAAAAAGTAATATGGACTCTAAAGGCCCAATATAGATGTAACTCCCACACATGTTCGATGTTAAAGTAATTTCAAAATTTTCTGTTCGTTTTTGTGAAAAAGTTTCTGAATTTTATTTCGAGGGTTTAAGCAATCGATCGGAGGATAAATATATGTTTGATATCAGTAATTTTGTTTGCTATTCCTCGTGAAAATCTGAAGTAATGGGGAAGAAAAATTCGAAGACAAGAAAAAGGTGGAAACTTTCTATTTTGTGTCCCCACGGACGAAAGATTCAGGGGCTCGCAGGGCAGCGACAAAGTCATTTAAAGATCGGTCAGAATACTATCAATATCAGTGGGTTCTCCGAAAAAACGCGACAGCTCATTGGTCGTAGTCGTAGATACGCTCGAAGATGACTACAACTATAGTTATTTTAGATGATGGAGATTTCCAGAACCCATTAACGAGAATGAGATTCAGGAGTTGATGTTTCCTAATAACTAATAAGACCTATATGAGATATATTGAGACATGTGATGGGTGAAGAGGCTATATAAGAGGTCAATGTCTAATGTTGAAGTCCATAATTGCATAAAGAGATTGATCTTGAAGTGGTTGAATTGGTTAACAAGAGCGAGTTCACACGAATGTGATTCCAGTGTTGAGGACTAGGAGGAAGATTTTGTCATTCTACTCATCAGGGCGAGTTTTTTGGTTAGACCTAAGGAAAATGTTCCAATGGAGGAAGTGTTTTGATTTAAACAGACCAAGCCATGAAAACAACTAGAGGTAGAAAAGTTTATTAGATTGATTTGAGTCCCAATAGAAATGTTGGGCATATAGTGACTTCAATTATCATAAACGAAGAATTTAAAGATGATATAACTCTTTGTAGGGACAATGATCCATCATTCATGTTCTGTCCCAAAATCAAGATTCTCCAGCTTACTTATAATCCTGTCCTCTCTTCTCCTTGCCATAAACCAATATATAGCCAATATTATATTATATTTGTAAGAGTTATACACATATGTGGAGAGGAATCAATACTCTTTTTTATTTCAATTTGGAATTATTTGTTTTGGTCCAACGATGTGTCTGATCCACGTGGACCCTTCAAAAATCTTCAAACCAAAGCATTACCACACACACACAGTCCTTAGACAGCCTCTCTATCTTGTACTCTCCATGAAAATTACTTAACAGCCCTTCATTCCTCTGCTCTGTTCTGTTCTTTGCTCTTGGCGTTAAGGGTAGCTTGTGGTTTTCTTCGTTTGGGGAATTTCGGTTCTCTTTTTCTGTTAGGTCGCAACTATTAGAGGAAAAGAGTGAAGGAATCTCTTTTGGCTGATCTTATTCTCTCTTTTTATTATTACGTTGCGGCACAACTTCTTCATGCGAAGGACTTGAAATAGTGTTCCATGGTGGATTTCTTGAGTGGGAAGAAACTGCGAGCTAAGTGTTCGTAATATGTCAGCAAAGAAGAAAGATCTTTTGTCCTCAGCCATGAAGAGAACCAGTGAATGGTTTTCAGTTCTCTTACTTATATTATTTTACTTCTGAATCCATTTTTTCTTTCCATTTTCGAAGTAACAGTCCTTTCTTTGTCTCTGAAAAAACACAAAACCCCAATCTTTTTTACATTGTTTCAGGATTTCTTCTCAGGAAGTCTCTAGTGATGTCACCGTTCATGTAGGAGAAGCTTCGTTTTCACTGCACAAGGTAAAATCTAAACCTAAATTTATCGATTAATCTCTATGATGCAAAACCAGTGACATGATCATATTATTGCCGAATCATTTTTCTCTCTCTTAATCTTGCAGTTTCCACTCTTGTCCAAATGTGGGTTTATCAAAAAACTTGAGTCTGAATCTAAAAACGATTCAGATGATACTGTTATCAAAATCCCAGATATCCCTGGAGGCTCTGAAGCATTCGAGCTAACGGCTAAGTTCTGCTACGGTATTAACTTTGATATGAGCACAGAGAACATCGCCATGCTGCGATGTGCAGCAGAGTATCTAGAGATGACAGAGGAACACTCTGTGGAAAATCTCGTTGTAAGAGCCGAAACTTACTTGAATGAAGTAGCTCTTAAGAGCTTATCCAGTACGATCACAGTCTTGCACAAATCAGAGGTTTTGTTGCCCATTGCTGAAAGAGTGAAACTTGTGAGCCGTTGCATCGATGCAATTGCTTATATGACTTGTCAGGAGAACCAATTTTTCAGCCCTTCTTCGAGTAATATCAGTAACAATGAGGCTGTGGTTCAGCAGCAAAGCAAGCAGCCTGTGGTTGATTGGTGGGCTGAAGACTTGACCGTTCTTAGGATTGATTTATTTCAACGTGTTCTGATCGCAATGATGGCTAGAGGGTTTAAGCAGTATGGACTTGGTCCAGTGATTATGCTTTATGCTCAGAAATCTCTTCGAGGGCTGGTGAGTTTCATTCAAACATAGATACCATTTGAAAATTATGGTTGTTCGGTTTGGATAGCTCTACATCGGATTAGGACAGAGTTTTTTCATATCATTTAGAACAGAGTTGTTCGGCTTAATCAGTTTGGTGAGTTGATGACTTTATACCGAACTAGACCCGAGATCTTTGTTAGGTTCTGTTTTCTGATAAAATTAACTCAATATAAGTACGAAGTCAATTTTAATGATTATAATTAGATGGATTCTTTTGTTGAAGATCCATAAACTAGTGGTAAAGAAAGATCCATATTTTTTTTTTTGGTTCTTTCTATGCAAATGCAGGAGATTTTCGGTAAAGGAACGAAGAAGATTGATCCAAGACAAGAACACGAGAAAAGAGTGATTCTGGAAACAATCGTAAGCCTTCTTCCTCGAGAGAAAAACGCAATGTCAGTTAGTTTTCTCTCGATGCTTCTACGGGCAGCAATATACCTCGAAACAACGGTTGCTTGTCGGCTTGACTTGGAGAAGAGAATGGGATTACAATTGGCACAAGCCGTACTTGACGATCTCTTGATTCCTTCTTATTCTTTCACTGGAGAACACTCGTTGTTTGATACCGACACTGTTCAACGCATTCTCATGAATTATCTTGAGTTTGAAGTCGAAGGAGTCCGGTTAAGTAATAATGGTGTTGATCTTGCTGGTGATATGGAACGTGTTGGTAAATTGATGGAGAATTATCTGGCTGAAATCGCTTCTGATAGAAATGTAAGCTTGCAGAAATTCATCGGTTTAGCTGAACTTATTCCTGAACAGTCTCGAGTTACTGAAGATGGGATGTATCGAGCCGTCGACATCTACTTGAAGGTAAATATTAAGATACTAAACATTTACATTTCATTTGCACTATATTGATCAAGTAACTGAATCCTTTTTGATGACCACAAAAAATTAAAAATATGACATTTGCAGAAAGTGGTGACAACCCATTTCCTGAAATTGGATAATGACTTACAATTTGCAAAAATTGATGGCATGAACCCATTTATTGAATCTGATAAATCTTGAGTCTGTACAAAAAATGATGAAAATCCCTTACTTTAAACTCAGAAATACTTATCGTTCTCTGAAATTGATAGATCTTGTAGTCTTTAAAGAAAATGATGAATCCCCATTACTTGGAAACTTGAAAATCTTGTGTTTTAAGGAAATGATCAAGTTCCCATTATCTGAAGATTTTGAAGATTTCCACAATGATCTCTGGTGAAGTATATGTTCTTGCAGGCGCATCCGAATATGAGTGACGTAGAGAGGAAGAAAGTCTGCAGCTTAATGGATTGTCAGAAACTATCTCGCGAAGCCTGCGCTCACGCAGCTCAGAACGATCGTCTTCCCGTTCAAACCATTGTTCAAGTGCTTTACTACGAGCAACAACGTCTACGAGGAGAAGTAATTAACGATCTAGATTCTCCGGCCCGACCACCACCACCACCTGCAGCAACTGTTCTTCCTCCTAAACTCAGCTCCTACAACGACGAACTCTCCAAGCTAAAACGCGAAAACCAGGACTTGAAACTCGAACTTCTAAAAATGAAGATGAAGCTTAAAGAGTTTGAGAAAGATAATGACAAGAAATCATCAACAACCAATAGCAGCAATCCTAGTTCTCCAATCTCAACTGCTTCCATGGATAAGCCTCCATTGCCGAGAAAGTCATTCATAAACTCTGTTTCAAGAAAACTTGGAAAGCTTAACCCTTTTGGCATCCCACCATATAATAGAGGCAGAACCAAACCACCCAAAGATCGGAGACACTCTATTTCTTGAAAAACCATACAGTATATAAACACATGAGTATATGTTTAACTTTTGGTCTTTTTGTGTGTGTGTGTGTTTATTATGTTTGTTCGTACATAAAGCTGGTAATGTCTTTTTTTTTTAATGAAAACTATTTCATCTTGTTCATCAAATATTACGACCATTTACAGTCATATTTAAATATATACAATTTAGATATATGAGATAAACTTTATCTGTGGAGCTTCTGAGGATAGATCATAGATACAGAGAACTTGGGATTTTAAAGCTGATGATCTCATACAAGATCGTGGGGTCGTGTATCAGAATTTACTGATAAAATTTTCATTTCTCTTTAATTTGGAAATTATAAAAATATATATAAATCAGAACTAAAATCAGGGGAAGTAGGTGATGTTTGAAGTCTGAAGGGAACATGCCAGCAGATAGTGCATGTTCTTGTCCCATAACTACTTCATCATTGGCCCCTTTTATAACTTTCTCCTCTATTATTCATTTGCTACTATTAATAATAATGGTCCAATTTCTTCTGTAGATATTCTTATAAATCTGAATATGATAAAATCTGACAATGCAAATAATATACGACGAACTCGAAAATAATTAATATTATTTTATTTTCGTAAACAAAGTAAAACATTCAGATTGATTTTATTTACAAGAAACCTAAAAAGAACTAGTAAAGAAGAAAATTACTGATAAGCTTTTAAAAAAAAAAGATCACCTGATAAATAAAAAAATACTAAATTGAAAAAAGAAGGACATAAAAATCTATTTCAGAATATAGTTAATATGAATATCATATATTATTATCAAATAACATTCAAGGTCAATGCTTGAAGCCATGGCTGCTTCTGCTTCTGATGTTTCATTAATCTCTCTGGTCTCACTTGTTGTTCTTCAAGATTGTTATGATTATTATTGCTTGACCCTGTCGAAGACGACGAGAAACTCCGGCGGCCGGAATTTAAATTTCCGTCCAGTATCTCCGGCGAAGAATTCTTCTTCTTCTTCTTCATTCTCATCAAATCACCACCGTAACATGACGGTCCAAGCGTTAGCTCAATCTCACTCTCGTCCATAATCTCTATATTGTTATCACCAGATTCTCCTCCGCCGGGAAAATTCGCCGGGTGGTCAATATCATGGTCAACTCTTCTGATGAACGTCCCTAGTCCTGAATTTACATTATTCCCCTCGTTGATACGCATGTTCTTCATCAATATTTTCTGGACTTGATATAACCTATGAAGTTCATATACCTGGAAATGCATATAAAAAAAACCATATATTAATTTTCTTTATATATATGACGTAAGATGGAAAAGATCAGAATCTACTAATTAATCAGTAATTACCTGTTGCTTGAAAGTTTCTTCATGTTTAAGCATAGCCATCTTCATGTACTGCTTTTCGTACGGATTAAGAACCTTCTCCATGTTCCAAGGAATTAAGATTTTGATCAAATGTAAAATTCAGGACTACGGATTAAGAAGCTTCATCCAGATCTCAAGAAGAAGATTTGATATGACGAACTTGGAACTTCGGTTTGAAATAACCTGTGACAAAAAAAAAAAAAAAAAAAAAAAGAAATTGAATTTTGTCTGCTAGTACTCGATTTAGATTCTGCAATTTTTAGCCACTAATGTTATAAATCTGAGCACACATGCACAAAAAAAATATCTTCATATATCTATACATACAAAATCTCACACCCATATATTTATCGTAATTACTAAACCAATTTGATGATGGTTCATGTTCTTTCCCTTACACGCATGTCAATCTTGTCTTTTCATTAATAACACTCTCGTTTAGATTCTTACGGACTTTTCTGGTTTTCACAGTAAGAATTGATGTCAAGTTTGGTGGTAGAGGCAGTTCAATCGAAATGAATTCGAACAAAATTATATTTTTGTTTATATTCAGAAATATATATTTATCGAATCTGAACCTAAGCAAACGTATCCTAACAATGTTTTTTATTTAATTGATAAAGAACTAAACATGTATTGGATCAGAAATCAAATGCAAACCGGAAAAAAAAATCTAATCAACGATTTCATTAACTAAATACTACAAGCTGATGATGAAATGACAAACAAATAAAATCAAATTAAGAAAAAAAAATGATTAGGAGGATTATCATAACTAACCTGAAACAATTAATTAGGTTTAGAAGCTGATTATATGATGGAAGAATAAGATGAAGAAGATTAAAAAAGCGACTTTTTGTTTACGAAGAGAATAATGAGCTTGAGATCAAGCAGATGTTGGAAAAGAGATATGGATTGGTGCGTCACATTCTTCGTAGTTATATATACTGCAAAATATATATTATTTTGAAAGAAGTTCTCTAATTTAATGATTATATAAATAAGGGTTTAAGTAATCATTTGTTTTGAAAGCATTAATTAATCTCTTTCTCACATATCACAAAAACCAAAGTGATTGTTACAAACTCATATGCCCGAACAAACCACAGAGTCTTTAGCCAATAGCCTTCAAAGGTTCTTCTAAGAAATATGCCATTTGCCACCTCCCCAGACAGCTCCAGCAAAGCTTTGCTTACAGTCCATACAATTTTTATATATATGTAATTATATATGTATGTCTACATAATCGTGTACATGGATACATGCTTGACAGATGAGACAATACTAGATTCAATTTCGGATCCATCATATATTCACATAATTAAATTCATCAAATATAGTACAGAATAGTAATATCCATGGCTTGAGCTTTATATCACTCATGATTTTTCTATTTTTGGTCTGAAATTATATATATTTTATAATCCTCTTTATTATATATCATGAATACCGAAACTCTTTGGGAATAGTTTTTTTATTGTAAAATCCTAGCAATTGTGTGTATGTTTGTATACATTGTCAAATAAATGTGAGTTAAATAAATGGTGAATTTAGTGGTTGTTGGCGACTTTATATCTAATAAACCTTACAATAATATATTAAAAAATGATTCGATAATAATTCTGATTAAGAAATAACGGGGAACATCTTATATCTTGCTGAGCTTGAATCACATGCAACCCAGACTAACAAATCAACAAACCCAGTTGTCTTAATAATTTATAACTACGCATTATACAAAGAAGCATGATTATTAATATTTAGTAACAAAACTGTAGATATGCTAAAATAATAGACTTTTTAAGGGAATAATTTGGTATTTAGGGAGAGAGCGAATCAGAATCTGAGAATAGGTGGCAAGTCGTGGGTCCCATAAGTATGGGATGAGAGATCTTAGCCGTTGGATTTGGTTAGAGGATGTCCTTTCGAACTGTTCAAAGAACTTAAAACTGACCCAACAAGATCTGATCTCCACCGTATCTACCAAAACACAAATAAAAGTGACCAAATATTTTTTCTATTAGTAATAATCACAATTATTTGTGGTATTATTTTATAGAAAGGTTTTCTGATTAAATGTTCCTGGACCGACTTTTTGTTTATTTTCTAATGAGAAATTATTATCCCGTTGAGTTTGCATGTTATGTCAAATTTAAATTAATACAAGGTTTGGCTTTAGAGTTGGCGGTTTTGTATTAATTTTATCTTCTATATAAAGTCAAACTTTTATGTATTGTGTAACGGGAACAACGTCAAATCCTTTACAACTCACTAACTCACAACTATACTGTTGCGCTAAGAGATTATTTAGAAATAAACAATGTATATATAAGCAAGATATGTGGGATTAGCTAATTAGATAGTTTCGAGATGGTGCTTTGATTTACTAGGGTTTCTATAAGAAAGTCACCGGGGAATCTCATCACTTTCATCTTCAATGTCATAGCTTGTTTTGGATGATATGAATCGCACTTTTGAGCATAATCGGTATTGCTATGTTTTCTGTGACAAATTCAGCATATTTGGTTTGTATGATAGATCGTCCGGATGGATGATTCGAATGAGGTTCATAATTGGATGAATTTAGGTAGATCTTTAATTAAGTACTTGTTACTTGGAGTTCAAACTAGTTTTCAAAATTTGCACGAGTAATTTTTCAAGTGGGTTTCCTATTTTTTAGGGGTTTTGGTCCCAACGTTATGTTTATGGGTGCATGTTTAGCTTACTGATGATGTACCGAACTTTTGGTATAAGCAATTACAATTGAGCAGATGATGAACAAAAAAGAAAAGAAAGAAGTACTTAGGTTAATATACTATGTTAAGAATCAGATTAAAAACCTAGCAACTAACCCTCTCTTCATTTCCATTTTGTCAACCTAACCACTAACTCCATATAATAATTTTTATCGTTATTTACGAATGTAACGATCTGTTATATGTATAACATATGACAACGAGCTATTAATTTTAATTCTATGACCAAAATAAAGAAACAAACGTGCCTAGAAATGTAAATCATGCAACTGGAGAGAGAGAGAGAGAGAGAGAGAGAGGAGGGGCAACGGCATGGAGCCGTGCGGTCCGATCGACCCCCGCGTTTTTATTTAAATGTGTTTTATTATTTTTTTTCTTGTTTCATTTTTCAATATAATTTTGATTAAAAAAATCCAAAAATAATTTTATTTAATATAACACTATTTATAGTAAATAAAGATTAAAAACCAATCATACCAAAAATCATTATATTAATAATCATTTATGATAAAGTTAAAATAGTCAATTAACAATACTCTTTACGACAATGAAAAAACTAAAGCAGTAAAAAAATATGTGCGATCGGACCCAACAAAATAGATATAGATGAACGATCGAGATGCGAAGAAGAGGCAGAGTGTCTATCGTAGGTTCTCGAAGCAAACAAGACACTGACTCCTGCAGCCATGTCTTGTCCCGACTCCCTTTAATTTTTTTTTTTTTTTTCTAAAATAAGTTCCTTAAGTTTCCCATTTCGTATTATTATATATAACAGCGCAACTAAGAAGACTCTATGATGTTTAAAAAATAAAATAAAAAACTCTATGATGTCGTAGTTTGCTGTTTATACACATGAATGTGCGTATGTTTTCACACATGCGTGTCTTTGTGTGCTTTGATATTATTATTTTCAAACGATATATACAAACACCGAAATACTTACATGCATATATAAATATCTTTTAAACGATATATACAAACAACGATTTATAAAACGTTGCTGGTTTTTACTGAAATAAGTATATAGTTCAAACTTACAGTTATAAAAAAACAGTTAAAGTGCTCGCTTTATTTTATTACAACCATGTTTTTTGTTTTTTTTTGAAAAAGGGTTCACTTTATTTTATTACAACCAATCAATTTGTTTTTCAAACGTACCTTCAATAAATAAGAACTCTATCCGCAATCTATTTACTGAAACAATCTCTTACATATTTAATTTCTGAGAAAATAAACTACATATTTCACACTATTAAAACCAGAATATATAGGTTTTCGGTTAATCACGCTTTCTATAATAAGTAATCATGTTTTAACCGTTTAGATAAGTTTTACAATTCTTTTTTTTTTTTTATTTAGGTTTAAGGTATTGAGTATTGACAAAGGAGATTACTATATGATTGATTTGATTCATGGTCACATCAAGCCATATTCACAAACTCTTGCAAGTAAACGTACGATTGGTTTGATCCATGGCCATGAATTTTACATTATAAGTCATAATCTAGCAAAACTGTACAATTACGTAAAAGATGGACATGGTTGACACCAACAATAAAGAAAAAAAGAAAGATGGAAATGATTGAAAATCCTCATATATAACAATACTATTTGGTAACCGAGTCCTATAATTCCTATTAAAAAAAACAATTATTGCGATTTTTGCTATGCACGAAGGTCACGTTTGAGTATCAATTATTCTTTGTTAAATTTCCAAAATTCCAAGTGTCAGACGTCATGCTTCTTGTTGCTAAGGAGTCTTTTAGATTCCCTGAGATGGACCCAACTAAAAGTATTTATTTTTTCGTTGAAATTGTCTAAGGTACCCTTATGAAATACTTAATGTTAATGGGCCTAAATACACAAACCAAAGAAAAGGCCCGTAAGAGTCAATATTTTCAAAGTGGGCCCAAAGCAGAAAGAAGAAGCTGGAGGAAGTAAATACACACGTAAATCTTAAAAAAAAAAGTCAACGATCAAAATGTAATTTCTTTTACTAGTTCAAATCCCAAATTACTGGGGAGAAGCAACTCGTCAGCCATCACCAAGATCGTGGCTCCAAGTAATATATATTCTTCGACCCAATTTGAAAGTTTCTTCAAAACACGTACATATTTAAAACAATAGAAATATGATAAAAGTTCATTTTACGATTCGTATAAATACAATTCCATAGTTTCCTCATTTTTCATCAACTCAGACCATCTCTCGGCATATAAACACAGCAACTTCTCATTCCCAGACAAAATGGCACGGTTTGGTCTGGTTCTCGCGATGGCTCTTTGCCTGACCATCTCTGTGTTTCCGGACACAACCACTGCTCAGCTCAAACCCAATTTCTACGCAAACTCATGTCCCAATGTTGAAGCTATCGTGAGGAAAGTTGTCCTACAAAAAGTCAAAGAGACATTCGTTACCGTCCCAGCTACTCTCCGTCTCTTCTTCCACGATTGCTTCGTCAACGTAATGCTTAAAACTTTGGATTGCTTTTTCGATATCTGAAACTATTATATGGCTACTTATAGTTTCTTGTGTTGCTTTTTTATATATATATATAGGGATGTGATGCGTCGGTCATGATTCAATCAACGCCAAACAACAAGGCCGAGAAGAATCATCCAGACAACGTGTCTTTGGCCGGAGATGGATTTGATGTTGTGATCAAAGCCAAGAAAGCTCTTGACGCAATCCCAAGTTGCAGAAACAAAGTTTCTTGTGCTGATATCCTTGCCTTAGCCACCCGCGATGTTGTTGTTGTGGTGAGTTATATAAAATTATTTATCAATCTTAAAGAAACTATAAAGTCAAAACTAGTACAAAACTTTATGGTTATAACCAACAAAAAAACACAAGTTTACCCGATTTGTTAAATGTAGCTTTTCTGGATGTAATATAGGCTCAAGGACCAATGTACACAGTGGAACTCGGTAGGCGTGACGGTTTGGTGTCGACGGCTGCTAGCGTCGACGGAAACTTGCCAGGACCAAATGACAATGTTGACAAACTCAACAAGCTCTTTGCGAAAAACAAACTTACTCAAGACGATATGATCGCTCTTTCAGGTACCCAAAACTATTTGGTAATCAACAGATTAACTCACCTATATACTATATCTTAACGTGAAATGTGAGATTCCTAACAAATTTTTTAAAAGTATTACTTAGATCACCAAAAATACATTTAATCTAAACCGTTAAAAAATTATCCAAACGATGCAGCGGCTCACACCCTCGGATTCGCCCATTGTAGCAAAATATTCAACAGAATCTACAGCTTCAACCGCACACATTCCATTGATCCAACTCTAAACAAAGGCTACGCTAAGGACCTTCAATTGGCTTGTCCAAAGAACGTTGACCCAAGAATCGCTATTAACATTGACCCAGTCACTCCAAAGAAGTTCGACAACATTTACTTCAAGAATCTGCAACAAGGCAAAGGACTCTTCACTTCCGATCAAGTTCTCTTCACCGATCGTCGTTCTAGGCCCACCGTTGACTCTTGGGCCCAGAACTCCGCTGCTTTCAACGCCGCGTTTGTAAAGGCTATGACCAAGCTCGGCCGCGTTGGCGTTAAGACTGGACACAACGGTAACATCCGTCGTGACTGTGGAGCGTTTAACTAAGAGGGAAAACAGAAATTTTAAATTTCTTTTCTTGAGTTTTTGTTTTTCGAGATTTGATTCTTGACGGATTACGAATTTCCCTTGTTTTTGTTTTCTGCTTCTTGTATTATTGAAAAACATTTTAACAATTTTTATTATTCTTGTTTTTTTTTATCTTTTGGCTTTAAAAGTACCTTATTTCTTCTATTGAAATTGTTTAACAAAATCAGCAGAAACAATTAAGCACCAAGAAATATATACACACAAAACCTAAAGATGTTGTTCAACACAACAAACTCTGTAATTGAAGAATCAGATCTATCTAGTTATAGAGTTAGCTTGTCTGATAATCTGCAGGTAAATCCGGTGTAGCTAACCGGATCTTCTCAAGCTTTGCAGACCAATCTTCCCCAAGTATCGACGGGTTTAACTCCATAGCTACTTGTAAATCTACCATAGATGCTGAAGAACATACTTCTCCTTGGCTACTAGACCTTGAAGCGGCAAATTCTAGACACGGTTTGATTAATCTTTTCAAGAAGACATTGAGTCCCGCGTTCAACGAGTTAGCAAAACCAACCGAAACCTCTAGTCCTTCCTCCATGTCTTCGAGTTTCTTCTTCAAAGAAATCGAGTCAGGAAGCTCACCAGAGGAGTAACATGTCCCTATTTGACGTATTCTCTTTATCACTCCTCTGAGATTAACACCAAAGGGAGCTTCAATGGGTTGACTTATCCAACATCGAATCAATTGGTCAACTTCTTCACCATCTTCCATCGACCATTGTTGTTTACAACTGGAAGAAACAACCTCAGTGATTTGACTCTTTCCTTTGCTTCCATTACAATCCTTATTAGAGCTCCGTTGGGTCCTTCCTTTACGAGGCGATTTAGGAAGGTCGTTGCATAAGGATTTGAAACTAAGACTTGTCTGACAAACACCATTCAATTGCTTCTTCGTCTTCTTCTCTACTTCTTCTTTAAGACCATTCTTTATCAATGGAGATGTCTTTGAGAGACATGCATTCTTAATTATCCCTCTCAGCAAAGCGCTGTGTAGACTGATATTCTCCTTCTTCACCGTCGCAATGATTAGCTTATCGAAATCAGATTTGCTGATTTTCAGTCTCAGGAATTTTGATAAGAGTTTAAGGTAGCTCTCGGTTTTGACCCGACCAATCTTCTTCTCAATCTGAGATTTTAACTTCAAAGTATCTGTTCGAACGATATGATGCTGACTCCATGGCATTTGGGTCCCTCGAATTTCCCTCAAAAAAAAAAAAAAAAAAGAAATTCACAAAAGAACCCATTTGTAAAAATACGAATCTGGATCCGTATAAGTCAAATCACGAGACAAAAAGGTCAACAACTCTAGTTGCGATACCCAAAAATTGTCGGAATTGAGATCCGAATTAGGAAACCCAGAATGAGAATTGTTGAAATAAGTAACTTTTTCAAGTTCATTGAAATGATTCCATACATAAAACATTCGTGTAATCTCTCGAACGAGACACAAAAATGAACACTGAACAGTAACCTACCAAAATAAAAATCCAGACTTTTTTACCAGTTTCGAGTCCCGAGAGCAGAAAATTAAACTCAACAATTTCTCAATCGCGAATAATGAAACACAAATTTTTTTTTTCTACAGATTATTAGATTCGGCAGAATCTACGGAGAACCAAAAAAAAAAAAAACTAAAACCGCCAAATTTGACTAACCTTGAGAAGAAGACCAGAGAGGAAAAACAAATAATTGAATCGAGCTTGAATTGAACAGTAATGACTCGATTTTAATCGCGACTTGGAGTGGAAGAGAAAAGAAAAGTATAACGATGGATTTTGGAAAAATTTATACCGATAGATCGCATTTTTTTTTTCTTTTAGTTTTTTTAGAAGCTTCTGCTTTGAGGGAGTCAACATTTAGTCAACGTGGCACGTGCAAAATAATTACACAGCTGGAGAAGGGACCAATCATGTTAATTGATTTTGCAAAAAAAAAAAAAATTGAAAGTCAGCACATTCAGCACAACGGCTCATGTCGGGCTAAAAGCCCTTTAACACTTTATCACATCACCTACTAATTAAGTACTACTAAGCACTAATCCTTGATGAAAGATTAAGAATTAGATAAACATCATTATCCATTTTATGCTTCTACATAAGAACATCAACCCCATTGATTGGAAACTAAGCCGAGGCAAACACAACACTATTGTCCCTTCCATGTCAGCACAAAATCCTCCACGTCATCACCCTCATCAACATCTCTCTTCATTCCCCACCCGGCGGCGTATTCCTCTAGCATCGTCTTAACCTCCGTCGCCGCCGCCTCGCGGAACCCAATTCCGACGAACTTAGCTTCTTTCATCCGCTCGTACCACCGGCTCTTTGGCTCCAATATCTCAACTCTTTCCGAACCTCCCTTGGCCACTACGTTATCTATCTTCCAACCTATAACCGCCTCGTACCACCGCCTTTGCTCTCTGCCACGTGTCAAAAGCGTGTCGGCGGTGTCGTATGGGATCCACATGTAGTTGAAGAGAGACCTTAACCTGAACAGTTGATCACATGCATATTTTAGTATTTTACTCATATGTATCAATTTCGTCGTCAAGATTTCACTAACCTGTTTTGTAATCCGATCGAGGATCAAAAATTTTTTTTTTTTGCAAGAGAATTAACCATTATTCAAAAAATTAACCTGGAGATAATGTTACTCGAGGTGAAATCTGCGTAAATCAAATCTATTAATGATACATAAAGATAAATGGGCCTAATTTTCATTGGGCTTCGCTGATACCCAGTAGAAAACGACATAATGAGCACATTTTCAAGAAAGATGGATAAAGAATTGAGGGAACTTATTTATCCCACCAAAATTAAATATATATAGTTGGTTCAATTTGGAAAATATAAAATAAAAAGAAAAATTGAGGCTCTATTATTCATTTACAACAATTATCCGGAATGCTTTAAATTATTGTTTCAATACTTACGTGAATATGTAGTTAATTAAGTTACATACGTTATATAAAACATTGGATGTAAGAAGATTAGTCAACGTTGTCAATCCCTTTGTGGGGTCATATAGAGCCCAAAGACAGGATATAAGTTCCGGCGATGCGGGAGACAGTCACGTGACTTTCACGTGCTTGAACACCGTTCCGTCATTGTCTCCATCGCTCCTAAATCTCCTCTGGTCCCAAGTCCTCAGATTCTATACGCCTCCTCTCCCTTATTTTACCAAATTACCCCCGACAGAACATTCTCGATCCTCTTGCATTATATGTTGTTTTCTAACGACATTTTGATACACAAGTGACGGTAATGTTAACAGACCCAGCTTTTATGTATAGCTTTTGTATTTACGTTTATTTGATATTCATAATATGCCTTTTAGTAGTAAATTTACGAATTATAATTTACATGTTCAGACTACAAAACTAAAAATTATTATTTTGCCATTTTGTCAATTACATACATATATTTAACGTTTTTTGTTTATTAATTCCGTGATTTACAGTATCGCGAATATGGAACAAGAAAAAAAAAAAAACCATTGAACCCATACTCTGAAGTCAATGGAAATATAAACCTTTACGCAAGTAAGATCCGACATGTGTGGAAGGAATAGAAAAACAAGGGAGTATATCAAATATTAATATAATTTATATTTGTTTTAAAATATCTATAGTGGATGGCGTAAGAACGTAAACAAATACAAAGTGCGTGGATTAGGAGATGAAAAGAGTTTTAAGGGTACGACACTATGACCAATAAAATTGTTGAAGGGGCATATGTCTCTTGGACTCTCCCACGACGAAGGATCACTTACTTATATAAACCCTCTAATTAGTTTTTTGCCTGTTCATTAGTGGCAAAAACAACTTTAGTGACATGCCCTACGTCTTAAAATCATCTCACGTCATACCTTATAAAATCCCTAATATATACATAAACACTCACACATACACAAAACAAAAATAAACCAGATCATTTGTGTCTTGCTCTTGTGCACAACTTCGGAATGTTACTACCATTTTCTTATAACTTGCGAAAATGTTTCCAAATTATTTATTTCATTATGTGGCAAAAAAAAAAAAAAACATTTTGATAAGTTGATATGATAACATTGAACCATCTTTCGCACGTACCAATTATTATTGAAGGAATGGATAAAGCCAAATGTAAGTGGGCTCGGAGGCGTAAGGTGAAGGAAAAAGACATAATGGGGTCCTACCAGGTCCAATTACAACTTCGGCTTTTTACATCCAGCACAAGTCATTCTATCCGTTTCTTAACATTATTGATTTGACTTTAATTTGTACATATTGAGAGTTGAGACAAGTCGTTGATCATATCATCTTTGGATATATGAGTGGAACTGACGGAGCAGATTGAAAAGCTGGATGATGATGACATGCGACCATCCTTGACGTTCCCAATATCGGTGGAGATAAATCCTGAGATCAATGAAGAAGTGACAACAGCATTGACCTAATCTATGAACGACAACTATTTCTCGTATCGTATTAATAACCAATTGAAAACAAAAAAGGAAATAATTGATAGAATTAGCAAAGCTTATAGATTCCTTGAAATTCCGAGCTTTCTGATATACGATTGTTTTCCTCTTATTTGTTCACATTTTGATTTTTAAGCTTGTGGATGGTGTAGGCAATGAGAAATAAAATGAAACAAACAAGAAATAATAAAAATGAAGAAAAAAGTGTGACTGGAATAATGGGAAAGCAGTAGTAATTGTGAGTATTAAAGTGAAAGATAAAACGTTTGAAAGTTATACGTAATATAATGATCACCTTGTGTGATCTATATTAAGATAAAACAAAAAAAAAAAAGGCATAATCGAATAATAATATGAAAAAAAGAGAGAAAAGGAGAGTGATTGAGAGTATTCCATGTAGGGGGTGGAGGAAGAAAATGTCTCTTTGCGTCGGGCAAAAGCCGCCTCTAAAACAAAAGGGCTCTGTGTCATGTGTGCCATTTGGTCTAACCACATGCTTAGATATTCTATATCCATCTTTATTATTTTAATATATAAGCAGCAGCATAATGGTGATAACTGATTACTGCTAGTAAAACAACTGAAAAATGTTGGACAAGAATGAGTAATTATTTCGAGTTTATTCTATGTACTACAACTCCAAATGATTAATATTTTTTTCTCGTGTAAATGAGTAATTATTTCGAATTACAATTTTCACTCAATAAAGTTTAACATTGGTTATTTAATAACTCTAAATCGAGAGAACAAAACCACATAGTTAACTCGCCGTCACCGGTTTTATCCACGAAAAAAGGGAAGAAAATGTGTAAAATTACATTTTTGAACCCTAACTAAATCAGTGAAACGACACCGTTAGGGATCCTCAAACAAAAAGGTTAAGTAGCTTGCTTGTTTCTCCTCCTCCGTTTCCGTACAGATCACCGGTTGCAGTGTTATCCCAGAACGACGTCGTTGTAGTAGTAGTCGTCGTCGTTACTGACTCCTCAGAGTTCATCGACGGTGTTCCTGATCGCCGTCGTGTGGAAGAAGGCGTTGTTTCAATGGGGAAATTAGGGATCAGTGAAAGATCGAGCTCCGAAGATGCTAATCGCTTACGCTTCTTCGGAGAAGAATCCAGCGTAGATCTGGATCTAGAGCTTGAAAATCGGGAATGATGGTAGATGTTACGATCGCTGGAATCATTCTGCTGGAGATTCAACATTTCCGTGCAGATCTCAGATGCTTCTTCAGATGTAGCCGATGGAAACCCGGCGAATCCGCCGCCGTGAGCGATAAGCTCTGGGATCGGTCTCAAAGAACCGCCGCGAAGCACCGTCTTAACCGCAGCTTGGCAGATATTCCAGTTTCCCGTCCACAGCATTCCGATTGCTCCGTTGACTGGATTCACAGTTCTTCCACAAGCTTCGTAAAGCAAAGACTGAAACAGAGCTGCGCAAAAAAAGAACAAATCCAAAGATTAGAAAACCAAAGCAAATTTTATAAAATCGTTGAGATCGGGTTTAGCTAGATTAATTACCGGGACGTTGAGATTCTGGTACGGCGGAGATAAAGGACATGAGACCGGCGCGGCCGAAGAATTTAGCGACGAAGACGGTGGCGTGACCCTGAGCGTCGGCGGTTTCAATCCATTGAATACATGGGCGGAGGATGCAATTATCGCTGCAGCCTTTCCGGAGCACACGGCAACCATTGCAGCTCATATATTTCCCTGTCTATATTTAAATAGTTTGTCCGTTGGATTTTGTTATTGTTAAAGCTTTTAGTTCTCTGTCCCTCCTGGTTTATTGCTGATGTCTGGGAGAATCTCAGAGGAAGAAGAAGGAAGATTTGCTTTGGGAGCAAGAAACTGATCTTTTCAATGAAAATAAAGAGAGATTAAATGTATTTGACGATAGAGAAGACCATATATATATATATATGTACACACATCAATAAGTATATATTAAAATCGAAGTTGGGATTATTTATTTGAATAATAAAATAACTTAGGAAGGCAAGCGTCCTTTGTGCGTGAGGCTCGCCGCCGTTGAAGATTCTTAATCTTACACCACACATATATATATATATATTTAAAATAAAAAAATAGTTACTGCGATTTATTCCACAAAAATAAACGAATTGCTTTTTTATTTTTGGACAAATTGAAATGGATTACATTTTTATTTTTCATAACTTGTATGAAGTGACTCTTAGAGAGAGAGAGAGAGTAGTCAAGATTCCAAGATGATGGGTGTGAGCGGCTCCGTGTCTCCGCGATAAGTTGTGTCTTCTCTCAGCCGTTCATTTTTCTAAAATTATATTTTACTTCTGATTATTCTTTTTTTTTATATAAAAATGATGCGTAGACATTATCCGTAAACTTTTTTTATTGGCTGACAACTGTGAAGTGAAATTGGAGCTTCTTATTTTGTAATGTTTGCTATATTTCTTATATATAATACTGTTTACGAGTCCTTTTATCGACAGATTCGGAATCTCCTAATCATTCAACTTTATTATGGAAAATGAAGGTATTTTGCAAAAGAGCGTCAATTATTGCTTCCATATCTGGTTAATGAGTGGGCGAAATATTATCTAATAATGGTTTAGGCTTTATAGGAATCTTATCTTTTTTTTTTTTTTCATGGAATGCCAATCATAACAATCATTTTTGGTATAATATGTGAAAAATATCACATGCACTGCAATGCAAGGGATATATAGAGTTAATTATTCGTCTTTTTGCCCACTAATCTCCACTAATCACCTAGACTGATTTCACTTTATGCCATTTAATTTTTTAACCCCGTTTTCATTTCAAAGTTTCTAAAATTACACATGAAAAAGAAGAAAATATCATTTACAAAAATACAAGAAAAAAATATCCTTCCTCGTCAGTTCACCAATAATATATATGTATCCAACATTTTTGACCTTACACAATCATATACTATAAGAACACTACAAGATCTAAAAAGGACAAAACTCTAGTCGACCCCTGAAAAAAAGAAAGAAGCGATTGACCCTATAACATCATTTAGAGACCTACCTATAACAATCTATAATTAAAAAAAATATATATTAGTTTTTGCAATATAAGTCTTCTTCTATTGTCACTCTCCACACAGCTAACGCGAGGCTCTGCATGCAATGATGTCATGGGTGACGCACTGAACGTTTTCTTTTTCCCACATACTAATAATAATTGCGATCAAAACTAATACAATGAACTGTTCTCGCTTTGCGTTGGAGACTTTCTATAAATAGCCATTACACTGCTTTCCTTTCCTGTATAAGGTCCATTTCTTAGTGGGCTGAAATTTTCTATATTCTTATCAGGTAGGCCCATGATTTTTTTTGACGATGTGGGACTGGAATTTGGGTAACGAGGATAACAAGATTTTCCAAATTATTATTTTTACATAACCGGACTTATTATTGTGAATGGGCCGTACTTTTGAAGACCAGCCCATCAATCTTTTTTTTTTACAACATAATAGTCTTTTTTTTTTTTTTTTTTTACACAATTGGACAACAAGTTGTGCTGAATTTTCCACATTATAAAACATTAGTATATATGCGTTTAACTCCAGAATTTTCCACATGCCCTTTTTCTAAGTTGGTTAAATAAACCATACGCAGCAGATACATGCATTTAAGTGGATTTTGGTCTACAAAAAATGATTATATTGATGTATACGTGTTTTGGACCGGGTTATTTAATTCCTATGTTATACTATATATTAAGCTGCTTGACCCCTAAAATAAGGAAGAAATAAGATAAAACAATTAATCATGTTTTTGAGAAGTAAGTGAGGTCACAGAGTCTAATACATCAGCAGACATTTTATGTCTTTTAGTAACGGCATAACCTACGTAGCGTGATGTACAATTTTGGCATTTTTATTTTTTATATTAGAATAAAAGGAAATACCCTAGAGGTTTACAACTAATCACGCCCATTTTATTATAATTAATTTTATAGTCTATATCGTCATTGCTTAATCAATTTTCAATTATTTTATGTGGACAACAAACAATATTTCAATTAAACTCGTGAATATTCCGAAGTAATGTTCCAGGCAGTAGCTCGACACACATTATATATGATATTTAATTGGTTTTAATAAGTAATATATAATCTACACGATATAACAAAATGATGCCAGTCAATTATTTGTTTATATATTCGATCATCTATCTTGTTCTCTAAGATAATCTCTTATTGACGTTTTTTTTATAAAAAAATATCTTATTAAATAAACTATATTTATAATATTAACGAATTGATTGGAAGTGAAGAAGTACGACTAAGAGATAGAGAAGAAACTGGAGATACGAATCCAATCTAAAGAATATGAGAAAATGTTAAAAACGAAAAAAAAAAAAAAGTGAGAGAATATTGTGGACAAAGTAAGCCCTCTGATCACGTCCCTTATATTATGATTAGCGCAGAAAGATGATATTCCACTGTGAGGTAAAATATTTATATTTTTAAAACAAATTTTTTTTTAAAAAAAGCCAGAAAGGTAATCTCTTTTATTCTAAGTGTGGTCCACCTCTAGAAAAATCGACGGTCTACGTTTCAGGAGAAATTTGCAGGACCACTAGTCTCCTTATGCCACGTTTCAGATTCTCTCCCTCGCTTTGTTCACCGCACCTATCTCTTTTTCATTTTTATTACCAAGATTCTATTACGATTTTCGTTTTTTTTTGTTAACCAATTAAGCTTCTTTTTTTTTAATTAAATCAAGGTTTTGTTTTACCTCTTTTTTTTTTCTTATCTCGAAAGTATACTCTTTTAAGCTATTGTTGAAGCAATATGATTATTATTATTATTATAATATATCTATATGGTTTCAATTTTTCTTACTGCCATGGTCATGAACTTAAGTGTGAGCCTGTAAAAGATATAGAAACTGGTTGTGGATGTGTATACTAAATATATTAACTATATGTGCTCCTTCGATAAAAGATAACAGACATGTTTCTAAACGTTAATACTTATTAAGTAACTAGGTTTGGATACTTTTATTTATTATGACTTATTACATGTCATAGTACTCTATTTGGTTATTTCTTATTTGGATAGGGTTTTTCTTAGATTTCTTACTCGAGTTGATCATATATAATCGATTCTCATATTTCGACATCTCTGGTACTGTTTCGATTCAAGGATTTGAGAGTGTTTTGGTCATCAGACACATTTCATGGAGTCGCGTAAAATATCACGAATCCATTATTGAATCAAGTTGAGATGACTGTAAGTTAAGATAAAAAAAAAAGACTTCGATAGGGAAAGGGATATCGAGGTGATGACAGTGATGATCATGTGGAATCATTATGACATCAATCACAAATGTATTATATGCAAAATTTTCTAATTGAGCAACTGATTTAGCCATATAGCTGACTATTTTATATATTAAAACAAAATTAAAAGCAAATGATCAAAGGGATCGTAGCTAATTCTAAACCCACCACGTATCTCCGCCGCCATTTCAGCTTTTTTTTTGTGCTTCGATCGACTTTATAGGTGTTTCTTTTTTATTTTATTAATTTGATCGTCCTCTTTAAAATACTTAAATTCCCAATTGGCTTTCTGTGTGTGTTTATAACATTTTGATCTAAATAGTAAATACGAATCAGCGGCATCATTGGTTGAAGAGCCATAACCAAATTGTTGTCAAAATAAAATGGTTAGAAGAACTAGAACTAATAAACGTTGTGTTGTCGAAAAATTATTATTAAACGCTATGTAAAACAATTCACGGAAATTAACATGCACTATATATAATTTTATATATGTGATGGAGAGCATATATATATATATATATGTATATTTATTAAATTTTATTTTAATTTATTTAAACTCTGGGATGTGACATATATAGTTTTATAGATCTGATGAAAAGCATAATTTGATCTACCTATACATAAAGAAATTAATTAGTGTTGTTTTATTCAATCTCAAGTTGCGATCTATTAATAAGTATGTAACGGAGTTGCATTGCCGTGTAACTAGAAGAACTATAAAAATATGATAGAAGTTGAAATCGTGGGTGGTTTACTTAATAGTTTTTTTTTCTTCTATCCGTCCGTATCAATATACTTTTAAACGGAATTAACATATAAGCCGTGATATTCTCGGAAAATATTGCTATACACGAATCCTCACCGGATCTTCACATAAAATATAACCAGATATGCGAATTGTTATATATAAAACACACATAAATGAGGAAGAATCGACAGAGCTCCAAAGGAAGAGCACTAACCACAACATTATGCATTATAAAATCAGAGAGAAAGAGATAGTGATAATAAAATAAAACGCTAATGATATACTAATTAACTACGAGAACAAAGCCTAAGTACTAACTATAAATAGACTAATGACAATACCCCATTTTGTGAAAGAAACAATCTAAAATATTTGCAAGAAGAAAACTTTTGTTAGCTTTCCGTAAATACCGAAATTTTTATTAGCTTATAAGTTGATTTAATATCATGGGGAGAGGATTTCAAGTAGTGGTGGTGAGAGATTATGATCCACAAAGAGACTTAACGAGAGTGGAAGAGCTTGAGAAAAGCTGCGAAGTCGGGTCTTTATTAGTGGATCTCATGGGTGATCCGCTTGCCCGGATCCGACAATCTCCTTCTTTCCACATGCTGGTACGTTTACACCTATACGTTAATGTTCAATGACCTTGATTTGCTCTATTTGCTTATCTCTGTCGTTTTAATATGGGCAATGCATGTGACAGGTTGCAGAGATCGGTAATGAGATAGTTGGGATGATCAGAGGAACGATCAAGACGGTCACACGTGGTGGAAATGCATTACTCGATCAACATGACGGCGTTTCACCGGAAATAAGCACCACCAAACTCGCCTTCGTCTCCGGGCTCCGAGTCTCTCCGTACTACAGGTTCGAGTTCTACATAGTGTTTTCTTTGACTAATTCATATAACAAAGCCTAACTAAGTACATTTTTTACAACCATTTATATATATATATATATATAAATAAAAAAATTATTGATGCTTACTTGTTAAATTATAATGGTTTGATGATACATAACCCGTAACGGAAAAGGAAGTTAAGAATATTTTGTAAACGATTTAAAATCTTTAAAATTAATTAAATTAAAATATTATAGGAGGCTGGGAATTGGACTGAAATTGGTGCAAAGACTCGAAGAGTGGTTTCGAGTAAACGATGCCGTTTACGCGTACGTGCAAACGGAAAACGACAACGCAGCTTCGGTCAAACTCTTCACCGAGAAAAGCGGTTACTCCAAATTCCGCACACCTACTTTCCTGGTCAACCCGGTGTTTAACCACCGAGTCACAGTCTCACGCCGAGTCAAAATCATAAAACTCGATCCTTCCGACGCCGAGTCACTCTACCGTAACCGGTTCTCCTCCACTGAGTTTTTCCCTTCCGACATCAACTCAATCCTCACCAACAAACTCTCCCTCGGCACTTTCCTGGCTGCGCCACATGGCAGTGACTACGTTTCCGGGTCTCTAACTGACCCGACCGGGTCATGGGCAGTTATAAGTATCTGGAACAGTAAAGACGTGTATAGGCTTCAAGTTCAAGGAACTTCGCGTCTCAAACGCACATTAGCGAAGACAACGCGCGTTTTCGACGGTGCGTTTCCGTTTCTGAAAATTCCGTCGTTTCCTAATCTTTTCAAGCCGTTCGCGATGCATTTCTTGTACGGTATCGGCGGAGAAGGGCCACGCGCGGCGGAGATGGTGGAAGCGCTTTGCTCACATGCTCATAACATAGCTAAAAAAAGCGGTTGCGCCGTCGTAGCTGCTGAGGTGGCGAGCTGTGAGCCACTAAGAGCTGGTATCCCTCATTGGAAGGCGCTCTCGCCGGAGGATTTATGGTTACTGAAACGTCTCCGAGATGATGACGGTGTAGATTGGACTAAGTCAACGCCTGGATTGTCCGTTTTCGTTGACCCTAGAGAGATATAATGATTTGTATATAATATCTTAGGGGAATCTAACCACAAAAACACAAAAACAAAAACTGCAAAACCCAATAATATATCTCATCAATGTTATACTCAATTACTCTCCTTACGCTTTTTAGATTTATTTGTAATTTGCCGATAAATAAAGAAAAAAAAAGATTTATCTGTAATTTCATATTCGATCAACTGTAAATAAACCGGAGTACAAGCACAAACAAGTTATTCAAATAATCGATCATAATTGAATAAATCTCCACTTGCCTAGTAGAATGTAATTTCCTCTCTCCATTAGAAAGGAAGTCAAAAACAAAGTCTACGGTTTTTGGTTAATATAGATCGATTTTTTCTTTTTAAAGGAAAAGATTATTTCTTGGTCAACGAGGAAAAGGTTTGATGAATCCAATATATAATAAAAGCAAATAGAACGGAACAAACGAAACTTTTGAAAGTATATAATAAACTGGATGACGTAGTAGAACAAAGAAGCTCATGGAAAACTAACCCACTTTTCTTTATAGTTTTTTTGGTCAAATTTGGCCGGCAAAAGCCTTTTTATTTTATAAAAATATATGATTTTCTCTCCCAAATTGCTAGTATTATTATTAACAAAGAAGGAACAGGTTCGATCAATAGATGGGGAGATTTATCATTGATAAGATTTATACCAAATTAATAACAATCTACAATGCCCATTAGTTCTTTTAGGAGACTTACAAAAGATGGTACAACACTTGTGACAATTACAACAGATGCGAGAAAAAACTACTATAATTCAAAGAAAAAACTACAGATGAATGCTCATTCAAAGAGGAGATGGTTATGAGATTGGTTTCCTACACAGTTTTGGTGGAACCTACATACTCCAACTTCTGAATAGATGCCAAGTTTGCTACTAACTATACATTAGAATTTTGATTTTACATTCTTGTAAACATTAGTTTCCTACATTTTATTCCCAAAAAGATTTTACATTCTTGCATGGCGTGAGCACAGGCCTCCGGTGATAGTTTCCGGCAATCCATTAATCGGCAAATCGATTTCTTCTCGCTCTTTGTTATTCCTGGATGTTGCTGTAAAACCATGGATACATAGTATTGAATTTCAATTGACAGAAATTCAATGCATTTGATCGAAAAACGGTAAGTGTGCGAGCAGAAACTACCTTTAAGAACATGTCAATGGCACGATAAACTCCATCGTGTGATGATCTTGGGAAACTCAAAACCTTTTCTGCAACTGCAGTGAACTTTAGAGTAGAGAAACTGGGTTCGATTCTCGCGATTTCAGCCAAGTATCCATCGATTAGCTTGGCGACAATTGCTTTCGAGCTGTCTGAAACAAACACATTTTCTTCGCTGATGTCTGAATAGTCAAGCTCGTCTCTTTTCTGTGTTCGTTTAACAAACACATCGATTAATGTCTCAACAATGTCAATGTCATAGACCGTTTCACATCCCTCTGAAGCTCTGATCAAGAGATCAGCCACATTTGCTTCCTCTAGTTTCTCTCCTATTTTCCTACTTAACTCTTTCCTCCCTTCTCCTCCACAATCCAGAGAAACCGATGATTTCAACAGCTTGATCAAGAACCCACAAGAGACACTCTGTTTCTCACTAGGCAACAACGAGATCAATGTCTCCAACAAAGACCTATGTTCTTCCACATCATAATCATCATTATCATCTGTCTGGATCCTGAGTCCTGGGATTCTCTTCGCTGCATATACCTCAACAGCTTGTCCTATAACCTCAGGCGAAACCCGTCCTTTTCTTCTGATAGTCGAAATCACTCTTTTGTATAAATCAATGCTAAGCTCGGCGAGATCCTCGATCCACCAATCTCTAGGCACGCCATTGTTGTCAGTCTCAGGTGGAAGAGGCTTTCTTCGGTTATATGTGTAAGACCAATCTACTCTTGCTGGATCCATTGCAGCTTTCAAAGCCATTGAATCCAAACACCGTACATCGATTTTCACGTCTTCTGACCACGGATAAAATGATCTTGTCGTCTGGAGAACTATGATGGAGTCTTTCCAGCTTCTTAAAACACTCGAGTTCAAGAAAACCTCGATCTTGTAAACAAGATTCCCGCTTTCAATCGATTCATACATCTCAAGATACTCAGCGGCACAACGCACAGCTACAACATTGTACGCGTTGAGAGTCACAGTCATTGCGTAACAGAATTTCGCGCATATCTCAAACGCTGGAGGCCCTCCCGGGATATCGGGAATGCTTATTTCATCATCTGATTGTTCATCGACTGTTGCAGCTATCAGTTTCTGAAGACGACCGCTTTTGGACAGAAGAGGAAACTGTTTTTGAAGCCAAAACAAAAAGTTTCTGTTTTTACTAACAGTAGCTAAAAGATACAATTTTTTTTTTTTCTTGATTTCTGAATCGATATTTTATTTACCTTATGAAGATAGAATTTCACGTCTCCAACATTTACAACTACATCGGTCGCTAAATCCGATGCCACATACCTGTAAGCAGCCAGAAAAGTAAGATTTATATGAAAAAAGAAACACCAAATTAAAATACATTTTACCTTACGCAATCTTCATTAGACTGAAATGAATCCGGTTTGGATCCAAGTTTCATAAACTTCATTTCTCCTTCAAATAAAACAAAGAAAGAGGTTTCCGAAGATTGTTCTGCTCTCTTCTTTTCTCAAATCAAATCTGCGAAATAGTTGTAGTCACCGCAAGAGAATTAAGGATTCAAAATCTGAGATCCTTATAGGATGCAAAAGTACAAGTAAGCAGAGTGTTGTTGAAGCATAAGCTGTGAAACTTTATAAATTAGACTTAAACTAAAAGAGAAGAAACCTAATTTGCTTATTTAGTTGGTAACCTTAAGAGATTAAAGGGGCGGAAACATGAAAGAGCGAAACACAAAAGAGAGATGCTCCACTTGCTTATAAATCCGACACGTTCTATATTTATTTATTATCAAATTCT
The DNA here is from genome assembly GCA_039880935.1 of Streptanthus diversifolius. Classification (NCBI taxonomy): domain Eukaryota; kingdom Viridiplantae; phylum Streptophyta; class Magnoliopsida; order Brassicales; family Brassicaceae; genus Streptanthus; species Streptanthus diversifolius. The sequence continues at coordinate 22,811,677 of JAXGFM010000007.1, read as the reverse complement.
CTGTTTTTTTTTTTTGGGTTTTCAATGTTCTGTTTTTGTACCGAATCTTTTCAGGTTCAGAAAGCATCAAAGGAAGAAGAAACAAAAACCCAGAACCCTAGAAAAAAGTGCGAATATCCGATTTAAGAATAAAGCAGTTCTTGGTTAGTGTCGAGGAACAAAAGCATTTATAGAAATTAAAAGAAAAAACAATGGAGATCGATGGAGAGTTGCCCAAGGAGGAAAAAAAAGACTCCTTTATGTTGGTGACAATATAGTGCAGAGTGTTTGAAGTTTTTTTTTTTTTTTATCAATAATGGTTGATCTGATTCTTTTTTTACTAGTTTGGTTAACCAAAATTTGTAAAAGAATTTGATACTTTTTAAAATTTTATATTATTTAAAGAAAAAGACCGATGAAACAAGTGAATCCGTCTTTTGCCCTAGTGGACGAAAGGGGACCGCAGGCAACATTCTTTTTTTGTTATTGTAATAATATATATGCTCCCAATATATTATATTTAACATTCAAAAATTATTTATCTATTAGCATGTAAATAAATACTACCAAGTATCTACGTAAATGTAGTTATATATCAAACCTGTTTATCTTTCCTCTGCCTTTTAATTCTTTCTACAGACCCAACACCGAAATTCAAAAGGATCCAATGTCAATTAAAAATTATATGTTTTTTAGTGAAACATTATAGTATTATATAATATTTTAACATGTGCTTTCAACACGTCACCCTCGGGCGCATCCGCATGAACGCAGATGTATATAACGCGATTAAAGAAAAAGGTGAAATATCTTTATTTGCTTATAATTTGTTTTGTCAAGTCATTATACACGATATATTTATTTTGTTTACAAAATTACATTATCGGCTAGCTTTCTCTCGAATTTTTTAATGTAAATACTATTAACATAAAATAAAAAAACCATGAAGAACTTAAATAATTTTTAAGAGTCTGGTCGGTTAGGGGAAAGCTGATGATTACTTCCAACAACGGTTTTGGTCAATGGACTTTTATAGAGTCAACATCAGTACATATCACATGTGCTGTGTATTTTTCAACTGTCATATCTTGAATGTATAATGTCAACTCAGTATTAGTTTTTCATTATTTCCTCAATATGTTGATTTTTGCCACTTGGAATAACGACATTTTATGTACTCATCTAATAAAGATTGGTAGATAGATACATTTAACGTAGTTGAGAAAGAAAAAAAAAAAGGGAAAAAGATAGTGACATTAAAAAAAAAAAAAAAGAGATAGATAAATAGATAGATTACAACACACATACATAAATATTTGTTTTAGTTTTAGACATTATAAGGAAAATACGTTATCGAATCGCAATATGAAAAAACATTTAAACTAACTAATTTTCATGATTTATTATCGATTTATCTCGTCCTCGGTTTTGGAAGTATAATTAACACGAATTAATTAGTAAAACAAGAATGAATAGTTATGAGAAAGCACATGGGACACGCAGATTCTCATAGACAAACAAGATCGAATGCATGCATATTTGCTGATTCACCTCCGTGTGTGGGTAACATGTTCGAATCATTACGGTCAAAGCTCTTGTAGTATTCAATTTTACTCTCCTATATCAACAACTTAGCTTCGTTTTATTTCTTTGTCCCCATTAAAATATATACTAAACTTTGGAACAATTTTATTCTCAATCATCTGGTCGACTGACATATTAGTATCGAATTATACATTTCTTCTCAATAGTGGGCCGTTTAAGAAAAATGCCTAATAAACAATCATATGGGCCTATTAAGCATGCTGCTTTCAAGCTAATGTCACTAAATGGGTTTATATTTGAATACTGAGATAGTGGAGGGGCCCGTTTCGTGTTGCGACGATGATCCATAAATTTTGGTATTTTACCATCTTGTACCACAATAAATTTAAAATAGCTCTGTTGAATAAGGTTAAAACTACGTTTTCTTATTAAAATTACAAGTTTTAATCTGGATTTAGAATAATAACAAAAAAAATCATAACCATCTTTTTTTTTTTTTCAGGCGATCATAATCTCCACATTGAATTCTGATAAGTGCTACCAAACTTAAATACGCGAGGAATTTACATTTTGGATAAAACCAAAATCAAGTCAGAGACTGTTCCAAGTCTTTAAATCTATGAAACGTTGCAAATCATATTACTATAAAACGAAATTATGACAGGTATTTATTGACTATTATTTAAATAATTAATGTGAAGGAACAGATCACAAGGAGCTGTGAGGCTTTCCTTTGCCTGCGGAAGTAAATGAAGTACAGATTACGAAAAAGAAATTAGAATTTCAGTATATTACAGAACGTTCCACTATATAATAACGTGTACGATCCAATCATCCATCTCTGTATTATTCTTATTAATTTTTTTCTGTTACAAAAATATTTCAATACCCCAATTGTTTCCTCTGTCTATAACAACAAATAAACATTTCTTTTTAAAAAATAATAATAATAATAATAATGCAAATGCAAAACTGCATTTGCGCAAGTCCACTCCAATCATTTTCATTACAGACTCAGTCAAGCCGAAGCAACTGGAAAGAAATGACACGTTAATCTTCACCGTTCACTAACCCCGTTCCTCGCTTGAAAGTTTACTTTTTTCCGAACCGAGTCAACGTTAAGAAATTACAACTGCGACTTGATCGGCCGGTAAATTTAAGTCAAATCCACGGTGGCCACCGATCGCGCTTTGTTCTGACGTTCTTTCATCATCCACATCGCTGACGTCACTTCCACCGACGACTTCCACGCTGTTGCTGCTACTGCCGTTACCATTTCCGTTATTACCACCGTCATAGTGACACCGTTTGTGTCCACCTAACGCTTGACCAGACGAAAATGACTTGAAACAGATTGAGCAAGTATGAGTCTTTCCGCTTTGACTAACACCGTTACTGGGATTACCGTTACCGTTGATAACAACGGAACCACCGTTACTGTTACTGTGACTGTTAATAGACGGCTCTTGGATACTGGGAACGTTAACGTGACTCGCCGGTTTCCGGTGACTCGTCTTGTGCCCACCTAAGGCTTGATAAGAGGAAAACGACTTTCCGCAGACCGTACACTTGTAACCACGGTGATCGGAGGACGGCGAAAGTGACGGCGGGGACGGAGGAAGACGAGATTGTACGGTGGAGCCACGAGCGAGCATGAGGAGACAAAGAGCGAGATACTCTTCTTCGGAAGGAGCCGTGTCTTGATTGTGATGATTCTGATCAAAACGTTGTCGTTTGGTACGTTTTCGTTTAGCCCATTGCTCGAGGTTCTCCGGCTCCATTTCTTCACGATGATACCGGAGAAGAGGCCTAGCGGAGGCGGTGGCTGAAGTCGGAGAATTGAGAGTCTCGAGAGCCATATAAATATGAGATGTGATCTTGAAGTATTTAAGAAGAAGAAGAAAGAGTGAAGTGTGTGATGTATTGTAAGCACGTCTTGTGTTTGTGTTGTGTGTGTTTTGGGAGTTGGTTTGATTTATACTATATATATATATATATATATATTTTGTAAGAAACTTTAGAATTGGGATTGAGAGTGGGAACGTGGGCTATGAGTGATCAAGTGGTGCTGCTCTTGCTTTCTTCAATCTATTAAATTCCTTTATTTTATGTAAGATGTTGTCATTAGTTTTGGAATATTATAGGATTTTTTTATTTTACCAAGTCAATGTATTGTTTTTAGTTAGAAATTGCCAAATTTGTTGAATAAAGTTTTATTGAATAACAGTATGTTGTATGGTAGAAGATTACTATTCGACGATATATATACATTACCTTCTTAAACACTTCCGAGCTAATAATTTCAAAACTACTATAACTCTTTTGTGGGTGCGCTAATTGTTATAATTACTCTCTATGATTTTAGTTTTGTCCTATTTCTTTTTGTTGTCTTTTTCATGCTGGTTCAGTAGTACTTAATTAGTCCCTTGCGTTACCTTAAATATCATTATCAACTATATGATATGAATCACCCTTTAATATCTCAAACGTAGAAGACGAAGTTTTCACCAATTGGTTGGGAACTTTTCAAACTTTCAAGTTGATTCTCACACTATTAGCGGTAGTCACCCAAACATTACACTTATTTTTAATATAGAAAAATAACGACGATTAGGAATGTAAAAGCTATATTTAAAATATAAACTAGGAAGACAGTTGTTCTTTAAAGGGAGTGTTATATCTTCGGAGTTGTATTTAAAATTTTAAACTGAAAATAAAGAAGCTTTTGCCACTCTGGAGTATAATCTTTTTTTTTTGTGATATGTGGTTGCATTAGGCCGTTGCATATCTGGCATTCTCTCAATGGTTAAAGAAGGCTGGAGTCTTCTGGTGGGCCACGTGGCGTAATAGGAATGGTGAAACTTTTCGGTGGATTAGTTAAAGTCGGTACGAGAGACTTAAGGCCCACAGTTCGTTGCACCACCGTCAACACCGTCTGATACACTATCGCTGTTTGGTTGATCCTACATTTTTATAGGCTTATTTAAAAAAAACAAACAACAACTTACTTTAAAGTTTTTCATTTTATATTTTTAGAAATGATAGTAACACACTCGATATTCTCGAGAGGTGCAGATGTTGAGTTTATTTGTGTGTGTGTGTGAATCTTGCCCACTAGTCAGTAGTCACCAACTTTAAACCCAATACAATGATGTGATCAAAAACAGAAAATATAATTAAATAATGGGTTAAAATGACAATTGGGCTTCGTTGACGAGGATATAAAGAAAGTGGAGTACAGGGTCTTAGTCTTCGAGTTATTGCATTATGAAGTGGGTCGTCGTTGCTCATAAGAGCCTTGTCTACTTGGTCAATTCAACTGCCAAAAACTCTTCAACGAATCTAAAAGCTGTCGTTTTTGCTGAAGAATATTGGGAAATTTCAAACGCGATTTATTGTGGACACAGTATATATAGAAACATTTTTATGAATATTCGCAAACTTAACAATAAAAAATGAGAATTTAACTAGTGATAATATACCTATCAACAATGACAAAAAAGCCGAATGTAATATCAGTATGTAAAAAAATATAAGTAGAAGTTCATCAAGAGCATCAGAGTGGCGCAGCGGAAGCGTGGTGGGCCCATAACCCACAGGTCCCAGGATCGAAACCTGGCTCTGATAAATATGATTTTTTTTCCCTTTTACGTAAAAATATAAAACAAAAGCTATTAACTATGAGTGAGTTTGGGCTTAAACGTAACAGTTATAAACTCGATTTTGATTAAGCCAAAATGATAAAATAGTCCATGATTTCAAATTAACAAACTAAAGAGAAATTCTGAACTAATCATAATTATTCGAAAAAATCTTCCTTCTTCAAGCTTTTTATGATATCATTCCCGGTCTTCCATGTCCGACAAATATCAACTCAGAATAAACCTGCAATGCTGATAACCTGCGAAAACGAACTAAAATTCATGAAACTGCATTTCTCTGCTTAATAAAATCTTACTGCAAATTTAAGTTTTGTTTACTTACTTGGATCAGTTGTGATAAGCATGGCGGTGCCACCAAAAGAGCAAGTTCCTCCGTTTCGTTTAGTCTTTTGCCAGTAATTGTTGAAAGCATAAGAGGCGTGAGCCACGGTCGTGTCTGGGTAGAAACATATCCCGTGAGGTTTAATCTCATCGCAACTGGCTCCTCCTTGTCCGCACGCAAAATCCAAAGATTGCTGCAATGTCTCTGCCGCAACGCTCGGTTTCGCCACGCACCATAGCCCTTCCACGCTCTTCTTTTTCACGGGCGACGGTGAAGGAGTCGGAGGAGGAAGGCACGGCGGAAGAGAGAGTCCTGGAGTCGGAAGAGGAGATAGCTCCGGCGGAAATAGGGAAGGAGAGGAGATCGGATATTGCTCCGGCGAAAGTTGGGGAGAGGAGTGAATTGGTGAGTTTTCCGGTGAAGGAGAGGGTAATGTTGGCAAATTTGTGAATTTTCTGCTAAAATCGATTAAAGATCTTAGATTTCTCCTTCTTGTCATCGTCGTCGTAGCTTCTTCTGGTTCAGGGTTTAAGAAATTCACCTTGTTGAAGCTCAGAGATCCGAATTTCTCCAGGGAATGAAGCATATCAAGATGATTATCAGGCGAATAAAGGAAATTTGGAGGTGGGTTTATGGTGAAAGTGGAGTTTATGGATCTGAGAAAGGCAAGAGTAGGCTTGGACATTTCAAGATGTTTAAGGGTTTCTAGGTTGTTTAAGCACTGGTAAGAGAAGCCAGAGGAGACTTTGATGTTCTTCTCAAGTCCCCATCTTGTAAGAGAATGGTATAGGTTCTTCAAAGATGACAGTACCAGATCAAAGCTGGGTTTGTGTTGGGTGGTTTGGCAAGAATCAGGGGAAAATATAACAATGGTGGTGATTTTGGTGGAAGGGTAACGAGAGAGGACATGGGTTTTAAGCCAAGTTTCAGCCTTTATGATGCTTGATGAAATCTCAGTAATGGTTTTGTTGTCTCTCACAGAAACAGCTAGCTCAAGATCAGTAGTTAGAGGAAGCTGAAGGACTTTATGATGGAGATTCAGAGCTTCAATGGGTGTTGATTTTTGACCAGCTCCTGCATACAGATTATAGCTATGAGTTGCAAGAAACAAAAACAAAAAGATTATTTAGCGTTTTGTGATTTCTACCTGCAAACCCGATAAAGGGAATGAAGAAGAAAATGTAAAGAAGATGTCTCATTTTTTGCTTTGGCACACTCTCTTTTCTTTACTTGTCTTTGGGTTCTTTTCTCAGGCATATGAGAAGTTTATAAAAGATGGTTTTTTAAAGAGTACAGAGGAAGAATTAAAAAAAAATGGTCATATATTACATTTTAAGGAAAAAAAAGAAAAGGCAAAATTTTGCATAGTGACTGGTTCTTCGATTGAAATTTGAAATATTTTGATATTTTCAGGATATCTATAAAAGTGGTGTATGAAAAATATGCCGTTGCAATGCTGAATTGTTCTGTTTTAAGAAACCGAACATTGTGACACGTATCATTAGTGGACACAACACACAAAATTGGTTACGTTGTTTGACTGTTGAGTATTCAGTAGATATTGGTTCCAAATTTTTATCAACATGATTTAAAAACATATAGTAAGCCGTTCTGTTTGGTTTCAGTTGTTCGATTATCAATCAGTTAGTTTGTTAATTTTTCATAACAAATTAAGTTTTGATTGTTTTTCTGAGTTTGCTTTGAATTTGATGTTTGATGGATATATATATGAAATAAGTATGTTTATTACAACTATATAATGTCTCATTTCTCAAATCGTCGTTGTAGTTTGATTTTTGGATCGGATCAGTTGATAAATTCACAGTTTTTGGAGTCTTATTAACAACAACAAAAAAGAACAGGTACGGACATAACAGAACTTTGGATAAACAAAACGACAGCGTATTTGGATCCATAGATAGAGAGAGTGAAAATCACGGAAGGCAAAATACTCGTGGGTCCTCGATGACGTGGAAAACAAAAAGCTCCTGATAAACATTTCGATGGACTTTATCACTTTAAGTAAGTTAATAAACTGATTCATATTTTCGCGCCGTATTATAGGCCATAAGGTTCAACAAGAACAGCACAATGGGCTTTATTTAGGCCCTTCAATACAGCCCGAGGCATTGGGCTAATTCGACCATTGCTTCTTCACTTTTTATCCAAAAATTTAGTCATTTTTCTTGTTTCTTTTAAAGAGGAAAGGTTTTTCTTCAAATTAATAATTTAATATTCACAAATCTGGCTTTATTTCGAGTTATTTTATCCGAAAGGCTGTGCTTAGACTGATATTATTAAGTGAAGTGGTGTGGGATTCTAAAATTGCTTTGAACGTTTTGCATAATCCCGTCACAATCATTATGACAGCACTAGGAAGGGATTTGTCTAGTAGCTTTATCATGATTACCACCAATAATTAATATTCTAATCAACCAGATAATTAAAGAAAACAAACCAAATAGTTTAAAATCCAAGCATTGACCCATTCGACCCATGATCTTCTCGGATCCGTCGGTATCATTCGTTCATTACATCCTTCTAATAGTTTTATCCAAAGTTAGTTTCTCTTAGCTACATCAAGAAATTTATTTTAAAAAATATTTTAAAATAAATCTCGACTGGAAAGTATAGTCGATGGTGTAACCTTCGCAAAATATGGATTTTACACGAAATGAGTCTTGTAAAATGCAACAATAGTTTTAATGGAAATTATAGTTTTGAATTAATATCACGAAACTTTTTCTTAATTATTAGTTTATTAACTTAAGAAGGTACTATTACATACCATGAGTCTGTCTTGTCTCAATATAAATATCAAAGAGTGATAATAATGATAGGAAAATGAGTACAAAAGTGTTGAAGAATATTATTTACCTTGAGCGTTAAGTGTTCGGCAGATTTGATGTTTACGTGGAACAGAAGAAAACTTTTTTTTTTTTTTGTCTCCGAAATTTGTTTGTTTCTTTGGCCAAGAGGAATATTTGTTTCTTCTTATTGATAATGAATAAGCCAATTCTAACATAAGGCAGCCAAAGCCAAAAGTAAGAAGTATACTTGAAAAAACGAATAATACAATTTATACAAACCACTCTAGGTAATAATTAGAGTGAACCTCTTGTTTGTATTGTCACTAACGTTCATGCATTATTCGTTAGTAAAATAGATAAAAGATGAAGGGCATATTTGTAAAGTGCGAGCAAAAGAAATGGGCATCCCAAGCAAATGAAAATGAAAATGAAAATTGAAAAAGGTGTAAAGATGAAAGATAATAAGAAAGTTATTTGTTAAAATAAAAAGAGGGAGAGAAAGCAAAACGGTAGAGAACGTGTGCTTTGTTCTACACTTGTCAATTACACTTAATAAACGTAAACAATATAGCTTGAGAGTATAAACCATTCATTATTTTATTTAAAAAAAGAAAACCAAAGAAACGAAAAATTGAAAGAAAAAAAAAAGCCAAAAAAAGGAAAAGATAAAAGATAGGGAAGTAACGTTGAGCCCGTTGTATACTTTATTCCAAAATTACATGTAAGGGTCTTCTTTCTTCATTTGTATTCACATCTTTTGTTATTCTTTTTAAATAGACTCGTCATAAATTTGATTTATACGTAAAAAAAGGCCTCTGCCTGTGAAATTCGTTGTAAGAAGAGTAAAGTACATCTTGTTTAGTTTTCCCAAGATACATTTTAAATTCTCAAGCGATACAATACAATACAAAGTGTTTCTTATATTCATAGGTAAAAGAATAATATATTTATATGGGTTTTGGAATAAAGCTGAAATTTACCATTTACCATCAGCTTTACACTTTCTTTATTATTATTATTATTTTTTTTGTTAGTGATAAAAAAACAAACTTTTATAAAGTATTTTAAAAATTGCAAATGTTGGCACATATTCTCATCAAAGGTGGACTGGACCATAGTGGATTGGCTTTCCGGCTATGGAATCAGCCGGATTTTAGTTTAGAACATTATATACTAATTGTAATTGTATATTTCATTTTATAAGAATAAAATCAATTTGGGAAAAATACAAAAAAAAAAAAAAATCGAAAAGTCGATTATGGAATGGTAATCGGAAAATTCTACGTCGTTGGATGGAGCAGGACATTCGCATTTTCAGATAATTAACACTGATTATAGGGGTATATTCGTCTTTGAAGAGCAAAGTGCGAAATCAGATTGTTGAATCTCACGTGGCGCAAATTTCCAAGTTATATAATGTGTCGAATTAGAAAATGAAATCTAATGTAAACCAACATGACCATGAGAGTCCATCCACAGTTTAATTATATATTGTGTCGAATTAGAAGTTTAATTTTTATTATAAATCTAGTACTCATCCCGACGTTGGATGTGAAATGTGAGGCTGTCTCTTTTCTTCATTTTTACCTCCAAATTGTTCAGACTACTACTATATATATATATATATATAGTAGTAGTCTGAACAATTTGGAGGTAAAAATGAAGAAAAGAGACAGCCTCACATTTCAATAAAAAAAGTGAGGTATATATATTTTTAACATATATATATATATATATATATATTTTTAACATATGTTTGTCGGGCACAAAACATGCGGCTCGTTTTTTCTTTAAAAAAGTATAAATGGATAATTAATTACTAATTAATGGAAAATTAAATGAGGTAAAAAATGTAGCTTAAACGATCCCGGAATGCTGACGTCAGCATCTTAAATCTCAGATCTTGAAACGAAACGAACTTTAAAGCTTCGTCTCCTCTGCTCTTACTTTCCCTTTTTCACCTTTTATATATATATATTTTTTTTTTTTTCCATTAACCATTTCTTATTTTTCTTTCCATTGAAGATTAGATACAATCTGACGAAGAAGGAAACCAACAAACAAAAAAAAAGGCAGGAAGAAGGAAGAAGATGAATTTAGAAAGAGAGGAGATTTGTATAACGGTTAATCACAAGTCACCATGAGAGTTCCTCAATCGAGATTCTTCTTCCTCTTCTTATCGTTCTCTGTATCCCTTTTTCCCTCCTTTTTTTCCGTTGGTGGCGTGAAGTTGAATCGATTTAGTAGTGAAGTTAACGAGATTCATCGAAGAATTCTTCACCAGCCGCTTTTCCCGGAGACTTCTACTCCTCCTCCAGATTTCGAGTCCACACCGTCTCCTCCTATACCTCCGGACATTCCCGATCAGCCTTTTTTCCCTGAGAATCCGTCTACGCCTGACCAGACTCAGTTTCCTCCTCCTCCTCCGCCTCCTGCTTCCGCTGACGTCAATGGCGGATTACCGATTCCGACGGCTACTACTCAACCGGCGAAACCTGGGAAGAAAGTTGCGATCGTCATATCTGTTGGAATTGTCACGCTGGGTATGCTTTCAGCTCTAGCTTTCTTCTTGTATCGGCATAAAGTCAAGCACGCCAGCGATACTCAGAAACTTGTTAGTGGAGGAGGCGATGGCGGTTCTCGAAGATTCCAGGAAGATCCGAGACCACCGACGTCGTCTACATTTCTGTATATGGGAACCGTTGAACCGAGCCGTGAATCGGCGAGCGAGCCTAATGGTGGAAGTAATGGACTGGTCAATTCGTCTCCGTACCGGAAATTGAATTCGGCTAAGAGATCGGATCGCTATCGGCCGAGTCCGGAGCTTCAACCGCTTCCACCGTTAGCTAAGCCGCCGCAACCGTCTGAGAACTGTCCGTCGGCCTTGTCTCCGTCTTCATCATCTTCCGACGAGGAATGCCACGGCACTGCGTTTTACACGCCGCACGGATCTGCTATCAGCAGCGATGACGGTTACTACACGGCATTTCCTCGGTCAGGCAACAGCAATGGCTATTCCTCTGGGTCAATTCCTCATTCAAAGAGGACTTCTCCGAGGTCGAAGTTTGGTTCAGCTACGACAGCTGGAACAGCAGCGTCCAGGTCGCCGGAGATGAAGCACGTCATCATTCCGTCGATAAAGCACAAACTGCCGCCAGTACAACCTCCACCTCTAAGGGGCTTGGAAACTGATGAACAAGAGCTTCCTTATTCACAGAACAAGCCTAAGTTCTCTCAACCTCCTCCTCCGCCGGATAGGGCGGCGTTTCAGGCGATTACTCAGGATAAGTCTCCTCTCAACTCACGAGTCTCTCCACGGAGGTCTCCTCCTCCACTCCATACGCCACCTCCACCTCCACCTCCTCCTCCTCGTCCGCCTCCGCCTCCTCAGATACGACCGAGAGATTTCCAGATACCCCGAAATATCAGCAACTCCGAAGCAACGAATCCGACGAAGTCAAACGATCCTTCAAGAAAACTAGCATTCAAGACTCCAAGTCCTCAATCGAAAGCTGTTGAAGAGGCCAAAAGTGAATCAGCCGGGTCTCTTGAGAAAACAGGAGAGGGTGACACGGATCCAAGCAGGCCAAAGTTAAAGCCACTCCACTGGGACAAAGTGCGCGCCAACTCTGATCGAGCCACAGTTTGGGACCAGCTCAAATCAAGCTCATTCCAGTGCGTATAACTGTTTTCTGCATTGTTGTAACACATACGTTTGAATTTACCGATTTAAATAACTATTTGAATGTTGTGGTATTAAACAGACTGAACGAAGATCGGATGGAGCATCTGTTTGGTTGCAATTCAGCAAGTTCAGCTCCAAAGGAACCTGTGAGAAGGTCAGTGATGCCTCCAGCTGAAAATGAGAACAGAGTGCTTGATCCAAAGAAATCGCAGAACATTGCAATCCTCTTAAGAGCACTTAATGTAACACGTGAGGAGGTGTCAGAAGCTCTTTTAGATGGTAAGTTTTTGTCTCCCATTTTATTCATTACTTATTTGCACAAAGTAAGGATTGTCATTTGCCTTGATCCTTCATAATTGATTAAGATTCTCAAAACATAATTAATTTCTTTATGCATTATTCTAAGATGCATGAGAATTTTTGGTCCCTATTATTTCAATCTAATTATACTTGTGGCACGGTTACAGGTAATCCCGAGAGCCTAGGTGCAGAGCTTCTAGAGACGCTGGTGAAGATGGCTCCAACAAAGGAGGAAGAGATAAAACTCCGAGAGTACTCTGGTGATGTCTCGAAACTAGGTTCAGCTGAAAGATTCCTTAAAACCATTCTCGATATCCCTTTTGCATTCAAAAGAGTTGAAGCAATGTTGTATAGAGCCAACTTTGATGCAGAAGTCAAGTATCTAAGGAACTCTTTCCAGACACTAGAGGTTAGTGAGTCACTCATAAATACACTTGATGTTTCAATCTCGCAAGCGAATTTTCCTAATTTTCTTAACTCTTTCGTTGCTTTGTAGGAAGCAAGCTTAGAACTAAAAGCCAGCAGATTATTCCTTAAGCTCCTCGAGGCTGTTCTAATGACAGGAAACCGAATGAACGTTGGCACTAATCGCGGAGATGCCAAAGCCTTTAAACTCGATACTCTTTTGAAACTCGTAGACATAAAAGGAGTTGACGGCAAAACCACGTTGCTTCATTTTGTCGTCCAAGAAATCACAAGATCTGAGGTAATTACAACAACAGTAGATGAAACCATCCTCCATGGAAACAAAGACGGTTTCAGAAAGCAGGGATTACAAGTCGTCGGTGGACTCAGTAGAGATCTGGTAAACGTAAAAAAATCAGCCGGAATGGATTCTGATGTACTTAGTGGTTACGTGACAAAGCTCGAAACGGGTCTTGATAAACTCCGATCTTTTCTCAAGACAGAGACAACAACAGTAACTCCAGGGAAGTTCTTTGAATCGATGAAAATGTTCCTCAAAGATGCAGAAGAAGAGATTCAAAAGATCAAAGGAGGAGAAAGAAAAGCTCTGTCAATGGTTAAAGAAGTAACCGAGTATTTTCATGGAGACGCTGCAAAAGAAGAAGCACATCCTTTAAGAATCTTCATGGTCGTAAGAGATTTTCTCGGAGTACTCGATAACGTTTGTAAAGAAGTGAAGACGATGCAAGAAATGTCGACAGCGATGGGTTCGGCTTCAGCTAGATCGTTCAGAATTTCAGCTACAGCTTCATTACCGGTTCTTCATAGGTATAAAGCAAGACAAGAAGAAACAAGCTCAGATGATGAACAAAGCAGCAACTCTTCTACGTGATGAACACAAAAAACTGTACAGTTTTTTACACCGAGACAAGGATTAAAGTGGTGTTTCTCAAGCCGGATGAGATATTGAGTTGGTTAAGTCGGAGAATTTGGACCGGTTAAGAGAGTAACAGACACTACACTATAATGATCAAATTTTCGTTAACAAATAAGGAACCTTCTTTTTTTTTCTTCTTTCTTTGTTAGTTTTTTTTTTGTCGGCCGTTGAAATATATATAGATAGATATATATATATATATATATAATATAACGTAATTTCCTGGGTTTTAGTGGAGATTTTGTTTCTTTTGGTCTTTTATAAGCTTTTATTCAACAGAAGAAGTTCGTCTTCTTCAGTAGAAGTGATGATGATCACATAAACAATATAGGTTCCGAATCGTGTTTGCTTTTTTTTTTTTTTCATTTTTCTATATATATTATTATCTGTTCTAGTTAAGAACGAATCATAATTCAGTACGAAAGTAACAATAAAAGAGATTTTTAAAAGGAAACATACATTCGTGATAAAAAAAAAGGAAACATACATACACGTAATGTTGTAATATGAGTATTTTATAGGATTTGGGTTTGTGACAATGGATGTTTCGACATTATTACTTATTTAATGAAATAGAAACATGTGATATGAATGAGACCGATCCTGTTGTACAACTTGTACCACACGTCTCTCGCTTTCTTATTGCATTTGTCCCGTTCTAAGTCACTTGTTTCCCACCACGATCTTTTCGTTTCTGTTTCCCATTTTTGGATGTATTAGAAAGTAACAAAAGCAAGTAGGGTCGTATTAAATTTGGTAGATTCTTTTGTTGTTTTGTCTTGTTTGTTTCTCAACAAGCCACTGAGTTAAAACAACAACACCACTAAACCGAAACGAGTAACCAAGCTCCAAATCCGTAAACCGGATCAAATTTTCAGAACCAACATAGATTTTGACCATTCGCTGACTAAAGTACATGTTTCTGTAATTTCATTTATTATGTTACACCTTTTTTTCCAGGAGACGATCACAAGAAACGCTTAAAACTCGCTTTCTTGGGATTGAGAAAACGATGAAAATTTTTATGCTGACGGTTTAAGACACGGTGGAGGAAGAGCTGGTCACCGGTAAAAAAAAAGGAGAGCCTCCGAATTTCTTAGTCCCTAAGACATTCTTCACCAGAAGTTTCCATCTAACCTCATCCTTCTTGCTCTGTTTCTCCATCTTCTCCTTGAAGTTCCTGTTCCCAAAAATCTACACAATATCAAACACAAGACCCAAAATTCCTGGTCTGAATATATACTACAGTAAATGTCCGAAAGTTTGAAACTTTTTGGTGTTTTCATTTTTTGGGGTTTTACCTGCATAGTGGGACTCGACATTGATCAAAATCTGCGCAAACACGTGAATGCAATTCAAGGAGTTGCCACATTCTCTTGCAATGTACGCAACCTCCTGAAACTCTAAGCTTACAGCCTGCAAAATGTCGGATTAGTGATTCTAATCCTTTGCAAGCTTCATAGTTACACGTTGCATGGTTCGGTTTGAAATCTTTATCGTGTGGTCCTATTGTTTTACATCCGTCTCTGCATATATGAACAAGAGCTTCCATTGCTGCGTATAGCTGCGAGTATATCCTCTGTTCGTTGCGTTTTTTGATTCTCTCTTTCCGCATCTGCGTTTATGTTTTATGTGTATACAAGCTTTTAGAATTTGTGAACGAGGCAGAGATAAGAGTGTTAAAAAAACAGTGTTAGTGAATGTAATTACTAACATTTTCTTCGCTGATCACAGAGTCTCTAAGTTCTTTCTCGAGAAAGGGATGGCTTTTCTTCATAGCTATCCATGCTTCTGTCGCATAAAGCTCCTTAAAATGTTTCATGATCATACGGTGAGATATGACGCTAAGCCGAGGGAAATCACACAGAAGCGCAAGCTGGAAGACATCAATTACGTTCTCAGTGTTAAGCAAACCATGTTCTAGATGCCATTCACAGAGCCGTTTCAACTGAGGAACCACGTACGCGTGCGACAGAAGCAGCAAATGCATGATAAACTCATTCATTTCTTCCTTCACATAGCTACCAAAAGAAAAGTCAGCTTTAATTCAGCACCAAGAAAAGAAGATGTAAAAAGAGGAAGAATAAATAAGTATAGTAGCAATAAGATATAGATTTTATACCAAGAAGAGTAGAGAAAACGAATAAAAACTCGCACAGCATCATGAGGGACACCATGGATTGAGATTGTATGCCACTTGCCATGTCTTTTCGCTTGCTTCAACATGCCTTTGATCACAGTCGAAGCAGTCCCCTGTTAGTTTTAAAAACCATACAAATAGACTTTAGTCTGTATTCATTTATCTAGAGATCCAAACTACAATATTGATCAACAGATTTGTAGAAGTAAATGAGGAGAGATTTACAATTATATTCGCATGAGCATAGACGATGCCTCCATTATCTGTGTTAATCACTACATTAGCTTTGTATCCGTCGTTGAAAAGACGATCCCACATATCTCTCGTGGCTGTCGAAACGCAGCTATGGTTGAGTCCTGGAGCTACGCCATTGTTGTATCTTTGCTGGTGTCCATCAGATTTTGATGGAACAGGTGGAGGAATTGGCACACAAGAATCTGCAGCTTTGAAGGATTGTTGAAGATCAACACAACCAGTCACCATTTCTTATCTTCCTGTAGCAATCCAATGAACCAATTTTTGATTGTGTTCAGTCAAAAAACTTTAATGTCCCTTTCCTATTAATTATTTGGAAGACGAATCGTAAGATTTAATCAAAAGATAAAGACAGATCTTGCTTTCACTTCACAGAATAACATGCAATGAATCCATAATCATTTTTTTCCCGCTTTTTTCTACGGATTGATTCGTTTATACGGAAAATGTGAATCAATTAAACAGCATATCTCATTTACGATTAGGAATCGAAACAGAATAATAGCAAATCTTCAGACATTTTCACGATTCTACGAAACTCTCATCAATGGAAAACCAAAATTGTTTTGTTCCTCACACAATCAACAACAAAAAAAATAAATCAAAACAGATCGATGGTAAAATGTAAGAAACATCGATGCTCTAATCTCACCGACATACCTTGAAATGACCTGGATTATAACGGAACCTCGTAGAGCAAGATAATCAAAATTAACGAAAAATCTCCTTCTCTTCCTTCGTCGAACGAGCAGGAGATGAAGAAACTCTGCTTCAAAAGATCAGAGATCTGTTCCCGTTATATAAAACGCACTCTCAGAACAACGGAACACGACAAACTTTTTGATATTTATTTTTATTTCTGACTTTGTTTATTTTTTTAGTCAATTATTTTATTATGAAGATATTTTATTCTTCATCACCTGGTCACCACCACCTGCGAAAATCACCGAGAGGCGCGTGGATACCACGGTTACGAAACGGACGGCTGAGAATTCACGCGCCTTGTTTTTTCCTCCTTGTGATTTCCTTAAAAGCTTCGTCAAGTGGTGGTTTTATTATTGCTTAATCAATTGAGACACGACTCTTGCATGTTTTTTAGTTTTTAGTTTATTAAATTTAAGAGCCGTACAAAAAAAAAACAGATCGGTTCGTCCTTTGTTTTTGTTCTTGTTCTTGTTCGGCGCTTCACAGCTCATTATTAGCTGTTCAATTTTTTTGGATTTTTATCTCTATTCTCATCCTTTCTTTCTTGTTATTAATAGATAAATTTAGATTTCTTCTCTTTTTATTTTTTATCCACATGATTTCTTTTTTTTGTTTACTAGCTTTAAATAAGTACCTTACGCTTCGGCCCAAGTCCTGTTTTGTCTAGGCGACAATATAAATGAATTATTGTGACATTTTCTGAAACCACAGATTTTTGTTTTGTTTTTGTAAATGTGATTTCACTATGTATATAACAATTCTATACAGATTAGTAAATCACATACAAGGGGGAAAAAAGTAAAATTATTGTACAATTTATTCCAGACACTTTCAAAATGTTAGCTAACAGTGTCATATATATTTTTTAATGTTCACTTGAATTGATTGTTGCCCAACCTTTTTCGTCTCATTGTAATAACATGTTCCTTTTTTCGAATAATCTCTAACAAAAAACAAAATGCGCTCAAGGGTTGAACGAAGATTTTACGCAGTAAACTTCCGTTTTGTAACACAGTTCCTAATTCAAGTTTTGGAACAGCATATACCTAATTAATTCATTTTTTCTAACTATTATGATTGTAGTTCATTCGAAATGAAATAACTCCAAATAATGACTAACCCAATTATTATGGAAATTATGTAATTCAAATAACTAAACATGCCAAAGCAAGGTAAGCACACAAAAAAAAAAAAACCAGAAGAATCTTAATTCCAAGTTCTCCTAAATTTTCTTCTGTGTTCTCCATTATTTTCAAATCCATATCATATCAAACGAATTTATTTCCAATTTTCCCAGAATTCGAAATGATAAAAAGAACCTAATGGGATCGTCTCAGAAATCGGAGCATCGACCACGTTGTTCCCAATCGCCGTACCGAGTCGGCTCAGGACCTCTAGGCCCTCCGATCTCACCGGTATCTTTGTTAACAAACTCTCCACCTCCTTCTTCTCCTTCTTCCTCTTCCTTGGGCATCTGTAGATTCTCCTCTGGCTTCACAATGTGATCTTGATTTCGAGACGGTGATGGAGACTGCGGCGACGGAGGAGGAGGAGTACCGGAGCTTAGAAACCGTGATACAGGCTCGAAGACTCTAGCGGAGGCGGATCGGCTTGGTGCGATCAAACAGGCGATTTTGTTCGTCGCCATTGTTGGTGGGTCGGTGCAATCAGATACCGATCTTGGCCATCAGTGAGATTATTATAGGGTTCCGATTGTCTTTTATTTGGGCCGTAATTTGATAATATAAGCCCAATGGACAGTAGGCAAACATTAAAAATAAAATTGGCGTCGCCCAGATTCGAACCGTAGACCTTCAGTGTGAGTCGTGACGTGATAACAAAAGCGCTTCGATAGCTGGGTCCCACAAAGTGTCATCTTTTGCTTTTTGTGCCACATGAGCGGTTGTGAGTTGTTTGTCAGTAAAGAAAGCCACAGGCTGTTATTATAGTCAATGATATTCGCTATTTATTTCGTCTACCACGGATTATAACAAAAAAAAAAAAAAACAAGACAAGTCGTATTTCTTTATCTTCACCGCTTCTCCTCCAAATCTTCGCCGATCTCTCTACATCTCCGATCAACCATGAGCAAAGGTCCAGGACTATTCACAGATATCGGCAAAAAAGCCAAAGGTAACATCATCGTATGGCTCTTCCTCTATTATCCTTCTCTCGTCGTTTTTATTCGGGTTGAAATCGTGCATTTACGGAATATGCTGTTGCCTGTTCATTGATTCGAATTGCTGGTGTTTCGAATTTAAATCCTGTGTTTGGGTGATTCTGTTGATTTTAAGCTCATTCCGTTGATTTTATGTTTCCCTTCGTGTTAGATCTGTTGACGAGAGACTACAACTCCGATCAGAAATTCACTATTTCCACTTACAGTGCCTCCGGCGTGGTACGTATCAAATCGATGCATCCATACTAATCTCAGATTTTCGTTCGATTTTGATGCGTGGTTAGATATATTGACTCTCTACGAGTATTGTTCTGAATTTCGTATTCTATCATTGTATTTCTGTGAAATCGTTCTGTGTCGTTTGCATTTAGCTGTATCGTTCTCAGTTTCATTAGTGCTTTGATTAGATCTCTGGTAAACTGTCAAGGGATCTGAGAGACAGGACGAGTATTTGATGCTATTACTTCTGAGTGAAAATTTCTTCGGTGTGGTTTTGACGTTGGATACAAATTTATCCCTGAAGGATTCTACTGTATGATTAATTTTTAAAATTTCCTAGTAGAAGCGAGTTATTGCGTGTGACAGTATCAATTAGCTAATAGCAATTTTTGTTATTTTTGGCATTTCTGACTTCAGAAGCCTAATGATTGTCTGGAAACTTATCTAGCAGCGTAACTCCATGAATGGATTGCCTTATATCCTTGTCTGTGCTTTGTTGTTTAGGCCCTTACGTCTACTGCTCTGAAGAAAGGAGGAGTGCATGCTGCTGATGTTACAACACAGTACAAGTACAAGAATGCTGTCTTCGATGTCAAAATCGACACTGATTCTAGTGTAAGTGTTTTAGTAGATCCAGTAAACACTTGGTCATTTAAAACCATAATAATCCGTTAGCACGTGTTTCAACTAATATGTTTTTGCTTCGCAGATTTTGACAACAGTCACATTCACCGAGATCCTCCCATCGACAAAAGCCATCGCCTCCTTCAAAGTCCCTGACAACAGTTCTGGCAAGGTTAAGACAAATTAGAACCCTTTTTTGTATGAAATCGCGATGTTAATTTTTCAGTGGTTTGAGATTAACTCCATCAACTTTTGAATTCCATTAACAGCTCGAGGTCCAATACTTCCACGACCACGCAACAGTTACCGCTGCCGCAGCTTTGAAGCAGAACCCTGTGATCGACATAACAGCCACTCTAGGTACACCAGTCATCTCATTTGGTGCTGAAGCTGGATATGACACATCCTCCAAAACTTTCACCAAGTACAACGCCGGAATCAGTGTGACCAAACCAGATGCATGCGCTTCCATAATATTGTAAGAAGAATCACAATCTCAGATAAAGTGATCAGTATCTACGTCTGGTGTGGTTCTGATCTGAATTTTTCAGGGGAGACAAAGGAGACTCAATCAAAGCATCTTACCTTCATCACCTCGACCAATATAAGCGAAGCGCAGCAGTTGGTGAGGTTTACCGGAAGTTCTCGACTAATGAAAACACTATAACGGTTGGTGGATTATATGCGATTGATCATTCAACTACAGTGAAGGCTAAGCTCAACAACAATGGCATACTCGGCGCTCTTATTCAGCATGAGGTCTTGCCCAAATCACTAGTGACTGTTTCCAGTGAGATCGAGACTAAGGCGTTAGACAAGCATCCAAAGTTTGGTCTTTCTCTTGCTCTCAAACCTTGAGAACACACAGACACACATATGACTCGCATGAGTCTCCGAACCTTTCTCGTCTTTTTTTTTGTTCTTTGTTGGAATAAATAGTTCCGCAGTGAAATTGACGGATAATTCTTTTCGGATATGATTGTTTTTGACATTTTTCACTAAGCAATATTCTTGATACTTTTTATATTACCATTTTAGGTCCTATCACTAAAACTAGAAAAAAAAAAAAAAAACCGTCATTGAGAAATGATTTCAAGTCGTCTCCGGAGCCGGGTGGTGATGGACATATCAATTTGGAATTAAAAATTGTAAAAATAGAAAAGTAGATAAATCAGGACTGAACTCTCTTTTTTTCTCAATCAACGTTCTGCATAACATCCTCCGCCGTGAACTTCCTTCCCTTCTTCTTATCGAGACGGAGCTTGGTGATCACCACATTGGACGCATTGACACCGACGTTGACCGTCGTTCCGTTAACTTTCTCCCTTGTGATTCTGTCGATGTGAATCAGCCACTTGCGGCGATATACTTGCATCACCTTCCCTTCTCTTCACTCGAACGTCCCACGAACAACCTAGACTTCGTCGTCCTTCCTAATTGGCATCGATCTGACATTGTATTTTTGACGGAGATCGGTAGATAACGGCGAGCCCATAAGCACACGCCTAACGCCAGAAGGAGCAGAGAAGTGAGCCTTCCTGTTCACACGCGGATTGAACTTCATCCTCGACGAATTTTCTGGCTCCTCCTCTCCACCTGTAATGCAGAAATTAGTTTATCTTTTTTTTTTTTTGGTGTGCACCTATATCGTTAAAACTTACTCCTATCAAGCCTTATTACTCAAGAGCATTCTTATCGGTGAGAGACTGCCAAAGTTTCTCAATAAATTAAAATAATATGATTTTAGTTATGTAATTATATATACATTTAAAACCAATTGAGCTATTAGATACATACATGTGTTATTTGAGTCTCTTAAGATTTTGGCAAAGTTTCTCAAACGAGAAATGCAGTTAGCTTGTCAGTGCTGTATAATCTGTTTTGAACTTAACCCAACTTGTTTGATCTTCTTTACTCATACCTTCATCATCTTTTTAATTATATGTTTTCTTTGTTCCCCAAAACTATTTCTTATTCATATGAACCACTTTTGGATTGGATGTGATCAAATGGTCAAAAGATTGCTGAGAAAATGAAATTGAGACATATGGCCGCTAAGTTGGCGCCAACTCTCCTGGTGTGAATTACGTCTATCAATGGTTTGGGCCTAAATTATTCTGCCCAAATTACAAAGGCCCTTTTAGAACCGGGCCAGAAACTATTTGGGCCGGAAACTATTTGATGTCCAAAACCTGAAGCTGAGTAAAAGAATTATCAGAAATTATTATAAGCCTCACAATAGTGTGTATGAAAATCGCCTAATCTACAAAATAAATCAACAACAATGATCAGCACAGAGAGATAGGTAAGAACATTTTAGTTGTTTGTTTGTCTGTTCTAAGGTAGATGCCATTTACTGTGCCAGTATATAGACACTCTCGACCACATAGGGAACCCGAAATTGGACACCAGAGGCTGGTCAGCCGGTCCTCCTATAACTAACGGTAACCACACGTATCTCGAATCCCGCAAATCAGCCGGATTCCACCTATCTGCCATGAATATAAACGCACCGGGAACACCTGGTAAAGGAATCACATACGTGCTCTGCGCAAAGAATGTTGTTAACCGGAAAACTTTATTACCGCCGATGCATGGATTCCCCAACTTCTCCCATGGACCCATTATTGATTCAGCCGCATGAGCCAAGGCTTCATTTGGTGCCCAGCCAGTGCACCAAGAAGTGATCATGTAATAAGTATTCCCATGCTTGAAGACAGCCGGAGCTTCCCTGTGTTGTCCAACCATTACTCTCTTAATAACCGGCGTCACATCGAGGTAATCTTCGGTTAAGGGTCCGATATGAAGCACACTATTGACTTCAGACGAATAAAACAGGTAAGCAACACCGTCTTCATCTTTGAAGACAGTCATGTCTCGACTATCGAATCCGTGTGGACGTTTGCTGTATAGATATTTAAATGGACCTGTTGGACTATCGCTAATGGCTACACCAACTGAAGCTTTAGTGTAGTTCGCATCATCTATATGCATCCACATCACATACTTTCCTGTCTTTTCATTGTAGATCACTTTGGGTCGCTCTAGAACATTAGATTTATGCAAATCATGGGTCTTGTTTGTTTCTTCAGCTCCGAGTACTATGCCTTCATTTTTCCATGTCCATAAGTCTTTTGAAGAGTAACAACCTACCCCTATAATATCAACCTGAATACAAACACAAGATCCAAATTTTACCCTAAAATCCCAACAAGGGTAATGCTAAGACCATAAAAATTAGCTTAGGACAAGTGGAATGTACTTACTCTAGCTGGTCCTTTTTTATGAGCATGGTAAGTTGGTCCATCTTTGTATTCACCATACCAATAGTATGTGTTAGATTTTTCGTCGTGTAGAATCCCTCCGCCATGAGCTTGGATTGGATTTCCTTGTGTGTCCAACCAAATTTTCCCAGGGAAGAAATGAAACGTATCGTTCCCCATGTCCTTAGTTGGACCAAATGCAGCGGTTTTCATATCAGGAAAGAAAAGATGCCGAATTGGTGACTTGTCATCAAGAAACTCTTCAACCAGAGGGATCGGTTTTCTTGATTTCCGTTTACCTATACGAGGAGACCGCTTCCTAGGTGGCGGCATTCTTAGAATCTCTTCTTCAACTCTTACAAGTTGATGAACAACCGGATGGTGAGTATGATGATGATGATGCACTTGTAACTGATCAGATGGAACTTGTTCATCAATGTTATCTTTTCTGCTATAGAGCGAGAAAAGATGAGCCACCATGACGAATCCCACAATGGTCCATACTATAGTTAGCAATGGATATCTGCAACCTCCTGCATCATTGCAGTGCAAAGACGTTGGTTTCTTATTGTTTTTGTTCTTCTTCATTATCTGGTGCAACAAATTAGTGTCTTGGGAAGCTCTTAATCATCAAACTAGAACGGTAATTTAATCAATCTAGGAAGATATGAGCTCAATTCTGGATCTAAAGCCCTAAATAATACGAAGCAGAAACAAGCTAAAGGCTCTATTGGTCTGAAAAAAATAAAATACGGAATCATCGGAAATCTTACCTGAAAACCCCCGGAGACCGAGAGAAGCCGAATTTCCCGACATGGATACAGAGGATTCGCAGCTAGCTTAGCTTTCTCCGAGGCAAACGCCGGAGTCCAACACTTCTTGTCAGATGATCCGCAAACAGGATCTCGGCCTGGGAAAGAATTAAGAAGGTGAATCTAGAAATCCAGAGCTAGAGATTATTGAGAGAGATACAGAAAATGGGTAAAGTGAAGTCTAGTTGAGATGGATCTATCAAGAGGAATGAAGAGAGAGAGATTGTTTGATGATTCCGACGTTTGAACGAAGACGACACTGATGATTTCTAGTCTCCTTCTCCTCTGATTCAGCTCTCATAGATCTTCTTTTCTTCTTTCTTTCTCCGCAAATATTTTTCCCGTTGTATTTAATTATTTAAAATTAAGTAAGGGGTGGTTATTAATTATTAGTGCAATAATCTCTGTTATCAATGTTTCGATAATTATCTAATGCATATTATTTTCTATTTTTCTTCTCCATTAATCACTTACTCTGTTTTTAAGGATAAATTTAAAAGTAGTTAACATTTAATAGTTGCATTACTTTTGTTATCTACTCAAAGATATATATATATATATATATATATTTAAAATAATTATTGCACATGATATGTGGCTGCATGAGTTGAGTGGTTGACAAATTCCTTTTCCACCTCTCTCTCTCTCTCTCTCTCTCTCTCTCTCTCTCTCTCTCTCTCTCTCTCTCTCTCTCTCTCTCTCTCTCTCTCTTCTCTCTCTCTCTCTCGTCCATTGTTTCTAGATTCAATTAGACAAAATGAAACTTTAACTCGTCTCCAGTGGACTGAATGTGTTTTTTTGTCTATTGTTTCTTTCATCTCCTCTGTTCTGTTCTTCGAGCTCTGGTTCGCTGCTGTCGTTGCCCTGTTTTTATTTTTCATCAAACAAATCCGACGAAACTGTATCAAATCGAAGTGAGTGACATTTTTTTTTCTTGTTTTGAAAAATCGAAACAATAATCAAACCTGAATGGACATCAGTTTTTACGCAGTTTTAAGAGAAGAATAAAGTGTTTTTAATTTATAAACTATAAAGCTTACAAAGAGAGAAACATGAAGAGGAGGAGAAGTAAGAAGAGAGGAAGATAGTAAAGGTCCACATATCGACGGCGCGTGGAGTAAATGCGTCTTCTTTTGTCGGAGAAAGCTGTGTAAACTCCCAACCATACGCCGGCAATAAGCAACACCCCGGCGACGGCGTAACCGTTGATTCTGGTCGGAACAGTTATCTCACAACAGTACAGTAGAAATATTATAAACTTAAAAAATGATTAGTTTAATGATAAAATAATTACTTGGTGTAAAAAAAAAGAAAAGAAAAAGAATGACTTGATGGGAAGGTTTTAATAATTTCAATTACTACATTTGTAAACAAAATCAGAAACCAGAATGCACCCTCTAGAGGTGACTTTATTCTTGTTAACCCATTACTAATGGGCCCTAAAAAGCCCATAACCAAACCCATCTAAACGACTCTTCATTACTGGCCAAAACGGAGCCTATAAGTGCAGCTTCCAAACCGCACCGCCCAGTTATCCTGAAATCGCCACTAGCCAGCTAATCATTGGACTGTGAATAGCACGCGCCTCCTTAACGCGGCCGGTAGCGTGATCTGCACAATCTTTTGTTTTTTTTTATCAATCTAATTCTTCTTCCGAACTTCTCTCTATCCATCGAATCTTTCTTCTCATTGGTTAACGCAAACTTGATATTACAATATAGCTCCACGATTTTCGCTCTGTCACACATAGCTTCAGTTTCCCTAATCGAATCTTGACCGTTAATCGCACAACTCAGGGGGACCTATACAGATTAATGGTCCAGATTTAGTGACTTAATTTTTAATTTGCCGGCTCTTTTTGCTGTATGTTTCGATTTTGACAGAAACAAAAAATATTCCATGAGATAAATATCAGCAGCCCAAGAGCGGAAGAACGCCAACAAAAAAAAAAGGGGAGAGAGAGAGAGAGAGAAAGAGAGAAGCTTCCATTTAGCCCATAGAGATCCGTGGAGGAGAATTTCTTGCAGACCGATCTGTCGTCTCTGTTTCTACGAATCTTTGTCTCTGTCGGAAACTTGAGAGTTTCCTGAATCATAAAAATGGGTTTGTGGGATGCTTTTCTCAATTGGCTTCGTAGGTTAGTTCCTATTTCTTCTTCCTTCAGTTTTCCTTTTTTCGGGTTCGTGGGATTTTGATTTGAATTGTTTCTCATTGGTATTTGAGTTCAATGTCAGGAAAAATGGAACTGTTTTCGCCGAGATTTGTGAATTTACGACGAAATTAGGGCTTTTTATCGGAATTCATTACTGATGCATTGATTCATATATGATGGGTTTCTTTGAGGGTACCAAAAGAAAAATTTCTGTAGCTTTTATATCCAAATATGGAGTAGCAGTAATACGATCACATCAATCTCTGGCCAAGAATGTAACAAGATTCTTTTTCCAGCTTCTGATGTGATCCTAAAAATTCCACCGTTTAGATTTGAGAATATGTTAAGGTTTAGATTAGAAAATACAATTGGGAAATCCATGTTGGGTCTAAATTGTTATTTAGTGGATGAAGATTGCTTCACAAAGAGCGAGGTGAATAGGTTTGTGAGTAATGAGATGTATAAAGTATCTTAGGGAACTAGTTGTGAGAGCAAGAACGACTTGGTTGTAACCTCTAAGTAACATCTCTTGTTTACTTAGGCGCATCGAACGAGTATGGAAAATCTCAATTTTCTCTCACAATTGACTCAATTGTTTCATTATGCCTTTTTTGCAGCCTCTTCTTCAAGCAAGAAATGGAGCTTTCATTGATAGGTCTTCAAAATGCAGGAAAGACATCACTTGTTAACGTCGTTGCAGTAAGTACGCTTCCCTACAAACCGTTTCGTTCTATATTTCTATTAACTCCTATTGATGGTTTCCTCTTTTATCTCTCATTGTTCAGACTGGTGGATACAGTGAAGACATGATTCCTACGGTGGGCTACACCTCTCCCTATGGTGTTTACTTTGAGTAACGATCGATTTGCTCGCCTTTGGATTAATCGTATAGACGATTCTTCTACTCCTTTCAGGTTGGCTTTAACATGAGGAAAGTGACAAAAGGAAGTGTCACAATCAAACTTTGGGATCTCGGTGGTCAACCTAGGTTCCGCAGCATGTGGGAACGCTACTGCCGTTCTGTTTCCGCTATTGTGTAAGAATCTAATGATTTCGTCATTTTTCATCATTGCGTCAGCTTTAGGTTTTCAAATGACTAAAACTCTTTGCTCTTGCCACGACTTTGGTTCTTGATTCTGATTCCAGGTATGTAGTTGATGCTGCTGATCCTGACAACCTTAGTGTGTCGAAAAGCGAACTTCATGATTTGTTGAGTAAGACATCGCTTAGTGGTATCCCTCTTCTAGTCCTTGGAAACAAAATCGATAAGGCTGGAGCTCTGTCCAAAGAAGACTTAACCGAGGAAATGTAAGCCTTACACCCGAAACACAACAAAAGACTTGGCTCTTTAACTTCGATTCTGAAGATGTTTTCTCCATTGTTTGCACAGGGGCCTCAAGTCGCTTACAGATAGAGAAGTCTGTTGCTTCATGATATCTTGCAAGAACTCTACCAACATTGATCAAGTGATTGATTGGCTTGTAAAGCACTCCAAGTCAGCAAGCTAAACTTTGGCCAAAAGAACAGAACTCTCTGCAAGTTCTTTCATCTTTTCTCCGTCTTCCTGTGTGTTGCTCCTTTGATGATGGTGATGGTGGAAGAAGACAATTTTTTTTCTTTTTTTAAATCCTGTGAAAAAAAAACAAGATTTGTCTTTGTTTTCTTCTGATTCTTTGTCGTCTTTCTTATTCTGCGTCTTCTGCTGTTCTCTGTATATTAGATTTGATTGGTTTTCTTCTTCTTACGCAATGAGAATCACCTTCCTTCAGGGTCTGATTTTTTTCAATTTTACGAGTTCATTCCATATTTTGAAAGAATAAAAACATAAGGGCGTATTCCGTAATCTAAAAGAATTTCAGGCCAAAATCGGAGATTTTACAAATGAAATAGCGATAGGATAAAACTAGGCTTTACGCTTCACTTGCACTATTCTCGCAAGAATGGACACTTCGGTGGTGAAGTTTCCCAATCGCCAGCAACAGTGCCGCCGGATTTTGAACACTTCGGTGGTGAGAGTTTCATTTATTTGAAATGCTTGTAAATTTCTTAAAATCTACAATCTAGTAAAAGAAAAATACAACAAAATCTGAATTTACTTTCTTATTCATATCCTTCAAACCAGTTTCAAGATTACAGAGCAGATCATCCCACAAACAGAAAAGAAAGACTCAGGTTTTACAGAATCTCAGAGTTATGAACATACATATGATCAAACTGCGGATTTTCACTGCTACTGACAAAAAAAAAAAAGAGTAGAAAGGTATTGAAAACTTTTAAACTCTGCAGGTGATGAGATATCGCATGATTCTAGATCGAAACTCTTGAAAGAAGAAACCGGTAATGGTATATAGGGCTTGCTCTGTTATAGAACTTTCCCATGCTGCCCTCTTCTTTTTCATTTGATTTTCTGTTTTACCAAGTATGATTACGGATCCTGAACTTGAAAGCTTTCACGGCTGCTTTTGCAAATATCTGAGCAGCTTCAGCTTCGGCTTCTGCTCTTTCTGCCTCTTTTGCTGCTTTTTCAGCCTCTGTAATTGCAAATTCTGCCTCTGCAACTGCACTTGCAGCAGCTTCTGCAGCTTCTTGAGCTGTCATGCCTTTTATCATTAATAACTCTCCGTCTGTTCGAGACTTGGTGAGAATGTTGGTGCCGTTCTCCTTGAGTTTTGGTGAGTCATTTTTGTGGTTTCCTTCCAAAAAGAGTTGAGGAGACTTCTGTCTTGCTCCTACGCTAGTAAAATTAGTAGAAAACCTGTACTTGTGCTTTATCTGAAAGTGAAAGAACAAGATCGAGAAATGCCAAAGTAAGCAATTGAAATGCTGAGAGTATTATAATGAAGAGTTTGTAATCATGGGTTTTGAATCAAACGTTGTGTTTTACCTTAACTAATGGTCCATTTGATGACAAATGCTTTAATCTTACTGCCACATGTCTTTTCATATTCGGCGGAGTCTTGAAATTCTCCTGAAATTTTTACAGCTACTAATTAAGCGGCCGGCAAACCCCACAAGAAACATAGAATCCCAATGCTAGAGTTACCTCTATATACAGAAAGATCGATGTTCTATCAGAACCGCGTGGTTCCTTCAAGTTGGTAATTGCCTCCAAGATGATCTTGTCCAAACTACAAGAATAGGCAATAGCTCAAGATCTAATATATATGAACATAGAACAAAGATTAAAATCTTTATGTGGTGCATGAATCAAGACTTAGCATGAACCAAACCTTGTAATTGATCTCTTTGAAGCATGGGTTCGTGGCGATGCACCGCCAGAACCTCCAGGGGATGTTGGATATGTCCGTTCTTCGCCATTGGCCAAAGGCACAATGCTAAGTGTTGTAGTGTTGTTATCATCCTGTTTAGGAGCCGGCAGTGTCCTTCTAAGTGCAAGTTTAGCCTTCTTCCTTGAACCCCATAACGCAGTCACACTTATATTTCTCCACTTGTCCTGTTACGCTTTGAACTATCAAGATTAATCCGAAACACGCAATCATAAACTCAAACAAAGCAGAAATATTTAGCCAAAACCCATGAATTACTTGGAAGTGCCACTGTTTCTAAAAGTTTTACCTTGAGATCGACATTTGAGCGAGACTTTAGAACTAAACTAAACTCAGGATCCGAGAGTATTGTACGCCACTTCCCAGTCCCATGCTTAAGTACTCCAGCTTTAAGGGCTGCCTCTTCTCCCGGTGTCCACTTTTGCTTTGGGGCACCCATCCACAGTTATCAAAAGTTTTCGAGAAACTAAAGTTTTTCCAATAAGTTGAAATTCTTCTTTCTTTTTTTTCTGCCAAGAGATGAAAAACACTACAAAACCTTAGAATCTGTGAAATCGGTTATAAACAAAATGACTAATCTATGAAGATTAACAACAATCTATGCCATTGTTGAACCTTTGAATGTTGTGTAGCAAACTATTCTTATCTACAAAGATCTAAGTTTTTCAAATTTGAACAAGCTTCTCAAAAATTTCAAGTACTTGTGCTTCGACCGTAGAGAAATTTTCGTCATCTAACTAGAGATTTGTGAATGCTTTTACCATTTTTCCAAAAAAAATTATACAGCAACGAGCAAGTGGAAATCAATCTTATCCAGTAGACACACTGACGCCAAAACATTCAGATGAAATCACAGAAATCGAAAACAAAGCGACGGAGAATTAGTTACGCCTAATGCTCTCAGTTCAACAAATCCACGAGTGATTCGAGCGTCTTCTAACCAAAAAAGGATCAAATCCCATGTTTTCCAGTGATTTCATCAACCAAAAAAAGTCCATTAACGACGTCGAAAATCTAACTTGAAAATGGAAATTACGCCAGCAATCATACATCATAAGCGAAGTTACCCAATTCACAGGTCAATCATCTCCCAATATCAAATGCGACGATCGGAAAAAAAGAGATATCTCAAAATGGAAATCCAGAGAACAAAAAAAACCAGAATTGAGGAAGGAGGAGACGAGGCATGCCAGATCAAATGGAACCAAAGTAGAGTTTTTGAGAGAGACACTTGATTATGAAAGATAATTCTTCGAGTAGATGTGTCATGGATCAAATGTAAATCTTAGAATTTCGCTGAAACGAACGAAGAAGACCAGTGAGTAACACAAGGAAGAATATCCATAGAAATGAAAAAAACTTGAACTTTCCTTTGTATCAAAATTACACAGTAACACCTATTAAAGTCCCGCAGGATGCAGCCTCTTGTTTCTCAAGATTCACAAATTTGCCTCAAGTTGTATAAAATTACATAATAATACCTGTTATCTAAACCTGATTTGAATATTAAATAAATATATAATTTATATATGATTACTTAGCTTTCAAGTTTAAACAACTTAAAATTATTTGAGATACATCAGGATAATTGTACATAGGTCATAAGTTTGTAACAAAAATCCATTATTCAAATTTTTTTCAATAGTTTTTGTTGCCAGTCTTCTTATGTTTAAAGAAGATATTAAGTATCTTATTGCGAACAAATTGAAGAAAAATAGGTGGGCTGGGGGTTAACTGATATCAAAAATAGTTTAGGAAATATTGGAGAGTTATATATTATACTAAGACCGATAGGATAATTTATACATTGTTTGACGGCTGAATTGAAAATTACCCTATTTATAACTTTTCCCCTTCCCTTCAGCCTTTTCCGAAAATTTACAGAATAGAAGAAAACCGAAACAAAGTAAAGCTCAAGGATTTTCCAGATTTTTCTATTGCGTGACGATGGCGCTTCGTGCTACTCAAGGGACGAGCCGTATCGCGGCGACGCTACGGCGTGTCGCTCGGCCTTTCTCTACTGACGCGGTGGTTGAGTCGGATTACAAGCGTGGCGAGATCGGCAAGGTCTCCGGAATCCCAGAGGAGCATCTTACCCGGAAGGTAAGTAAGCATTCCATTTCTTCGTTCTTATGAATTGAGTATAGGAATTAGGGTTTCTAGGGATTGAGCTAGATCGTGTTTTTGTTTTGTTCGCTATGATGGGTCTTTATTTGATTTTTATCAATCGATTGGTGTTTATTACCTAAGATATGTTGAATTTGCAGGTGATAATATACTCACCTGCTAGAACTGCTACCCAGCAAGGATCTGGAAAACTTGGAAAATGGAAGATTAACTTCATCTCCACTCTGAAGTATGAAACTTTCTTCATTCAATCTCCCTAAAGATACATGTTATCTCCTCTCCGATCTTCATATGTGACTTTTGCTTTGACATGTTCGTAGGTGGGAAAATCCATTGATGGGCTGGACTTCTACAGGTGATCCTTATGCCAATGTCGGTGACTCCGCTCTTGCTTTTGATTCTGAGGAAGCTGCAAAGTCATTTGCAGAGCGTCATGGCTGGGATTATGTGGTATGTTGTTTCCTTCAAGATTATTACCTTCTTTCCCCGGTCACATTCACAGTGTCATAGTTCGGTATAAGATTACTGAAAACGCACATCTGACCCATGGCAGGTCAAGAAGCCCAAAACACCATTGTTGAAGGTTAGTTAGTTACATCTTTCTTTAGCTGTGCCAATTGCGACTAACAGAGCTCATGTTATAAGAGAAAAAGAAGTGTTTAAGCCTATGCTGAAACTCATGTTATACAAGACCCCTTGATTGGTAGAAGATTGGATTTTTTAATCTCTAGTTTAAGATTAGTGCCATTAAAGAACTGCTTGAACTTAAACTCGGTTTGTTTCTCAAAACTGCAATTCTTGCCTTAACATGGTTTTCTTAGTGTTTCGTTTATTAAGTCATCATTCATACAAAATAGTTAATCTGGATAAGGATTGTTTTCTTTCTCCATCTTGTGTATTTTTCAGTTTGAAGTTTAAGTTCGAAACTAACCCCATATGATGGCTTATCTATCATAACTGCAGGCTAAGTCTTACTCGGACAACTTCAAATGGAAAGGCAATCCTCAACCAGAGAACTGATGTTACATCTGCTTCTTCCATTTCTCGAAGCCTCAATTTGATAAAGAAAAAACTCTCGTGTTTCTTCGTTATTTAGCATCTGTGAGCTTTTGTCTGAAATTATCTAAGTTTGGGTTCTTTTGTATGTTTCCTTATTACAATAATATGATGATGGCAAACACCTCTCTGATTTATTTCATCAAACTTTCTGATCAATTGCTGGTCTACTTCTCAATAGTTTCGAATTCTTGTAATTGAAAGTGAGAAAGTCATGGTCTAGTCAATAATCCGTGAGATACAATAATTTAAAGGACAAATTGGAAACGAAAGAAGATAAACAAGCGAAGAGAGATTGTTGAACGAGACAATCTGTCTTTATCAATACATGTAATGAAATAGAATAGATGACTGATAATTGTTCGATCAGAAACAAGCATCCAAGAGACAGCAACAGCAGAGCGCAGCCAAACTGTGATTCATATATAAAAAGAGCACAACATATCAAATATTACTGGATATTAAAATTAAACAAAAGATATAATAATAGAGAGATGGGATCAAGAACACACCATCCTTCGAGCATACCAACTTGTTGCTTTTGCTGCGGAGCTTGAGAGTATTGCGGTGGAGGATAACCTTGAGCAGGGTATCCCTGAGCATATCCCGGAGGCGGATAACCGGCGGGAGGATAACCGGCCGGAGGATAAGCGTCCTTAGGAGGATACCCTTTAAACCGGAAGTCAAGAGCAAATTAAACCAGCAGAGAAGATAAAAAACTGAATATACAAAACTAAGAGAAGAAAAAATAAATATTACCTTGGGGAGGAGGAGCACCGACAGGATGTTGTTCTTGATGATACATCTTTCTTCTTCTTCTTCTTCTTCGTTTGAGTTCTTTGAGCTTTTTTCTTTCTTTCTCTCTCTTTTTATGCAATCTCTGTTTCTTTACTTTATAGCGAAGTAATGTCGGTGAGGAATAATATTTTCTTTTGTCAAATTAAACTTTCTTCTTCTTTTCTATTGATTATTGATATAAAAAAGCAGAAAACTAAAGAAAAATATTCTTAAAAAGTCTTTCTTGCATCATAAAGATTACGAATAAATTTCTTTAAGAATTAGGTAATCTTCTGTGGTTGATACTTGACCGCACAAGTTTTTTATTTTAATAATAAAATCATATGTTTACAAACAGTAAATATTAAACATATTATTTAAAACATTCTATAAAATAGTAAAGATGGTATTAAACTAATTAAATGTCTTACTTTTAATTAAATAGTTGGTTGATAATGTTAACAATTTATTATCGTTTTCATTATAATATAACAACAGCAAAAAAAAAAAAACAAATTTAGATACGACCTCCTCGCTTGAATAAAAAAGTTGAGAAGATTTCAGAATGCTAGTCCAGGTTCCCATGACATCGATAATCTTACTATATAATATTCGAATATTAATATCCATATTATAAGATTCACTGACATCAATCATAAAAAGTAGAACCCATTAAGGACTGAAAGAAACAGTGCTCGTTGCACTGTCTACACACAAACATGATACAGCCTAAACAAAAACCATTTAGCATCGTTACAACAAATCGTGGCAATATCATCCACAAAAGCTAAAACAAGGAATGTGCGTACTTGTCCATGTGTTCAATCCTTGGAAGTCCATTGATATGTATCCTCTCACACAGAGAGGTTCTCTCTGACTTCAATCCAGGAGAACCGTTAATCTCTAAACTAGGAGTCACTTGAAGCTTCCCAGTTTCTTCCTCAAATGTCCATAAAGGTTAAAGGAAAGTTAACCACGTATAACAAAAAAAAAAGATCCAACTGTGTGCATCTGACAAGCTCCGCGTAAAACAAGAAACTGTTTCAACTAGATTAGTTGCAAGAATCAAAATTTCTGATTCTTATACACAAATAAAAATTGGAGGAATCCGGAACATGAACAAAGAAAATTCGAGTACCAGTTGGAAAACTAAACATACTTGCTCATCAAAACCCAAGATTTCTAAAATTTCACCATACAATTCAACAACCCAAACCCCACGACAAAGAAAAAGTAAGAAAAATATTACCGAACAGAAGTTTATCGGAGGAGACAAGAGAGGAGAAAGCAAAGAGATGTAGAAGTGTGATCCCAATAACGGCGCCGGAGTATCGGAGAAGACGATAATCACCCATTTATTTATGGGTTTCCAATAGGGACGAACGACGATGAAAAAACGGTTTAAGTGCGCGGGTTTGAATTAACCGCAAATAACAATAAAGTCTGAAATAGCCCAATTTGTGGTATTTGTGGTAAATAAGACAAAATTCGTCGATTCTCCGCATTGTAATTGGGCCTAAAATAGCCCAATTTAGGTCCATTCCTCATATACTTCTCAATGTAGCACGATATTCGTTAAGGTTGCAAAGTTAAACAATATATTAGTACTATTAGTATTAACCTAAGGTCGATTATTATTGAAATTGAAGATGATTGAGCCGTTAATTACGTTACGTCTAGTTAACTGAACCAATTTATGCATCAGTCATTGGCATATTGACTTCATTAACTATGATTGAGAAAAGAGGCCGACCAAATGAGCTGCCAAACACATTTTAAAGCAACTAAAATTACATTTTTTTCTATGATTACAAATTAATACATTCAAAACTGTGACCAATTGTCTGGTTTAAAAACCTCTTAAACGCCTATCATTTGGTTAGTTGAACGGTAGTTAACACCTAAGCATCTTAATATGAAGCGTTATCATTGGATATATCGAGAATTTGTGGTATTACGTAATATCAAATTAGATCGAACATAACAACATTATCCATGGGTACAACGTTTTGTCGTTAAATATTTTTTTTTCATAGTTAATACGATTGTATAAACAAGGGAATAAATCAATTTAATAATGTGTGCGATTCTGAATTTGCAAATATTTTTTTTTTTATGCCATATTAATTAGACTAAAGCTTTTAAATCTCGAATATTTTAAACGTTAGAACAAAAAAAGTTCTTGAACATATTTTTTAGAGACTTTGAATCTTCATTAAAGCATATATGATACTAACATCGCTTTACATAAAACTTTCAATGCTGTCGGATAGCTTCAAGGAATACCTACGCTTGTGAAGAGATCGTTCTCTCATGAGGATCCAAATTCCGGAATGCTGTGTAAAGCTGGCCTCCAACCACCGCCACCTCTTCCTCCGCCGTGGCTCCGCCTCATAACCACATCTCCACCGTCGTCTCCGGCGACCTATAAGATCGGTTGAAGTAATTCAAGCTTCCGTACCGGATAAAGAGCATATTATAATGCACTATCTACACGTTACAGAATACGGTCATGAGAGCATGAACATGCACTTACCGTATCATTAGCCTCATCTTCACTCAGATCCGATTGACGGTTGACCCGACCCGTTTCTTGATCCGTCTTTTCCTTTTGTTTCTTCTTCTTCTTCTTATTCTTTAGCTCAAGTCCTCCTCCTTCTTTCAATAGCTTCCCAAGCTTCACACACTTCTTCGTCGCAAACTCGTTCAAAACCTCTTTTATAATAAAATCATTTACATTTTTTCAATAAAAGGTTATTTTCTATATGCGAGAAAAAAAAAAACAAAACAGAGGAAACTGAATTGAATGTACACCTTCGAAGCTGACGAGACGATAAACATGTCCGATGAGTAAAGTGTCGTCTGGTCGGAGGAGCTTGAGCTGCTTCAACGGCGATCCTTTCTCGCACCTCAATGTTGGTGACGTCACCACCACAGCAACGTAATGACCAGGATTGGATCTCATGACGTCACTTGCTGTCACCGACCAGTAAATCCTCTCCACCTTGTTCTCCGCCGGGTGATGGATTAAAACCGTCGCTGCCTCCGCCGCTTGACAATTCCCCATTTTTTAAAAAAAAATTCCGACTTGTTAAAAAGGAAAAGAAAAGAAGTTTTGATGTTTTATTTTTTTGTTGGGTTCTTGTCTGAAACTGAAGTATATAAAGAAAAGATAAGAGCGATTTAATAAATAGTGACATCAGAATTCTTCATTCTTTGGAATTGTCAGGTTTGACAAAGAGGAAGCTGAATGTTTAAAAAGAAAACAGAGTAATGTTTGGGGGAAACAGAGAGAATATGCAAAACTAAAGATGTCGACCGAAGATTAAGCAATAAGGTTAATAAATAAAGAGGTTGGGGATGGTCGATCTATTTTCATTGTTAATGATAATGACAGATGAATGCTATCGAAACATTATTAAATGTTATTAAGGATTTGCATATCACAACCAATGAATTGATTAACGATATGTTTAATTCTCTTGAATTATTAAGTTGACCATAGTTTATGGTATCTAATTAAAAACATAAATGGATTGTAAATTTAATAACGAACCATCGTTTTACCAGTGGTATTCAACAATTATAATTTAGAAAGTATGTAAATTGTCAATTTTTTCTTTTAAATATATATATTAATGATTTGTTAACTAACTCAGAAATATTTGTAAATATGTCCAAAAGTTTATAATGGCTTTGATGTGCGTCGATATGACGCTCCGAATGATATCTGAGGGAGAGCATTTCGCAAAACTAAGTCCATTTTACATGTTTTAAATGTAGTAATTGATATTTACAAAATCTTTATTGAAATGGAACTCAAATGTTATCAACGTAATAACCATTCAAACATTTTGATTTTAATTGATAACGCGATACAACAAAGTATCCAGTGTAACCATTATATGAAATGGTACTTCGAAAAGATGACATCCTCTCTTCTTTTTTTTTTTAATGATATATATATATCACCATTTATCTTCTATTGTTTTCTAATTGTAATGTTTATGTTTATGTAGATATAACACTCACCGATATATTCCATATGTTTATGTATATATTACGAGTGTGTTGAACTTTTATAGGTTGAAAAGGGTACAAATTTTCGTCGAGTTATTAATTCTGAATAAAGCTGATTTATGCAAAAAAAATTCTTTAACTTACCTAAATTTATGTTGCATATAACTTTATAATTTATGTAGAGAAGCGAAAATCGGGAGAACAAAAAATTGAATGACGAAAAATAAATTATAAATGCTGATCCACAATTTTACAAAGGAAGCGTGTTGATTTGGAGTTACAGTAACAGTGTGAGAGAAATAGAGTATAGGATGACATAACGAGTCGAATCAGATGGTTTTACGACCGTTGGATTTCCGTAATTTTCAATATAGAGCGTCCGATTAAGAAACGAGGTATCTGGTAGTATCAGACTGATACCCTATCATAATCGTAGTACCGAAAGACACTGCAACTCTTTATTTACAATAGATCTGTTTCCACTTTTTTTTTTTTGTAATCTTATTATTATTCCTCATCTACATTGCGAAACGCTTAGATTAGCTTATACCCATCTGCAAATAATAGTAGTAGAGAATATGTTAGCTTAGCGAAAGAGCTGAGATCCAAAATACTTTTTTTTTTTCATTTTTGATCATTTCCAATACAGTATTTTATAACTCAAGCGTTTTTCTTATTAGAAATGCTTTTACATTTTACGAAGTTACGTGTATATTGAATTAAGTTTGAAATGAATGCTATCATTGTTTTACCGAGTTTATAGTTTGAAGATTACTACTAATAATCTACCGTGTTATATTTATATCCAAATTCACTGATGTAAACGTGTGAGTAATAGAAGGGGAAAAAATTACGTTCTCTTTTTCAAAATTTTAATTTGATTTTTAATCGGTTGAGTAATGAGTATAAGTATTATTCACAATAAGTATAACGTGGTTTATAACTTGCACGCGAGGCGTAAATTAGCAAATGAAATTAATTCATGAGTTTTAGACTTTGGATCGATTTAGTTAAATAAGCCATTTGTTTTATAAATAGTTAATTTTTTATACAAGAACAGAAAAAAACAAACTTTTTCATAAAATTAGTTAATTTTCACTATTTATAAGTTGAAATTGACCGAACAAGAAATTAAATTCGTTACACCAAAACACGCCACCAAAAACCGATGAAGTCTGGTAAGAGAACACTCGTAATTAATTATTCTGCATGCGTGTCAAATTTGTGCTGCGTAAACACGACAAACGACATTTACATACGTAATAGATACAGTACGCTCGTTTGTATGTTGGGCTTTAGAATATCTTAATGGGCCAGACTCGAACAAAAAGTAACATAAATCAAATTCTTACTAAACAGATCCATATCTAGTCCAGCACGCGTTACAACTTCCACCAAACATAAATGCAAGTCATTGATAGACATCACAAAGCATAATAAACGGGCAAACAAAGATGGATCCTCAGATTTGCATAGCATCTTGTTCATCTTCTCCAGCAGTTTCATCAGTTTTAATTGGTTCGCTGAACATATACTGACTCTGATACTCGACAAGGTACTGCATCGATCTCCTCGCATCCAAGAACAATCGATAAACTCTCTGGATATCCTCAACTTCCACGACTTTCCCTTTCCGTTTCTGGCAAGACAACGCAGCCGCGGTTATCAGATGAATCGCATATCTTAAAGAAGTATCGCGTCCGATCAAAGTCAAAAGCTGTTTAGCCTCTTCATTCAATTCAACGTCTTCTTCTTGGCAACGGATCTCTAAGATCTTCCTTATGTCTTCGTCTGTGTAAGGTTGAGTTGTGATGATGAGAAGACGGTCAAGGAGATCGATCGGGATCCCGTGCGGTGATTTCTGGTTTGTTCCGCGGATTGTTGTGACTCCTCGGTTTGTTGCCACGACGAGGATTGGTGACATTTCGTTTTCGAGAGCTCGGTTAAGGAATGAGAAGCATTCGATGTCGAGCATGTGAACTTCATCGATGAAGAGAACACCAGGAACTATTTCAGCTTTTCCTTCTTCTCTCCATTCTTCTACTTTTGTATCGATTTGTTCTCGGACTTCTGATCGGATTTCACCAGTATCCCCGGTAAAAAGGGCTAGAAACCCTTGTGTCCTATTCACGAACAAAAAAGAAAGTAAACAAAAGTACCTCTTTTTGTTCTACAAAATCGATATTTCAAACCTCAATTCTGCAACCTAATTTGGTTCTGACAATAACACAAACAGAATGTCTTAGTGAAGTAACCTCAACTTTGACACATCTCATCTAAAATTAGTGAGCCCAATCAACTAAATTCCCAATCATTTAATCAGTAGAAAACTTCAACCTACACACTGGTCCTGTATATGCGAAAATCAAGATTTAGCAATGTCACTATTTAGAAAATGTTAAATATACCTGCTGTTGATAACATCAATCTCGTGAAGTGTCACACAATGTACAACCTCTTTCCTCTTCTGCAATTCACCATCAGGGCACTGCACAAACTTAGTCTGCGCACCCATAGCATCATAATCCCGAGACCTCGAAAACGATCTTCCAAGCTTACTAATCTTCCCAGTAGCCTTATCAAGAGCAATAACATCTCCACTCTGCACTTTCTCCTTGTTCAAAGATTCAATCATCTTCGCTCCCATATCGTACACAGTTTCCATATCCGTCGTCTTCATTGTCAGCTTCCCTGACTTCGAAGCAACTCCCGAAGAACCAGGCCTATCAATCTGAATCTCCACAACTTCTCCTTCAATAACCTCAGTCTCTTCTTTGATCCTAACACCAATCGCTTTACGGAATGACTGAGTCAAAGCTTCTGTTTTCGACATCTCCAAGGAGAAAATCTCACTTCCTGCAATCATCGCGAATGGGGTTTCCATGCCAAGCGATTTCGCCATACCCATCGCAATCGCGGTCTTACCGGTTCCGGGTTGACCCGCGATTAGGATAGCCCGACCCGCGATTTTCCCTTCTCTAATCATCTGAAGGATAACGCCGGCAGCTTTACGCGCCTTCACTTGACCTACCATTCCTTCGGAGACGGCTCGTGGCTCGAGCACCGAGTCGAGACCCAGTCCTCGGATGTGTGAGTGTGCGCCGATTCGCTCGACTCTGGTCAAATCCCGACTCTCCGATAGCTTAAGTTCGCCCATTTTTCGTAACGGAGGAAGAAGAACACTTGAGGTTTTAGGGTTCAGAGAAGTTGCTATGCAAATTCGATGTAATCTTAAGTACCATTACTAAGGGCAGAAGCGGAAATTCACAAAACTTACTAATTTAGTAATGAACCCTTGTATTATTACTGAAAATGAAAATAACTCTTACATAAATATCAGTGCATTTTTTCACCCTTATTAAGAAATTTCTCAGGTTGGATACTGGGTATGATGAACTGGTTCAGAACTCTCTTTGGCTAGTTTCTTTGCCTTTCGCCTCTTCTTGACTTTTCTCGTCTTATCATTGCCATCGAATTTCAGTTTCTCTACCAAACAAAAAAAAGAAACTCAGATACAAAAGAGACAGCTTTGAATACAAGACCAACAATGCCAAAACTTGAGCTATTAGATGTATAGAAGATGCTAATGAAACCTTAGTTAGAAATGTACCAAGTTGATATATTAATGATAATGGTCTAAAGTCGAAAAAGCCGTACCTTCTTTCTCTTGGTCATTTCGTCGAGCAAATTGTAGGCAAGTCGCCTCTTCTTCGCCATTAGAATATTTTCCACCGTTACTCCCACCAGCATATGCGGCTCTGTCATCACGGGTTTGAATCATTTCTGTCGGAAGTAGAGGTCCGATAACTTTCCTCCGTCGAATTGCTTCCTCTTTGAGCATCTTCTTCCTTATCCTCTTCCTCTGCGCTCGACTCCGTTTCTCTCCTGTCTCTGACTCGTCTCCGTTTTCGTCTTCATCGCCGTGATTTGAGGAATCGATTTTCACGTAATCCTCTGAAATGAATCGGATGTGAATGTAATAATTAATTCCCCATTCAACGCTAACTCAGGTTAAAATCCTACCTGGGTTTATGAATGTCACATCGAACGGTTCATCGTCGAACTCAGCCTGAAACTCCGAATTAAAAAAAAATGGCGTACCAATTATCGATTCAACAACCCCTGATTCAGTTGAACAATTTAGAGGATGCATATATGGAATGAGAAAATACCGGAGACGGAGAAGAGGAAGGAGACAAAGGCGATGACGGAGGATACAGTGTTTGAAGAAGAGCTTCGTGTAACTTTCGTCGCTTTTCTTCTCGCCGTCGCATCTTTCAATATTGCTCGGCACCCGTCGGCGAAATCTCCGTCTCGATCCCTAATGTGCAACTTTCAATGTTTTTCTTTTGCGCCCCTAAACTTTAGTGCCATTTGTTTTTGTTGCTCGAAACTTTTTATTTTAGAGTATACACACCCACAAGACAGAGTTATTTTATTTGTTAGAGCATCTCCAGTGGTAGATACTCACAATTCAGTATCTTAAAAATTTAATATTAGTATTTTTAATATAATTAAATTATTTATTTAATTTAAAAAAATTGAACCAATGACAAGTTGACAAATGTGATAGAAGTATCTAAACAAAGGTTCATCTTGTTTAAGATACGATCTCTCTCTTTTTTCATTTTTTTCTTTTTTTTTAATTAAAATATTAACAAGAAACCCAGCTAAAAACCCCCGATGGAGTTGCCCTTACGTTGACGTTGGTGTCGTGTAAAGGAGAGAAAATACAAAAAAGGAGGTTAAACTTGAAGGACTTATTTAACGCCTAAGAAACAAATCCTAAATAAACAACTTTTTTGTTTGTATAAACGTAATTAATTTCATGATCTCATCTCTCTCGCATATAATAAGTATCTATAGTGTGAAATGTAACTGAAATATCGTAGTTGACACCACAATATATTATAGACGTAGTAACTTCACTTTTATGTCTCGAATTTGAGAAGGCTCTATTCTACATATATTGAAATTTATATACAAAAACAAGAAATCTATAAGCACAACTTAAACAATGCACATAAATTCAATCCCTTTAAAAATAAAAAATAAAAACGAAAAGTTTAAAGGGCCTTCACTTTTTTTCTTTTATCTTTGACGAATAGTAAAAAGTCCACCGATTTTCCTTTTCTTAAATTGATCAAATAGCAAATGCTCTTCTTCAAACTTATCACAAGCTTTCTCTTCATCGATCCTTCCCATCACCATACAGCTATTGTTTCTTCGGAGATCCAACGGTCGTCCAATCGCCGCGGTGATTTCTCCGCCGCCACCGCCACGTGAGTAGTCTGAGACAAACCGACAGCGCTCACGTGTCGCCGTCGTCGTCGTGGACGAATTTAGTGTGAAGCTACGAGGGAGAGTGGTGCTTGGTTGTTCGAAGATTTGGAAATTACCAGCCGGCAAACCGAAACCGCAGGAGCCACCACAACCACGGATGAAACCGGCGGAGCATGATGTCATGCTACGTATGTAGGCGTCACGTGCCAAGATCAAGAAACGAACCGGAGATTTAATCAGTCTTGCTAGGTTGCTCTTTTTCTTCGTCTCTTTAGCTTTCATGATTTTAGATATAATAAAAAAAGTCGAAGATTGAAATGAAAACAGTTTATACAAGAGACACGATGCCGTCCAAGGACTTCATTTTAAATGTACCCTGAAATAAAATTATAAGGGTATATATAATAAATGTATCTAGTTGGATGTTTACAGGCACAGCTTGAGGATACTTACCTTCTAAAAGAAAAAAAAAAACAATATAATATGAATCTAAATTATTTTTTTAAAGTCAAAATGAGATTGAAGTTGCAAATTATAGGCCGGCAATTTTGTTTTTCGATAATTCTATAAAGTTTGAAGCGCATATCTTGGACTGTTTAAGCTAATAACAAGTATTAAAATTTTAATAAAAAAAAAAATCCAAGCTGGGATTAATTGCCAAGTACTCGTCCATATGTCGTTTAACACGTTATCAGATAAAAAAATAAAAAAAATCGAAAAGAAAATACTGAAAACTACGACGAGGAGTGAAAGATTCATTTAAAAGAAAAAAATGTTTATTAAAAATACAAGATTGGTTACAGTCAACTTGAATTTAGTATAGTGATACTAAAATTCATTATCAAACCAACTTGTGCAAATAAATGTTGCTTCAACTTTAAGTTTCTTCTGAACAAATGTTTTACAAGGATTCATTTATGTAGGCAACTTGAGAAGTCAGCAATCACTTTTATGCTGACTTATGCAGGACTTTATATTTTTCGATTATAACCTGCCCCACCGATGATAAAGTTTTCGAAAGTCAATCTTTAACTTGTACGTTTGATATTTTGGAAACGAAATATTTTCCATCTTTTTGTAGAGATTGGGCTTAAGAGCCCTACAGGTAAGAAGGTCCCGTGCAAATATTTGATGCACCATTTGGAAGCCCATTATAGCCCAATAGAATCGTTAGTAAAGGTTTGTAAAAATATATATATGACAGAATTGGTTTATAATTACGATTATAACTGTAATTAAATTTACTTGCAAATTAACGAGAAATTGATCTTTAGATCCTGGACTCAAACCCAAATATTTGAATGCAAGAAAATGACAACTGCTTCCAAGTATCATGGACAAAACTGGTCTCTCTTGTCTGATTTCTCTCGAGACAGCTAAAGATACTTTTCGTTACTACTTAGTACCTCTCGAACTTAGTTTTACCGCCGGTTCTACCGCCACGAGCTCTGTTAAACTTATTAATCGGTTCTCTCTTGCTCCTGTACCCGTCTCCTCCTCGATCTATCTTCAGAGCTACTTTCGGTGGTGATGCGAAACCGAACGAAGCCGCAACCTCCTGCAGAAAAACAAAGATTTCCGGTTTACCCCAAATCGCAATGTTTTCTAACGACATTTGGCAATGTTATATATACTGCAGATTTGGTTACCTTGAGATCGAGTCGGTGAGCATTAAAGACATCTTTCATAGAGTGAGAATCATATCCTGATATGTAAGTCTTGTATGCTTCTTTTGCTGACAGGCTCAATGCATAGTTTTCAGATATCAACTTTTCCTGCAAATTTTTTTTAAAAAGAGAAAATAATAGTTAAAATAAATCTATATGTCCTTTAACGTATAAAAGAGTAAAGAAAGTTTTCACAGAAAGCCTGTTTTACCAGAAAAGACTGCACGTTGAGCAACTTCCCTTCCTCGAATTCATGTTCTTGAACAGGTATTTTCGCCGCCTGCAATAATTCCATCAGAAACAGATTCTTCACTCAGTTATGGTCCGCTCAACAATGTCATAACGTTCCATTCGATGAAACAATTACCTTGAGATACTGAATAAACTGCATTTCCTCTGGAGTTAGGACAAGCAGAGCCTTCCCTTTTGCTCCTTCTCCACGAGCTGTTCTACCCACTCTATGAATATATTCCTAAATAATAAAAGTAAAATACGCAAGACATCAGAGTGACTTCTTAGCCTTAATTCTCACACGCATTTGCCATTAATGTTAGAAATTATGTAAGTACCATACCGTAGGATCATCTGGAGGATCATACTGCACAATCCAGTCCTAAACAAGTAGACAATATTCAAAGAAATTCATCAAAGATCAACCAGTTCAGGTCATTTCAACACTAAAAATTGTTAAGGAAGCATACCACATGAGGAATGTCAAGACCACGGGCAGCGACATTAGTACACAACAAGATACCAGTTTCCGCTTTTATGAACT
Source organism: Streptanthus diversifolius (assembly GCA_039880935.1). Lineage (NCBI taxonomy): Eukaryota > Viridiplantae > Streptophyta > Magnoliopsida > Brassicales > Brassicaceae > Streptanthus > Streptanthus diversifolius. The sequence goes on along the minus strand of JAXGFM010000007.1, from coordinate 22,766,691 downwards.
GAAAAAATGTTGAAGTCCTTTTGCTCTGATCTATCCCTCTACGAATTTCGAGGCAATCTATTTTGATGTATCGAAAGAGCTCGGCGTGAAACTTTGTCGATTTGCATGTGGAGAAAAACACCATGATTTTCTTTTTCCCTTGAAATCTCTTCAAGAAGGTGAGTAAGAAAATCAACCGCTTCGCACTTGGCACAACGCAATAACCTTGCTCCAAGCCTTCATTTGTAACCTAAAGTTTCCAATTTCCACAAAAATGAAAAAGACATATCTCGACTCTCGAGGAATGAAGTAAAATGTAAGAACAGATCTTTTAAATTTGTGATAACCGCTACCTCTTTTCGTCCTTCATCGACATCAATATAAACAGGTGACGCAAGTGACACCCGAGCAAGATCCTCAACCTGTTGGTTTAACCGAATGCAACCAATCTTAATAAATCGATACTAATAAACTATACTATACTGATTGGTAAACAAACCTTGGAAGTCTGTGTGGCGGAAAACAGTGACGTCTGCCTTGTCTGCAGCATTAAAAAAAGACGGTATACCATCATCAATAACACGTCGACATGAAAAGAAAATTTACTTCTCTATGATTCAGGTTAAAACTTGAGACAATATCTCCGTATTGGAATTATAGGTAGCTTCACTATGCAAGCCGCGAGAATACCTTTGGTAGAAGCTTAATGATCTTCTTCATGTCTTCTTCGAAGTTCTGTTCCAGTATCCTATCAGCCTCATCCATAACAAGAAACTGAAATTCAACACAGAATAAGAGTTGCATTAACTCAAAACCATGAAAATGCCCAATAGACCCAAAATTGAAATCAGACTTTTTGTGTTTACCTTCAAGTTCTTGTATACAAAACCATTAGTATTTTCAAGGTGGTCGAGAAGTCTTCCAGGGGTTGCTACTAACAAATTAACACCTTTCACAAGAATTTCAGCCTCTTTCTTTCTGTTCTCACCGCCAATAACCTTTCCCACAGTCTGCGAATGATACTTAAGAAGTTCTTTGGCCACTCCATATGACTGAAAAATTAATGATGTTTGAGTATTACTCTTGAATGATTCCAGTGACAGAAATTTTTAGTATTGACAAAGAATAAGGACCTGAATGGCAAGCTCTCTTGTTGGGCAAATAACGATAACACCGGTTCCATTGCGAGGAGTAAACCGGACATGGTATAGAAGCTCTGCAGCTGGTATAAGAAAAGCTAAGGTTTTTCCAGAACCGGTTCTGGCTGCTCCAAGTACATCTTTTCCCATCATCAATGGTGGAATTGCTTTAGCTTGTATCTGTAAAGATAATTTAGAAGTGGGTACAATAAAAGGTTGAATCTTTTGGCTTCACAAAAGACATCATACTCAATTCCAATTATATTACCTGAGTCATGCGTGCAAATGCCATCTCTTTGATAGATTTATAAGTGTTATCAGATAATCCCAATGACTCAAAAGTTTCGTTAGTCATTATACCATTCCCAGTACTTTCCTCCACTTCGTCTCCATCATCTTCTTCTTCGCCATTGTCTTGTTCTTCGAACTTCGCTTTCTCATCCTTCTTCAATTTCTTCTTCTTCTTCTTCGGTTCTTCATCACTTATTACTGTTATTGCTTCGCTCTCTTCATCCTCCATTGCTCGCTGCTTTAGTTTCTTCACTTCGTCTCTGGCCCTTTTGTCACCCTTCTTCTTCTTCTTCTTCTTCTTCTCCATCTCCTCCTTCTCGGATGAATGCTGCTCCGAATCCAGATTCGCCATGGTTGTTAATTCGCCAACCAATTAGAAACCCAGACACGTCTGCTGTATAAATTAGGGCTTCTCTCCCAGTCCTGATCATAAACCCAGATTACATCAACACCCAAAGAAAAATTCGTAAACAATTGGGGCAGAGAACGGTACAGTAAAATCACATCAACAAAAGAAATATAACCTGCAAAACTTGAGATGAATGAACTATACTAGGCTTTTCTACTTCGAGTTAAGAGAAGGAGAAAGACTTTTGTATTTAACTTCCTTCAGAATCGAAATCGAGTGTGACGAATAGAAAATTATTAGGGTTTATAAAGGTCTATATTTTTCAAAAATCTAATTTCCGGTTACACCCTTGTCAAATTTTGTTGATTATTATAAAGCAGTAGTTTTAAAACCGGAGTTGATCGACGGTCGGTCCGGACTCAACCATGAATCAAATACATAACCGAGTTGGTATAACTGATATTAAAACCGTAATAAACTTGACGAAACTGATTAACCCGGGTTTGATGTTAAACCTTAGATTTTATGTTTCTATACAAAGTTTTACTTGCGTCTTCTATTAAGGGAAAAAAAGTCTAACCAATTGTTACAGCTTTGGTTGAATAAATCTTATTTCATTACGTCACCTCTAAAATATACTTCACAATGATCTTATCGACGTCGACAATCTCTCTAATCTCGACCAAAACAATCTCCCAATCGACGGCTTAGCTTTGTTTTGGTATTCCACATCACTCGATGAACCTAACCTCGTCGACACCATCCCAACCGCCGAGATAACCGATCCACCCAATTCACGTACAACCGCTTCGACCGCATTCGCATCTGTCTCACCACCGTTCACATCCGCAACATAAAATGAACCAACCGCAATCTCACCTTGAGTACTCATCTCAGTTCTCGTTATCGACAAACCGTTTTCTCTCACAGCTCTTGTCACATCCGACAACAAACCCATCTTGTTCTTTGTCCGAACCTCGAGTTTGAAACCGCGTGAAGCGCGTCTCGAAATCGCAGCTACCAAGCAATGCCTTAGTCTCTCTCTTTGCACTTCCGTCTCTAACGTGCACCCGTTCTTCTTCCTTATGTAATATTCTTGCTCCGCCGTTGAGCCTTTAGCTCCGGCGACGGCGTGAAACACAACGAACTGTAACTCTTTAAACGCACATACCGTGTCGAACAATAGCTTTGGTCTGTCTCTACACTTAATGCTCACCATTGAATAACCATTACAAGCTTCGATCGCCACGTGTATCCTCTCACATCTTCCCCTCCACAACGCATCACACCTGTACATGTAAATTGAACAGAGAGTTTCCAACCTTAACCAAATAGGTTTGGTAACAATATGTTTATACTAAACAAGCTGAACTGACACCAAACTAGTAAACCAAAATCATTAAAATCGCAAACGCACCTGTCTCCACTGAAGCAGTCGCAACCAAAGCAATTCTCGAAGTCTCTCTCCGCGTACATTAGCTCGTGAAGCCGCCGCTCAGTGTGGGCCCACCCAACCGGAGCTCCTTTAGCCTCAACCACACTCACGATGACCCGAGACTCATCGCCAACTCTTTGATGGGCCTCCATGACAGTTTCAAGATGATCCTTTACCTGGGCCTTTCTTATTGGGTCGATAATGGGTCCACCGTTAAACCCGTCTTCTAGATAAATCACCATTGCCGCTCGCTCGTGGTGGGTCCACGCAACAGCGGCAGTCACGTGACATCCAATGTCGGAAAGTACGGCGGAGATCTCGGACAGTAGACCCGGTCGGTCAATTCCGGTTATCTCAAACGCCGTGTGCTCTGTTGACACGTGACGCTGCTGCACTTCCCGTTTTAGATTACTCTGCATCTCTTTTGTGATACCTCCCGTTCTACTATAACATATCGCCTGAATTAAAATAAAAATAAAAAATAATTATAAGAATTATTTGCAAAAAAATATATATGATTTTGGGATTAATTAGTTTTTATTTCACCTGCTGAATGTAGAGAATCAGGCTTCGGTCGGTGAGCTTATTCCCGAGTTGGTCCGTCACGTGAAACACTAACAAATAGAAATATTACAGATGTGATGTCATATATTTGGCCCACCATGATGACATGTGATGATGAAGATGCTGATGACTTACCATCCATGAACCATTCACCATCAGATGAGATGTAAGATTTGGATATAACGAGATCGAGATCAGCAAAAACCTGGACCATGTCCAGTAATATCCCATATTTGTTCGCGCTATCTACCTGTTTATATATTACCAAACACATGGTTAATTATGAATTTTTAGGAATAATGTATCATTGATTGTTAGCTGCAAATTATAAAGAGCTTTAAAATACCTTAACAAGTGTACACTCTGGGTCTGAGTCGTTGTCTACACAAACCCTAATTATCGCGTAAACCAGCAACACAATATGATCATCAGAGTAATTGGTTAAAAATCGATGAGAATTTACAAAGTGGGAACCTGGGAGGATTGATTCTCTCGACGAGTGATTCTATTTCGGAATCAATCCGAGGCTGATAAGCTATTTCCATCATCTTCTTATTCACTGCAAGTATTGTTTAATCAGCTCTCCACAGTCAAACCTATATTCAAGCAATGTATATGTAACGGTGTTTAAAATATAATTAAAGAACAATAAAAAGATTAATGACTAGATTAAAGTTTTAGATAAATAAGAGGTAGTCTATGTGGGAATTATAATGATAATGATGAATGTTTGGGTTATAATCTTCTTGTTAGAAACTTCTTATCTTGTTCAGATTTTATAAGCATATCTAAATCCTTTATATCACTTTAAGATTAATTAAAAAAAAAAAAAGACTTTATACAATAAATAAACAGCAGAGACAAATTATTCATGATCATTATAAATGAATTAAGCTTATGCCCCCGTCTTATCCCTTTCTGGATCAAAATTCATCCTTGAAATTTCTCGAAAATACTGGGCTATTGCTTAGATTACGATAAATTTGAATTTAAGAAGATTTGTTTGTATAATTTGAAGAAATACAAACAAAAATTGACTCGCATTGGAAAAATAATTCGATAATGAAAAGAGCAATTGATAAGCAGAAGACGAACCCAAAAATGTCTTGATGAGAAAAAACAAAGATTCAATCCTTGTGCATATGACAGAATCTGAATCCCAATTGTCTTGAAAAACCCAGAGAGAGTGTTTTTGTTTTCAAGATTTCAAACAAAAAAAAAAACAAAAATGAAGGAAGAAAGATATACATACCTGTGTTGAGATTCTGATTCAACAGAGACTAATGAACGAAGAAGAAAGAAGAATCCTATAAATGGAGAAATTCTATGGAACAAAAATATTGAAAAAAATATTTTTTGCTATAAAAGAGGAGAAATAGTTATGTTGGTGGACTGAGGACGAGGAAGAGGAAGTCGAATCGTATCTAATTATCACATTTGTATATGTATATACGAAAGAATAAATAAATACATACGTCATACAATACATTTATCTTTAGCTAATTTGGAATTTTTTTTTTTATCAATTTCTGGCAAATTCATTTGATCATTACCTTATACAGCTAAAAGTGTTAAATGTTATGAGATTTTATTAGTAGATAAATAATTATGGACCTTCTGGCTAATGAAAATTAGACAAATTCACTGGAAATAAAGATATTTCCTTTAATAGTCTTTTAATTCAATTAATTTGTGGTATTAAACGGAAAAGGCAGAAGACGGCCGTCGATCAGCCGAGCCCTTTGGATACGGAATACCACATTTACTTAAAATTCATTAAAAAAGAATAATAATAAAGATAAGAGAACAGAAAATCAAACGTGTAAATTTCGCAAGATGATGTGTTTTAGCCGGCCAGCATAAGATATGCCACGTGTAAAATTATGACGCCACGTGGCAATATGAGTGCACTCACGTCTCGCCTCTTCCGAACCGTAAGAAGCAAGCTGCTCCCGTTTCAGGTTAATTTCGTCTACAAAAGATAAAAAGAATTAGTGCTTCTACACCATTGAAATTTCAGCAGGAAAAGCTATTTGTTGTGAAGGTTTATATATTTTTTTTTTTTTTTGACAACAACAGATTTCATAAACGTAAACACTACATTGGTTTGGCTAACCACACCAGTAAAATCAGACTAACAGGCATCATTAGTGTTGAAAATCTCCTTACAAGAATAACAAGAAGATGTATCTATATCTATAAATGATTTTAGTGTGATTTATATACATCGTGATCCGACCACACAACACAAGCCATTCCAGATGTAAATTAATCTTCTCAATGGTTTATACAAATTTATGTTTTGGCATAATTTTTTTTCTTCATAAAATCAGTCTATTTTGTAAAAAATCAATTTTAATTTTAGTTAATTATTCTACAACCATCTACAATGCTATATTTACAAATGATAACAGATTATTAGTAACATTAAAAAATAACTAAAAACGATATAGTTCAACAATAAATTGAAATATATAATTTACAAATGGTAACAGATTATATATATCAACAATAAATTGAATTTTGTTAAATAAAAGGAAAACGGTTTTCATATCATTTTTTTTACAATTGTAGTGTTTTTCATTAAAAACGATTTATAAGATTAGCATGTTTCTACTTTTTTCTATATTCGACATTTTTTTTCCAAATAACAAAAATACACCTTTATAGCAACAAAACGGCATTTAAAACCAGTGATATTATGCCTCCGTATGTAAAAGATATAATGAGCACGACGAGAGAGTGAAGAGATTAGTAATCTGCTCTGTTGGCCTTTAACGTCATTCCGAACTTTTTATCCAATAAACCAATTTTCTTACATGTTTGCTGGGTTGTTGTTACTTGTAAGAAATTGATTGATCAGTCGAAACGGAAAAAGCCCCAGTCGAAAAGTTGTTTTGGATTCCATTGAAATCCGGGAAAGTGGAGACTGAAGAATTTTGATGAAATCGATGTTGATGATATAACGATTTCAGGTAAACCAAACAAATTTCTTCTGTTAGTTTCCTCGTCCGTAAACTGTAATATAATGGGTCAAAAGCGGTTTCGATTTTGCTCCGAGGAAGAAGAAGAACAAGTGAAAAAAGAATAGTGCTTTTAGGGTTTATCATTCTCCTTCGATTTGAAAAACGTGACTGCAAGGCACTTGCAACATTATTACACTTTCTGGCTTCTGTATCGCCCCCTACAATAAACAATGTTTCCTTATAGAATTCCAAACATGTATCGAAGCACTTCAGTTTATGGGTCTATCATTTACACAACTCTCTGGTCTTAAACCCAAAATCTTTAGGAAGATGATGATGGTTAAAGGCTCAATCTGTGCTCTTTTCAATGGCTTCCTTCGCAGCAGCTTCTCCTTCGAGCTTCTTCTTCCAGTACTGATCAAGTGGAGGTCCAAAGATGGCTTTACCTGAAACTACACCGATCCTGCAAAAGAATTCAAAAACAAAACCTTTACAGATCAATACAGGCTAATAATGAATGAATGATGAATCAGTGATCCCGAATCAGTCATTGTTGAGGTTAACAAATCTCAGGAGATTTAACATTTTGGGCTTTATCTCAGATTTACACGAATCCTGATCTGAGATGCTAAAATGATGATCGTTTTGTCTGATCCTCAACAATCATCTCGAACTCTACATCAGTGAAAGCTTACAGTGTTCAGATAGATTCTTACAAAACCTAAGGGATTTCAAGGAACCATTCTACGAATCTAAATTATCAAGTTTGAAGTTTTTTTGGTAGTCAACTACAATTCTCTATTCCCATCGATCTGCAAAGCCGATATGCAAAATCTACCAGATCTTCCACAATAACCGTAAATCTAAGGAAGATTGCAAAGACCAAAGAATCATATCCAGTCAACAGTTAGTTTCGCTTAGGAGATAACTGAGGGTGAAACGTGCACTTACACAACAGCTCCAACCACCATCGGAAGAGACAAAAACCGGTTCCTCCGAAACATTCTTTCAGATCGTAATCCGTCGCCGCCGCCGACTTTTATCTTCTTTTTTTCGCCAAAAGCCTTACGGTATTAGATTACAGTTTATCACGTGCTAACTTTAAAATGGGCTTAACCCAAAATTTATACAATCTAACAATTCGGCCCAATAAAAAGCCTTTAGTTTGAATTATTATTATTTTCACTTTTGTCAACGCCTTGCACACGAGGAAAAGAAAAGAAAAGACAAAAGGAGGACCATAAATAAATGTTACCAACGGGAAAAAGCTTATAGTCGGTAATAAGTGGGGGTGGAAGTTTCTCTATTTTATTTCAAGTTTTTGGTAGCACTTTAGATGATGAAAGCAAATAATGCAGTTAGTAAATCAATATCTCTAAAATTTCTAATATTACTTTACAGTCGGGGTTAAATCTCTGTATCTTACCTACATTGGATCACTTACATATATGGATATGGTATAACTACTAAGATAATCATAAAAAAAAAAAATAATAAATGTCACCAACTCTTCTTTCTTCTCAATGTCTTTTTCTTTTTAGATTTAAAACTCGTGATCTGATTTTGCGAATTTCTCTCAACTCTTTTTTTGGTCTAGATTTTATAATTTGGTTAGTTATACTTATTATATTCAAAAGGAAATCCAACGAAACTTTCTTGATATTTCCGTTTAATGCTGATCAAAGTTATTTCAAATGTATCAAAACCTTTTTATATCACTTAATAAATTCTTATCTTCAATGACTTTTTAACATAAAGTTTTGAAAATCAAGTTCTCCCAGTAAGCATTTGATAATGACCAAACTTTGAAGAAATTGTAACAAAATTGTTAACAGAAAAAGACAATTTGTTAAGTCATGTGTATGTCATTGACCTAGGTGGTGTGTCGTTACATAGATGGAGCCATGGAGGTGTGTCGTTATTTGATAGGTGTATGCTTTTATTATCTTTAATGCGTGTGTGGGTATGAGCAAAAATTTGTGCTATGTCAAAAGTAGGGAATTAATTACCACAATAAACTCAGGCGTTTAAGACAACCAAAACAAAAGTAATGAAGATAGTATTTAATTATTAGCTTCTGTGGCTGCAGTATACTCTAGATAGGTCTCAGTTCGTATTATAGTTGAAAAAATAAAACATAAGACTAGTAATTAACTTTCACAGTAATAATCATCAATTATTCATAAATTCAGATAAAGTGAGAGCGATAAATACACATGTGAAGTCGTTTGACTAATACTAATAAAGAAAGTAGAACGACACAACATATCATTTACCAAAATATTCCAATGATTGATTATAAGGTAACAATTCATTTAGGGATTGTGGTTTTGGGTGTAGATGTAATCAGTGTGAGCAACCAAAGTTCTTCGTATCAAGAAGCATTCTTCTTCTCCAACACCTTCGCAGTTTTTCTCTTCTTGTTCTAATTTCTGTGCATAGCAAAAATATATACACACGTGATCACTAAATTGTTTATATCTCGATCATAACTATTAATTCATTATGTGTAGAATAAGAAGAGTGAGGGTGAGGTTGAGAGACCTCAACGGAGATTTCTCCCGGATAAACGGAGGTTGGAGAAAGCCGGGCTGATGCGTATATTAACGTGGAGCAGAGGAGAAGAGCAATGATGAAGAAGAAAGTTGTGAACTTACCCATTTTATGATGTGACGAAGTACTATACGATTCTCGTTATAACTACGAAGGAGATCAGATCAATTATATTGAGAGAGAGGTGATGAGTTAAGATGGGGAGGAAGTAAATTATATGTATATGTTTGAGAGGTATTTATAGAGAAAACATGAGATGAGATCAAAGTTCAGCAGAAACGTGAGCCATATAATCTTGAGTAAGTGTACGTCATGAAACCATGACCATACCAAACACGCACATATATATATATATATATATATGTATAATATGCTTAAATTGAGTTATATATAATGTTGAAAAGAAAAAGAAATATCTAATTAAACGAATGTTTTTGGTTGGTTAATCAGGCAGTTTCTGGTAAAATTGATCAATGTGGAGTCAACTACATCTTAAATATTTTACATACATAAATAGAAGAAAGTTGGTGGCGGATGTATCTGTATACTCTGAGATTCACCTAATGCTTCTCGTGTGTAGTTACTTAAAACAAAACAAAATATATACATATCAGTTTTCTAGTTTTAATTAGTGAATAATTGGTTATTTCCAACATTGCCCCGGAACTTCTTCCTAATAATAGAGTTGAGATTCTATTATTTTTGTTGTAGTAAAGTAATTATTTTACATATATACGTGTGAAACGTTCGCTTATATGTTTTTTTTTGTCAACGCTTATATGTTTATATCTATCTATTTTGTGGTGGTGATATAACCATTATATTTAATCTAATGCAAACACTATGTACTGAGATAATACTGTGTTGTGTTTAACGTTTCCATCCATATATCTTTTCTTTTTTTTTGTTTGTTGGCCATCCATGTTTATATTTACATTTTGTTACAAATTTGATGTAATATTTCATCAAATACAGTTCAAATCATTTATAAAATAATGTTCACTTTTTAAAAATGCTTGATATATATAATAATTAAGAGGTCAATAGTAATGAAAATAACACTTGACGCATGACATATTTTGTAAATCAAAATACCTAATAATTAACATAGAGGTTATACTATGCAAAAATTCAGTATATTAAAAACTTATCCATAATTGATAATTCATTGACCAGGTATGTCTTTGCAACCAGGCTTAATGCATTTGGATTTGAATTGAATTATAGTAATAGAAATGGGCTTTAAATGGGCCCATTATTATTTTGGACGTTGAATGATTAATATAGTAAAAGAGATAGACTTGTGTTTCTCCAATCTTTAGACCTCATGTAGCTCTCGCGAAAGCTGCCACCGCAGCTGCTGATTCCGTCACTGATTGCAGAGAAGATATCGGCGATGTCTCCATCTTTACTGTTTCCGGTCAGAGAGTACAATTTAGCGATCTCTGGGATCAGAACGATGTATGTCTTCTGGTGCCAATTACTACTCATCAAAGAAAACGAACTTGAGGATCCATATAACGAATTCTTGTGATATACTCTATATTTTAATTGTGATTTTTCTACACATGTAATTGCAGCTGTGGTGATTTTTGACGCTTTTCGGTTCCGAATTTCAAAATTAACAATTATTATATTCCATGATTTCCACAAAAACATAAAATATATTATGAGCTGAGGAATGATATTTGACGACGCTCGGATTCAAATAATACCGAATTCAATACCCTACGTGTAAGGTCACTAAATAATCAAACAATAAAATTAAATTGCGAATGCGGTGTGACATGACTAAGCATGAAACTTTGGTCTATCCCTATAACGTTTTAAAGGCTGAAAACGATTAAAAAAACACTTTGAAAGTGACTAATGTGTATACAAAATTGTACTTCAAATTAAAAAAGAAGAAGATAATTTCCTTTGATCCGTAAATGGACAAATACACTTATCTATGAAATCTCTACGATGCGCAGAGCCCGAGAGTCTACTAACGTGCGCAATAATACCCGGCCGAAAGATGATCACTCCCACAAGCAAATACACATTTTCTGTTAATTAATATATAATTGGATTTAACACTCACGCGGAAGCTTAGTCTATCTTCAACCTTTTAGAAAAAAAAAATCTCTCCAATGCTGGCGAATCACCGGTTTAGCTACCGGTTAGTCTTACTTTTCCTCCTGAGTTTCGAAACGGCGCGGCGTCTAGCTTCCGGTGACCCGAGCGACGAGGCGTGCTTGACGAATCTCCGTCAGAGCTTAGAAGATCCGGCGAATAACCTCCGTAACTGGACTAAACCCTTCTTTTCAAAACCTTGCTCCGGCTTCAATTCTTATCTCCCCGGTGTTACTTGCAACAACGGCAGGATTTACAAACTCTCCCTAAACAATCTCTTTCTCCGTGGTTCGATTTCGCCTTTCCTCTCTAACTGCACAAATCTCCAATCTCTAGATCTATCAACCAACCAAATCTCCGGCGAGATCCCGCCGGAGTTACAGTTGTTAGCTAACCTCGCTGTTCTTAATCTATCCTCTAATCGTCTGTCCGGTCAAATCTCACCTCAGCTCGCTCTATGCGCTTACCTAAACGTCATCGATCTCCACGATAACCAAATCTCCGGCCAAATCCCCCAGCAGTTGGGGCTTCTCGCGAGATTATCGGCGTTCGATGTCTCGAACAACAAATTATCCGGTCAGATTCCGGCGAACCTGGCGATGAGAAACGGAAACTTGCCGAGATTCAATTCGAGCTCGTTCGCAGGGAACAAGAAATTGTTTGGATATCCGTTGGGGGAGATGAAGAGCAAAGGATTATCAGTAATGGCGATCGTTGGGATTGGGCTTGGTAGTGGAATCGCGAGCTTGGTGATTAGCTTCACAGGGGTCTGTATTTGGTTGAAGATCACTGAGAAGAAGATGGAGGAAGAAGAGGTGAAGATTACTCACTCAATGCCTAATTATTAATCACTTTACGGTGGTTTCTTTCGTTAAACACATTTAGATTAGTTTTTTTTTTTTATTATTTCTCTCTTTTCAACCTGAACAAACAAAACCAAATATACAAAAATAGGGAATTCTACAGTTAATTAATGCTCTAATCATATCTAGATTTTGGTAATTTTCTCCTTGATTCCTTATTTTGTTTTACTTTTGCTAAAAAAAATGTGATGTTGTAATTGGGTATATATATTAACAAAGAAATGCAAAATAAAAATTCTATCAAGGTACATAGAATTTTACCAAAAATAATAATTCAATGGATTCCAATTTGTTTTCTTTTTCTATATAGAAGTTATTTCAAATTTAAATCCATATAAGTTTATCTGGAAAATCCATGTGAAGATATTACAGACATGGAAGCTTTCCACCTTTTCGACTGATCAAACACTCGAACTAATTTTAGCTAATGAACAAGTAATTTAAAATTACGAGAACACTATGATCACTGTATCTCTTAGTGTTCAAACTAAACCATTTCGAAGACCGTCACTAAATTATCTTATGCATGCCCATAGTTTGTAATAAAAAGAAAAAAAAAACAGGAATTGTTATTGAATTACAAAATTATCATCCTGCTAGCTGCTTCATCGGTTCCTCATGGCTCCAATAACTATATTAAACCGCACAAGCGCTACTAAAAGCCCACCTAATATCTGACCCAGGCCCAAATTTACTTATTTTTCCCCAAGCGACGTCGTTTGAATCAGTGGAAAATCCTACAGAGTGGTCTCAAATCATCAATGGTGCTGTTTACGGGGACGAGATGCATAGATTCTCTTACCTACTCGAGAGTTTTCTCAGCAAACGCCAAATCGTATATGCATCTTCCCAATTCAAGTCTCGGTTTGACCTGAATCACAGAAATTTTCACGTTTCTAGAGCTCTAGAAGCTAATTTCCGGAGAAGCAACGGGATTGGCTTAGTTTGTCTAGAGAAGAGCCAGGACGAGCGTACGAAAAACTCCAAGTACGATGAATTCGCGAGCGACGTCGAAAAGGCATACAGAATTCTGCGCAAATTTCATTCTAGAGTTCCAAAGTTGGAACTCGCGCTTAACGAATCCGGTGTTGAACTCCGACCCGGGTTAATCGAACGGGTTCTGAATCGTTGCGGTGATGCTGGGAATCTAGGTTACAGATTCTTCGTATGGGCGGCGAAGCGACCTGGGTATTGTCACAGCTATGAAGTGTACAAAGCAATGGTGAAAATTCTAAGCAAAATGCGGCAATTTGGAGCCGTTTGGACTTTAATCGAAGAAATGAGGAAAGAGAATCCGCAGTTGATTGAACCGGAGTTGTTTGTCGTTCTGGTTCGGAGATTTGCGTCTGCGAATATGGTGAAGAAAGCTATTGAGGTGCTTGACGAGATGCCAAAGTTCGGTTTAGAACCGGACGAGTATGTATTCGGGTGTTTGCTTGATGCGCTGTGTAAGAATGGTAGCGTTAAAGATGCTGCAAAGCTTTTCGAGGATATGAGATTGCGGTTTCCGCCGAACCTCCAGTATTTTACTTCCTTGTTTCATGGTTGGTGCAGGGAAGGGAAGATGCTGGAAGCTGAACACGTTTTAGTTCAGATGAATGGAGCTGGGTTTGAGCCAGACGTCGTTGTTTACACGAACTTGCTAAGTGGATATGCTCATGCTGGTAAAATAGCAGATGCTTATGATATTTTGAAAGATATGAGAAGAAGAGGATTTGAACCGAATGCAAATTGTTACACGGTTTTGATCCAGGCGTTGTGCAAGGTAGACAGAATGGAAGAAGCAATGAGTGTATTTGTTGAGATGGAGAGGTATGAATGTGAGGCTGATATTGTGACTTACACTGAATTGGTTAGTGGGTTTTGCAAATGGGGGAAGATCGATAAGTGTTATAGTTTGTTAGATGATATGATAAAGAAAGGGCTCATGCCGTCACAACTTACGTATATGCATATCATGGCGGCTCATGAGAAGAAAGAAAAATTTGAAGAGTGTTTGGAGTTGATGGAGAAGATGAAGGAGTTAAGCTATAATCTCGATCTTGGCGTTTACAATGTCGTCATCAGATTGGCTTGTAAGTTGGGAGAAGTAAAAGAAGCTGTTCGGTTATGGAACGAAATGGAAGCAAACGGTTTGAGTCCTGAAGTAGATACGTTTGTTATTATGATCAATGGATTAACAAGCCAAGGTTGTTTACCGGAATCCTGCGATCACTTCAAAGAAATGGTAAGCCGAGGACTGTTCTCCGTTCCTCAATACGTAACTTTTAAGTCATTACTGAGCTCTATTTTAAGAGACGAGAAGCTCGAAATGGCTGAAGATATTTGGAGTTGCATCACAAGCAAAGGCACTTGCCAGCTGAATGTATCGTCTTGGACAATATGGATCCATGCCTTGTTCTCGAAAGGTTATGTGAAGGAAGCATGCTCTTATTGTCTTGAAATGATAGAGATGGACTTTATGCCACAACCCGACACATTTGCTAAGCTTATGAAGGGTTTAAAGAAACTGTATAATAGGGAGTTCGCCGTAGAGATTACGGAGAAGGTGAGGAATATGGCAGCTGAAAGAGATATGAGTTTTAAGATGTATAAGAGAAGAGGTGTGGCGGATTTTACTGAGAAAGCTAAAGCTAAAAAAGATAGAGTAGAGAAGAAGAAGCGGAGGACTCAATAACTGTCTTCTCTAAAGGAAAAAACTCTCTTTTTTTTTTTTTGGTTGAGGGAGTTGTTGTACAGTGCATGTTGTTTTTTGAAACTTGCTTGTCGGCAAACGACAAGAAGTCTAATATTGTTAGTTAGATGTGCACCTTATAAATGACGCCGTTTCCCACTCTCTTTTTTTGGTTGTGATGTGACGTTTGACAAAAACACTAAGAAGCTCTTCTCTAGTAATTTTTTTAGCCAAGAGCTTACAGAAGAAAGCTTTCACACACGAATTTTCTCGGATCTGAGATCTTTGGATCCGAACATCGTTTATTAGAAATCGGTAATTCGAGGTATGCATGCTTTTCCTTGGTGGATTGTTTTTGGATTCTAATTTTCCGCTTATCGAATTTTTCGTAGTGTGAGCTCCTCTTCCATGGATCTATCGATGGTATTGATTTGTTTATGTGGATTCATGTTCGGCTTGTTGATTTCTTGCTATTATGTTGCTGAAATGGCACAACGAACTTGCGAAATCTGCTTTTCTCGTCTGGTAAATTGCATTCCAGATTCGGGATGCTCGTTTTTCGTGGATTTGTTTTTTTTTTTTTTATCGAATCCATATCTGGTAATTTTTTTTAATGCATTAGTGATTATTGCATTGCTGATCGAAAGAACTAGCGAACATTAAATCAAATTCCTGAAATCTCTTGTCTTGAAATTTGTCGGTAATGCTGAAGCCGCGTAGAGAGTGGCGTTAACCCTAGTTCGATGTGTTCTTTTCGGTTTTACAGACATTTAGGTTCATTTTAATTGTGGATTGATATATTTAATATCTATTTTGCTTTGAAGGTCTAAGAAAAGCTTTGAGGGATCTTAGTCATGTCAAGAAGGCAAGTAGGTTCGACAAGGCGTGTAGGGGATAGTGGAAGCTTCCCATTTGTAGGAGCTTTGCACTCAAAATCTCGTTCGTCTCCACTGTTATCTATTTGCCTTGTTCTCGTGGTATGATGGTCCGTGCTTCGTTGTAATCTCTAAGTGATTCGTTTCGTAGGATACAAATTGACTGTTTCTCAAAATGTATTCGTTTTCTGTGACCAGGGAGCATGCCTTCTCATTGGTTATGCTTACAGTGGTCAAGGTTTGTTTATCTTCAACCGAGTATGTTTTGCTTGTGATTTCGACTTGAAAGCCCTAATTGCAGATTCCTGTAATAACAGGTATGTTTAAAAGTATCAGAGAAGTGAGCAAGATAACAGGTAATTCTTGTTTGTCATTTTCAATACATGTGTATAATAAGATAGTGATAGTCTTCACTCAGATAGTATCTCTTCCGAAATTAACCTGCAAGAATGCGGGACACTTAGCATTAACTGTCGAATGAATTTGTTTAACAATTTCCACAGGTGACTATTCTTGCACATCAGAAGTTCAAAGAGTGATCCTTGTTCTTAAGAATGCTTATGGAGATAGCATGCGAAAAGTCTTGCACGTGGGTCCTGAGACATGCTCAGTGGTCTCTAGTCTGTTGAAGGAAGAAGAGACTGAAGCATGGGGTGTTGAACCATATGATGTAGAGGATGCAGACTCTAACTGCAAAAGTCTTTTGCATAAAGGCCTTGTACGTGTGGCTGACATCAAGTTCCCTCTGCCTTACCGGTCAAAGTCATTTTCTCTTGTGATTGTCTCAGATGCTCTGGATTACCTCTCACCCAAGTATCTGAACAAAACCGTTCCTGAACTTGCACGTGTTGCTTCAGATGGTGTCGTTCTTTTTGCAGGTTTAACTAAATCCCGGCCTTAAAGAAAAACGGCTTAAGATTTTAAGTATCCAAAGAAATGTAAATCCATTCTGATTGAACTTAACCTTCATCAATTATAGGTAATCCTGGCAAGCAAAAGGCTAAAGTTGCAGAATTGTCGAAATTTGGACGACCGGTAAGTTCACTAACATGGTTTTCTCATGTATGAAACCACTCATTACAATAGTGAAATATTTCATCAATTTGAGAGATGTAGTTTAGCTTCATACTTGTCCCGTTCGTGAACTTGATGCAATTTCGCTGTTTTGCAGGCTAAAATGCGTAGCTCGTCGTGGTGGATCCGTTTCTTCTCACAGACGAATTTAGAGGAAAACGAAGCAGCAAGCAAGAAATTCGAACAAGCAGCTTCCAAGATTTCATACAAACCAGCTTGTCAAGTCTTCCACCTCAAGCCATTACATTAGAACATTATTATTATTACTGGTCTTGAAAAGCATCAAACCAGATATATCTCCTTTCTCTGTTATATGCCTTTTTTCTCTATAGAAAGAATCAGAAAGTTCCACAAAATTTTAACACTTTCTCAACTATTTAATTCATAATTTAACCTACTTAATAAATCAGCGTGAACTTATTTCATATTAAACTAAGACATTATCTGATAGACCTTAGTACTCTATAGCTGGTCGGTCGAATAATTAAGTTTAGATAGACTAATTATGAATATTGTTATGTTACGAAATGATAGAATTTACAGAATTAAAAAAAATAGATATCATTAATTGACACTCAAATAGAAATTAACTCTACAAGTCAAGAAGAGGCCTATCTACTGTCCCCTCTCTATTTGATCTGGTGATATGTGCTAGGCCCAATCATAAAGTCGATATGTTAATAGATTGTTTGAAATGAATGGGCACTACAAGAATGGCCCACGTTACACTACGCATACTCGTACTAATGATACACGTGACTTGAGCCGAAACACAGGCTAATCTTATGATATGTATTAGAGTAGACGGTCAATGAATCATTTTTCCATTTGTATGCAATCTATTTGTCCAAAAATAACATACAAACAAAACAATACAGCATAGATTTTATAAAGACAAATCACAGACTGGTATAAAGACATTAACATAAGTTGACCATACTGTTTGTTAACTTGGTATCCAATGCAGGTGGGAGTTTTTTTTCATTTATTTTATCAACGTTTTTATTTGGTTTATTATTGGCTTTGATATACTCATATGACCTACCCAATTGTAATATATAAGACCAACTTGTACATATATAGTAGAAGGATTTTGTTATAATTGTAACTCATAAATCTTGCTTATAGTGAACCACATTTTAGTAACTCATACATTAAGGGATGCAACCTCAATTAGACGAGGGAGATCAGATGAAGATTCTGACCACCAAAACAGGTTATAAGACTAAAACATAAAAAAAAATATACAAAATAAAAATAAAAATATACAAACAAAACACATATCAGGTTTTGAGAGAGTGTTAAATGGGACCCACGTTTTAAAGTTTTGGAACATGAATAGTGGTTATTGAGAAAACAAAAAACAAAAAATAGAAAAAAGAAAGATCACGATGGTTGTCACAAAAATGTTGTTGTTTGATGTAGGGATTTGGGGTGTGTAGGGTCTTATGACCTATACTTTTCACATGCATTCTTAAACCCTATTTCTACTGCATCCCCATGTGCACCCCCTCACGTCTCTATCTCCTCCTCTCTCATTTTATATAACATTTCATTACAAGACAAATATATTATTTTTGTCTCATATCTTTAACTAGCTAAAAACAATTTTATAGAAAGATTTCCATATACACATAGTTCAAACTTCGCCAATTTCTTTTTTTTTCTAGATATATATATATATATATATATTAAAAAAATATTACCACGATTGTTTATCAAAATACCAGAGTAGGATTTGTTCAAAATAATTTACACTACTTGTTTTGATTAAAATTTGAATTCATCAGAAAGGTTGTTGAGACAATATTATTTGGTCATGAAGTACACAATTTTATCAAACTTTCAATTGGTATATAATTTTCTCAAGTATCTTTATTTGGGTCCTTTCTACTCTTCTATATTCCTTTTCTTCTAATATAATATAATCTATAATATAGGGAATATAACAACTCTATTATTTAATGATAAAGAATAATAATATGGTGTTCTGTTTTGATTCATTAAAATGTAGAATCTAAAACTGTTCCATGATATTAATTATATGATTGCATTTATGAGTTGATATGATATCTTTTGGTAGTTTCAGAAAACGCAATCAAGAATAAGATGATAAATACCGAAATATATGGCTTCATTCATCATCAGTATGATGATTTCACATGCTATTTTCAATGAGTCGTTTTGCATTTTATCATTATTAGGAGTTGTTATTCAAGGATCCATTTTGGTCGCACCAATCAAATCAGTTTAAGCTTCATGAAATCTTGAAAAATAATATGAGAAATTTCGCAATATGTCTCATTAATTAATTAAAAAATCAAATATTTAAGAAAAAATATAAGATAACGATGTCCTGACGTCAAGGGTTTTATTTTAGAGAAACAATAACTATTACAGTATAATACCTACCAAAGAATATTCCAGTTAAGTTAGTTGATCGTTGGAGTCAGACTTAAATCGAACAACGTCGCCTAAAAATCTGGAGGGGGACATAAGTTATATAAACCACCGGCTACCAACATTGGCTTTGATCTCTTCCACCTGATTTTGTTAGTTAATATAACTCAATTTGGATTGATTAAATATTAAGTAATTATATTAATAATTAATCTATGTCCGAATTAATAGATCACTCATTTCGAATCCCATGTTTTTTACTCTTTGCGCATCCTACTTGTGCTTTTTTCAGGGAACCAATTCAGAAATATATGCTTCTTCAATTTCTTAAATTTATATATCCATGATGAAAATAAATTCAACCAAAACTACAAATAAGAAATATATATATGTTCCTCCTTCCAACCAGGGAGAATTTTGTTCTTTTTTTTATTTATGAAAAAGTCTTCTTCTTTTCATACACTTTTCCATGGTTACCATCCAGAATCATCAACTTCGTTGATTATCGAAATATGCAATAATCTGGCTCAATATATACGTACGTAAAAATCAATGATTTTACTCAAATTGAGAGTTTGATTGATCTACATACTCATGCTAAAACGTCATCCTTTGTTCCATACCTCTATAGATATCAAGACCGATATACCTCAGTACATATATACATCGATCATGGCTCGTGAAAATGTATACTTGCATCAAAATGATCACACCAAATAGATAAGTTGACGTTAATGACTGGAGAAAGGAAAATAATAATAATAATAATTGCGGACCAACTCATTTGGGACTACTGGAGTTTAGGGAGCATAAACGGTCCTATTTGACTTACCATCTTCCGTATAAATAAATGTATTTTAGATGTATAAATGTATACATACGTATATGCATACGTATACATGGTCAATATAATGAGCCAATCCAATTTCTTAAAGCGATTCGATGTCGGTATGGGCATTACTTTTGATACCCACTTGTCTCTCTTCCTTTTTCTTGTATATTATTTTCCTTGTTTTCCAATTTTACGTTTACCACTCCTATTTTATTTTATATATATATTAAAATTATATAAGTCAAACTGTTGACATTTAGTTACATGTTCTGATAAGACAATTACGTGTAATGTCACAATTTGTATAAATGATATCTGGTATTGGTAGTTATGATTTACGAGTCTTTAATATTATAGAGAGGCACAAAAAAAAAATGGAGAAAGGCTTGAATGTATATTAGTTCACGAGTTGATATTAAACTCCATAGAGCGGAATTTGTTTTTGCTGACTTTATGAATGGATTATTAAAATATAAAATCATAATAATTCAATTTTCACAATTAAACCATTTATGGCATTTTAGTTTGCTTTTTTAATTGCCATATTTGGTCCCTAAAGGATGGTCATAATAAGGGCGGTCCGGCGGTGACGGAAACGCGTAAAGGCTAATACATTTAACTATACTCAATATCATTATTTTAATACGTCATAATAATTTTTCATTTCTCATCCCGGTTTAACTTATAAATTATTTAATGTACTCGAATCCTAGGAAACGAACAAATTAATTAGAGAACTCAGCTCAAAATGTGTAATTTAATTTTGTATGTATATAGAAGGAAGTTTTTAATCGGAAACATCCAATACTAAGATTTATTGCTGTATGTGTGAATGCAATAGTAAATAGAAGTTCAATAATGGATCACTCTTGTTTCATATAGTATAAAGAGCTATTGCAATATATTCAATAATTATTCTCATCAAATAATAGCTGACTGATTATTAGAGAAGTATTAAAATATAGTATAAAGAAGTTGTCTCTCATATCTTAACGAACATTTACTAAAACTATATATGTTAATGTCTGGGCAGTCAAAAAATTATCTCTAGTTTCTGATTCTGTTGTCACACTTTTTTTATTTTTGGGTTAAGATGTCGTAAGATTGTTATATATATATATATATATATATATATCTCAACATATGCATTGCTTCTTCATACACATCTCACTCTTCACCAACTTAAACCCTAAACCAAGATCTCTTTCTTTCTCTCTCTCTCTCTTCCCACATTAATCCTCTCCTCGACCAAAACATCAGAAAAATGAAACAGCTTTCGACAAAAGTGACAAGCAATGGTCATGGACAAGACTCATCCTACTTCTTGGGATGGGAAGAGTACGAGAAGAATCCTTACGATGAGATCAAGAACCCTAATGGGATGATCCAGATGGGTCTTGCCGAAAATCAGCTATGTTTCGATCTAATCGAGTCATGGTTAGCTAAGAACCCAGACGCAGCTTGTCTCAAGAGGAACGGTCAGTCCATTTTCAGAGAGCTTGCTCTCTTTCAAGACTATCACGGCTTGCCTGAATTCAAAAAAGTAAGCTTCATTTATTTTCTTCGAATTCGATAAGAGATAATAACCTAATAACTTGTATCACAAGTAACGAATTCATTCTCTCAATTCTCATGAACATATATATTCTGTTTTTTTTTATATAGGCTATGGCTGAGTTTATGGAAGAGATAAGAGGAAAAAGAGTCACGTTTGATCCGAAAAAGATTGTATTAGCCGCTGGTTCGACCTCTGCGAACGAGACTCTCATGTTTTGTCTCGCAGAGCCTGGCGATGCTTTCCTTTTGCCTACTCCTTACTATCCTGGGTAAATTACTACTTTAACCCTGGCTCCACTTTACTTGGATTCCAAGTAAACTCATTAGAACTCTCTGCTTACGCTTTGGCTTTTTGATGATTACAGATTTGATAGAGATCTTAAATGGAGAACTGGAGCTGAAATTGTGCCAATTCACTGCTCAAGCTCTAATGGCTTCCAAATCACGGAAGCAGCTCTGCAACAAGCTTACCAACAAGCGCATAAACTTGATCTCAAAGTCAAAGGAGTTCTTGTAACGAATCCATCGAACCCACTTGGCACTGCGTTGACAAGACGTGAACTTAACCTTCTCGTTGACTTCATCACCTCCAAGAACATTCATCTCATTAGCGACGAGATCTACTCAGGCACTATGTTCGGGTTTGAACAGTTCATTAGCGTAATGGACGTATTGAAAGACAAGAAACTCGAAAACACCGAGGTTTCTAAAAGAGTCCACGTCGTTTATAGCCTTTCCAAGGATCTCGGACTTCCTGGTTTCCGCGTGGGAGCGATCTACTCCAACGACGAAATGATCGTTTCTGCCGCGACAAAAATGTCGAGTTTCGGTCTTGTTTCTTCTCAGACTCAGTATCTTCTGTCTGCATTGCTCTCAGACAAAAAGTTCACAAGCCAGTACCTCGAGGAGAACCAGAAACGTCTCAAGTCCAGACAAAAGCGCCTAGTGTCTGGTCTTGAATCTGCAGGGATTACTTGCCTGCGAAGCAACGCGGGTTTGTTCTGTTGGGTCGACATGAGACACCTCTTGGACACAAACACATTCGAAGCAGAGCTCGACCTCTGGAAAAAGATTGTTTACAACGTGAAACTAAACATCTCTCCCGGTTCGTCTTGTCACTGCACCGAACCGGGTTGGTTTAGGGTTTGTTTCGCTAATATGAGCGAGGATACACTCGATTTGGCCTTGAAAAGGCTCAAAACTTTTGTAGAGTCCACAGACTGTGGACGGATGATATCAAGAAGCAGCCATGAAATGCTCAAGAGTTTGAGGAAGAAGACAGTCTCTAACTGGGTTTTCCGGGTTTCATGGTCCGACCGTGTACCTGATGAGCGATGAAATTATTCATCTCCCCAAGTTTGAGACGACAAAAAAAAAAAATTCAAGGTTTTTTCTTCTTCTTTATTTCCTTCATTTTTTATATTTTGGAAAAGTATTTTTCATTTTCCAAAATATATATAATATCATTATATATGTGTAATATTCATAAATGTTTGGGTGAGTTTTTATGCAATTTTTCGGGTGTAAAATTGTTACTACAAGTGACGTTATACGTGTTCAAAATGCACTCAGTCCGAATGTGGATTTGCAGTGGCTCTATATATAAAATATATATTCCGTTGTAATTTTAATCAAAAGTTTGCATGTATTGTGTAATTCACTCTTTTTAATATATATATATATATATTGAGTTAAATGTTCAAAATAAATAAATAAATGTATATATATATATATTGATTTCATAATTATGGTCTTTAATTTGGATTAAATATATATCTCTATAATGATCGTTAACGTTGGTTAAGGACAGTAGTGAAGGCATATATCAAGAGACTTAATTTATAATGTCAATTGACTAATTAATTCATCTTATTATTGCAATGACGGGAATTGGTCAACTGAGGAAGCAAATGAGGAAGGTCAAAGGTGATGTCTCTTCGGTGAATTGAGGAATAGGGCATGATTTATTTGTCCAAAATGTTCCATGAAGCCAAATTAATAAATGAATTAAACAAATTGACGGGAAAAAAAATCAATAATTAAAAGTGGGTAAGTACTAAGTAGCCTCTAGCTAACCGCAGTAAAGTCTTGGAGTAGTATTTGACTAGGTACATTGCATTGCATAAGATTGTCCCTCGTCACATATTATTTCTTGAACTAAAACTAATTATCATTAAACTAACTTTTCTTTAAAATCAAACTAGACTCACTAAGTGATGTATTACCTGTTCATTTTTTAAAAAAAAATATATATATATACATTGTAAACTTAGATACATAGTCCAAATTTTATCAGGATATAATGAAAATTTAAAATTGCCAATTGATGTGCTTACGATTAATTAAACCCCTAATATGGTTCTGTTGTTATACACCAACGGTCTAGATACCCACAAGTGTTTTAAAATACGTATCTTTTTATTTTATTTTTGCTTAATCCCTTAAGAACAACATTAATAAAAAGGTAACAATATAAAATTTTAATATAGCAACACGCTAAGATGAACAATCGATCTTTACTCCTTTTTAAGATATATATTTGGATCGTTTTACCACTGTCTAAAACCTATACAATGATCGACTCTTAAAGCGATGCTAAAAAATACCATGGTCCAATGATTGCAATGATTAGAGATTTAAACATATAATACAATTCCAATTATAGCTACCGAAATCAATAATTATGGAAATTTTAGAGATTAAAAGGCTCCAATCATTTGAAGAGAAAAGGCATTATAATCATTTTATTTATATTGTGTAATTTATTTTCGGAGGGATCAAGTGTCATATAATAGCCTAATCATTCTATAGGATACCGGTCAAAGGTTATGATGCTAAGCATATTATAGTATTATAGATAGAATATATAATATAAAAAAACTGAAAATAAAAATCGAAAATCGAAAATGTCATGAGCTTTGTTGGTACTACGAAGACTAGGAACTATATAAATACAACTTTACTAACCGAAATTTATTTAATTTAAGCATGATACGCGGCTATACCGGCCGTAACGGCAAATGATCCTTACATGTGAAGAGCATTAATTTGGTGGTTGAGTCCCCAAAAATCTGTCTGAATTAATTAATAATTCGATTAAAAATGTGATGGAGATATGTATGTATTTTTGAGAAATAAGAGATTGAGAATCCGTGATGAGTAATACTGATTGTGTATTGTACTTAAAAGTCTAATTGCATGACCGACCATAACTATACAAACTGAGATTTGTGTAGTCGATGTACCAAAAAAATTTCGTCGTTTATCATGTTCGTAGTAGTAGTCGCAAATATATTAAGCAACATGGAATGATAATATGATATTATAAGAAATAATTCAGTAGGTCAACTTAATTAGTTACATACCAATCATTTGTAATTTGTTTAATGGTATATCGTTATGATCTTATAAATGTGATTTATTAAAATTGGTTGAATGTTAATTCCAAGATTTGTGTAAACCTAATGGAATTCCAAGTAAAATTGCTAAGTAAGACAAAAAAGCTTAATGGAATGTCATGGAAACTTAATAATTTGAAAATCAAATTCCACCAACAATAAAGAATCACTGTCAAGAAACGTTGAGCGTAGGAAATTAAACTAAATACATAGCAAAACTTAATACATAACACTGAATGGAGTTTTCTTGAACGGTTTCAAGGGGATTAACTTTTCATGACATATGATAGATTGGATAATCGAATGCATAAGCACGGTCTCGTACTCTATTCTGTCGACTTTGTTAACCCATCAAGGGATTTAAATCAAATTCAGTTTACGACCCAAAAAAGTTAACATGTGTAAATGAAATTTTTTTTTTTTTTGTGGGTAACATTTAAATTATTTTCCATGTCAACGTATTGTGAAATTTAAGTTATATATGTATCAACGTATTGTAAAACAGATATAGATTATGTAACATGTCAGGTTTGAACCAAGCTTTGAGTCACGTGGGCTTCATCAGTAAGGCCATATAATTGCACATGCCATGACACAAATACATATAACATCTCCTGCATATATACATATAGATAGAGATCAAATTCATATGCATAGCAAAAATGAATTGTAACGATTTGGTTTTTCTCCATCTTTGACTTAGACCAACAGGACAAATCACTTGGATTACAAATTACAAAAATCATACGCGTGGACCCGTTTGATATCCTTCATATATGCATGAGGGGCCATCTACGAATGGCATTGCTACTTACATGACACATACATACTTGATGCATACATAAACATAGTGAAAAAACGGAATTTAAACTTCATATATTATAAGCTCTAATATGGCATGTGGGTCACGTTAGCTTTTCTCGTACTTGATGCATAGCTTATGAATCGGGAAATCACTTAACTTTTTATTTTATTTTTATTTGTTATAGACGAGCATATTTCCAATTTTATTATATTTTAATTACAGTAGAACTTTGTGCTTCGTGTATACATCCACTTAATATATGCACGATTAAGAAAGATTCATCGCACATTTGTTACTTAAGAAGCAAGAATCAAATCGCACAAAGATTTTTTTCTTCTTTGGCTTAGATGCACCGGCATGAATTATAATATAAAGTGGATTGATTAATGCTGATGGAGTTTATCAATGTTCATCCTCTTCTTCCCATCTTTTCGAACATTGTTTACTCCCAAATTAATCTCTCTTTTTAATTTATATTTATTATTTGACTTTTTGTTTATGGTTCTTCCAAAAATAATATGTTTAGTCGGCTCGTCCTGCCTTTCAATATAAGTAATTTAATGACAAATGATGATGCTTAATTCTCAAATTTCAAAACCACCACTTGAGTATTTGCTTTAACTAGGCACAACTGGGCTCTTTTTGTCAGTTCACTAGTGGTCTTTTATGGACCTTATGAGACACATGTTGTTCATATCAAATAATGTGCTACATGTTTTCCATTTACATGGGCTTTATTGGGCCTTACTAGTGTTTTGAGCGAAAGAAAGAGTTGGATTCAAAGGTAATTTGTGGGATGTTTTGATCTGGATTTTATTAATAAAAATATTAAGAAAGATATTGCGAAAATAAACAGTGAAAGAAATATTTCATTATTTTATATAAAGTAGCGGAAATTTGCCCGTATCTATCTTTTTTTTTTCTCCATAAAGCAGATAACAAGAAATAGCCAAATCACATCTACGTGATGGAAACAGTATAATATGAATTAATTAAAAAAAGTTAAACAAAAAAAACACGTAGAAAACAATCAGGCGACGCGACATTACTCCCATTTTCACAATACAACATTCCATTATTTTATGTAAATAAAAACAAAATTCCGAACTTTTAAACGGACAGAAAACAGAAACACAAAGTTGAAAAGATGATTGTCATTATAAAAAAGGCAAAAAAATCAGGGTGAATAATATTAACGTGTTAGTGAGTGTCAGCATCAGCTGCATTATATACATTTATAAATTATTAAGTACGTTGGTTCCTTTTTGACAAGGGTCCAATTTTAATGGTTAAACTAAGAAAATAAACTATAAAAAATATACAACAAGGTCGTCGCGGGGCGAATTGTCGCGAGGCTGATCAAGGTTTTATATGGTGTTGTTCTACTTATCGTCTAGAGGTTTGACAGAATGAACCATTAATCAATGGATTTAATTTTTAATCGTAAGTGAATCGTATATTCATGCATCAATTATCTCTCTCTCTCTCTCGTTCATATATCGTTTTGTTCCTTGAATTCTTCTCAAATATAGTTATTCCTTCTTCCTTCTTTTCATATATTGCTTTATCTTTACCCAAGAAGGATATAAATAATATTATAATTTATTCAATGTTTTTATATATCCATATACATGCATATTTTGAATGATGTTAAATCCAGTTTTCGGACCAACTATTCTCAACAAAATTATGAAAAGAGAATAACTGAACCTTTTTTTTTTCTCACAAGAATAACTAAAGTGTTTAGTTTAGTTTTTTTTATATGTTTGATTTCAATGTGATGCAAAATTAGCTTCATACGTTTTAGTTAAATCTAAACTAATAATTAAAGACCAAATTTAACTTCCTTACTTTCTGTCTATTTTATTACTACTACATTTGTGAGTATATATAGAAAAGAAAACCCAATTGTTGGAAATGGGAATTATCAACTGTTCGTTTTCTTTAATGGATATTTGTGCATGTATTTTCTGAATAATTGGCCAGTGTGGGATTGTGAGTAACGCTTTTCTTCAATTTGTTACATATACTTCTTTTCTTTTAAGTAACTTTGCTATTATATATATATACTAATATACCCATATTTATTTGTATGGCATGGAATTTTGGTAGGTAGATGAGGAATGCTTTAATAAAACTAAAAAAGTTATATGGCTAAGCTAAGTATAGCATACACGTACATGGCCATGACACGTCTTGCCATCCACTGATGCAAGTGCTTACATACATAATCTTCATCACTATCTCTAGAATCTCCTAATTTTCCTCCCTAGATTACGATTATTTAATTAATTAGTTTTATCATAATTTAATTTGGATTTAAGTTATGTATTAATAAGATGCGGATAATTCCATAAGTTTTGTCGTTTTTCTGTTTGTAGAGACTGTTTGGAACGTACAAAATGACTTGTCTTTCAGAGACTAGTTTTTCAATTATTCTTTGAGAAAAGACTTTATTTTTAAAAAAAATTAAAGAACAGATTTTATTCTATTGTCCGCAAGTGTATGTATGTACAAAAATGAGATAAACAAAAACATTCTTTCCTCTTAACTATTATTTATTTACGTATAGTAGTAATCAATCAAGCACGGCTGAATAAACCATAGATAATATGTTATAAATTGTTTGGTTAACGGGTCGTCATATCATTACCGTTTTCATTGTGTGCAGTTAGTGCATGTACACAACATCTTCAATTTCATAATTTTGTTTAATATATATGTATTATGTATATATGAATTAAACTATTTATTTCCTTATAACATAAATTAATTACTAATTAAAATATACATAATGTACAGAACGATCGTGAATCACAAGTCCCCCACCCCCTAGAAAAAAAAAATCATATATATAAGTAAATTACATATGTTGACAAAAAAAAAAAGGAAGTAAATTACATACTTGCGTAAGTGTGAAGCGTGAACACCATCTCTTAGTGCCGTGTATTATTATTATTTTACTGGGTTGATGAACTCATATATATATATATATACATGTAGCCGTTTTAAGTCAATGTGTAGGAATGCTTCGTCCCTAAACATAAATTATGATGTATATTTAGACATTTTACTGGGTAAAATATTATCTACTAAATTTTCTTATACCGAGCTATATATGAGATTTAACTTCTGAAAGCAACATATACATCATTCATGGTACGATAATTTAGAATATTTGGAAAAATAAATTATTGTGACTAATAGTTTACCATATATATATATGACCAAGTCTGATAATAACAATGTATCTATCGTATGGCCGTAATATATCTGCAAAAATTTCTCTTAACAAAAAAAAAAAAAAAAAATCTGAACAATAACTGTCAGCGTAATGAAACTTTCCTATATATTTCTTTTAATTTGGTAGATAAAGATATAACATTATATTGATCACTCCAAATAAAAATGGGTACAAATGAACATGATTTTGTTTGTAGGTTTGAATGGGCAAAGATATGTGCCAAACTCAAACAGAGAAAGAGAATTTTGAGTGACATCATTTGATTCTGTGATCTTCAAAACCAAACTGACTAGAGAGAGTTTCGAAGCTGTACGCACTCTTTCGTTGAATTGGTAAGACAACTCTTCTTCATTTTGTTTTTCTCTAAAAAGCTCTTCTTCTTTGTTAGATATTTATTTATTCATTTATTCACAGTCCATAAAAGAGGAACCATTTCATATATAATCATTGTTACATATTAATGGCTGTTTCCAATCAAACAATTAAAATACCAATTATACAATAAGAAAAATAAATGACAACTAACATATATAGTTGTGCATACACACACTTATGTGTATTCGAGTGTTTGTCGGAGTATCTCTGATCAGACGAAGCCATATAGATCCGACCATGTACGTGTCCATATTGCTGCATTCTCTTTAATTAATTATGCATATGATTAATCAACCACGTATATATAAATTACGCATACGTACGTACGCATTTATAATGATAGATTAGTGGATGATTAGTTAGATTGTAACTATAATTTTTTTGCTGTAAGATTTGGTCTATAGATGCTGTAGCTGTATTTTCTGTAACTGTAAAAAATTTAAAAAATAAAAGAAAAAAATTATAGCCATATTTTTCTCCTATATTTTAAATAACAATTTTTTAGTAAATAAAATTTTTATAGCTAATTTTTTATTTTTTATTATAAATTTTAAAATCAAAATAAAACATGATTGGTAAAATTTAAAATTTATAGAAAAAAACTAAAACTAAAGATAGTTTCCACAACCCAACCAATTAAAATACCAAATACTTCAGCAATAATATTCAAGTGTTGAAAGTACTCGAAGTCATTCGTGAGTTAATTACATAAAACAATGAAAATTGGTTGGTTATACATGATCTGATTTGGCAAACTTTGACTGTCATAAATGTTTTGACTGTTATAATTCATACATATATATATAGACTCGAGTGGAGTTGAATAGGAAACAGAAAGAAAATCATTATTGGATTCTCCATGAATACTATAGGCACCTAACATTTCCTGTTTAATCTATGTCTAAAAGAACTGTCGTATATATAAGATACTTAACAGTGTTAATATTTAAAAATATGAACTTTTTATAATGAGTAATTGATGATCGATGTTGGTGCGTTTAGATTCATAGTTGTTTCTTTCTTTTTATGTGTCAGATGTATTGTAATTCCAAAGATTTTGAAAATATCTAAAGACCTAATTAATTAGGGAAAAAAGGAAGAAGCTAAAAGGTAGAATCTCTTTCACATTTATAAAAGCATTAATCAAAAAGAAAAACTAAAATAAACAAATGCCTGCATGAATATTAATCTCAATCCATATGATTTTTTTACCACCCCCTAAAGACACAAATTTATACAAAACCCCTCTTTATATATATATATAAGTATAAATAAAATTTTACAGCAAGTTACACATGATTTGGCGCATTGAAGTAACTTGCATCATCGGAATTAACAAGAGAGGTTATGTCCTCCCAACTTATAGTGCTTTGATCCGCTGATGTACTCGTCGTTCCTCCGGCTAACGCTGCTCCGGCTCCGGCTACTGATAAGTTTCCATAGAATTTTGTGTTCTCGTTGGTCTCAAGAGTCGATATGTTGTTGTTGTTTAAGAACACATCATTGATAGCTTCTGTCTGAAAATTACTACTCCCAAACCATTGAAGAATCTCTTTTTGTTGATGTTGATGGTGATCAACACCTGTGTTTGGTGATGGAGAGTTCGTGCTGCTACTCATGATAGCAAACTCTCCTCCTCCTCCTGACTCCAAGTAGTAATTAGGATCTAACAAAAGCTGAGAGAAGGAGAAATCAAAAGGGTTTGTGATAGAATCTTCAGGACGATGATGATCAGGGTTTGTTCTCTCCGGTTCTTCTTCAATCTTGACCATGTTCTTGAGTGTGATCAATGGCTTTTGTTCTAAGTTGCAAGACGGTGTCGTTTGGTAGTAATTGCAGCTTGTTGGTTCCATCATCACAAGAGGTACTTGATGATGAGGAGGAAGCTGAGGTAGTAATGTCCATGGTGATGATCCAAACATATTGTTCACATAAATATCCGTACTACCATTACTCTGGCATTGTCCTTGTCCTTGTTGTTGTCGTTTCATCATCACCATCTCTTCCTTCATCCGAGCTTCTTGGAACTCCTTTCTTTGTTTGTTTAGAAGCTTTTTCTTCAGCCTCGTGTTCCAATAGTTCTTGATATCGTTGTCTGTTCTTCCAGGCAATTGTGCAGCAATTATAGACCACCTTAAAAAAAATTCATGGAACATATAAACATAATGGATTTCTAATTCAAGAAAAGTGTTTTAATTAATGATATTGACCCATTTGATATATAAGTAGAGTATAGTACCTGCTACCAATAGTAACATAGAGGTTACAAATGATGTTATCCTCTTCCTCAGAGAAGCCACCATGTTTGATGTTTGGTCTCAAATAGTTGAGCCACCTTAGTCTGCAACTCTTCCCACATCTCCTTAGACCTATATACATGTACACATAAATATATACACATATCAACGCGAAAATATATACACGAAAGTTCTATTCGATATAGAATATACAAACAGTCTCAAACTATATTAAATCGGAAGTAAATTATAAGTATATACCAATCTTCTGAGGCAAAGCGATCCAGTTGCCTCCTGTGCCACTATTCTCGATGTAATCTTTGAGTTTTGCGTCTTCTTCAGGAGACCAAGGCCCTTTCTTCACGTTAGCCTTATCACAACACGGTGCTCTTCCCATCTTCTTGATTCGTGATTCTTGTTCTTGTTGTCTCTCTCTCTCTCTCTCTTCTCTCTTTCTCAATTATGTTGATGATGAGGAGGAGGAGGAGGATGATTGTGTGTGATGGTGCGTGTGTGTGAGGTTTTTATATATACATACACGGAAATGTGTGTAACGGAGAAAAGTATATGTGAATGAAGAAAAATAAAAAGGAGAGAGTATATAATAGCTGGAGGAGATAGTCCTTCATGTGATCAAGATGTCAAAAAAGTAGGGATTAAAAAAAAATGAATCAAAAAGTTACTTTATGGAATTGGAAAATTTATAAATTATGTGATAAAATATTAGTAGAATTTAGAAATGAATGACAGAGAAGGGGGAGACTAATGTTTTTTCTCCTTTGTCGTTGCTCCTACATCAGCATCTAGAGATTCAATATCTTTACTAATTTAAACAAGAAATATATTTAGTTTTAAGGAATTATTATTATTATAAACCCCATAAATTATATGTAAAAAAAAATCTCAGAAATTATAATGTTGCTTAGCCGCCCGCCACCCTTTGACTCGTTGTCTCTTAGTTCATATATTCTCGATTTTAGGCTGTGTTCATCTAACTTCAGAACATTATTACATATTTACATCCCATTGTGGATGAACTATTTAAAAGAAAATTAATGAACGTGAATAAGTCTTCGGTTGAAAGAACAAGATGGACAGATATGAAATATATGTTGTAATATGATTGCATGAGTTGCATCTAATTCTAAATTTATAATCACTTTTGAGTTTTGTTTAAAATAGTATTAGACTTGGAAATGAATCCTATAGGTTGATAATCGTTGTGTTATCACTGTTTATTATATATATATATATATATTGTATAATTATTACATAAAATTTCACCAAAGCTTAAAGCCCCACTTGCATGGCAGCTTACGAATAAGAAAGAAAGACCGATTATATGTGTACTTTTATTACATGCATGTGATAGACTTGGTCATCAAGAGTAATAAAATAATTCAATATTTTTCAAAATTTTGAACCAATAAGTGACTGAATTAGACTTGTATTATGTAGTACGTAAGTGTATATATATATATAGTCAATATATTGTTTAGTAATTGATTTTGTAGTATAGTATACAAAGGAGTGTATATATACATGTTGTCGAGATAGAGACAAATACTTCGAATGTTTGGTGATGGAAATGTGTGAATCAACTAAGAAAATATTAATATACACAAACTCGTATTGAGCAATATCTCACTGATCAATATATATATATATATATACCAGTTAAATAATATATAACATGAGAACACTGATATTTTATGTATCATCTAATTGAACCATGATAAAGGATAGACCATCGTCGTTGTTATACTAATCAACAAAAAGAAAATCTTTTAACATACAAAGTTTTTAGATTAGAAGATCAAAACAAAGGATGCATTTAACAAAAGAGTAGCATCGTATTCGAATACTTAACGTCCTTATTAGTCTGCTAAATGTAACTAGAGGTTCTTGGATAAATACAAATCAACTTATCCACAGCATATCAGATTAAATATTCAAATCCATCAAATAAAGTGTCCAAAAAACAGCACCAATCAAAGGATCACATTTGATGGATGATGCATCATTTGCTATTTAACATATATATATATTACCCTTTTGAAAAGGACAGGAGTTAATGATATGTACCAAAAGAGATGAAATGAAAGGTATAGAGATATTGAAATTTATGAGAGTGAATTCCGTTATGGTTGGTGAACAAAATTTTGCCAACCCTTGGAGAAATTTTACCTCTAACAAATTTTATGGATATTAATACTGGAACAGGTTTGATATGGTCTATCAATCTCCTAACACATTTTTTTTATTTGGGTATAATTAATGGGATTATTA
Organism: Streptanthus diversifolius; assembly: GCA_039880935.1. Lineage (NCBI taxonomy): Eukaryota > Viridiplantae > Streptophyta > Magnoliopsida > Brassicales > Brassicaceae > Streptanthus > Streptanthus diversifolius. The sequence goes on along the minus strand of JAXGFM010000007.1, from coordinate 22,732,677 downwards.
GATAAAATTATTTCAAACATACTTTGATTATATAGATGAGTTTGTTTAATTCATTTAAAAATGTAGCCACTTAATTAATAGTCATGCAGTATTACTATTGAACCTAATGACGCCTGTCTCTTGGACCCAGAATCACAAATTTAATCAAAGAGATTTGATAGGTATGTTATAAATCTAACATTTATTATTTAATAATTACATAATTTTTTCCACGGGCAGCTGAGATTAGGGAACAAGAAAACCCACAACCTCTATTAAGTGGCGTCACAATCTTTGGACCTTCATGTATAAACGTATATGGTTAATATTGTTTTTTCTCTTAATCTTTCATGTAAAATAAATATTGGTTAATCTGGGTGTATTTTTTATAATAATTTAGTATCTTGCAAAACAAGTGAAATACGGTTGAATAGACTTCCTTAACATCGTGAATAGCCTATTGATAATATGCAACTGATAAAGAAGTAAATAAGCATTGAGTTGTAACTTTAAATTGGTTCATTTTCAAGTTTAAATGAGCCAAAGGCTTCTAGAGGAAACAAAATTTTTTGACTTGACTTGTGATGGTTAATAAAGGGTTAAAAGTCAAAGCGCTTGGAAAAATGTAAAGTCTTCAAATTATTGAGGTCTTATTCACTGTGTTTATATGTTTTTGTGGAATAAAATATGTATCGTCATGGATAAAAAAATATTTATTTATGGAAAAGTTAAATAAAGTTTGAACTTTGAAGCTAAGAGTGATAAAAAAGAAAAAAAAAACAGCATTCAGATTTCAACAACACTACAGGAATTGGTCTTGCAGCGTAGGCCATCCCTTCTTTTCCAAATTCCCCCTAAAAAAAAAAAGTATTAAACTCCTTAACAAAAAGTTTGCTAATGAGATTTCTATAATTGTTATTGCGAATTTGCCATGCATATATATGACATTTACGCTAATTCATTCTCCTCTTTTTTGCTCAATAAAGCCTAGGGTTCTTTTAAGTGTCTTAAATTTTCAATAATAACCAAAACTTTTGTGTTAAACATGTTAAGTAGTAGTATTAAATAATGTGGTTTGCTTTAACATAGGAGTTAAGACGTGGTGCTGAATTGGCCGATTTTTTTAGCCAACTAAAAATTATACGTTATTGGATTTGATATTTCTAAAATCATGTCTATTTTATTTTTTTCTTTTTCAACCTAGTATTCAAGGGTCTATGAAATCCATCCAGGATCATATCATGTGTATTCTGGTTTAATTTAAGTAATTATCTTAATAAATGAAATCCATTTTGATAATCTTTTGGATGATAACACATACAAGATTGACTAAAACTGAATGATCTAATAAACAAACAACTCGAAAAAATGAAAAGAGGAGAAAAATAATTGTCAAACAAAAGGTAAAGGTAGAGAAGAGGAAGGTCACTGCAATTTATATATATATATATATCAAGGCATCTTTATCTCTTCTATGATTTTATCTTCTCTTTTCCTAATGGTACTTTTTCAGGATCCATTTACTTTTTGGAATTATTCTAAATTAAAGATGAAAAAAAGAATTGTGAGTTCTACTTCTATGATATGACTCTCGTGACAAGTATACACTCTCTTTTTGGTACACTAATGACTAATCTAAAACACAATTTAATACTCCATAAAACATGTTATTATATCGTAATCATGAGATAATCATGACATCTTTTTTGCATAAAGTTCAACGTCTCCTCTTGTCGCTAGAAGCTTAATGAGTTTAATAAGATCTCCCTCAAATATATATCATTTTAAATTTATACTCCAAATATATTTCATAAATTAGTAATTTAAAGGGTTTGAACAGGATAGGAGGGAAATGTGTCGGTCCGAGGACAAATATAGTGGGGTTTAGGTTATATTTTGGGCTTACTAAATAATAGTAGTAATTAGTATAATAAATATACGTAAACTTGCAAAGTAGAATTAAGCTGTCACTCATTAAGCCAAAAAACCCACAAATCAATGCCGATTTCTTCACCCATTTCACACGCAATTTGTTTCCAATTCTTAGACGTAGCTTTATGATGTTAGCACTTGCCATTAGCCACATCATTCTTCATACATTTCATAGATAAACCAATTCCAAAATAAAATGGTGATAAGAGAGTTCCTTTTTTTTTTCGCAAACTTAAGTCTAACAAGATATTGAACTCAGTGACGTTTAAGTTTAAAACTATTATTGTATAATTTCAAGAATCAAAAGATCAGGGCCATTTTTATACCAAAAGGTCAGACCAATTTTGTAAATACCAAAAGATCTGGGGCTTTTTTGCATATTCAACTTCACTTTAGGCCCATGAAATTCTTGGCTACGATAAAAAGCAACCCTTTAATCTGGGCCGGGCCAGCCCACTTCGTAGTTGGAAACAGCGAATGTGACAGAGACGTACGTGCGGATGAAAAATTAAAAAGACGTGATAAATAGAAGACCAAACAAATAAAAACCAGATACTGGTTTCAACTTTCAGTCTTGAAACCGACAAATCATATTCTCAGGCACACAATGCAACACACGAGTAACCGACGGCTCTCTTCCTACCTACTTTACCTACCAACACTCTTACTTGAAATCTCGAAAGAAAAGGAAAAAACTGACTCTCTGAGTTATCACATTGAGAGAGAGAGACTTTCCAAACCAATCAAATCCATTTACATACTCAAATCTTATCTAATAACAAACCCAAAAGGATCCATAGAGTTTCTGCATCAACAAACAAGAAACAATAACTCTATTAGTGAATTTGAGCTTTCTCTCAAATGTGGGGGTTATTTTGGTGAAGACTGAGACGTACCTTATATGCATATATCTTCTGTTGCCGTTTTCTTCCCTAAAATGGCTATTCATTCTTCATCAAGCTAACTCATGTTACAATGCCACCATCGTCAGAATCCTTCTCTCTTATCAGATTCAGCTGCTTTCCGAATCACTGTTTCAGAAACGTCTATCCCGGTCTATAGCAGAAAACAAGAGAGTATTCGTTCGTTATGAAGTTTGCTGGAAAAGTAATGAGAAACATTTTGCTTTCTAGAGGGTGTGTAGAAAATACCTGATTGTAATCACTATCTTGTCTATTCTCTACCATCTTTGTTCCTGCTTCAGAAGGATTTTCTGAGCAGTCAATGTTTGTCACTTTGTTGATGACCTCTGTCTCACACGTTACTTTTGTGATCTTCACAGTTTCGCTAATGACTACCATACCACTTGGTGTCTCGGTATGGGTTGATGGCAGTTCATGTTTGTCCTCGGGCACATTTTGAGGGCTTGAAATTACACTAACAAAACTGAATATGCACGGTTAAGCTTTAATAACAAGAATAAGTGCATAAAATTTGTGATTGGGCGATCAGATTTTTACCTCTCGGGATCAGCTTCATCAGAATATTTTTGGGTAACGTCATATTTCCTCTTCTTGTTACTGCTTGGTTCACTAGTGTCATTTCCAGATGCGTTACCCGTTCTTTTCCTTCCGGCTTCAAGTCTTTCAACTGCAATAGACAGCCCCTCGGTGTATGCCTTTTCTTCTCTTTTCGACGAATCTAGCTTCAACTTTTCTGAAGGCAATCCTCCTTCTTCATGATGCTGCGTTGGAAGCGATGTCTCTGGAGAAGTCTTAAATATCAAATTAGTGTATCGTTTTATCCATGAAAATGGAGTGGCGGATGAAGGGCTTGAGCCGTTTTGCCTTTCCATTGAAGAGTTATAGCCATCTTCGCTATTACTCACAGTGCTGACTCCATTTTGCAAGTCTAGTTCCTCATCCCGAGTAACAACCTTCTGCTTCAAAGCAGAAACCTTTTCCCAGCTACGCTCTAAATTACACAGCTGCATTTTAGCCATGGACATATCATCTAATGTAACTTTCAGATTCTCTAACTTCTTAAGTTCTTCAACCTCATGTCGGATTTCTTCTCTTTCAGATCGAAGCATATGCCTTTGCGTCTCTAGTTTTTCTCTTTGAACCTTTAGCTCTTCAACCGAATCCTTCAACTCATCCCACTCTCTCTCCCTCCTTTCACGGTCCAATTTGATCTCCAGCCTCTCGGCATCCAACCTCTTTAGTTCCACTTGGACATGTTCTAATTCTTTCTCCGCCGATTCCTTGAGGGACTGTATACGCTCCTCTTCCAACTTCTTCTCTTGCTCAAAAGCCTTTTCTCTCTCCTTCGAAGAATTCTCCAATTCTTCTCGTTTGTTTTCAATGCAATATTCCAACTCTCTTTTCTGCATCTCAATACCCAACAAGAAGTCAGCTCGTTCGCGCTGTATCTTGCTAAGCCACTCTGAATGCTCCTCCACCATTTTATTCATGAATTCTTCACGCTCTCGGTTTAACACCTCCACATCATTTTTGTGCTGATTTCTCAATGCATCCCTTTCCTCCCTGATGTTATCACGCTCGTCCTTGAGATACATTGAGAAAGCCTCCCTTTGACGAGTAATATACTCCGCTTCTTTTCTTAACTCTTCCCTTTTCACATCAATGTGTTCCCACTCAGCTTCAAATTTAGCTTTCTCCACCTTCAATCTATCTGCTTCAGCCAGGAGTTCAAGCTTGTGACCCCTCATATCATCTAGCTCCTCCTTAAGTTTCATCTCCAGAATGGATAATTCGCTAGTCTCACTCTTCAAGGCTTCAAGTTTTTCCGTTGCACCGTCAACACGTTTTCTCTTGTTTTCTAATGACATAAAAGACTGCTGCAGATCTACGTCTAATTGTCTAAGCCGTTCCTTCTCATTCTCCAGCACAGTTGTCTTACGGTTGACATCTTTCTCTATAGCATTCAAATGCTTCTCTTTCTCGTCAAGATTATAAGACCTCTCTGTTATATCCTTTTCTTTGTCTGCCAATGCCCTTGATTGAAGTTCCAAGTCATGTTCCTTTTCGCCAACTAGGTCTTCCCTATGCCTGATATCAACCTCTCTTAGTTCCCAAGCCCGTCTCTTGGTCTCGATTTCATCTTCCACCAATTTACACTTACTTTCCAACATAGCTTCCACATCGGTTTTTCTTTTCCTCAGGATAAACTCCTGATTCGCTAAGACCTTCTGAACCAGTTCCTGTATTGATTGTTTGAAAGTATTTTAGCTCTTGCAAACAAATGAGCACAAAACTAAAAGTATGAATGATAACTAAAAGGTTTGTTGGACTGAACAAGTAAACTCACAGATTCCTTGCTGGCAATTTTTTCTTCAGCAGCAAGCAGCTCTTCCTCTTTCTTAAGTAGTGAAGAATCCCTTTCAGAGACAGCCTGTTATTGCAAGGAAATAAAACATGAAACAATACCATTATGTATCCTATAAGTTTTTTTGCTTGACGCGTAAAGCAAAACCAGAAAGAACAGATACTGCTGTATATAAAAACCTCTTCTCTTTTAGCAAACGAAGCTAATTCGATCTCCAAATTGGACTTTTTTCCCTCCAAGGCTCTACGTTCCTCCTCAAATGTGGTCTTTGCAGACTCTAACCCCTTTTCAAGCTCAGCTAATTCTTGGGATCTACCAAAAATGTAATCTTCTCGCTGATTTAGTGAAGCTTGTGCATCCAATAATCTTTCATGCTCTTGCTGCAAGCTCTTTCGCCTCTCACTTAAAGTCTGTCGCTCAATAACAATATCGCTCTCTCTCGTTTCCGACCTAAATCGTGGAATGAAAGAACCAACACAACAGCTTAATACCACAACTTAATTATTCAAAGTCCTGTAGTTTAGTTAACAGATACAGAAGACTTACTCAGACTTAAAAGATGCAAGACGCCGAGCAAGATCATCTTCACGACTTTCAACTTCCTTCAATTTTCTCTCTGTAATTCGGTGATACCGGTTAGCTTCTGCTTGTAAAGCTTCAGCTGCGCGCATTTTTGCTTCAGCATCTGCAAATTTCTTCAGAGCATCCTCAATCATAGTATGAGCTTCAGACATTTTACTCCCAGCAGAAACTTTAGTCTCGGCACATTCTGCACGAATCTCATGCAAAGTCTTCTCTAGCTGAGGACAAAAAGAAGAAAATAAAATCATTAAAAAAGACTGGAAGAACCTATTTTTTGCTAGCTCTCAAAGTTAAGGTCTTACACTAGAAATACACTCTTTTGCAATCCCAACATCCTTCTTCAAACCCTCTTCTCGTTTCTTCGCTTCAGCTAAGGCAGAGACATATGCAGATTGATCTCGCCTATGTGCTAGGTTGGATTCATCCACAGAGGCCTTAACCTCCTCATACTTCAACAACAATTGGTCTTTCTCCAAAATTAGAAGACCCATGTTGTGTTGGTAATCATAGACCTACATCCAAATTACGATTATTGCAGCAATGTCAATAGGATAATTAATAAAGAAATAAAGGAACAGAAATAAACAAAAAAAAAGAAACTGACTAATATAACAATCTCAAACAATCAAGTTCAAAAGAGAAACAAAATCGAGACTTTAAAACTTCCAAAAGCAAAGCAATAACTCTAGCAAACGAATTTCATCCAAAAATTTTTCAGCATTGACCCCACGAGCAACAAAAACGGTACACACTATTGAAAAATTCAAGGCCATTAACAAAAATTGATTCCTCCATACTCCACTTAAATTCATATGAACTTAGAACTGAACATTTAGGGCACAAGCTAATCCCAGTAATTATAACAGCCCCCTTAGTTTGGTTTCATTGTGTTCCCCGAAGGGAAATTTATCAGAGAATAAGAATTTCACAAAGAATCAAAAAGCAAACCTCAGATTCTAGCTTGGCGATGTAAGCGATCAGTGCGGCTTTATCCCTCTTCTTGATCGATTGTTCATCAAACCCAGCTTCCTTGAGCCGCTTCCACATAACTTCTTCACTGATAGGGCTTTTTAAAACCCTAGAGCTAGGAGTAATTGCCAATCTGGTAGTGGCCGGTGTTATCGGGAGTCGCTCCGAACTAGAAGTCGCCATCGCCACTACCAATCGAGCACTCGAATTTCTCCGATCTTCGAGATCAGAACCACGACTATAGTCCCTTCACCTGTCTCTCTCTCACACACAACAAAGAAGAGTTCCGTTCTGATACTGCGTCGCAGAGAAGTCTAGTCTCTCTCGTTTATTTTTAGGTCGAAAGTTTAGTCAAAAGGTTTTTATTCGACTAGTCAAAATATCAGCGATAGCGTTTTACGGCCTCACATATTCGTTTTAAGCGGCTAAAACCAAACTTTCAATGGAGTTTAAATGTGGTGACTAAATATAGTAATTAAATTATCCGACTCTTTTCAAGACTATATATTAATTAAAATTTAGATTTTCTTAATTTACGCTACTCATTAAATGTTTCATACTCTCTGTCTTTCATTTCAAAGATAAGTATAATGTAAATTTAAATATTCACAAATTATGAATCTTTAAGTTCTTTACTAATTTGACAGATGTGTTTTTGTGTATAGCCAGCCCATCAATCTTCTTTTGTTTGCGTGTATTATTGCTTTTTCAGTAACCCAAAACAACATTTTCTTAACACTTATCCTTAATCTTGTAAGGTTTATGATAACAAATTCCTAAAGTCCAAAAAGCCAAATGTAACTACAAATGACTAGTTAACATTGAGAGCTTACATGGATTTATTCAAACAAGATGTGTTACAGAGTTTGCAGACTCTGAGTTTCGTGGGCATGAACTGAGAAGATTCGTTACATTGTTCTCTTACCAAGAACGTTTTAACAGAGAACGTTCTCTTACCAGATGTGCTACATTGTTCTCTTACCAAATGTGTTACATAGTTCTCTTACCAAGAACGTTTTAACAAAGAAAACTTAACTTCTTTTTCTAGTCGATAAGTTCTGATCCACCCTTGGATCAACCGTATCTCGGCTTCTCGCTGCTCCACAAGCCATTTTGGATCTTCTGGAGTTGAAGGTCGTAGATCCAAATGATGTCCACCTGCGAAAGAAAATTAACCATTATCAATATTTTGCGAGTCTCAAAGAGACGGATGATGATGATGATGATGATATTCTGTGATAGATACCAATATTAGTTCATAGTACGATTTGAATAGTGGGTTTATCCGATTCAATGAAATGTAGACTACTGGTATTATGATCAAAAGGTTAAAGTCAATGCGAATATAAGAACAGATTAGTTAAAGCAAGATATTGTTGGTCATTAGTTATTACCTTCTTTTGTGACAAGAGCAACAATGGTGTTGGATAAGTTCTTCAGAACACTGCATTTTACGAGTCAAGAACTAATCGAGAGTACGAGATTCGTTTTTTAAAATAGCTCTCCGGATCTGAATAAAGGGAGTAATGTTCTTACCTGCCACCACTCCAAGGATCTAATAGACCATTTGAGAAAATGATGTTGCTTCCAAACGACTTCAAGGTGGTCTCTATGTCCTTTTACATTGGACAGAGAGAGAGAGAGAGAGAGAGAGAGAGAGTAAAGATTCAGATTATGGCATAGAAAGATTCCCGAGTTATCAAAAAAAAGTCTTACATGACCACCGAGCTCTGTTGTGACCCATCTAGGCCTTGGATTGACTCGGAATGTATTCCAGCATTCCTCTTTGTATGAAGAGTAATTGAAATCATAAGTCGGAAACATGCTGTTTTCTTGGCTGCTAGACATGGGCATTACCATCTCCGTGCACGCCTATTGTAAACCAAAGGCACAAGGAGATTAGTTAATAATTTTCTGGAAAAGGAAGATAAATATAGCAGTTATTTTTAAGACCTGCCAGTTCCATCCATCCAAACCATGAGGGTCATCATCCAACTCAAAGCAGTCAACACTCCCAGTATAGTTGTAGTAAACACTTATTCCTGCATATATGCGATCTAGGATGCTAGCATCACTACTAGCACCATCAATTTTTCTGCAGACCTACAGAAAAATAAATCTTATTGAACAACATATGATCGGGAATTCAAAGGACGTGGTCAAACAATAGCCTAATGTAACAAGCGAACCATTAAAGCATAGACTCGTAGGGTCATTGATGTAAAGATGACAATCCAGATGAGCTAGCGAATGCATTCTAGGATTTCTCTAAACTATTATATGATTTGATATCATTAGAAAAATCATAATGTGTTACTTCCCAAAAGATACCTCTTTAATGGGATGTCCAGGCAAAGGCATCATAAAGTCAGCGGGATACGGATAGTCCACCATTGCCAAATAACTATAAGCAGACTCCAGCCAGTCTGAAAGGTCATCAGTACTGTTCAACACCCTGAAAAACAGAGCCACCACTCAATTTAGCTCAAATACAATAGATATAAACAAACCATTCAACCAACTCCAATTTTCTTGCTTACCGACAAAAATGAAAAGTTTTCGCCAACTGTTGAAGACCATTCTTCTTCTGACCCTCTGCTATAATTTCATCCCACGAGTTCTTTATGGTGTTGAAGCAGCTACTACTCTCACGCTACAAAGTTTACCAGCCAAAAATACACTCACAACAAGAACTAGAGAAAATCATTCGTCTAACCAAGCAAAAAACACTATACAGTACCTTGAAATCATTTGATACGATGTCATAAAACGTCTGAGGACGTACAATATCTTCAAACTGAAGAATTGGAGCTGAGGAAGCTAATGCTCCAATTGCAATGTGAGGATACTTGAGTCTCATCCATGCTGCTAACACTGTTGCATCAATAACAACAAATTCACTCCAAAATTCATTCAACCAACACAAGAATAGTCATATGATTCCTTACTTCCACCATATGATCCTCCAAACAACACAACTGGGCATGCTTCAGCAGACAAGTTCCGTTTCAAATCAGTCACGAAAAGAGCAAAATCTGCCAGAGCTTGCTCAGTTGTGAGATACGATAATGTGGTTGCGTTCTTGTAAGCTTCTTCTCTGCTTCCATAAGGCATCGACTCTCCATAATACCTATGCTACACCAAAATCCCTATAATTAGTAACGAATTTCTTTATTTCTTGGCTCTATCAACAGTATGAAAACATCAACGAACCTCAGGGAAAACAAGCAAGGCGCCAAACTTGGGGGCGATCTCCCAAATGAATCCAGAGTTTGTAGCAAACCATTCAATATCGCCTTCGTTGCCGCAGTAGAGGAAGATAGGTCCGAGCGCAGAAGCACCGACCCAGTGATCGGAATTGATCAAGTAACGCTGCGAGAATTTCGGAAGATCGGCGAAGCTGAAGTGGTCAAGCTGCTGGGAGATAAACTTAGTCTCGTATTGGTACGCGATTCGATCTCGCCGGAAATGCTGGATTCTGGTTCGGTTCTGGAAGGTGTAGCGAGGAAAACGAGGCAAACGCTTGGACAACACTGAAGAAGAAGAAGACAGTGCTGATCCTTTCGACGGAGACGATAACGTGGAGAAAACGATGACGGAAACGAAAGTGATGATCAGAAGCAAGCGGAAACGGCTCGCCATCTCTCTCGGCTTTGAAAATTTCTCTCAACAACTACCACACGATGTGCAATGTGAACCTGAACCGAAAACATTTATTTTATGGAAAACCGAACTAAACTCAAATATGAACCTGAACCGAAAACATTTAAACCAAACTGAAAAGAGACTCTTTAGCAAGACTGACGTGAATGTCTAGCAAACACATGGCTTTTACAGTGAAACTATTTGCTGATAACCAAAGATTCTAATGAATTTTTGTTTTTGGGTCTTCTTTATACGTACTCTCAAAGGGCTTCAGGAGCGCAAGCTGTATTTTTTTTTCCTTAAATGGATCATCTAAGGGATGATAGGGGTGATGGGGTCACGTTGAAGAGCTTTCTGAACAAGATCAGTTTGCTCCTTAACATGAAGCTGGAAAAATCATGTGGCTGTAGCAGCTGAAGGGAGACGACCAATACAGTATGATTCGAGCCAAACACAGTCACATTAACCCCTTTTCTTTTCTTCGACATTATCCAATCGTAAAAGTATTACTTAGACAGGTGCCGGTTTATTGGTCCTTAGCCTCCAGCTATGAACAACTTACATATGATATATATGGAGAATAAATAGTAAAACTGTTTTTTTCTTTTTCATTAAAAAGAAGAGATAAAACAAAACTTTTGTGTTACTCTTAGTAGTATGGATAATAAGCTGACAGCTTTGATCCAAAAAAAAAAAAGCGATAATTGCAACCAAAAGGTTCATATTACCTAGAAATAAATCATACAAAACGATCATAATCCAACCCAGAAAATCAAGTTTTGTTTCTGCTCTGCTTATTACAAAACCATACACGACATTCTCACTTGGAATCTATCTAGAAAGCAAATATAGATAAATTACCAACAGAACATAGTAAGAACTCAGGACCACGATCATCCGGTCATACTCACATCTCAGCATGGCTCATACCCGGCCGTGCACAGGCCCGAGTTTCCCTCTTGTACCGAGACGGTTTGAGTGGGAACTACTGAATCAGTGTTGAGACCATTGTATGTTCTTGATATCAATACCTTCTTTAACCATTTCATACAGCGGGCTCATTTCCCTCAACTTCTCAACTTGTTTTACCGTAAGCTCGACCGCTTTATCGATCTCTTCCTCCGTGGTAAACCTACCAATCCCAAACCTAATCGAAGTGTGAGCCATGTCCTCATCCACACCCAAAGCTCTTAACACATAAGAAGGCTCCAAACTCGCACTTGTGCAAGCACTTCCACTAGACACTGCAACTTCCTTCAAACCCATCAAAAGACTCTCTCCTTCAACATAAGCAAACGACAGATTCAGATTCCCTGCATATCGACTCTCCATCGAACCGTTCACCACAACCCCATCAAGCTTCTCTCTAACCCCATTCAGCAACTTCTCCTGCAACCTCTTAATCCACTTCTCATCATACTCCATCTCCTTCATCGCCAATTCACAAGCAACCCCAAAGCCAACAACCTGTTGCGTAGACAATGTACCACTACGAAGTCCCCTCTCTTGACCTCCACCATTCATCAGTGGCTCGAGCCTTATTCTCGGCCTCCTTCTAACATACATAGCACCAACCCCTTTTGGTCCATAGATCTTGTGACCACTCATTGACATCAAACTAACATTCCATTTCTCAACATCAACAGGTATCTTCCCTATAGCTTGAGCAGCATCAGTATGGAACGGAATCTTATGCTCCTTGCAAATCCTACCTATCTCTTCCATAGGCTGGACAACACCAATCTCATTGTTCACAGCCATAACAGAAACTAGCCCTGTGTCCGGTCTAATAGCCTCTCTCAGCATCTCTAAATCGACTAATCCATCAGTTTTCACAGGCAAGTAAGTTACCTCGAATCCTTCCTGCTGCAAATGCCTGCAAGAATCAAGGACGCACTTGTGCTCAGTCTGTGTAGTTATGACGTGTTTCTTCTTGTCCTTGTAAAAGTGCATCACCCCTTTCACCGCTGTATTGTTAGCCTCCGTCGCGCCGGATAAGAATACGATCTCTTTCGGTGAAGCGCCGATCAGTTTCGCGACCTGGATTCGTGCGACCTCGACCGCGTTCTCCGCTTCCCAACCGTAAAGGTGCGTTCGCGAGTGAGGATTCCCGTAATCATAAATGGAAGACGCGTTCATCGCGTCGAATACTCTAGGATCTAGCGGAGTCGTCGATTGCATATCCAAATAAAGAGGCCTACCTGAAATTCGAACTCCTTTCATAACGATCCCCGATTCATCCGCGTAGGAATCCGCCGTCGTCGCGGTAGAACTAGAAGCAGCGGCGGCGGTAGACAAGTGGTGACGCCGAGAAACAGCGCCGTGTGGTTTTGTTATAGATCGGCGGATTGCGGAATAGATAACCTTAGACGCCATTGAATCTATACGTCAGACTGCGTTTTACGAATTATCCCTAGTTGATTGATTCTCCTCTCTTCGATGGCTTCGGTGTTGATGAGGAAGAAGACGAAGCTGAGGTTAAGATGCGAAAGGTTCTATGCTTATCGGAGGTGAATTGATAACGTCACTGGCGGTTTCGTGACAGTGGCGACGTGGTCGTCTCTGAAACCCTAAAATGAGGACAATATGAGAGAAGAACAGGCCTGATAATATATAATGGGCCTGATGTAACTGCCCAATACCCATATTCTTTGGCGAAAGAGTTTTTGGAGGGTGTTTTCGCCATTTTAGCCTCTTAACAACGCAGCGTTCTATTGGGCTTTCATCCTGAAATATATAGCCCATTAGCCAACTCTAACCTGAGCTCATGTGGGTCGGGCCTAAATTACATGAATCATTTTGAATCTTTGATGCAGTAATCTTTCTACACAAATCCATTTATATAATTATATAAACATGTATGGACGTTTTTATAGAGCTAAATATACACACTATATAAATAATCAATGGTTAGGTGTCGGTACATTCTCGTGTGATCTCTCTCTCTTTCTCTCTCTGTTTTTATTTTCTGTTCTCCACAACTTGTGATCTCTCATTTTGAAACTATTTATTAACAACATACAAATGAAATAACAGCAAAAGGAAATAATTGCGGAACAAGAAGAAAATAAAAACCTAATTATGAGACTCGTGATGCTTTAAGATTTATCCTGCGGTGTGAAGAATGTTATATGAGACACGTGTGACCACGCACGTGTCAAGTTGACTGAGTCTTTCCTTTTCGGAGGAAATTGGTGGTGAAAATTGGAATCCAAAGACAGAGAAAGCTAAAGCTTTTGATTCACAATTATAAGAAAGCTAAAGTCTTAACTGATAAAACGTAAAATATCGAATATGTGATCATTACTCCACTGAGTATGATTCTAAAGACTCTCTACGGAGTATGATTTATTATCCATTATAAAACAGATTTAACTGCATCATTTTATAAACACTGATATTTTATTGAACTAATAAACGAAAAACAATCATAAATTTTCTACGATTTATATTATTTTATTAATCGAGATGAATAGTTTAATTATTTGTTGTTAGAGCGTGCTTTAAATTGGACAACTGATCTTACAAACGGTACAGCAAATTTTTAACATAGCTCTGATTTTAATCGACAGAAAATTGGTTTTTTGCTTTTTGTTTTTTGAGAAGGGTTTAAAAAAGCTGTTAATTATTATGCATGTGCAAGACTCATCATAATAGTGGCAGTAATAATTACATATAAGATGATCCATTAATTACTAAGCTCTTAAATCATCAAAACCAACCAAAACAAACAAAAACAGGAGTTGGATCATGCCTGATAAAACAAAAGAATTTAGATCATGCGAAAAAATCGTATTTGTATATTTAATAACTTGTAAATAAAGTGGTGAATAACTTTACAGCTACTTTATTAAACTGATTAATTTGAAATATATGTGATTAGAATTAAAACAGTATGAGAACCATATTGACACATTTCTTACGTTGAATTTTAAAAACGTTTGTAAACAAATAGAAAAACGGGACCATGCACCAATGTCTCTTTTTCTTTTTGTCTTTTCACAATGTCACCTCACCATTATAACTTTACCTTAATTTATCCATAGAGTTAATTTGAGAGATAACTAATAACAAAATCATCTCCTACTTCTTTAATAACAAAATATTGCAATCATAACAAGACATAACTAAGTACATTACTACTCATGAAACTGTGAAATACAGCAGTGATTTTATTTACGTCGACGGAGAAATAGAATACTCTAAAATGTATCTTAAATCATTGTTATTAAATTTAATTTATTAAATTCAAATTCGTTTTCTTGTTTTTCTTCTCAATTTATTTGTCTGCTTTATTTTGGTCGTGAGGGAAGATCAAATAACACTCTCATCTCATTCGCTTTGAAACTAATGATTAACTTTTTTGTTCATTTTTATGTATTATCGACTTAATTAAATGTATAGATGTGATATATATATATATATATATTGCAAAATAAGGACGAATCTTTACCCAACATTTGATGCGATATGAATAAATTTTTTTTTTTATTATTTTTACCTACGTACCATGAATCACTTCATCTACTAACTATTTACGCCATTTATTTTTGCTTCGTTCAGTCACATGTCACGAACAAACAATGTCATTATAGACGTACGCCTGAATTACATTTTAGCTCGACCAGTTATAGTCCAGGAACATGTAATAAAGAGTATTAAAAATAGTAGATTTGGGCAAACATAACATTCAGGAGTACAAAATAATGCCATTAATATAATCTTACATAATTAGTCACTTTCGTATATTATATTTATATAGTGTTAGTGATAGCAGGTAAGGTTAGTTTCTTGTGTGTGTTGCAAGTGGTAACCAACAATAATGTTACATGCATTATATTTTGAAAATTTTAAATTTAGATGTTTTTATTTTTATTTTATTTTTCCGGCAAATTTAGAGGCTAAAAAGAAGTATTTAACATATCAAATCAACGGATAAAATTATTTTTTTGTTATTGTAGTTGACCTGTGTGTAAGGATTCTATTAGCAACTACGAGGGATGGGACATAACTGTGTCGGGGAAAACAACGAAACCAAGAAAACGACAAAACGGACCCATTCAAACACAGTCCACTACTTTCTTTCTTTTCTACGTGTCTCTGTGTTTTCGCAATCATATATTCCACGTGGCATTTTCATCTCAAAAAAGCTAAAACATACGAATAAAAATGTTGGATTATTTATAAGTGCTAATATATATAACCGACAGGTCTGTAGCGTAGATACAACAGTAAACCAATATTAGTAAATTAGAGTCTTATTTTCAGTGCTTTCGAGTTGTCACAGAAGAAAATTCTTTGAGAAAAGAAAGTTTGTAGTATTATATTCATTGTCCGGAGATTACGCATAATGTGAGAATATAAAGCTGAGATGAAAAGACATTGCTAACTATTTCACCTTTGTGATCCATCAAACGTGAATTTTCCATGGGCGCATAGTAGAAATAGTGGTTATGTGATGAAATCGTGATCACACACGCAATGGATGTGTGTATGTGTATCAAGGAAACAAAAATACTTTTTGGGAGTTTTTTTTTTTTTTTTTTTACAAATGAAACTCTTTTTTGTGAGTTGAACTTTATATTTTCTTTTGTTCATAAATTTGCAATATTACTTAGTCAGGTACATGGTTGGGGTACAGTAGACAGAGAATCATATATAATCCTGCATTCACTACTTTATGAAAATTTGCATGCATATATATAAATCATCACGTTTTAGTATGATTTCGACCAACAAAACCTTTCGGTTTATATACGGAAGCACGTTAGAACATTTTTTATTAAATGGCAACTATATGAAGCAAATGTAACATCATCTATACTTACAAACTTTACCAGTAAACTAAATCACAATTTAGTGCGATAGGCATTTACCATATGTTATCATGCAATGGGTTCCATGATGACTTGATTTTCTCGATCAAAACCGTTCTTCTTTAGCCCTTTTTATTTTAGGTAAAATGGTAAGTAAACTTCATAAAAATATAAGATAAAATTATTAGCAAAAACAAATATAGTGGGAAAAAGGAAAATCATATTCTTTTTATTATGATTTGATAGATGATCGCAAATGAAAGATGTCATTCCTATTTGTACATAAATATCTCTTACATGGATAGTTAAAATTAAAATGAATCAACCGTTTAAATTAATTTTTAAAAAATATATACTAAATGGTGATCAATTATGTATTGAATAAAAATTAATCTAACTTGATTAAAAATGATTTTTAAAAATATTTTTTAGAACATAATCCTGGTGAAATATTCTATAGATCTTCCAAAATCATCTAGAACAAATAAAGATGAATAAGGAAATAATTAAAAAAATGATAAATCTTCTTCTCGATAATTAGGTTAGCCACAACAAAACGGTGATAGTAAATTTCCCTACCAAGCTTTCACTTTAATAGTTAACCCATTAATTAGGCCATTAACTTAGTAAGATGTGAGCAAACACTATGATAGCAATACTTTTGTATGCTCGACCCAAAATCCCCGATAAGAAACCTAGACGAACTATACGATCTACAATGATCATCTACGTATGCACCCAAATGAAACCAAATAAATGTAAGTTGGGTATGGCTTATATTTATGATGGAGAAATCATAAATGCTTCACATAGACTATAAATTGCTTCATGAGAAGGGAAACAAGTTAGACAAAGAGATTACATCAAAAGAACATTTAAGACTTTAGATTTATAGATATTTTGCATGTGGGAGAAAATTTTGGTGAGTGAGATATGTTTCACTTTCTTACATTTAACTCAAAAGTTCAAAACCAATCATTATTCATCCTCCACATTTATACCTTTGATCTCTTTTGACTTTTCCCACTTGCTTTGTTCTCTTTAATTATTCTTCTAAGTTACAATCTTCATGGAAATTTGGAAACCGCTAACGCAACCGCAATCATAATCGCTCTCAAACATATATATATATATATATATATATATATATATATATATTCGTGCATGTATATATTAACCAATCTACTAGGAGTAAAAAACAAAACAAAAATTATTTGCTTATCTGTTCGTTTTAGTAGGTTTGATTTTTAAAAAATATATAATGTGTTGTCGGATATTTAAGGTGAAGCAGTTTTAGCCTATATATTTTCATGTAGTTTTGCAATGGATATAAATTTTGAAGATAAAATAACTAATTAGTAGTTGTTCGCGGACACCTATAGATAAATTCTTATTATTATTTCTTAAGTAAATCAAATAATGGTAATATTATAGTACCATCTTGTTGATCAAGATCAAAGAACAAGCTTTCTTAGATTTTCTTGTGTGTGTGTAGAATTGCAGACTTTTTGTATAGTAGCTAAACGTAACGGAGATTTATCTAATTTTTATTTTCGAAAATTCCAATATATACGATGGTTCTTTTTTTTTTGGTCAACTTTTACGATGAACTTAAATACCATAAAACAATAAATAAGACGGATCATTCAGATCAGTTGCAGATTCGTGACGCTACAGCAAGACATGCAAGAGTATTCACAAAATTGACCTCCAATTTTCAACACCGTGAATTTCACTATATTCGAGACAAAGTTTTAAATTCTGAAAATTAGCATTTTCCCTAAAGAAAAACCCAACTGTACATCTTCATTCATAAAAATTACAAAACTAAATTGAGCCAAAGTCCGATATTGGGAAAAAAAAGAAGTAAAAGCCGAGGAAAATGAAACACACTTCAAAAAGAGTCAAAACAAAATACTAACCGGACAAAAGTACACACCAGACTCAATGGATAAATAAGTAATTAACAACCAAATCTCACCGCTAAAAACATTTATGCAAAAGGACAATTTTGGTCTTCTACCGGACCTTAATTTTACCTCGGAAATACTCTCAGAGATTGAGGAGATCAGGTGGACCTTGACCATCGGACTTCGGGGAGAGCTCATTCTCCGTCGTTAATTTCTCCACGCCGGTTAATTCCGTCGTCGGCTGATCTTTAGATGGTGGCATCTTCGGTATCTCGGTGAGAATTTGAACGACTTCTCTCATCGTCGGTCTCTCAACGGCTTGTTCTTCGACACAGAGCATAGCAACGTAGAAAACGTGGGTCACTTCGTGAATTGGAATCGAAGAAAGTCTCGGATCCAACACTTTCAGAACAGAGTCCTTGTTAGAATCAGTCATTTTACGAACCCATTGCACGATATCGACACCATCACCAAATTCACCAACGGGTTTTCTTCCGGTGACGAGTTCTAGCAGAACCACACCGAAACTGTACACATCGCTCTTCTCATCTACCTTCAACGTATACGCATATTCTACACAACAATAACAAACACCGGAACTATAAAAAACAGAGCAAGAGATCGTAAAGTCAGAAACTTTTAGAAGTTTTTACTACCTGGAGCTATGTAGCCGTAAGATCCAGCGATCGCAGACATGCATTCAGAAGTACCGGAATCTTGAAGGAATTTAGCGAGACCAAAGTCAGCAACATGAGCTTCAAAGTTGGAATCGAGGAGGATGTTGTTTGATTTAACATCTCTGTGAACAATCAATGGAGAACAATCGTGATGGAGATAACAAAGTCCTTTTGCAGCTTCAAGAGCAATCTTGTAACGTGTGTCCCAATGCAAGTGTCCTCCTTTCTTACCGTGAAGCACCTCACCGAGACTACCATTAGGCATGTACTCATAGACTAGTAGATTCGTCTCATGGTTAGAGCAAAAACCGAGAAGCCTCACGATGTGTCTGTGTCTTATCCTTCCTAAGGTTTGAATCTCGGCGTTGAATCCGTGATCGTGGGAAGATCCACGGGACATTGCAGCGAGTCTTTTGACAGCGACTTGATCACCGTTAGGCATCACGCCTTTGTAGACAATACCAGCTCCTCCTTTGCCTATAATGTTGTCTTCTTTAAGAGAATCCAAAACATCGTCACAAGTGAAGTCTAGTCTCTGGAAAGCTGTTAATCTCCAAGCTCGTGACTCACTCGCCTTTTTCAAAGATCTAGCTTTGATTATAGCTGCAACTGCGAATGCAATCGAACAAACGAGTAGTCCAAGGACGAGCAATAGCTTCATAGAAGCAGATAAAGGTCCTTTAGTATGACTCTGGTGAGATCCTTTACCAACACCGTCTTTACAAGGACCAAGATAAGGACCACAGAGATCAGGATTGCCCAAGAACGATGTGTAGTTGAAGTAACTAAATTGTCCGGTCCCCGGAACTAAACCGGATAGATTGTTGTAAGAGAAATCAAGTGATGTTAAGCTCTGCATCGACGAGATCGGACCAGGGATTGATCCAACGAGATGGTTTCTCGACAGATTCAAGTAATTCAATATCCTCATACCAGTGATCTCGTTTGGAATTTCACCAGAGAGCTCATTTCGGCTGAGATCGACGAACGTCAAGAGCTTGCAGTGGCTGATCTCAGGAGCGATTCGTCCGGAGAACAAGTTGTGGCTGAAATCAATCTTCGAGAGCTGCTGAAGCTTCCCTACCTCTGAAGGAATTGGACCTTCGAACTTGTTTCCGTCGAGGAGAAGTTTCTGAACGCCGGTGAAGTTTCCGATCGCCGGAGGTAATGGACCTGAGAGTTGGTTGTTTGATAAACTGATCTGACCTAGATTGACTGAGACGCCTCCGGCCACTGGTAATTCGCCGGAAAGGTAATTATCTTGGAGCTCCACTTGAGTTAGTTTGGGTAATCCGAATAGTCCCTTAGGGATTGACCCGTTTAGGAAATTCTCGCCCATTCGTATTCGCGTCAAAGACTCGCATTTTCCAAGAGAATCAGGGATTGAGCCAAAGAGGAAGTTTCCTAAAGTGATTAAGGTTTGTAAATTGTTACCGGAGCACATGCTCGGCGGTAAAGTGCCGGTGAGTTTGTTGGAGGAGAGATCGACGAGGATGAGTTTACCGTTTTCCCCCAATTTCTGCGGGATGCTTCCGGTGAAATTGTTTTCCCAAAGCTGCAACACTTCCAGTTCAGGTAATTCTCCGATGAACTCCGGTATCTCGCCGTGGAGTTTATTTCTGAAGAGATTTAAGAGCGTGAGGTTCTTCAGCTCAGCGAAGCTCGCTGGAATCTCTCCGGTGAACATGTTGTTAGACAAATCAATTGATTTCAAGCTCGAAAGCGTCCCCAACTCCCAAGTTAACGGCCCGGAGAATACATTCACTTGCAGGAAAAGGGTATCGAGTTTCTGAAGCCTCCCGATCTCCGGCGGAATTTCTCCGGTCAATCCGCAATTAGCGGCGTCGAACCGGACGAGCTCCGATAGATTTCCGATCTCTGGTGGAAGACCGTCTTCGAAAGCGTTGTAGTAGCCGATATAGAGTTCTCGGAGAGTCGTTAGATTTCCGATCTCTGGAGGAATTTTACCGACGAGTTCGTTGCCGGAAACCGCTAAATACTCGATAACTGGCCAGCTTCCGTAAGAAGACGGGATCTGGCCGGCGAAATAGTTCCCGCCGAGATGAAGATGCCGGAGCTGAGTTAGATTGGTGACGGAAAGCGGCAAATCTCCGGTCAAGTTGTTGTTGTAGACATCGAGAACGCGGAGATTCACTAATCCAGATGAAATCTCATCGGGAAACGAACCGTTGAAGACATTGTTTGAGAGATTCAAGTGACGAAGCCCGGAGAGATTCGAGATCACCGGCGGGATTGGACCGGAGATCTGATTATCAGCTAGCGACAGATTCTGGAGAAGACGTAAATGAGATACGTCTGGAGAGAGAGTCCCGGAGAGGTTAAGGCCGGAGAGGTCAAGAGAGGTCACGTGCCGGCGAGAGACGTCGCACGTGACACCAGTCCATGTGCAGAAGCTGGTTGAGACTTTCCAGGATGCGAGAGGAGTGTTTGAGCCATCTCCGGCGCCGGTGAGAGAGGATTTAAGTGAGATAAGGGCACGGAACTCGGAGATTGGTCTGCCGGAGGTGAAGGAATGAGAAATGTGGAGGAGAAATAAAAGAAGAAGAAGAAGAAGCTTCATTGTTTCTCTCTCTCTCTCTCTCTTCTCTGTGAGAGATTCAAGTGACGGGAAGTTATGAGATGGTGTGAGTGTGGTGAGGGTAAGTGAAGAAGAAGAAGCTGAGGTGGAGGGAATGATTTTATTTTATAATTGTAAATTACTTTATTTTTATTCTAACTAAGTTTTCAAATTATAGCTGTGTATTTAACTGCAGTTTAGTTCTAATAGTATTAAAAACATATATATATATATATGCTGAAATTTTCGTTAATGTTACCATTCATAATTTAATGCCACATCAGATTTCCGATATTATTAAATGATTCTAATTTGAAAACTAAAAAGTTATTGGAGTTAGATAAACACAATTTACAAATCTGGTTGATTAACATTTTCCTCGACTAATACTAGTTTAGTAGTCTTGATTAATAAACAGTCAAATGAGATTATGATCACGTCGTTATTTTGTTTAGTATATCATTTAAATAATAAAATGTTTGTGTCATCCTATTTTCTAATAAAACTGAGTAAAATTTGCAAATATTTCAGATTCGAACCATTATGTTTTGACTTGTACGATGGAGAATATACTATTATCAGGGAAGGTTCATTTATTTTATTTTGGAACCATGTTGTTCTTGAACATTTTGAGAGGTGATGTTCTCCAAGACCCAACTCTTGACAAAATTCGTATAATTTCTCATATTATACGACTAACACACTTTTATACATTCTTCTAAGATTCTTGTGTGTTTTTTTTGGGAATTAATTATGCACATGTTTAAACTTGATTGGTACTTGGTAATGAAAATAAGCAGTAATGTTGACCCATTATACAAAATCATACAGAAAAACAAAAAAAGGACAGGTAATATTCTCAAAGGAAAGCGACAAAAGCTAAAAAGAAAAGATCGTTATTGGTAATCTAATCCTAAACGTAAGTTGATCATGCTTGCGATAAACCCAATAATTAAATTACATTTAACGGTCCAGATGCTATCTCCCAAGGGCATCCAAATAATGGTGAGTCAAAAAGTAGAGAGAGGTTTACAGTGTAATTGGGCCGTAAGTGTTGGGTCCATTTGTCCGAAATTCACACAGTGACTTATTATGATTTTAAAAATTGTGCCTTTTCACGTTACAAATGCTATCGTTTATTATTTTTTTTTTCTTTTTCTAACTTGGTCGATAATATATGAAGAAAAACAAAATTGCAAAAGTTTAAATATAATATTGATAGTGTATTTTTGATCATATAAATACGAAATCAGATCATATAATAAAATTTATGTCTGAAACATAATTACTTTTATTTTTTATTTTTGGAAAAGAAGACAGCAAAATATGTTGAGAAGCTACATGAAAAAAAAAATACTGCAAATGATTGATAAAAAGGTACTAATAATATTGGTGGTGATAGGAAAATACCAAAAAACTTACTTTGGTCACTTGTTGGTTTGACTGAAAATTACATTCGTGACCTGGAACTTTAATGGACTGGTCGTTCCATTGCGAGACAATGACCAAATCAGCCTTCAAGTCCAAACCACCAGACGTTGTCGATTTTGGGGAAAAATGACGACGAAACTCTCTACTTCGTTCGAAGTAATGAAGCCGTCTGAACTAGGGGTAAAATAGTAAATTGATAGTGTGAAAGGAGGCCGTAGTAAGTAGTCATGCTAACGAGGTTTTTACCCCAGTTGCTACAGATCACTGCCACTGATCTTATACTTTATATAAAATGAATACACCATACTCGTTTCACAATAAATATATATTTAAATAACACATATATGCAATTTAATTAAATACTAGTAGTGCCAATTTTTTTTTAAAAAAATATTTCATGTAAATATAGATTTCAGCATAATAGTTGATTTTATGTTGTTGTAATCTTCCTTTTAGACTTGGTTAGAGAGAATAATTAATTTTCAACAGATATCTAAATTATCCATTTACAATCTGATTTGGTGAGCACGTGTGAATGAAACTTTATGTAAGAAACTTAGTGGGTTTGATGACGACTTGAAAGTTGTGGGAACTAGGTGCTTAAGGAGATTCGTTTCTTGATTTTATACTTAGCTTTATCTTCCCTGTTTCCAAAATATATTTAGATGAAGCATAAAGAGAGAAACATTGGGTTAAGAGTAAATAAGAGAAGAATCCACAGCCCAAAGATAAATTTATTCAACCATGGAAGCACGTTCTATCCATTACTAAGCTTTTGTTTATTCTCTCTAATCGCATCGTCTCGTATAGTGTTCCTTTTTGTCTCCTTAAACGCACATCTCTATAAAGATTCTTATGGAGTAGTTTTTTGCTTTTTACTTATTACCAACACAATCTTGATTCAAATCTTTAATCACCAAAAAAATTATTTTGATTATTTTGTGAGAGACATAGGCACAAAGATGAGATTTAGGAAGGGATATGTTTTGCTTCTTATAAAACCACGTAATAATAGAGACACCATGTTGTGAAAGCGACGTATGAAGAAGAAGAAAATAAAACCAGTAGAAAGTATCAACAAGTCCTCTTTTTTTATTTTGGTTTGAAATTGAAAATTTATAACAAAAAGCTTTTCTTTTTCCAATTTCTTTTTGTTTTTGTTTGCAGTGGTCCATTTGAAAGGTGAAACAGTACCCAATAAAAGTGAAAATGGGACCATAAACTTGTCATCTTCACATCACCACTCTGTTTCTGAGTCCGACCATTAAAACATGGTCCAGTTTCACGATCCCCATCACTTATCTCTAATTCTCTAGTATGAAAACTTTAAACACATCAATACTTGAAAACGGATTATTTGCATTTCGAAAACATATAGAAGAATCAGATAGGAAACATGCTCTGAAAATTTTCTGTATTAGCTCTCACAAGTCCCTTTTCCATTTGCAGGATTTAGTTAGACTTAGACCTAATGGTGTCAGATTGAGCTTGTGTCTCTGTTACAACTGTCTCGCACTTGGACATCATCAGACTGTCAAAACATAAAGACTACATTAGTGAGAATAGGATGGTATTGCATTTGATCAAAGGCAAAAAAAAAAAAAAATGCTATATTCGGAGTTTGTGTCTCCGGTGTATGTTTTAAAGAATATAGCCGCACAAAGGTCCCATAACCTCTGTATATTGATAACATCGCAGAGAGATCAGGGAATGATCATACAAATTCACTGAAGTCAAGGAACACAAAAACACAATACTAAGAATCTAAGGTCATGAACATGCTTTACATCCAATCTCAAATAACTTTTTTTAGGCTAAGCTAGACTCTAACATAACACTATTGACCCAAAATGAAACTATTTAATGAATGTTACTTAAACTCAAACTTTCAGCTTCGGATTGAATCGTTGTCGCAGGGTTTGGGAAGGGCTGTGGACTTTCTGGCATATTAATATTCTTTTTTCGTATAGAGTTTCATTCATCTTAACAATCAGTATACTATGGTGGAAGTTTATACATGTATATAGTCAACGAATATTATCTTTAAATGATAATACTTTTCCTTGGCATTGTCGACTTGCCTTTTGATCGAATGGGCTCAACAACTGGGCTTCGGAAGTATTTTGGTAAAGTAGTAAACTATAGTGTCCCATGTCATATAAAAGCCCAAATAAAAACTTGGAAATTATATTATTTAATCAAAATAAAAGGATTATCCCGCACGTGTGGTTAGTGGTATTAGTTGAATGTTTGATTGTTTTCCAACTAACATTGCGACTCTTGAGTGAATTTAACATTTTTTGTATTTTGTTGCGAACAAATAAAAAAATAGCCTTTTGTTAAAAATATTGGAAATTGCACTCTGTTTCCTATCATTCTGTTGATTAAAAAAAGGAAAATCAGAAAAAAGGAAAATCAGAAAAAAGGAAATTATCGATGTGATTTATTTGTTCCACAAAGTGATAAATAAATAGAACAGAAAATTTGAACAAAACCTAGTCAAAGGTTGTAAACAGAAGTGATAGAATATACTCCAAATCAAAGAGAAATCGGAATTACACGAACACAAGAGCTGTTGTATATATAATTTTATTTTATTTTATTTATCCTTTAGTAAAGAAAGAATAGACAGAGTGTGAAAATTGAAAATCTGAGAGAGATAATGACGAAAGTTGGCCAGAGAGATTCTCCGGCTATAGCAGAAGAAGCTTCGACGCCGACCGCTGAAAAACGATTTTGGTCTCCGGGAAGGTATAAAAATCATGTTTTTACAAGTCGATTTACGATGATGATGACAATAATGATTTAACGATTTAAACGTGGTTTTTGAGAAATTTAAAATCTAGGATTCGGTGTGAATTTATGATTACAAAAAGTTTTTGAGGCAAGAGTTTCGTGATTCGAATCTGTCATGTTTAGGGATGTAGCTACAAAACAAAAGTTGATTTTCGTCTACGTTTCCGAAATTCGAATCCTTGCCCTAGATTTGTGGGTTTCTTATTAACTAGCGATTCTAACTCTTGACGAATTCTATTTGTAGATTCGTTGCGATCTTGTGTATCGTTAACCTGATCAATTATGTGGATCGAGGAGTGATCGCGAGTAATGGTGTTAACGGAAGCTCACGAACATGTGATGCCAAAGGGGTTTGCTCAGCTGGAACTGGAATTCAGTAAGATTTTTGTTTTTCTTCTTTCTGATTTCTAATTTTTGGTTTTACTGATTTGATCAAATTTCCAAAGACTTAAACTTTTTTTGTTTTGTGTTGTTGATACAGAGGAGAGTTTAGCTTAACCAACTTTCAAGATGGTCTTTTGTCATCTGCGTTTATGGTTGGGCTTCTTGTGGCTTCTCCAATATTCGCTGGATTATCAAAAAGGTGAAGTTATTTGTATCTTGTTTTTAGTCTGTAAACTTAAAAAGATATTGTTTTGATTATCTGTCTTTCTACAATTGCTTATTGCAGATTCAATCCTTTTAAGCTAATCGGCGTGGGATTAACTGTTTGGACTCTGGCTGCTACTGGTTGCGGGTTTTCCTACAACTTCTGGATGATTGCTGTCTTTCGAATGTGAGTATGATATAATACTAGTCTTTTTTTACGCCTTTTCAATTCGGTTTCTGTATATTAACTAACATCTTTTCTTTTCATAATTTGCCTATAGGTTTGTTGGGGTTGGTGAGGCTTCTTTTATTAGTCTTGCAGCACCGTATATCGATGATAGCGCTCCTGCTGCACGGGTTAGTTGTTACTCAACTGTTACGATTTTCAGCTAGTTTACTCGTTTAAACTAATCTGAATCTTGTGCTTTTCTTTCCAGAAAAATCTCTGGCTTGGACTGTTCTACATGTGTATACCAGCAGGAGTTGCTCTAGGCTACGTTTTTGGTGGATATGTGAGTATCATGCTTAACTCTTTTCTGTTTATTACAAGTGTTCTGCATCTGAGGATATATAGGTTTATATTTTGTTTGCTTTCACGTTCAGGTTGGCGACCATTTCGGATGGCGTTGGGCGTTTTACATTGAGGCAATTGCAATGGCTTTCTTTGTTGTTTTGTCTTTCTGTATCAAACCACCACAGCTAAAAGGTATCTAAACTTAGATGCTATTAATCTTCATTGTATATAATCTCTAGTTTCTTCTGGAAGTTGTGCTAATAATTGATTAAAATGTTCCTCTTCTTTGCGTAATAGGTTTTGCTGCTAAAAATTTGAAGAAACCCTCTACATCTATTGAAACGGTCGTTCTTACAGATGCAGAAGCTTCCCAAATCAAAACCATAACCCCTAAGTGAGTAGCTCTATCCTCTCTTCACTATTTCTGGCCTATGCAAAAGTCATCTATATATATACTAATATTCTGCTATTTTTCTTTTCGGGGCAGATCCAAGAGCCAGAACCTGGTAGTAGTATTTGGAAAAGACTTGAAGGCTCTGTTCTGCGAGAAAGTATTCATCGTAAATGTTCTTGGTTACATCACCTACAACTTTGTAATAGGAGCTTACTCATATTGGGGACCAAAAGCTGGTTTTGGTATCTACCAAATGAAAAATGCAGACATGATTTTTGGAGGGCTTACTATCATCTGTGGGATTATTGGAACGTTAGGCGGAAGCTATGTGCTTGATCGCATAAACGCTACACTTCCAAACACCTTCAAGGTAATAAAATTTAAACCAAAACTTTCACTAAACACACCTTTTCATACAATGAATAATCCTTTTTTCTGATTGATTACCTCTTTACTTGATCCTTTTATACAGTTACTAGCTGCATCAACTTTATTCGGTGCAGCGTTTTGTTTCACTGCTTTCTGCATGAAGAATATGTATGCCTTCATCGGTCTATTCGCAGTGGGAGAAATTTTAATCTTTGCACCACAGGTAATATGATCAAATCCTTAAAGAGTTTTCTGTTTCTTATCTACCGTTGCGTTTGAGCCTAAAACATTTTTGTTTCTTTGTTGTTTTCTACTTTTGCAGGCTCCCGTTAACTTTGTGTGCCTCCATTGTGTAAGACCAAACTTGAGACCATTATCAATGGCTGTATCAACTGTTATGATCCATATCTTAGGCGATGTTCCCTCTTCCCCACTATATGGAAAAATGCAGGTTTGCAAATTTCTTGCTGTCTTTTGACAAAGATTAAAAGATCTTTTCCTTTTCAGATTTAGATTTAGATATATGAACTCTCAAAATGTTTTAAGTGCTGCAGGATCGTCTCAAAAACTGGAGAACATCAACTCTTATAATTACTTCAATCCTCTTCCTGGCAGCTATTATATGGGGTATTGGTAAGTACTCAAAATTCATTTTTTTATTCATCTCATAAGCCTCTTTTTTCTGTCTGTGTAATATAATTTTCTAAGTAACTCTGTTTGTTTGCAGGGATATTTATGAATAGTGTGGACCGGTCTAATGAAAAAAGTGAAGATGATGAGGTCGAAGAAAAAGAGAAATTGGAAACCAAAGCAGACAACTCTTCTGTCGTCTAAATTTTGAAGACATTTATCAACCCCCTTTTTCTTCGACGACCAAATAATTTTTTTGCTTTTTTTTTTTATTCTACATTGTTCAATTAAACAACAATTCATTTGATTCAATTTCTCCTCCTTCGCTTCTCAGTTTCTTTTGTGTACATAAACTAATTTTGGAATAATTTTTTTATTTATTTATTTATCCCTTTCAGTCTTTCAGACTTAGTATAGTTCTTCCATGTTAATGGATGGGAATTTGTTTTCTTTGCATTAACCATTTAGAAATATAAACTGACACACACAAACACATATGTTCCAAGTAAACTAGTACATTATCGAATCTAATAATTATACTTTAAAAATGATTATAAATAAGTAATAATTGTTGCAATACCATTTGTCTCTTTTCTGCCAAATCTTACTTTACCCCAAAAGAAACTTAGATCAACAATACAAGAACCAAAAATTACTTGACAGACGATTGCTACCAATGCCACTATTTGAAGAAAGAAGTACTTAGATTCGTTCGTTTGTTTGACCAGAGCATGGAAACTTACTTTTTTGGGTAAACAAACATTCATGGAAGAAAAGAAAAAGAATAGTTCTCATTTCAATTGGAAAAAATCAGACACCAATCAAATTAGGTTTCTCTTGAAATTTGTCTACTAAACATTATGGTAATTCGTCTTCAAATTACCATATAAGCTGTTTATTTTAATTTTTTAAAGATGGTTGGTTCATCATCACCATCATCATCATCATATTACTTTAGAAGTTTGGACCAGCTGCAAGAATCTTTTCAGTCAATTTTCCATCCTCTCCAATCTTATGACTTGTGAATGTGTCAAAATTGTTTCTAAACAAACCAGCCAACTTCAACAATGTGTCCTTATAAGCCACTTTGTCTTCCCACTGCACCAGAAATAACAAACACACATAACCAAATAATGTCAAGTTTTCTTAGTTTTTTTTATATATGGGTTATTCTGATTTATGTAAAATAAAATAAAAAATTCTGCTCTCTCTAACTTACTGCAT
The DNA here is from genome assembly GCA_039880935.1 of Streptanthus diversifolius. NCBI lineage: Eukaryota > Viridiplantae > Streptophyta > Magnoliopsida > Brassicales > Brassicaceae > Streptanthus > Streptanthus diversifolius. The sequence goes on along the minus strand of JAXGFM010000007.1, from coordinate 22,703,355 downwards.
TCATAGGTTCCAGAATCTCAGAAGGTACTCCTTCAACTTCATTTGGGATCTCCAAACCAAAAATCTCTGTTTTCTGATAAGTTGCATTCAAGAGACTACCCGAATGTATAGCATCAATAATCTTTCGTGTATACGCCAACTTGATTCGACTTCCAGATCCATAGCTGCAAAATAATCAACAGTTCAAAGTTTTAACAATGATACATGTTTTGTTTCTGTGGTTATGTTTGAGGTTTTGTTTTTCTGGTTATGTTTGAGAACTTGAAGTAGAGATGGATGGTTGTACCTTCCACCAGACCAGCCGGTGTTAACAAGCCAACCGGTGGCTCCATGAGCTTGCATTTTCTCGGCTAACATAGCTGCGTATTTGGTTGGGTGAAGCATAATGAAAGCAGCCCCAAAACAAGCCGAGAAAGTCGCTCTTGGCTCCTTAACTCCTTCCTCTGTTCCTGCAACCTACAAAATCACAGATTCGTCGCTCATCAATTAGAAGAGAACCAAACCGGAAGTTTTTGAGTTAAAAATGGTTATTTATGCATATAACAACTCAAGTAATAGTGTTGTGTTTTGGATGATGATGATGATAATAGACTTACGAGAGCAGTGTAGCCACTGATGAAATGATACATAGTCTGAGCAAGATCCAGCTTGCTGATTGGCGGCAGTACACCGAAGGCGTCACAAGCCAATAAGATCACGTTCTTAGGGTGTGGTCCAACGCACGGTATCTTCGAGTTCGGGATATATTCAATCGGATAAGCCGCACGTGTGTTCTCCGTCACCGATTTGTCTGTATAATCCACTTCTCGTGTGTGCTCATCAAACACAATATTCTCCAAAACTGTCCCCAAAACGCAAAAAATGCAAACGTAAAATATTTGTTCTAAACAAAAAAATAAAAAAAAAACAGTTTGTAAAAAAAAGAGTATTAATTGTTTCAATGACGTACCAGTTCCGAATTTGATAGCGTTCCAGATATCAGGCTCTTTCTCCCTCGACAGATCAATGCATTTCGCGTAACAGCCACCTTCGATATTAGAGACTCCAGTCTCACTCCAACAATGTTCATCATCTCCGATCAAATACCGGTTATGATCGGTCGACAATGTAGTCTTTCCGGTTCCAGAGAGTCCGAAAAAGAGAGCAACATCTCCATCTTTGCCCATGTTACAACCGGAGTGAAGAGACAAAATCTTTCTCTTAGGCATCAGATAATGCATCACACCAAAGAGCCCTTTCTTCATTTCTCCAGCATATTGTGTCCCTAGAATCACCATCTCTCTTCTTCCTAGGTTTATGTCCACACTAGTCGATGATGTCATATAATGAGTGTAACGGTTACACGGGAATTTTCCGGCGTTATAGATTGTGAAATCAGGTGTCCCGAAATTTTCTAGCTCTTCAGGTGTTGGTCGGATACACATGTTGTGCATGAAAAGTGAATGGTAAGCTCTCGCTGATACAATTCTGACTTTGATTCTGTTCTCTGGATCCCAGTTTAGGTATTGATCATTCACAAACACCTGACGATATGATATAACTATAACCAGTCAAATGTGTGTATTTTTTACCTAATAGTGCAAATAATTTTAACTACAATCTTTAATGTTCCTTTAACTGAGTTACCTTGTCCAAAGAGTTCAAGTAATCAACAGCTCTTTCTCGGTTCACCAAAAAGGTTTGTTCATCCATTTCGATGTTTGGTGATCCTCTGTTAAAAATAAATGTTTAACATAATGTATTAGGGGTGAGTAACACTAACTCTAACCGAAACCGCATCGACATTGATATTTTTGGGAAATAGATCGGTTCTATAAAATCAATCTAAACCAAAAATGATCTAAAACAATAGTAAAGTTGAACCGAACCAAGAGTCAACGTATATAAAATCGAATGAAAAAAAAAACAAAAAATCTGAAATAGCACTATATCAATATAAAGTTTCATTTGGTGATCTTGATTATGTAAATGTAGATAGAGAGGGACTTACTTTCCCCACCAGAGCTCGGACGCAGTTGTCTCATCCTTAACCACACGCTTGTCTTTAGGAGACCGACCGGTTTTGGCTCCCGACAACGTCGCCAACGCACCGGTCGATGTCACGAAAGAACCTTTCTCATATTTTATCGCCTGCTCGTACAATTCTGCAGTCATAAAATTTGAAATGTGACGTTTTCTTTCATTAAAAATAATGTAATCAAGTCTTGTTAATGAAAATGTGCCGCGTTTTGGATGGTTACCGGCGGGAGAGAGGTTGTGAAGGACGTGAGTGAATTTCAAGGCACTGTCGCTGACGTCAGCAGCCGGAACTGACGTAGGAGTCTGTGGCACGTGTGCCACTTTCGCTGCCGAAGTCGGATCTCCTCTGATTAACTTCGGTCCTGTCTCTCTCGTCAACGAAGCCAACGATGCACTGTCAATTCATCAACAAATTATATATATGCATTATTATTGTGTTCCCAAATTTCATAGAATATATTATATACTGGATTTACAAATCACTTACGCCGTATAATATTGTGATTGGTAAACATATATTTCGAAATCTTTTAACAATACTGATTTTTCTTTTATGTGGGTTATAATTATATCAATTAAGATTCCAACTTTCTATTGACTCAATAATTACATTTCTTATTTCCATATCACAAAGTTTTAAAAATTACCAAGAGGATCGTGTGCTATATTAATAACAAATGTACACACCTGACGGATTGAAGCATGGTCTCGCCGGAGACAGGAGTAGTAGGGCCACTGGTTCCCACCACTACGCCACCGCCTTCTTTGAGAGGAGTGGTCGGAGCAGAACGTTTCTTCTGGAGACTGTGGAGCTCGTCAATGGTCTGAAAGTTGCCCCGCGATGCGGTATCGTCGTGACACACGTCCCTGGACATCGGAGACTTGGCTCCCTTCTCCGTCGTGATCCTCGGAAGCGCATCACGCGCCGCCGCAGCGGAGAAACTGAATTCTCCATCAGTGTTTCCGTTTACCGCCATTTCCGCTAACGTGGGGGATGAGTACACAAAGTATATGAATTTGAAGAGAGGTATGAAGAAAATGTTAGTACCAGAATGTCTGCTTTTCTTCTTCTTGAAGAATAAAAAAAAATGTTGTCTAACGGAGAAGAGATTAATGGCTGATGATGGAAAAGAGGAAGAAGAAGCCGCTTTTTATAGGCTTCCATTGACTCGGTGGTTTATTTTTCTTATCAATTAGAATACGCGTCTTCGTTACCTTGCCTAAACGTGGTTTGTCTTTAATTAATTGATGATAATCACGTTATACAAATTTTAGTGTGTATATATGATTGTAGATAAGACCATTATCCAAGCTGTTTCTTAATATATTTTTTTAATAATAAAAAGATAAAAAAATGAGAGAAAGTTAAGAAACAATTCTTAATTAGGATATTGAATAACTTTTTTTAGAAACTGTCTCTAACATTTGTCATCATGTTTATACTTTTACATAAATTAAAATTTAATTATTTAATAAATATATATTAAAATAATATATTTTTTAATATGTTACCAATAGAGCTACTATGGTAAGATGGCTGGACGTTGAGTTGGATTAACCACGTAACTAGTTACTTAGTGCACATTGTAGATCAATTTGCATAGTACAGTTTTCTCTGATGGATGAATGTATTCATGTCTTTACGTTTGTAATCATGAAACATTCCGGATAACAATATAAACATATAACAACATTCTGCGTTATATGTTATAAAAACAATTTAAGTGATAATATACTTTAATTTTCTTGGAAAGTCCACTGCCAATAATAATAAAAATATATATATATATTGAAATTGTAGTACTTTCTGTAGACAAAAATAGTGTGAGTGAACACTGCTTGAACTTCAAACGCAAAATGGATTGTTTTTCACTATATAATTTATAATATTACGGGAAAGTTGAAACCCGTATCTTGTACTTGTACAGCTGTACTTGTATGTATGTATGACATTTCATTTGTATTCAATGTATATATAATATAAACATGGTTATTGTTTATATCGCTGGTTGCAAAGCCAAGTCATCAAAAAAAAAAAAAACAGATCACAAATGATATCTTTTGAATTATTTAAACTTGAAAGACGACCCATCGTGGGCTGTTGTAAACCAAATTTTACCTAAAAATTCGATAAATGTAGTTATAGTTAACATTTTAGAAAGTCAAGTGCCAATATGTTGATCTGAACCGTCGATTTCGGGAGACGGCGATCGGAAGGTCAATGTTTGACAGCTTTTCACAGATCATAACCACGTCAGCTGCGTTATCTCTATGTAGCATCACCAAGAAGATAATAACACGTGGATCTCATGATTTGATAAGATTTTAAGAGTTTTAAAATTTGGTAAAATTTGAATATATTTTGAAGATTTTAAATATTTTAGTAACTTGTAGTTTCGTAATGTTTTAAATATTTTGAGAACTTTGGTGAGATTTTAAATTGGTAATTTTGATAAAATTTAAAAATAATATTTTGTCGGTGATTTGGTAAATTTTTTTTAAAAAAAAAATTCTACCATATTTTTTTGTTAATAATTTCTATTTCTAATAAATATTCTCTTTAATTTCAGAATATTTTTTTTATAACCATTTAAAAATTTATGATTTTTTTAGATTGAAACTAAAAAGTTAAATTGAAAAACCTTTTCAACAACCATCAAAGTGAATACATGAAAGGTTAACGGGCTCACATTGTTTTCTTCGGCCAGTTTGTAGAGTAACATTGTTTTCGCCAGCTTATTTGTGGGTCTTTATGTTTCTTTCTGGTATATAGTTTATAGGTTTGACATATCGGCCCATCAAAGTGAATACATGAAAGGTTAACGGGCTCACATCCACTTTTTCATCTTAACGGTCATGAAATTCTGACAATTATCTTATATGCTTTTTTAACATAATTAATTTATATATTAAAACGATTGTATTTTTGGGCAATTTAAACTTGTTATCTTCGGGGAGGCTTTTACATTGCTTTGTTTAATATCAAATTTCCACTTAACCGAGTACTAAATATATATTCGATTTTAAAATTTAACTCGCATTCAAATCAATTAGAAACAATATATTCGAGTTTTAAAAGATTAGATAGGGCAATTAAGAAACTCTGTTTTCAAACTTCAAACCCTAGCCCTAAATACTACTCAAACTAGTTGAAATAAACATTAAAAAATATATATGCAATATGTAAATTAAGTATGAAGGATTTGTTAGTTTGACCATTCGTTCGAGATTCTTCGGCCGCTGACCATTTGGAATCACGTCGATAAGTGGACCTTGGACATTAGTTGATCATTTAATCCAATTTTTTAATACACCAAATCATTGCAACTTGGCGCTAAGTTATAACAATTATGGTATTGAGTAGTTTAACAACATAATTTGATAATAATAACATTCTGTCAGTCCCTGAATTACCATTTAATATAGACATCGTTAAAAAAAAAAAAAAAGGGTCATTCATACTACTCGGGACCCATCTAACCCTTTCCGTTATATCGTATAATTATTTCGGGACATATGTTCTCATGAAAAAAATAAACAAATCCTTACACAAATTTCGTATTTTACAATATATGTTATAATACAACCATCCGTGAATACTTAAAAAAAAAAACAAATTATTCTGGTAATCCTTTAAGTTTTCTATAACAATACGCTATAATGATGATCACATGACTAATCATCATCATTCATATGAAAAGATATTAAATAGAATAAATCCATCAAATTTAAAAGGCACGATAATATAAACTAAGTCGAAATTTACTTTTCATATTGAAGTCCAGCGTTGCAAGCCACACTCTCTAATAATCCACTGCACCTTTATAGTTATTAAAAGAAGCAAACTTCATTTACCTATTTACACTTTTTTCAGTCGCAAATTTGGATTTTCTGAAAATTACAAAAAGAAGGATGATAAAAGCCAAAAGACCAATTAATTCTCAAGTACCAATCTCTGCATTACAAAAAATGCCACACCCGTCGGCTACTGCTTGTCGCTATCATGCACCTATAGGGTCCCTTTCTAAAAATCATACTTTTATAAATTTATACTTAATTATGATATCTTACTCAATTATTAGTTAAATAATTATATACCAACTAAGATTAAAAAAATAAAAAAATGAGAATTTAAAATCTGGCATTTTCAAAGCCGTGCATGTCGCTGACTCGATTTAAATGCTTCCTCATGATAGCCACTTTCGCCAATTTCTCAGCGGCTTTCCAAGCCGAAGTCGGCGTAAGTTGCTCGGTTTTCTCTTCGGTTCGGTTTGCTATACCGTTTCTCTGTTTTAACCGGCTCAGCTCGGCTAACTCAGCGTTCAAGCTCTTTAAGCTGTCATCCGCATCTAACGCATTTGACCGAGCTGCCCTTAGAAGCTGATAGGCTCCGGCTAAATCTTCACGCTCAATCAGCTTGCGTGAATCAGCTACAGCGCGGCAGACCGAGTGTCCAATCCTCAGCCGTTCGATGCTCGAAGAAACGAATCGGACGGTCTCTGGCCGCGGGATCAAAAACCGTTTCTCATTCGGACACGCTAATGGCTGAAGCGTCGTGGGGTCAACGATCGAAGACCGTACGGACATTACACGGTGGGACCCACTCGACGAAGTCGGTACTTTGAGCTCAACGAGAAATTCTCTCTCCTCCTCCGCGAACAGGTCGCCGACGACAACGGCCGACCTGGATCCAAAACACTCGGGCCGACCGGTTAAAGAGTAAACCGCTGAAATTTCAGTCAACGGAGATCCGGAGACCAAACTGAGATTGAGCTTGACGTCATGGAGAACAACGTTGAGTAACGCAGCGATTCGCTCCGTGAACGCGTCTCGAAGCGGCGCGTGATGCAATGCGCTAGGCGAAGCGATCCAAACGGAATGGACGGGGATCTCTGGACGAGAGAAGCGGGTGGTGGAAACGACGAACGGCAGGGGCGTGGATTTTAGTTTGGCTTTCAAAACCGCCTCCGGTTGGTCCTGGCCGTCAGATAAAACCAAGATGCTCGCAGACGGATTCATCTCTCGCCGATCTTCAACGACTTTAACCGCTTTCTTCAAAGCGTCGTTAACGCTCATTCCGACGCAGCATATGGATTCATTTCCGCCGAGTGCATCGACGATTCTCCGCGCCGATAGCCGTCCTTTAGCCGTCATCCGTCGTAACGGCATTAAACGTTTCGATCCCGTCGAGAACACGACGATCGAAAGCCGATCCATCTCTCGGAGCAGGGAGATCACCAATCTCAGCGCGTGCTTAACTGTTTGAAAATTCGTTATGCCGCTACTAAGATCGAGAACTGTTACCAGATCTATTGACGGCCTGCGCGCTCTAATCGCGTCCGTCATTGAAGACGCCTTCAATTTCATAACGACGACGTGTGTCTCGATCCTTTTACCAGTTTCCACAACAGCGGATTCCGGCAGCAATTTAACCTCCAGATTCCCGGAGATAGAAGGCAAAGCCGGCGTAATCGAAGAATCAGCGAAGAATCCGGGGAATTCATCGTCTTCCACTAAGTCATCGTTTTCGTCTGATTCCGGTATAGTGTTGAACTGAGAAAGAGAAACCGGCGAATAAGCTAATGGCTCATCGTCGTTGTAGACTCTCAGCGATTTCCCCGTCTTGATATCTCGGATCTCGAGTCGTCTAATCGGGTCGGATCCGAAATTCACAGACGAAGAATCAGACCTCGGAGCGTGACTCCACGCGGCGGAACAGAACGGACAACGCTTGTCTTCTAATCTAACGGCGCAAGAGAAGTGAAAGGAATGTGAACACTCCGCAGTGAAAATCGCCGTCGAATTGATATGATCGGAATCCACTCTCTGTAGACAAATCCCACATCTGTTACTATTGCTCTGCATCCCAACAAAAAAAAAAACAGAGATTTAGATTAGTATACTGATTGAAAAGACGGTGAAATTAGAAAAAATTGATTACACAATCAAAATAACATCATGCTTACCTTGTTGAGAAGAAGTGTGGCACGGAGGAGAGAAACGCCGCCATGGGAGAAAGAAGAAGAAGATTTGGGAGAAGAAGGGTTAGAGAGAAACTTAGGACTAGAGTTGTTACTGGTCCTTGGAGTAGCATTGCTCGTAGTCCTGCAATGAAGTTTGGGACTAGTGGGAAGAGATGGGACAGCGGCGGAGCGGCATCCGATTCCACCACCGCCACCGCCGCCACGAGAACGGAGACGGGGAGTTGATGGATTTGAAAAAAAACGAAACTTTGATCGGAAACTTGGGGTGGGAAGAAGGTGTGATGATGAGTGTTGTTGAGGTTTCTCTTGATTACTTGAAACAGATGTACAAAACGCTTTTCTCCAACCAAACACCATTTCCCAAACTGAACAAATGAAGACAAAAGGTTATTTCTTTTACTTCTTTCTCTCTTCCACTCTTTCTTTTATTTCTCCAATTAATTTATAGAGAAGATGAGGGAACTTTGGGCATGGATCATAAGGAAGATGGAGAAATTAAATACTAAGATAAAGACGAGAGGGAGAGAGAAAGAGAACGAGATTTCTTCTTTTACTGATGCTTCGAAACATTTAATAAATTATTAAAAGGTAAAAATTCTGATAGCTTTTGTTTCTATTTGCATGTAAATCTTTCATAATTTCTTTGCCTCGAACAAAATCATCACTGATTCGTTACGTCCCCTTCGTGTTTTTTTTTTCCACTATAATATTTGTTTATGAAGGTTATATACTTATATTTTCATAATTCGATGGTTTCATCGAGATGGACGATCAATTAAAAAAGGTCAACGATGTAACCGAGCTTTCATTTAACTAAAGACGCGGAAATGTTTGTTCCATTTGCATGTAAACTTTCGTTTCCAATCTTTTAACAATTATAAATAAATGAAGCTAGCTACTTCAAAAAAAAGAAAAAAAATAACAAAAAACAAAGTTTCACTTCCTTTTCATAACCAAATTTAACTTTTAATTATTATTTCTTAATACTTAACAATTATAATCTGACGAATTTGGATTCATATGGTTCAACGTAGAAGAAACCAAATCGAACTTTCTCGATTTCGTTAAATTGTTCATAATACAAATTCTGATATTTTGTTTATCAAAAAAAAAAAAAAAAAAAAAAGGAAAAGTCAACCAAAATTCATGTGGCACGTGACGTTAGAAACAGAATCCGAGCAACGAACGCTAAGCATGTTCTACAAAAAAAAAATTATAAATAAAACTGAAGATTGCAGAGAGATTATCAAAACTGCGTCGTAAGTAGTAGAGAGGACCAGAGGTCTGTCAAGTCAAGTATCTATCTTTCCACATTACTTCCATTTAAGTTTTAACTTTGTTTCAGTTTACATATACTCTTTTGGAGGATCTATCTTATATATTAATATGCTGTCTGACTAAATGAATTTAACTAAAGTTTTGGGTTTTTGGGATTATATGTGAAAAGTTTGGATGTTTGATGGAGAAAGGTCGAAGTGCATTTTCTTTACAAACAAAATTATTTATATATTTGTCCACATTTCGAAAGATCCAAATAATTTTAAATTATACGGTGACGACAAGAGCTAATGATATGACATAAAGATTAGACTGGTCCAGCAAATTTTGTGAATTCTTGCTATGGCCAAAAATGGTGCATTTTCTTTGACTAGGATACTTCTATTATTTTCTTTTTAATCTTTTCGAATACCCATTAGATCTACTGGCTGATCAAGTTCCTAGAATGACTCCATATTACTACTAGATTAGTGGTATAAACTCCAAAACATAAATTATTGCAGTCTGCAGATGACCCACATGAATGAAGGAACAATATAGATTAAGACTTGCTAGTTATGGGGTGCTAAATTTTTATTCTAGGTCAGAATTTGTATATAGTTTGGTAGGTTTTAAGTGGCTGCCATTGTATGAACAGCACATGACTTCGTGCGTGCATGCCATGGAATTAGTGATTATCCAACAGAAAACCAAAAAATTAGTTTGATAATATAATTTAACTAGATTTGAAATACTTGTATGAGATCTTTTAATGCCTTACACAATGACAAGTACACATACTTGGTTCTGTCTGGACAAAATTGCTAATCAAACCTTTCAAAAAAAAAAAAACAATAATAATGCTGATACGATTTTGTCCATATATAAATAGATCATGACCTCCCATGATGATAAGAAATATATGGATATCATCAATTCGGTGGGTTGTCGAAGGTCTACCAAATTGAAACACACATTCATTCTGATGATCGTATATGCATTTATCAAAATTCTTTTATGTGATTTTACGCACTTATTAGCACTAGGTCCATTTCCAGAACAATTCAAGGGTTGATCATCATATGAGAACTTGAGATATTTAACTTGTGTAAATGTTACTGGTTTTTAGTTTTAAGACAGGTTGTTTGTTTAAGACGAGCTAAGGTGAGAAGACGCGATTTGTAACATCTACGTGGGGGAAAAGTGTAACAATTTCTTCGTTTGTATATAGTTTATATGTGTTGATTTTTATATATATATTTGTATTTGTATGTATATTAGATACATGTGAGATCGATGATTAATCAATCTAATGTACTATCGATTTCTAAAAAGCACCTGATAAGGACATTTGATATGTCTGAGTTTTACCGTTTTACTGTTACCATTTTAACATTTTTTTAGCATTTTTGGTGGTTCGTTTGATATATATATATAGCTAGAGATAGTTTTGGGAACAAATATAAATGTGTTAAAGGTAACGCCACGTTCCATCGTTGAGAAGCATAAATCATTTCCTATCTTTTGGAGACAAATTTTGACATGTCATTCCCAAAGTCATTTTCATATTTAATGTTAGAAATGTTAAATAATATTATATAGTTGATCAACTTATATAAACACATGAGTGTTAGATTAAATTTACACAAATGTTAAGTAACAAGTGTAATCCATTTATAATTTTATATGTTAGTTCACGTGAAGCCATAAGAATCACACATTAATCCAATTATTTGGATTAAAGTAACAAGACTGGTTTGAATTCGACCCGCTGATTCTTTTACAAGTTATGAGAGTATTTAATTATCTCGGTCGAATATATGCGTTGGAATTGAATCAAATGATTAATGAATGCCTCATGGATACTTGGAATATATAACCTATCATTGGGGTGGGTATATTGTAACCGATGATAGAAATTTATATAGTACTAGTTTTTTTTGTAGGAGCTATAAAACCGGATAAGAAAATACGATTTGATAATTTGTAATATAAGGAGAAATCAATTTGTAAAAACACGATTTGTAAAACGATTTTTTATGAAATCCAGAAAGGAGGCGAGATGTCTCTTTCCTTAACTCAATAAAGCGCCCGTAGTGTGACGGTTTTAATACGCCTTTTGAATCCCAGGATACAACCTTTTATAGACCGATTCGCAACACTCGAATTCGGAATCTGCGAACACTGTATCTACGATATACTCAAGAGCAAGAATCGTTTCTGAAAGATAGAAACGAATATGAGAGAGAGATGAACCTTTTCTGTGAATTTAGAGAAAGCAAAGAGTTTTTAGGGTTCTAGAGATTTCAAGAATTCTCAGGATATTCAGGATACTCCGGGATTCTCTGGGATGCCCAGAATGATTGCTTTAGCTCTCTATTTATAGGGAAGAAGTGATTAGGGGGGTTTCGAGATAAAATCTCGACTTTCAACGAAATCCCGAAAATTCCGCAAGCGGTTATAACCGTTTTGACTGGAATATTCGCGGATTACGATGAGATTTTGAACCCGATCGATCGATCCAACAATCAGATCGATCGATCCTGTAGGCGATCGGTCGATCCGGAATGTACCGGTCGATCCTGGAATTTCACGTAAAACGAGATCGATCGATCTGGTTTAGATCGGTCGATCCCAGAAACTCACGCAAAAAACCATCCGTAGCACGCGATCGATCGATCCAGAAGAGGAACGATCGATCCTGGAAATGTTCGTGAGGATGGATCGATCGGTCCAGTAAGGATCGGTCGATCTCATTTTCAGTCGCCAAAAAATAGGACTCCTCGACGACGAGACATTCCCAAAGCCCAAAGCCCAAAGCCCAAAGCCCAAAGCCCAGAGCCCAGAGCCCAGAGCCCAGAGCCCAGAGCCCAGAGCCCAGAGCCCAGAGCACGAGCACGAGCACGAGCACGAGCACGAGCACGAGCGCGAGCGAGCGGCGGTGGTGGTGGTGGTGCGCGCGTGTGGATCCTTTGGTTCTCCCCATAAACCACTTTGACACTTAGTGACTTTGTTCCATATATATGCAAGTGGAAAAAGTTCCTTCTAAGCAATGTGGGACTTTCTTAAGTTCCACTTATTCCCTAATGGGTCTAATTTTTAAGCCCATTTCATATTCACATTATCAACATGTTTCAAGCCCAATGTGCTTAATAACATTTTGGTCCAACAATCCCCCACATGAATAGAAATGACTCTAAACTGAGGGTGACTTTGAAAGACTCTTTAAGATCGAGAAAGCTAAAAGAAAGACTTTCTTGAGTATAAACGAAAGATAACCGTATCTGATTTGGTTGCATTTTCCAGCATTGAACCAATCATAGTTGATAACTGTCGGGTTTACAAGGCCAGGGGGTGAACATGATGTCTTGAACCACCCGAATTTCTAGTGTAAACCGAGACAACAGATATAACGCGGTTATATTTCTCGTAGAACTTTTTGTTCTCTTGTTGTGTTCGTTTTGGCCATGAACAGCCTGGTTTTTCATGAGTGAACTTGGAGAATACAGCCTTTCATATATTCTCCTAGAAACGGCCTCATTTCACACTCACAAGGTGATCTTTCATATTTGTATTCTTTTTCCTGAAGTGATCTGCTTCACTTCATTGGGTTAGAATATATGAATTCATTAAAAGCCAATGCTTAACCTATTAATTGCAGATAACACTGTTGTCATCTTTAGGAACTGGGTAGAAACAAATGTTTCACAGTGTTTATTTTAGACTTAATTTGACTTAGTTATCCCTTTGAACCTATCAAAACATGTAGGTGGGGTTACCATCAAATCTCATCTTTAGTTCATAGGCTTTAAACCCATTCCTCTTGATGATTTCAAAACTTGATCTCGTGTCAGACCTTTTGTGAAAGGATCTGCAATATTATCAGCTGATTTTATGTAATCGAGTGAGATTACACCACTTGAGATCAGTTGTCTAATGGTCTTATGTCGTCTACGTATATGACGTGACTTGCCATTGTACAAATTATTGTTTGCACGAGCTATAGCCGATTGGTTATCACAGTGTATGCGTATTGATGACACTGGTTTTTCCCACATCGGTATATCTTCCAAGAAGTTACGAAGATGCTCAGCTTCTTCTGCGGCTTTGTCTAATGCAATGAATTCTGATTCCATTGTTGATCTAGCCAGAAGCGTTTGTTTGCAAGATTTCCAGGATACCGCAGCACCTCCAAGTGTAAATATATAACCACTTGTTGATTTTGAGTTTTTGGAGTCGGATATCCAGTTGGCATCACTGTATCCTTCCAAAACTGCAGGTTCGGAACCATAGTGCAACCCATAATTTTTGGTAAACCTTATGTAATTTAATACTCTGGTTATAGCTTTCCAATGGGTGTGTCCTGGATTGCTCGTGTACCTACTTAGTACATTCACTGAGTGTGCTAGATCTGGTCTTGTACAATTTGTCAAGTACATTAGACTTCCGATCACTCGAGCATATTCATTCTGTGATACAGGTTCACCTGAATTTTTCGTCAGATGAAGAGTAGTATCTACAGGAGTTTGTGCGGTTCCACTTGAATAGTCTTTAAATCTATCAAGTACCTTTTCAGCATAATGTTCTTGGGATAATATGTATCCGCCAGAATGTCTAGTGATTTTAATCCCTAGAATCACATCAGCCAACCCCAAATCTTTCATATCAAACTGTCCATGCAACATGGTTTTAGTCTGATTGATGATATCGTTGTTGCTGCCTAGGATAAGCATATCATCTACATATAAACATAGCATGACATAAGCATTTTTCGTAGTCTTCGAATAAATGCACTTATCGCTTTCATTTATGCTGAATCCATTGGACATCATTACGCTGTCAAATTTTTCATGCCATTGTTTTGGAGCTTGTTTCAGTCCATACAGCGATTTCACCAGTCGACAGACCTTATGTTCTTGTCCTGGTACAACATACCCTTCGGGTTGTTTCATATATATCTCTTCTTCTAAATCTCCGTTTAGAAATGCAGTTTTTACATCCATCTGGTGAATTTCCAGATTTCGTAATGCTGCAATGCTTACGAGATTTCTAATAGAAGTTATTCTCGACACTGGAGAATATGTATCAAAGAAGTCTAAACCTTCTTTTTGGCGGAAACCTTGAACTACAAGTCTAGCCTTGTATTTATCAATTGCGCCATCGGTTTTTAATTTGGTTTTAAAAATCCATTTACAACCGAGAGCTTTGAACCCTTCCGGTAAATCGGTTATGTAAAACGTATGGTTTTGCATAATGGAATCGAACTCACTTTTGACGGCTTCCTTCCAATAAGGTGCGTCTGGCGTAGACATTGCTTCAGCGAAGGTCTTTGGTTCGTTTTCAGTGAGTAAGATCATTAGAAAATCGTCACCAAAGGTTTTTTCCTTCCGAGCCCGTTTACTACGCCTGGGTTCAATTTCAGCAACTTCTCCATCAGGAGTGCTTGCTTCGCTTGCGTTTCTTTCTTCCCTATTCCGCTTAGGGGTTAATTTATCCTTACAAGGAAAAATATTTTCAAAGAAGTACGCATTTCGCGATTCCATTATTGTATTTACATGGATATCCGGTATATCTGATTTGTGAACCAGAAACCGATAAGCACTACTGTTGTGTGCATATCCAATAAATATACAATCAACCGTTTTTGGTCCAACTGTGACCTTTTTAGGAAGCGGTACTGCAACTTTTGCTAAGCACCCCCACACTTTCAGGTATTTGTATGAGGGAACCGTTCCTTTCCATAATTCATATGGTGTTTTTCCCGTCACTTTGTTAGGAATCTTATTAAGAATATAATTAGAAGTCATAAGAGCTTCCCCCCACATGTTCTGGGTTACGCCTGATTCTTGCATCATGGCATTCATCATTTCCTTTAGAGTTCGGTTTTTTCGTTCCGCAACTCCATTGGATTCAGGTGAGTAAGGAGCAGTTGTTTGATGAATGATTCCATTTTCTCTGCAGAATGCATCAAACTGTCCTTCATATTCTCCACCTCTATCACTCCGAACTATTTTAATAGTTCTTTCGAGTTGATTTTCAACCTCTAGCTTATATTCCTTGAATTTATCTAGAGCTTCATTTTTGCTCTGTAACAAGTAAATATAGCAATATTTTGTGCAGTCATCAATGAATGTCACAAAATACTTCTTACCACCTCTTGTGGGTAAGTACTTTAAATCGCACAAATCTGTGTGGATTAATCCTAGAGGTTCAGTATTTCTCTGGACTTGTGGTGATGGTCGTTTTGTAAGTTTCGCTTGTACGCAAACTTCACATTTGTCTTTACTTTGTTTGCATTTTGGTATTAGGTTTGAATTCATTAATCGGTTTAACGATTTATAATTCACATGTCCTAACCGTTCATGCCAAATATCAAAAGACTCGACCAAATAAGCAACTGGAGCATTGTTATTAATAGAATTGTTTGTTACAACTTTTGGAACGACTGTCAATACATTCATTTTGATCAGTCCATTCTTAACAAAGCCCTTTCCCAAATACACCCCATTTTTCTTAAGTACCAACTTATCAGAATGAAAGTTGGCGCAGAATCCAGCCTTGCTGAGGAGAGTGCCAGAGATCAAGTTCTTCCTCATGTCTGGAACATGCTTCACGTTGGTGAGAGTAATCTGATGTCCTGAAGTCAGCTTCAGGATTACTTTACCACGTCCTGCAACGTTGGATGTTTGGGTGTTGCCCATCAGCACTTGTTCATCATTGTTGCATATTTGATAAGTGTTAAACATGTCCTTATCAAAGCATATGTGGGTCGTAGCACCTGTGTCATACCACCAATCTAGAGGATTTCTCTCAATGGTGTTGACTTGGTCAATGATAACACAGCAGAGATCTTCCTCTGTCAGGTTTGCATGATGATGTCGCTTTTGCTTAGGCTTACTGCGACAAACATCTGCCTTATGACCCATCTTGCCACAATGATGACATTTTCCACGATACTTCTTATCATAAGAAGTTTGCTTCTTGAAGCTTGTGGAGCCAGAGGACTTGAAGTACTTGAACTTTCTAGTCTTTTCCTCTGATTTGCCTTTGCCTTTTGCCTTAAATTGTTCGGCTAGGTATGCTTGATACCCTTTTTCCTCATTCTTAGAGAGGCGAATCACAGCTTCATTGTGAAGCCTAGAGATCAGCGATTCCAGAGACATCTGCTTTCGCTTGTGTTTAAGGTAGTTTTTGAAATCTACCCAGCTTGGTGGAAGCTTTTCAATGGTGCAGTCAACTACGAATGCTTCAGGAAGGATCATACCTTCTGATCCAATCTCGATGTTGATCAACTGCAACTGTTCAACTTGATCCATGATGGGTTTTGAATCCACCATTTGAAAGTCAAGAAGCTTTGCCACAGCATATCTCTGAAAACCAGCATTTTCAGACTTGTACTTTCTTTCCAAAGCAATCCATAGATGCTTGGCTGTGGGATATTCCTTGTCATTGTTGTAGACAGAGTATAAGTTGTCTACTAGACGACTAAGGATCCATCCTCTGCACAGAAAGTCTGAATGCTTCCATGCATCAATACTGGATAGCGTACGCACATCCAGGTCTCCATCAGGAGTGATTGGCTTATCCTCCGTGAGGAATTTGTTCAAATTCAGAGATGTCAAATAAAAGACCATCTTCTGTTGCCAATTCTTAAATCCATTCCCATCAAACTTTTCAGGAAGGAGTCCACTGGTATCCAGTGCCATTTTCGGAGTGAGTCGTCTCCATCATTGCAATCTCACTTTTGTTGAGATTGTTCGCGTTAGTTGCCATCTGTTTCACAAAAGAAACGATAGTCAGAAACTTGATTTAAACGTTTTGTTTAAACCAGTCAAACGAATCGCAATCTCGCTGTGTAGCGTTCGCGGAGACGTCACAAGATCGATTGATCCTTTAAATCACGATCGATCGATCTAATCTAAAATCGTTCGATATCGTTTTGCAAACTCGCCTTTTGAGCGTCTGCAGAAACGATTCAAAATCGTATAATATTCGTTTTGCAATCTCGCTTTTCAGCGTTCGCAGAAACGATTACAAATTGATTTAATAAAAATGAAAATCGTTTTTCTTAAATCCGATTGTAGCTATTTGCTAGAAGCGGATTTATTGAGTTAAGACTGTAGGAGCTATAAAACCGGATAAGAAAATACGATTTGATAATTTGTAATATAAGGAGAAATCAATTTGTAAAAACACGATTTGTAAAACGATTTTTTATGAAATCCAGAAAGGAGGCGAGATGTCTCTTTCCTTAACTCAATAAAGCGCCCGTAGTGTGACGGTTTTAATACGCCTTTTGAATCCCAGGATACAACCTTTTATAGACCGATTCGCAACACTCGAATTCGGAATCTGCGAACACTGTATCTACGATATACTCAAGAGCAAGAATCGTTTCTGAAAGATAGAAACGAATATGAGAGAGAGATGAACCTTTTCTGTGAATTTAGAGAAAGCAAAGAGTTTTTAGGGTTCTAGAGATTTCAAGAATTCTCAGGATATTCAGGATACTCCGGGATTCTCTGGGATGCCCAGAATGATTGCTTTAGCTCTCTATTTATAGGGAAGAAGTGATTAGGGGGGTTTCGAGATAAAATCTCGACTTTCAACGAAATCCCGAAAATTCCGCAAGCGGTTATAACCGTTTTGACTGGAATATTCGCGGATTACGATGAGATTTTGAACCCGATCGATCGATCCAACAATCAGATCGATCGATCCTGTAGGCGATCGGTCGATCCGGAATGTACCGGTCGATCCTGGAATTTCACGTAAAACGAGATCGATCGATCTGGTTTAGATCGGTCGATCCCAGAAACTCACGCAAAAAACCATCCGTAGCACGCGATCGATCGATCCAGAAGAGGAACGATCGATCCTGGAAATGTTCGTGAGGATGGATCGATCGGTCCAGTAAGGATCGGTCGATCTCATTTTCAGTCGCCAAAAATAGGACTCCTCGACGACGAGACATTCCCAAAGCCCAAAGCCCAAAGCCCAGAGCCCAGAGCCCAGAGCCCAGAGCCCAGAGCCCAGAGCCCAGAGCCCAGAGCCCAGAGCACGAGCACGAGCACGAGCGCGAGCGAGCGGCGGTGGTGGTGGTGGTGCGCGCGTGTGGATCCTTTGGTTCTCCCCATAAACCACTTTGACACTTAGTGACTTTGTTCCATATATATGCAAGTGGAAAAAGTTCCTTCTAAGCAATGTGGGACTTTCTTAAGTTCCACTTATTCCCTAATGGGTCTAATTTTTAAGCCCATTTCATATTCACATTATCAACATGTTTCAAGCCCAATGTGCTTAATAACATTTTGGTCCAACATTTTTAAGGTATATACTATATATTGTTTGTCAACGCTAACAGAAATATTAAAATGAGCAATAAATGATATCATGAAAATAATTTTTTATAGTTAACAAGCAAACAACCATTGCCAAAGCCTAAGACGCACTACCATCGCATCTTTAGGAGCAGAAAACAAATCAGAGAATATTATACTATAAAGTCACTATATCCCATCAATACGTGTTCATTCATGTATCTTTGATTATTTTTGTGAATGGAATTCAAAACTATTGACATGTAGCTATTCACAGAACATTAAACTGAGAGATCTACGATATCTTCAATTTTTAATTTTGATGAGTTTAAACAATCAAGCAAGGGTAAACAAAGTTTTGTTTTTTAAGGTCTGGTCAAGAGTAAAACTTAAATCACGATATCAAAGCCGCTTCCCTACGCAGACCTTTCTTCTTCTCTTTTGTATTTGGGTCGTCGAGGTGGATTATTCATGTTGGTTTAAAGATCTACTTGCGCCAATAATTTAGCAGCATATCGATCAAAGATAATAGGCAGTCAATTTCTCTGTTAATGTTCTTGATAATATTGGATAGACGTTGTGTATATCCGAATAAATATCATAGTGAATACTTAACCTGAACAACCCAATTGATTTCCATTCGTGATTTCATCCTATGTAGCCTTTGTGTCCGTTTCCTATAAAATTTTGGACTAGTTTCATTGTAACACCCCAATTCCCATATCCAGGCCCATTTGTTTAAATCTTGCCGTTGCCCAAATTAAAAGCCCAATTCTCTGTTGTATCCTAACCGTCTTTGGAGTTATTGCGAGTCACCCCCTGCACCAGCCCGGGTTAGTACGTCGCGATCCAGTCATTGCTTGCGCTCAAGAAAGTAGAAACAGCGACCAGTTATTGGTTCGACTAAAGCAAGCAGCAACAACAAAAAAAAAATATATATCATTTTTAATTCTTTTTCATTTCCTTACAAACGTAGTCTTTTTGTTCTTTTTTTAATAATCTCAGAAGCTAAAGATGTAGATATTTTGAAATTTTAAAACACCACCAAAAGGGATATATCTCAATCGCACATATTCTGTATAATTAGAAGCTTTTGTCATTTTTTTCCAGTCTTCAAGCTCTCTTCTTCGGTTTCTCCATTGCTCTCGGAGCTGCAGCTGCAAACATCACATCGATTATATAATAAGACATTTCAGAATCATACACCAGACCAAAATCCTAAGGGCTTAAGAATATTTCTCTGGCGTTTGCAATTACATTACACATTTTAACTTGTTGTGTTTACTCCCAAACGAAAACAAGTGATCATTATCGAACATGATTTGAAATTTCTAAATCGGCTAACAACCATCACACTTTTAATGGAAATTAATTTTCAGAAAAGGTACTTTTGGGTTTGGGTTGTATTTTAGGAACCAAGTGAAAACAAAACTTACCTAACCCAATGGCATCACAGCCATTCATTATCTTCAGCTTCTTGCAGACATCAATAAACATCCTGTAGGTTTTATCAGAAAAAATCAAATTCCAATTACCAATTCGTATCTTTCTAATGCATGTTAGATTTAATTCCAAGAGCATAAAGCTTTTAAGAAGTTATCAAAATAAGAAATGAAACTTACTCCCATGGAACATCTCCAACAAGCATCCAATCCCCATCCTTGTCCTCATACGTGAGGACATAGTCTTTTCCATTCAGAAGATCCTTGAGTTTGGTCTCACAAAGCATATCCTTCCCTGTAGCTCCGTTAGATCCACATTGCCCTTAAACCAAATAAACCTTGCAGGTTAACCACTTCGATTGCACTCATCGATCCACCATGAGAATTCTAACAAAGAGGCTTGGAATAACATCATTAGCAATCACATAAACATCTCACCAAGAGTGAAAGTGGTGAACATTTTCTCCAAGGCTGAAGAAAGCTCCCCGTAGTTAGTGTAGCTCCTCAGGTCAACTTTCCTCAGATAAGGAGCACCATCCATGCTCACCTTCACGAAGAGGGCCCCGGAACCTGGCCTCCCATTAACTTCATCACTGTTCTTACAAGTGGTGGCCAATGTGTTCTTCCTGTAGGATCTCACTGGAGGCCAACCAACAATTTGTGCCCTGAAAAATATAAAAATCCAAAAATTTCCCGTCAGCTGATGAAAGAAATCAAATTCATATCAAACTCAACCAAACGATCCTATATCCGGTCATTACTTCGCTGCAGGTGGACTAGAGCTATTGTTTGTAGTGCTCGACTGTCCCTTCGGTATGTTTTGTGGAACTTCCTTCTTTATTACAGATTGGGTGGCTACCGCTTCAGGAAACATCCAATTTTTCTCAGTATAAACTGAACTTTTGGCTTCCGAAAACTGATCCATTGTGTCGAAGAAGCCTCTTTTGTTGCCTGAGGCAATGTTCTTCTGGGAGGACGAACAAATCTCATCTTTCGAAGGAAGCAAAGGAAAGAAGGGTTTCTCATCGAGCTTTGCTGGGCTCAATAAGTTGAGATCTGTGTCTCTAGCAGGAGACTGTGATCCGGGAAGGCCAAGTATCAGTTCTGTGGCCTTGAGGCTGCTAGTGGCTTTGTCATCTTCTGCAAGGCCCGAGAGAATTGAGCTTCCAACAGAAGAACAATCAGACAGACCCAAGTAGTTACGCTCCTTCAGTCGTGCTGTGTTCCTCAAGATGCAATTGCTAGAAGGTGAAGAACTTGCCACACAGACATTGCTCTGTAGCTCTTCCTCCGGTGACATTTGGATACTTTTGGTTTCTTCAACTGCAAAGCAGCATAAATCAAGAAAACAAAAAACTTAACTTTCTACCAAAAATAAAAATATTCCAGGTTCGAAGAAACTAAACTATATCAATTAGGTTTGTTAAAATAAATTGCATCTAGCTACACCAGAGGAAACATTTTTCTCCTAAATCAGCCAAGACTAGTAAATCGCTTCAGAATCAAGGACACTAAACACTAGCAGCAAAACGGAAACCAGGAAGTTGCCGGGAAAACAAAAAGAAGAAGTCAACTCAGGGTCAAACGCAGAACATGAACCAGTCAGATACGTTCTTCTTCAAGCTGATCTCAGATTTTATAACTACAAGAGCTACTAGAGATTACTCAGCGTGTTTAAGCCATGCGAAAACAGCTAACAGAAATCGCAATTCGCCATAGAAATAGCCTTAGTGAGAAAAAATGTCGAAAATGAAATTCAATAGCTCGTAGATCTAGTGACTGTGTTAACAAAGAAACATCAACAAAACGAAGCTCGATGACAGGATTTTGAATATCTAAGAAGATAGAATAAATGGTTACCTCAAGGGGAAAACGAAGCGCTGATGAAAATGGAGCTCAAGAAGAAGAAGACGATCGATTAGAAGAATAATCTATTGGTGTAGAAGAGGAATAGCAAAGAGAAAGAGAGAGAGAGAAGACGTGACAAGGTCCTTCCATTAAAGCACAAAAGCTTAATTTTCATCACCCAGAAACTCGTAGCCGAGATGGGAAAAAAAACAAAAAAACAAAAACTTAAAAGGCAGTGGCAGAATTGAAAATAAATGAAGAAAGTTGAGCATTTATGTTTACGGTTTCCTTATAATGGATTCTGATCCGACGACTAAGATTTAATAGAGACGAGAAATATGGATCGTCCGATGTGTACCAACGGGTTTGAACCGTTGAGAAGTTGTCGGGGGTCGGATCCTTTTCAAATTACCACTTTCTGGCTCCACCCGAAAGGGGATGGTTGTCTGCAAATATTAAATTCCGATCCTACCCTTCATCCTTAATGACAAATGTTACCCTTGGTAAGCGGATTAAAAAATCCAAGTATGAAGGGTATAGTAGTAATTAGGAGATGAGTGAGAGGGGACAAGAAAGCGGCATTCCAAGTCGATTTGCCGGGTGGTGAATAAGACATCTAACGTCCTCCACTTTATAATCTAATTTCTTTTTAATTAACTTCTTAATTTTTTGATAATCTTTCTTTATTTTCGTTTAAATTAATCTAAATCCGCCACCTTCCTAATCTTTAACTTTAATTACTGCACGTCCTTATCCTCCTGCTTTTTTTTTTTTTACTTAGATTGGCCCAACTGGATGGGGCCCAATAGACAAATGTTAGTCCCCTAAACTTGAATTTTTTTTTTTCTTACCTTATCGTTCTTCTCTTTTTGGTTCGTTAGTCTTCTAGATAGTCAGATAGATGAATGTAAATGGTGAACTATACGTTATTCAAAATTATTTGGTTTGATTATTTTTTTTGTTTTATTGTTAAGTGTGTAGACGATTTAATTACCTTGTCATTAGATTTTTTGTTATTTCATTGTCCACAAAGTCTGAAGATTTGACGGTGGTTAATTGTGGTTACCGTATATTATTCATGTTTTCAATAGAGATATACTTATGTAGTTGTAATCACCGTTGGAAGTTTTAAGGTTTTTAAATTTTAATTAATGGAACCAAAAAAAAAAAAAAAAAAAAGGGTACAGTAATGGGTTGGAGAAGGGAGCATAATAATAGCAGGCGGTGAAAATGTGAATAGAACACGCATGGGAAGCAAAAGATCTGGCCGTTGGATTTTATGGAAGGAGGCCTGTGTCCGTCCATCATGAGTTTCTCTGACTGTTTTTAATCATCAACTCTTCCCGTAACACTCACGTTATATTATTTACCCTCTCTTTTTACAAATTTATTTTCTTTTGCCAAAGATGCGAATTAAAAGACCATAAACATCTCCAAAATAAAGTCTCCAAATCTTTTATGCACCGTCCAAAAGTATACGAGTTTTCTTAACATTCTCCATATAAGCTTTACAAAGTTTATTCCTCATATTTTATACAATCATCTAAACAAACAAAGGAAATAAATTATTCAAATCATTGAAACTATCACCCAAAAAAAAAAAAAACTAACTAAAAAATTATCATTTCTCAGCGTATCTCCAATGCAAGTATTTAAGAGAATGTCTCAAAAATAATAAATTAAAAATACAAAAAAATTATTTGATTATTTTAAAAATTGAGAAATTCATTCAATAGAATCTGATGTTTTTGCATGAGTTTCTCAAGTGTTGAGATATCTCAAACAATTATTTATTAATATTTTTATTTTATCACTTTTTAATAATAATCCCATAAATACTTGCATTCAAAATGGTTTATTGTTTTTGTTTAAAAAAATACTCTGTTCTACAATGTTTATGACAAAATTAGAGCTCAAAAAAAAAGACATAGACAAATAAAAATAACCAGTTTTAATATATAAAAATTGAAGAAACGGGTGATACTACTTAAAACAAAATAAATAATCTAGAGGAAACTCTTATAAAACAAAAAGTCAAGACTATTCTTTATATGTCGAAATATTTGAACGAGGAGTAAACGGAATTTCGGGGGAAAAAAGAAAATTGCAATCGGAGTTTGCTTTTAGTATTTAATATTACAGGTACTTGCA
Organism: Streptanthus diversifolius; assembly: GCA_039880935.1. Taxonomy (NCBI): domain Eukaryota; kingdom Viridiplantae; phylum Streptophyta; class Magnoliopsida; order Brassicales; family Brassicaceae; genus Streptanthus; species Streptanthus diversifolius. Next base: position 22,679,334 of record JAXGFM010000007.1, on the reverse strand, counting down.
AATGTGTGGCTAATGAAATCTTGATTAATTAAAAAAAATATATACAATAAAAATACTGATAAGTTATTACAAAAATGCAAATATCAGATTTAATGCGGGTTGAGAGAAGACAATGGGACCCACAGTGCTTTTGTCCTTCACGCCTATTTTATTTATTTTTTATTTTTTTGTTAAGAAAATACTCTCACCTATATTCTAACTACCCAATTTGTAGAGAAGTCCCAACATAAACTGCTTCCAAAAAAAGTTTTTTTTCGTACTCATTGTCAAATTGTCACCTCTTGTGTTTGTTTCGTGGTCTATATGTAATTGAAAATTGTCACGCCTATTTTATTAGTCTTTGATTAATGATGATCCACTACAATTAGTTAAACTAATTTGTATTTAACTAATTAATAATTAATTAGAAGGAGATTTACGACACGTTAGACTGTTACTAGGGCCCAGACTTGCACACCACACAAGCATATAAAGTACATTTATTATCATAAGGCTTAAATTTCATAATTCACAGATTAAAATATAGGCCCATAGATCACTTCCTTTTTAATGGGCCAGGGCCACCAAGCCCGTTTATTAAGTACAATCGGTTCCTTTTTCGTAACGTATGTAAGATATTTCTTCGTTAGACAAGTCAATGGTGCTGTCAATGTTTATACACATTTTATATGCCCATTTTATTCGATCAATATATACTAAATATACAAGAAACGACTCATTAATTACTTATGACATTGTTGACAAATATATATATTTATTTATCACATTGTTATATGTTTTATCGTCTTATGATACGGTCAAACCACAAGCTATTAAATCGGATCTTCGCAATAAAATAATAATATGTAGTTTGGGAATTCGTATAAGACAATGTAACAAGGCGTGATCATGAAAGTAGGAGAGGAACATTAAAATAGATTTGACCAAAATCAGATACACCTTCGAGTTTTCACATATAAATCTCTCGTAATATATCACATCCCTGTAATAAGTTATTACATATGATAACATATAAATTGTAGAAATATATAGCTGTATATGAATTGGATTTAAAGAAAAAACGATTTTTTTCTAAAAATTGATAACACCTGTATTAGCATTAGTCCCTATCGCATTGGGTCTTAGTCTATGTCAACATGGTCCCATACAGCTTAGTTTTACTTTTGCAATAGGTTTGGATATTTCTATACAAAATCATTTTTTCTATATAAGAAAATCTTTTTTTTGTTTCTGTAAGTGATGTCACCGAATCAAAAAAATCGATATGCGACTTTGATTAGATTGGAATAAAAAAGGACTGATATCACTCCCAAACACAAACCCAGCATGCTGCATACCCATTGAGATCGTAATTAGTAGATAATATGGAGTCCATTGAATTATATGAAAAAACTATGATGGTTAGAAAAACGTTTTATGGAATTTTATCTTGATAGAAAGCAAAGACACAAGTTGTGATATTAAGAGTGTAAGTTGGGTTTGTTTAGTGGATACAAACTCATTGACCTTAAAAGACACGGCGGTGACCAGTTCAAGACCCACTTACATTTCAGACACAGAAACACACATACTATAAAAGTAGCAAGTCTACTTCCAACTTTCAAGTAAATCTGTAAAACTATAATATATTATATATATATATATATAAACAAATGTGATAACCAAGAATAAACAGCGTGAAATGCAAAGAAACTATTGTAGTTTACTAAATGGATGTTGTTATATTACGACCACTATAAAAATAAGGATTGGTGGCAGCATGAAATACTGTAGTTCACATGCCAATGTGAAATGTTTGAGCCTCGAAGAAACAAATGTACTATAAATAATAAAAGCTGGGAGATCCATTTTTTTCTTACAAAACTGGGCAGATCTTGAATGGCAAAAGATAATAATGATTAAAAAATTCAAACTAACTGATTTTTGGCATTATTTGCAATTAAAACTGCAAAAACAAAATACAGCTATAACAAAAGAAAAATAAAAAGTCAGACAAAAGTAAGAGTTTTGTCAAATTCGAGTTCCACACGGCAGCTACTCTTTCACTAGATTTGTATAGCAGCCGTAAAATCTAAACTTAATTTTGACTTTAATAGTATAAACCGGTAACTGATACTGTTCTATGTGTCAAATATCAATTATTATTATCTAGTATTTCTATATCATTTCTAGTAATGGAGTAACGATCAAACATGTAACCATTATATATATATTATATATATAACAACACGTCAACCATTTATCATAACAATAATAAAATAAAATAAAAACAAGCTATTCCCATGATCATATCTTATCATTGATTTCTGTACTTTCAATTGTTGAGTCATTTAAAATTTATGGACCGATCTTTGTCCCTTAGGAACTCAAAGGGCCAAAGGACCAAACCCAAAATAACGCTCAGGTCCATTCTCGTCATTTCAAATCGGGTGTGGTAGTTTTGAGTCGTAAGGGTTTTCTTCATCCCCATTTTTATTCACTTCTTATAAAGAAATATCAAATCCATTTTCTAATAATAATAAAAAGAAATAAAAGGAAGCAAAAGGCGATACGCAGTGCCGGCAAAAAGTCCCAAACATTTGACGTAAGTATGTTGTTTCATATTCATCCGGAAATTTTGTTGAGTTGGTTCAACATTACAAGTTTTGGCCTTTTTAAAGATTTATTTCATCTATAATAAATACTAATTTTCCCGATTATATGTTATAGAGCCCAAGTGGATAATCTATGAATGAACCACGTTTCGACAACATCTTACTCCCTAAAATTTGATTATTAGATGTTATCTCTTGATTATAAATTATAACAATCATATCTTGTCTATCATAATCAAACAAAAACTGATCGCTGTTTATCAATGGAGAGGAAAATTAAACAGTTTTGGTTTAAATTTAAGTTATTGAATAAATAAGTTAAATTTAAATCGTGATGAGAGACTTAAAGTTGAAAATCAAGAGAGCGTATATTTGTGAAGGAGACATATTTAGGTGTTAAGTGGGGACTGGTTTGTCTTTGGGACGGTGGAGGAACCAAACACAATTCATCAATTCCACATTATCTGATTTTAGAGTTCAACAACTTCTATTATAAATTTTTTTTTTTTAACTACAACTATTGTTTTCTTGAAAATAAGAACACCTTTTTAAAAATTTGATAGTATATTTTTCTTTTTTCAAATTAACGAATACAAAAACAAAGGACGTACGTACGATCAACGAGTACTCAACTTCTCTTCCAATCTTTACAATTTGGGTGTGCCTTTTAACACACGCCCACACAAAATTAATGCACATGACCATAAAATTGCTAAAAAATTTCGTTTTCATAGATAGTGAAGTTTAGCTGTATTACACGCACACAAATCTTCAGAGCAATATACGAATTTGATTCCAAGTAGTAATATGGCACTAACACAAATTGATATACTCCATGTATTCGCCATATGTCTATTATGATCTGCGTATAATATTTACATAATGAATAAATAACCAAAAAAACTGTATTATAAAATGTGTAAATTCATCTAAAGAAACTAATGGGGTATCGACGAGCTAACGTGATTCCTCGCATAAACAAATAATATTGCGATTTTTCGTCGTCATTAGTTTTTAAAAGAATAATGGAATTATGTTATGGACTCTTTCTAACACAACTTGATGATGTGTATCTAAACCGCAAAAACACGTGAGAGCATTGCATAAAGGTGAAGAAATGTTTCAATTTGGGTTCGTTACAGAAGAGAGGATAAAATTGAACATTCTTGAAGTGTAAATAATTCTTATAAAACAGATACAAAGGAAAACGCAAGTTATTATATTTGGTAGGAGTAGCTAGTAGAGATAAGAGTATGATTAGGAGTAATTAATGAAGATTAGGTTAGGTAAACAACAGCAAAAAAGAAATTAAAAATGGTGGAGCTTGGAGCCCACGTCTTCTCCGTACAGGCAGCCTCTCTCTCTCTCTCTATCTCTCCTCTTTCCACGTACATTTTCCACTCTCTCGCCCCTTTTCACGCTTCATTTATATAATCATGATTTGATTAAACTGGATTAATCATGTGATTGTTTAATAATCGATTGTATAGCTAATATATATAATTGTTTGTCATTTTACAGAATATCAGTAAACATAATATCCTTATTAGTTATATGTTGTTCCAGGTCACTACTATTAAGTTGTTCTACTTTTTAAAGATTGTTAATAAAAATATTTTTATCTTGTCATATTATTTTAATATTATGAATCCCACTATGCTTCGGTCTCTTTTTTATTACTTAAAAATAAAAATAAAAATAAACAAGCTTCGGAAGTCTCTGTCTTCGTTTTTGTAAAAGAATCTCACATATTATTCCTATCAACATCTCCAAGGAATAAAAGTTTGCTAATTTATCATATTGGAATAAAGATATTTCACTTCAGAAATCATATTTCTAGCTCACTTAGTGAAACTTAGTTTCCAGTAAAATATAATTTATAAACACTGGATAATAAAATGATAAATTAGAAATGGTTCAACAAAGTCAAGAAACATAATCCTTATATTTTTGAAAAGAAAACAAAAAATCCACGCTTTGATGATATAATAATTAATTGGAATAAAAAAATTTCAACGGCGAAGGGACAACTTTATTGTACAGCATATTTGCTTTTTTTTGTACTGCGAAGAACTTTTTAACTGTTGTAAAATAAAAACATTTTTAAAAACAATTAAAAAAAGTTGACAAAAAAAACCAACTAAAAAAAAATATTTTATAAATGAACGCTCCATGTCTCCTCTTCCTTCCCCGTCCCATCTCCTCTCCAAACTCACACAAGCTCTCTCTCTCTCTCTTCTCTCTGTTTCTCTCTCTACCACATGAGAGAACAAAATCATCTCACAATCTCAGCCGTTGATTATATCGCCCCCGTAGATGGAGAACACTCAAGATTTCTCGCCGCCGCACATCGACGCTTCTCGGCCGTCACTGGGATTCCCTCTCGGCACAGCTTTGCTTCTCATAATCATTTTCAGCCTCTCCGGAATATTCTCTTGCTGTTACCATTGGGACAAACATCGCTCTCTCCGCCGCTCTTTGGCCAATGCCTCCGGTCATCCCTCCGCCGCCTCCGCCGACATAGAATCCTCTCCGTTCAAACGTAGACTCCCTTTTCCGGTAAACTCTCCTCTCCCACTTCTGAAATTGTTTTATTAATTCCAAAATGTTTGAGCTTGATAAATTACGATTTTACCAATAAAAATGAACACTATTTTACCAACATATTTTATTTTTATTTCTCATAGAGGATTTGAAACTCCTAAGCAAAATGATTAAAGTTAAAAATAAATTTTCATTAATTAGCACAAAAAAAAACGTGGCTTACGAATGCTAAACCCGACCGGACATTTGAAAGATTTTAGTTACTAAATCTAAGTAAATACAAAATAGGGGATTGTTATAAATATTTAAGAAATCGGAAAGTAAGTTTTTTAAAAAAAGCAAATGAATATATATTACTGTCTTGATGAAATTGTAATTTATTGGGGAATAGAAGTCGAAATTTGAAAATATTAGTTACTAACTATAAAGTAAAAACAAAACTAAATGTAAATCCAATGAGCTGATTATGAACTAAAAATGACTATTGTGAACAGGATTTGAAGAAACCCCAGAATCTGAGCGTACCGGTGTTGATGCCTGGAGATAATACGCCTAAATTTATAGCATTGCCGTGTCCGTGTGCACCGCCTCGGCCGGAGAAACTCACCGTCGATGTTCAAAGTCCGCCGCACTCACCGCCTGTTAAGCCACCGCGTTTTCCCGTTCCTCTTTATTAGATATAATTTAGCTAAAAGATCACGAAAAGGAGGGGAAAAAATGTCGAGATATCTCGTTTTGATGTACATATGGATCATAAATTTACATTTTAATTTTTTTTTCACTGATTTATTATTTTTTGTATTCAGTTGGTAACATTATGGAGTGGTTTGATTGTGTGAAAAAACAAAATCATATAGAGAATGAGCACTGTTATTAGACAAAACAATGACGGAATTAGACGATAATATTTTAAAACGTGATTGTTTGACAAATTAAAAAAAAAACTATAAATTCTCACACTTAAAAAAAGAGGTAAAATTGCATGGTCATTTTGTTTTTATGGTGAACATTGTTCATCGATTTGAGCTATTACCTATATATGTATGATGTATGCAACAACAAAAACACATGGCACGTTTCGTCAGACGATATTTTCGATGTCGATGTCCTGATTCATCTGTTTCCTTTGGTTACAAATACGAAATGATAGTCGTTAACTGCAAAAAAAAAAAAAAACTAATATATTTTTCCTTTATATACTATTATTTTTATCAAAATAATATAGATTACTACCAATTTAGGACATCTCAAGATTTGTTTGAACTGTACCAGAAATAGCCAAACGCAAATTGCCTTTTTTCTTCACATTTCCGTTTTTATTAGTAGTAATTTTTTAAAAGGTGTTTTATACAACCACGTTTGATACTTTAATTGGAAAACCAGGCAAACCAATTAAATTTCAAGCTAGAAGCTTCATGATTAATCATTGAGCATAGTAAACATTTCGAAATATAGATGAACTAATTATTATTTGAGTTTGACAAAAATGAAGAAGATGATTTAATTATTACATTTACAATATGGACGGACAAAGAAAACAATAATTATTTTCTTTCACCAATAGATATTTAGCGTTTAATTGGATGGGGTTGATTAAAAATGGATAATGAAACCAAATGTGTTTAAAACTCTTATAGAACGAGACATGTTTGTGTTATGGAATTACTGAAACTGACGTCTAACCACCAACAGTGATTTTGGTTGCTCTTAATTATGATCAAGACTACGAATTAGACGTCAAATAGCTCTCCGTTAATTACGATCCCAATTCCGTTAATTACAATTATAATTTTAATAAAGTTCGGGGCCTTCAAAATATAAAAACTTTATAAAATTGGCACTAAAGTTACCAATCGAAAATTGACGTCACTAGCAAGTTTCTTAACCAAGTGCTCAAAACACATCCCCACCACTTGGACCCCTCCAATTTTAACAATCAGCTTCATGACCTAATTTCACTGTTTTTATATATTTTTATTCTTATACTTTGCTGATTTGTCATTTTTAATAATGAATTTTTAGTTTTGCTAATTCATTGGTCTATCATAATATTCTAATCCAAATACTCTCGAATCTGATCGATAGAGATTTACCTTTTGCTCAAGTCCACTAATTATCAATTATGCAATCCATGAAAAAAGAATACCAAATGTTAATAAATTAGGTCGAAGTTTGGAATCAAATCTCTTTTTATCATATCAAGTTTCCAAATTTCAGACGCATCAAAACGACATTAAAAATAAGAGTACCAGAATAATGTCAAATTATAAACTAATTTCTTTCAGTCGAATAAGTTATTAACTGCTTGCAAAGAGTTCCATATATATATTTTTTTTTTGTTTACGAAAAAAATGCAAAGTAAACAGTGTTTGTTTAAAGTGCGTCCTACACAGCAAAGTACAAATTGACTGTACTGATTCCTTGGATGACGTTATCTATGCTTCGTGGTTCTTCCGCGACAGAATTTTTTGTGGAAATTGGTTTTTGTTTGTCGGCATTTTGTTGGTATTTAATTATAATGCATATCTACTAATTAAAGAGCTTCGATATTAAGTATTGTTATATATAATTCACGCTAAGAATTCAAAGCGATGATGAAGACACTAGTAACATGGAAGCTCCTTAATTACATCAGTTCATCCTATACAAAGTGTTATATGTGATGTTTTAATGTATTCTAGGAACTTTTATACGCTCAAACAAGAATAATATGAATCAAGTTCTCTCTTCTTCTTCTTTTATTATTTATTTTGTGTATTACGAATTATTATTTGTATTACTGTGTAAATATGAATCAGCTTTTATATATTTCAGCATTTGGTTGACAGAACTAATTGACTAGATGGAGAAAAATGCATAAGTAATTGACTAGAGTTGTTGTAAAAAAAAAAGAGTAGATTTTGTTCTTATTATTTGGAAAAAGTTGCAGTACCAGTATTTAAATAGTGTCATAATATTCCTGTTAAAAATAATATATTATCATGAAAAATAAATAAAATATACTGTGTAGTCGTATGAAAGCATGTGAGGGCACCGCAATCACCGCTGAAACCTAGGGATCATGCCATTTTATCTTTTTTCTTTTTTAGAGCTGGGAAATTATATAATAAACATGTTATATATTAGTTTTTTTATAACACCTTTTATAATTTCAGTAGATATTGTATAATATGATTAAAAAATAAAAGAAGAAATATGCATTTTCTTGTACATTTTGAAATACTTATGAGATGGGGATTTATTGGCCTCAGTATTCGAAAATACAAAACCTGTAATAACTTATAAACTCAAATTATTTTCTTGTACAATATATTTTCAAAATTAATTTTATCCACAATACGTTATGGAATAATTTTTTAAAAAAAAATTCTGAGAGTTGGTACGCACTACGTACAATCCTCGAAATAACTCAAAAATGGATGAAAAGTGGAGTATAATGTAAAACGTACGGATGATAAGCAAGACAAGAGCGGGCATGAGATTGAAGAAGATCACATGGGGGAAACATTTCCAAGTGCTTCTCTTATCCCTTCCTTATTTCCTGACGTCACCTTTTTCTTTTTCATTTTCTTTTATTTTTCAAATTCTTCTTCTTCTCTTTTCTTCTTTAATATATTAGCAAGCAGATACAATGAAATTAAAGATTTCGTTCATTTCAATTTCGAATGCAGAACTAAAAGATTGTGTTTTTTCCCCTTATATATATTAAAAAACGGCTCTAGTGGAAGTCCATGTAAATGTTAGGTACATGTTGTTTTAATAATTTTACATGGATTAATACCAAATTCTGCTTTTCTTTTGCTGTTAAACACACAATTTGCTTAGAAACCTGGGGTTGGCCAAATAATTTAAAATCATACAGATGTTAAATAATGCAAGTTAATGTAATTGTGGACTATAACCTCTCGGAGGTTATTATCCATCATAATTATGCGTGACACTAATTGGATTATTCACGTCTTATTGATATATTCTTGTATTGTGGACAATATTGTGTTATTTAAGATCAAACTAGTTTAGAAGTATTTAGATGAATGCTTTGTAATTTATTAGAATTGTTTGTTTTCATAGTTTACAAAACTAAATGTGACCATCAATTCATATATGTCCTATTCTATTATATTTTCGACTTTGTTGTTTTTGCAATAACTGCTACACAACTTGTTGGGCTAAATCATAGTTCAAAAAGGTTTCATCATTAGTTTCCAAGATGTAGATAGTAAACAGGGATGTGGACAATGTTATATAATATACGCGTTACTTTTGCAAGTTGCATAACTAAGATTCTTGGTTAGACCTGACTAATATATCATTTATGCTATTTGCTATTTCAAGCCAGTTTTATGTTAAATGAGACATTGTTCTTGTTGTTGTTTTACTTTTTACACAACATTTTGATTTGTGTTTGCTTAGTTTTCTAATCCTTGCTTGATCAATTCTAATTCTCTAACTAAGTGAGAAAACGATTTAAACGAATTAGAAGTCCTTTTTTGTTGTCGTCTCCGGATTTTTTGAAACCTTCGTTACATTGTGGTACTGAGTGTTATTGTGGCAAGTTGTTTCATAGTGCACAAGTAGAGTCGTTTCTCAAATTTTAAAAGAGATATTGGTCTGTGTGTACTTTCCTTTTCTTGGAAGTTTAACTTCATTCTATATATGTGATGATCCTTAGTCTAATGGTTATAGTTTCCGTTTGTTTTCATGAAATAAATCGAGGGAGAATCTATTTTGTAGACCAAATAAAGATTATGGAAAAAAAACTATTAAAGGCTTTATCCCATCAGATTATATATACTATATATTGCAATAAATAATGTTTTTTGCCCCAAAATTGTTCATTATAATTTGATCAAAACAAATAAATATAAGGGTCTCAGTTATTGTAACTATTTTTTTAATTGTCTATTATATTGTGGTTTATTTAATCATGTTATAATTGATCGAATTCAACTATCTACAACGCATAAAATTTAATGAATGAAATTTGGAAAATAACTTCATAATAATGCAGTTCTTTTCGTAACATATGGATCTATGAGAAATAGTTTTACATACTTTATATCTATGATGAACAGAGTTCTATACAACACTCAAAATCATGAAAAACGTTTTTATCTATAGCATTTTGGAGTCTACGATAAATTTGACATCCAGAATGATTTTATATTCTAAAAATTCAAAACTTGATGTAAAAGTCTTTAAATTGTTGACCACTAGTAAAAAAAAGTTTCCACTTTGTGTTAGATATCTTTTGATTAAGATGGTGGAGTCGATACTTTGGGCTGCAAACTAAAGCCCATTCATTACGTCTATGCTTTAATTGATGTTCTATCCAAGTTATATATAACTTCAGAGTCCAAGCCTAATCAAAACTCAACGCTCAGTCAACGATCCAACAGTCCGTTGACTACTGCAGATATGAAATCAATTTATTGCTTACGCCTAATTTAGGCCTATGTGAATTATTTTTTTTTTGTTTTACTGATTATGTTTATATCGGTAAGATTAATTTGTTGACATACTGACACAGTGCCATGTAATGATGAATGCGTTGATGGTGAGGGCCTGGAGGCACAGTGATTAACATTAATCACTCCCATCATTAGCCTTTAAACTTTTTGATTAATACGCTGTTTATTAGATGTATCTTTCTGATCAGAGACATCGGTCACTGTCATCTACAAACCCTAGTTTCAATTATCGAGTCCCTTCGGTATAACCTTTTTACCTTTTATTAATCAATATTTTAATTCATGAAAACATCTCTTTTTATTTCCTTTTTTTTTTTAACAAATGATAATGTTTTCCCCTAGAAAATTCAAGCGCGCAATGGAAATAGACACCAAACTTCTAATTTTTAAAAAACGCTAAATAAATAATATTTTGGTTTATTAAATTTCATCATAAAAACTCCTTACAAGCAATTTCCTCCATAACCTGCGTTTCTAAATAATGCTTGCTTTATATCTTCCGAGGTGATGAAATCTCTCTGCTGAGCTACCTATAAAGACACACAACACAAAAAAGCTCATCAATCTTATCATTGCAAGTATATTGTTTGGATATCATATATTATCTTGATATATATTTAGTACCTCGGAACAAGAAGCCTGTAAAGAGAAATCACTAAAGCAGCTTATAACACATTGTTCAATCTCCAAGCCTAGAGTCTCTAATGTGTTAACAGTTGATAGAAGCAATCCCGGTTTGGGCGAGCAACATATATCAACCCGAGTATCTTCGTCTCTCCGGTCCACTTCAAACTATCCAAAACATAACGAAATTAACAAAATCAATCCGCATCAAACTATGATTTTGTGAAATTTCGAGGGAATTTGAGTAACAGTTCACGAGTACAGGGGCTAGTATGTAAAACTACGAAAATCAAGAATAACGACATGAAAAAATATCTTCATTCTTGCTATACCTTGGGTGAGTTTCTGACCAGAGGTTCGTTTGTATTAAGATCCTTGATATCACCGAAGAGCTTAGAATGATGTGAACTGTTGGTAATTCCAAGTTCTTGTTCTTCATCTTGTAACTTGTTGATTTTGTCTAAAAGCTCCTTCATGTAATCTATGGCATCTCCTAATATCGATGTCCTGTCCATCTGATTTAAACATAACAATTCTCATTATTATTTTTTATTTTTTTAAAAATGATTAATCTTTTATATATCCACTTTTCAACCGGTTCTGTAGATTCCCATAAAAGTAAGAACACAATAATTAAACAATCTTGAAAAAAGGTTCAAACAGGAAGAAACAAACATAAAATGTTAATAACCTATAAAAAGGCTTTTTTTTTTTTCTTCATGAAACCCATTTAATATATTAATTCACTTATTGAAAAGGACGACGAATCTTTTTGTTGATTTCTTGACTAATTTCATTATAATTATTTGAACCAAATAATCTTCAAAGAAAACAAAAATTGTAGCTAGCTAGGGGTTAGATTTTGAGATTTAACTAAGTGTTTCGAGCATGAAAACTAAAAAGGTTAATCTCTTTAAGAACCCCATATAATAATACATTAATCCACTCATTAAAAATATAGGAAGAATCTTTCGTTGATTTTGACCAATTTGATTATAATTATTTGAAAAAGGTTAAACCATAAAAGGTTAAAAAATTAATTTACCTTACTGATTTTGGGAACGATGGATCGGAGCATAGAGAGTCGATCGTTAAGCCGTTTTCTTCGTCGTCTCTCCGCCATGAGGTTCTTTGAAGGTTGGCCTTCGAGCTTTTTGCTCTTCTTCTTGTTTGTTGCCTCTCCTCCTCCTACACAGTATCCAACACTGAAGCTTTTGCTCTGATCATACTCCATCAATGGAGATGGATACGACGACGGATTAATAAAGCTTTCTTCTTGGGAAGTTGGAAGCATCAATGGAGGTGAAGAGGAAGAAGAGTCGATAATCTCTTGTAACGCCTCGAGAAAAGGGTAATCGAATGTTGAGGTCGCGGAGGAGATTAACGGCGGAGATGAAGACGAGGGTGGTGGTAATGGTAGTGTTTGGTGAAGAAGCAATGGAGGAGGTTGAGAGATTAGATCCATGAAAGAAGAAGAATATAGAAATGTATTTTCGTCTTCTTCTTCATTGTTGAAACAGAGGTAATCAATATTCCATCCATTTGAGAATAACTGATGATGATGGTGATCAAATCCGCCATTAAAGCTCAGATTGTTGCTGTTGTAGTTGTTATTGTTGTTGTCGGTGGTTTCTTGCTTTGTCGGAACAAGAAGCTCTTCGAACACATTCATCTGAGTCGACAGTTCCATTTTTCTGTAATAAAGAAAGAGAAAACAGAGTGTGTGTGTGTGAGAGAGAGAGAGAGTTTTGTGGATTAAAGAAGATGAAGTGTAAGCGTATTTATATATAAGAGAGATGTGTGAGTGAGAGAATATACTGTTGATTAAATTAAAAGACTCTCGCTTAATTTGTGATTAGTGTTTTTATTAGCTCTATTTTAATATCTACTATGGACTTTATCTAATGTATGGCTTTATTTTGTTTGATAACACATTTTATTGTTATTTCTCGTAACAAATAATAAAAATATTTTTGTTAGCTCTAGCCTCTATCCAGCTATGAGGAATAGATGAGCTATATATATATTACAAGACTTGACATGAACCGATGTCATTTTTATTTTGCCTAGGATTGCCTATGCAAAATAAAAGGTGCTAATGTTAATCGACTTTTACTCAAAATCATATAAAACGTTTTAAGTTTTTTTTTTTTTTAAATAAATACTCTATAAAGTGTCATAGTTTGTAGAAAGTTACAAGGGAGCCATAATTGATTTTATAGAATAGAGGTTTGATGATTTATGTTATTGCGGTTTATAAATTTGGAGGTTCGAAAATTCGTTGGTCATAATTATACTTAATTGTTGCGGATTTTAATATACTTAACCTAACAACAGTGCATTGTGTATTGTATATAGATGGCTTTCTATGTCGAAATAATACGATGCAACATTTAGATATTTAAACGAAGATGGACGATCTATGTGTTTACTCTACCTAATTTTCATTAATATTTGAATCTTTCGCCATTCTTAATATGAAAATGTATTTATCTAACCTTTTGAGTCAAATAATTAGTTATACGTAATTTACAAATAACAAGAAAGAAAGGAAGAGATTATAAGTTTGATTAATTCCCTTTCCTTATAGGAAAGCTTTGATCCCATAAATTTCGTGTCTCGACGAAAACGGATCAACATTGTCTACACTCTTGCTTTATTTCTTTATATTTATTTATTTTATTTTTGTCTGACATATTTTTATATTTACAAATTAATGATGAATTAGTGTCTTGAGAGGAAATTAATTACTACTATTTGGTCACACAAGCGTACTTAGTTTGTCTGTTATTGTGTATACGCAACAAATAACTAAATTGCGTCTAAATCTTGCATTATATTCGATAATCAGCATCACTTTTGTTTTTAATTGCAATTTGACCCTTAAATCAAGGTATCGTTTGTGAATAGTAATCCCAACCTTTTTTTAATGCTTTAGAAAAAAATTGCCATATGCTACAGTTCGCATTTGTCTTACGTTTGATATTGACGTTTATTCTTTTAATTTTTACGCTTTTAAAGTCAGATTTTCATAATTCAGATGGCTATTCGCTGCAATTATTCTAAACTAATCACCGAACAAATTGGAACTTCGGTTTGCTGTTAACTAGGGCACCATATATCTAAGGGATGTAAATTAGCATATATGAAAGTTAAGGGGTTAAATCAGAAATACACTTATAAAAGCAAATCTAGCTACTTGACTGCTAAAACATATGGATATTTTATATACAAAACAAATCCGTGGAAAAATCACGCATATGCCTAGAATGTAGCTTTTTCATATTTTTTTTTTGTGTAATTTTTTATGTTTGCATGTGAACTTCTAGCTCCATCTTCAGTGCCATTCTCATAGTATATAAAACCGTAAAAAACACAAAACTTAAAAAGTAAAAATAATTAAAAGAATAAGAGAGAGAGAGAGAGAGAGAGAGAGAGAGAGAGAGAGAGAGAGAGAGAGAGAGAGAGAGAGAGAGAGAGAGAGAGAGAGAGAGAGAGAGAGAGAGAGAGAGAGAGAGAGAGAGAGAGAGAGAGAGAGAGAGAGAGAGAGAGAGAGAGAGAGAGAGAGAGAGAGAGAGAGAGAGAGAGAGAGAGAGAGAGAGAGAGAGAGAGAGAGAGAGAGAGAGAGAGAGAGAGAGAGAGAGAGAGAGAGAGAGAGAGAGAGAGCACATGGCAAAGAGAAGCTCCATGTTCACGAAAACAAACAAACTGTCTAAGGCCTCTATCGTCCTTTCAGTTCACTCACTTTCAATCTATATTTAACCAATATACATATATATCTACACATTCACATTCCTATAATACATGTATGAGTATATTTACATATATATAGTGTGTAAATTATTTTGAAAGTGTTAAAGTATGTACAAGTTCTCTACCCATAAATAAAATGGATGGTGATCTAGTGATACTTTAAAGTTTTCAAGATGGTGATCACTAACTCAATTCTATTTAAGAAAATGATTTACTTTTGAGATATTATATTATCAATGGTTGGTTCAAGATACCGAACGAAATTATGAGTAAAGATTTAAATTTCTAAAATTTATAAAAAGGTTTAAGAAAATTGTTTTTATATAACTAGATCAAAGGAATTTTTTTTTCTTATTATCAAAAAGGCTAGCGCAGCTGCTTGTCCACAAAATATTATATACTTTATGTCATATATAATAAGCTATCTTTTAGTCAAAAGTTCTTGTTTTATTGAAATAATATTTTATATTGTTACTGTAAAATCATTCTTACGATTATTTCTATTTTATCATTTTTATAATTAGTTGAATTTTTCTACTTATAATGATATTTTAATATAAGAAAATTGACAAAAAAGTTGTTTAATTTATATATAGTTTGTAATGTGTATGAAAAAATTCAAGCATCATTTATAATAAAATAAGAAAGTATCTTTGGGTGATTTAAAGAGAATACATATTCGCTGATAGGCTGCCACACCCACATATATATATATATATATATATATAAGATTGCCACTTTCATTAAATTAAAAACGTAAATAATATATATATGTTTGTATATGAAGTATAAAACAAATATACTGTTTTAAGTTTTAACATACAGAAAAAAACTTACTGAAAAACATAGATAAATCTACGACGTGTCTCTATAGGCACACATACACAAATGAGTAGAAGTATATATATACAGTTTTTAATACGTATAACAGGATAGGTGTTTATTATTATAAAAGATGAGTGTTGTGAAGAAGAAGAAGAAGAAGAAGAGACGGACAAGTCTGAAGAATGGATGGAGGCTTGTTTGTATTCGGAAGCTGTGAGAGTTTGTGGGGGCACATTGAGATTCAGTGAACTGTCATCTACTGTATCGTGACCTTGTCCCTAATTAATGATCTCCTCCGTTATCTTCTTCTTCTTCTTCTTCTTCCTATTCACATGACTCGACTAACCAAAAAAGCTGCTCGTCAAAATTTAATTGTAACTTCGTCATCTTCTTCTTCTTCTTCTGTACGTACTCGTCATTTACATTAACTTCTTTTTGGATTATTATCATAAGTCAAACCCTTGTTCTATATCTAAGAAATTTCGACGATTGGGATGGTTCCACTTATTATAATGATTATTTTTAATATTTATTCTCATCTACGTAAAGGAAACATTTAACTTCTAGATGTTAAAATTAGAGAGGATAATTAAAGTAAATAATAGTAGTACATACTGCCAGCCAATAACGACTGCTGATTATCTGTTTGAACTTTAATTACAGCTACAAAATCCAGAATCTAGTTTGGTTTAAATCCCTATACTCATCATCTGAGTAGTTGGCTTTATTATTTTATAATATATTTAACTTATAAATATCAGAGAGACAAACTTTAGTTTCAAACATGCCACGATTTTCAGTTTTACGTTTTTTTTTTAACATAACAATTCTCTTACAATTTAGTGTTCACGAAAATGCTTAGTGCTAGGTGCTAGACGATAAACCGATGGTAATTTATAATCTAATGCTAAATAGACAATGGTCCAACACTTTTCGAAACTTAGCAAACTTTAGATTATTTAACATTTATAAGATAAACCAACATATTTATGTTTGATATGTTGCATAAATAATAATAACATGATTCATAAATAATACAAATTAAATATTGAAATGTTAGAATTAGTTTAAAAATTAAAATTCCACAAGAAACCAAAGATGTTATATAAAAAATACAAAACATTAAAAATATGCTAACTAGACAAACCATCCATTTGAAAAATTTAATAATGTTAGACCATAAATAAGAATTAAACAAAATCATTTAATTTATTTACATCAAACAACATATAAACCTTTATAACCATGTATCTATTACGATTTGATAATTTTAAAAGCTAGACTAAAAAATATATATTTTAAAAAATAATTGATTAACAAATAGTAAAACCACTAAAATTATCAAAAACTGCCTCAACCCGATTACAACTGTCTACAGTCACATCAATCTAGTTAATAACTAAAACGCTTAGTATCAATAAATATGAGATAGTTTTAATAGTTTATGAACATCTAACTTTTAAACATTATTTAGATAATCGTTTATACTACTTTTAAAATAAAATTAAAAATTCTCTAACTTTTTATAACTTTTTTTTTTAAAAAATTAATCTTCTTCTTTTTTTGTTCTTCATGAAAGATTAAATCAACCTTTATCATTTTCATTTAGCTATTGTAGTTTTAAAATTTTAAAATATCTAAAATATATCAACATGTTTAATATTTTTTATCAATGCTATATATATATATATATATATAGAAAACAATAATTTTATATGTATGACATATAACACAATATTTAAGAAAAGAATATAGTAAAATCTATGACTTGATAGTGAAAAAAGATAAACAAAATTTAATCTTAAAAAATGATAATAAAATCCGATAAAAGTAAACATATTTAAATACTCCACTTAGGCATTTGGAGAAGAACAAGAATAAAAGGGTTGAAAATAAACAAAGATTGACCTGATTCGGTTCTCAAGGTGAATGTATGACAAAGAGAAGGGGCCAAAACCACGTGAATTCTTCAAGCATTATCATACGTGGCCTTTCTCGAAGCGTCCACGTGTGCATGTTGCCATTGCCAGGCGACCACGCATCTTTTCCGTATGCGCCCAAAATAACAAAATGTGAAGAAAATAAACAAAATCCTCTCTTATAATACTTGTTATTTTATTCATATAATTTTATTAATATATGGTCTGTCATTTAGAGAATAAGCTAAAATCGGGGGATGCGATGCAGATGTAGATGCGGATGCATAATTTTTTATTTTTATTTTCCATTGGGACATATAGTTTATATTAATTGTGGGGAACAGTTATTTTGACTTTCACAAGAAAGCATTAGTTTAGAAAAACAACTATGTCTTTTTCTTTGTATTATAGTGAATAACGTATACATTTGAACATACCGAAAATAACTCTGAAACGATTTTAGGAATTTTCCTTGATTATTCTAAAATTAAATAATTATGAGGTGTGGAAGAATTAGGCAGCTATTATATATTTTATCAACACGCAAATGTTTTATTATTTGTCCTGATTGGATTTGAGAATCTGTAGCTATAAAATATATAGTTTAGCTGATTGAGAATCTATAGTTTTCGCCAAAAAATAAAAATAGAAAAAAATGTTTTTTTTTTTGTAGTACGTAGGGAGATTTTGTTTGCATTGCATGAAATCGGTGGACAGCCCATAGTTTATCAATATTCTCTCATCAAAACCGCTTTTCGTTTTTTTTTTTTTTTGTAAAACTTGGAAAGGACACATATTTCTTCCTTTCGGGCCCGTTTATGGACGCCTAAGTTACATTTTAATTCTTAATTATACAATATCTAATTATTAGATTTAGATTAAGCACTTTAAGAAACAAAATATTTAGGTTAAACGAATGACTTGTACAAAATGTATACATGAGGAGTACGAAAAGAAATCAAGAAATGCTTTTATTAAACAATGTTAAAGCCAAGGCCCACTTAAATTCTGTTTAGACGTTGTGCAACTTCCTAGCCAAACATATATTGAATGTTGTAAATATAAGATTATAGAAACTGAAGACCAAAATGTACGAATGCTTAAAGCCTGAAATTAAAGACAATTAGTTTGAAGTCTAGATGCTAATTAATAAATTGACTATCTAGTTTACATTATAATACGAATAAACTAAAACTTTATATATGTAAAAGTAGTGGATAAATAATAAAAAACCGAATTTCATCTATTATAAAACCATTTAAAATAAATTTTGTTAATTTTATTAATATCACTAAAAAATAGTAGATATAGTAACGAGACTGCGTATGAATAAGAAGTTAAATGGCAACGTCATATTCTCCATCCCATATAGAAGTGTACGTTAAAGTAAGAGCTCACGTATAGTCAGCATGTCACACTCATTACGTTTTTTTTATTCATCAACATGCTTTTGCAATCATGCTATTGTGTCATGGCATTTTACCAACGACTTTTAATTGGTCCATATATTCATATCCCCTTTACTATAAAATGCTAAACTATTTCTTAGAAACATAGTGTTGCATCATAACTTTAGATTTTAGCATAGACTCACACATACACACGATCTCGTGTCCCCCGGTTTTATCTCGTCTCCTCTCTACTGATGTCATGATATATATATTATTCGTGCGAACTAAATCATATTTTCGGAATTTTTGTATATTTATAAAACTCTGCACTTTGCGTGAAAAAGGGCAAAAGATCATTCCCTTATATTCTAATTTACGAGCCATAACTAAGTGAAAGAACGCCACAGATGCGAATATCAACTTGGCGGCTGGCTGTTTCAATTATCGTAATACAGAAATATATCTTAGCAAAAGCCTTTTAAATCCACAGTTATAATAAATCCGAAGCTATCTGCTTAGCCATAATTTAAGATCGCGTATTCGAGAAATCAAATTAGTCAAAAGTTCTGGATTTTAATTTTAATTTTAATTTTACGAGACAACAAAATTTCAATTTCGACACGATTCCTATTGTACATTCCCTTAGGAAAAAGTGGATCGACTTGTAAAATAAAAACAATGGAACGAACAGGAAAATAAAATAAAAGTGGGGCAATTCAATTATTACAACATAGGAGGAGAGCTTTATGAGAACACGAGCCAGATTCAGTTAATCATGTCTATTTTTGGATATATTGTTAATGTAATTTTGTTTTTCACCACAAGTTTTGTACGAATCATAATCAAAGTCACATCTCATCTTACATTCACATGTCCAAAACTATTCATTGTACGCTACAAATCAAATTAACATTTACCTCCTATCTTCTAAATTTTCTTACATCTCTAATGCCAGCTTGCACATTAATAATATGTTATTGCCTAAATTCAATATAAATATTAGCATAAATTAGATTTGTTAAAATTATTTTTGTTTGCTCGCGTATGCTAAATTGCTAATTATCATTAAAATTGTAAAAAAATCCTAGTATATCTATAGTGGGAGAAAGGACCCATCTGTTTCCATATTTTGGGCATCTAATAGTTAATTATAAAAGTATACTTATTGGGCTACATTCTAAGCCCATTAGTTAGTAGCCCGTATATAACTATTCATTCGGATATTGAAGGCTTAGAAGCGACAACATTAGCAAACCAACCGGTACATGATTATATCTGGGGCCGGCTAGTTTAAAGGATTTTATCCGATAATTGGTGTAAAGTTCAATATATATCCTCTTGAGTATTGACTATTAAGATAAACTCAATTTCACAGTGAGCAAATCAGAAGTTACTCTTTTTTTTATAATTATTTTCTCTGATTCGTTGGACATTTACATTTCGTTTTAAGTTTATAATTGACATTTAATTTGGTAAACTGATTCTAACAATTGGGAAGTTATTAGGAATGGTGTTTCTCTCTTACAAGAATAACCATGAAGAAAATGACAAAATGTCGAGTAGTGAAATTATATTCTTAAAATAATTAATTGTATTAGAAGGGAGAAAAAAGTAAAACACGTCAGATGGGAATGTGAGCGCACACACTTTTATTAAGCGCGTGGTCATTGATAATATATCTCATAGTGGGAGTGCTTAGCTGTCGTGGGCCCCACAGTTATGCTTATGGTCCCCACTTTGGTTGTTGGGCTTATACGCTACCCTTTAACGTTTATTTATTACGGATATGACACTTTTTTCCCTGCGAGTCGTTTTATAAGTTTTTACGTAAGATTTTATAGTTTCTTTTGGACTATTTTTGTATTTTTATATTGTTTTTCAAAAGTGATAAATACTGACAAATAGTATCCTGAATTTCTTACGATATGTGTAGTAAAATGGAAATGAAAATCAAACAAATAAAATATTGTTTCGATCAAAATGTTGGTTAGAGAAATTTGGCCCACGGCATAATAACGGAGGCTAAGCACAAAATTGCTATTTAAAAAAAGGAGAAAGCTCAAAATGGGCTTCGGGAAAGGTTTTATTTTATTTAAATAAAACAGAATCCAACGGTCCAGATTTGACGCACTTTGGCATTAAAAAGTATATTAGACAAAAATGCACTCAATCACTGTGTGTTTGTTATTCTCTATCTCTCTCTCCTCTTTTGTTCTTCATGTTAGTGTTCTTCTCTGTTTCTGAGAAACCTGACTCTTATTGTTTTCTCTCCGATTTTTTGTAAAGTATTAATTAGTTTAGTTGTTTTCTTTTCTTTATGATGAAAAGGGTGTAATTAAAGTTTGTGATAAGTGAATGCTGAGGTCACCAACAGTCAATATTCTGGGTAAGTTTTGCTCCACACATTACCATGCTTTTCTTGCTAATTTTCTTTACAAATTCAATAACAAATCGTTTTTCTTTCTTTGGCTCAGAATTAATGAAAATTCGTTTTTAAAAAGGGGTTCATATAGAAAAACTATAATTTATTTTATATCGATTTTCCAAATTTTAGCAAATCTAGCCCAGAGATCTGAAAAGAAAAGCCAGCCCATTGGCGATTGGGTTCATAAACATAAGGGTACTTTCGTAATGTCTACTGATTGGTGGTGTTGCCCTAAATTTATAATCGTGTGTTCGACTTCGACTTCTTATTGCAAATTTCAGATAATTTTTTAAAATATTCATATCAGTTAATTATGATGTATTATGGTGTTGTAAGCTTCGAATAATTCAAGTTTAAGTAGTTAATCATAAAGGTTGTCAAAAGTAACGAGACTATTCATTCATATGAACGAGATCCTAGCTGTCTACACGTGGCATCGCTGACCTGGCAAGAAAAAGCGACCAATGAGAGAGTCTGTATAAACAAAAAACAAAACATTTTGAATAAAGAAGGAAAAGTCATTGTGGGACCCTTCGACATCGAAATGACTAGTTTGCCTCTCTCCCATACAAAAAGAAAAGAAATCATTTTAAAAACCCCATCAAGTTTCCTAAAGTTCCCACCTTCATAGGAAAATTTAATCAAAAATTAAAAATAAAAAAGAAAACACACGACGCCTCACGAACAGACGGCTGGAATCTCGCCACGTGGCTAATTACGTGATCTCAGCCATCCGTGGCAGATTTCCCGGGCAGCTAGATCGGGCAGCTTCACAAAGCGGATCTAAACCGTCAGATCCAAATTCAACGGTTAGATCCAAACGAAGGGTTATGTCGGTCAGATTCCAATGGCCTTTAAGAAGAGATGGTGCCTCCCATCTTCTTCCTCATTCCGGTCATCTCAAAACCCTCATTTATCCTCTCTTTTTTTTTTTCAGGCTCTGATTTTTCTCCTTTTCCCGATCGCCGGAGTTTTCGCCGGTTTTGTGATTTTCCCGCCCTATCTTGGAGGTAAAAAGTTTTTTTTCAGAAGCTTGAGACTCCATACGAGTGAAACCCCCGAAATGAACTTGCGATCTTCGCGATTCGTATGGCACCAGCTGTTTTGGCTACCTTAAACGAACTGTCGTTCCAGGGACAATGTGGCACCGTTTTTATGAGGAAATTTACAAACCAATCCGTCGCCGAAAACAGCAATAATCCTCTTTCTCCTCTCTTCAACCCTAACCCTAACCCTAATTTCGATTCGATTCACAGGAGCAATTCGAGCAAGCAGTTCGATGATTCGTCGGATTTTGGTGGCTACGCTACTTTTAATGTCGCTGGCTACAACTCCAGTCAGCTCAGGGAGTTGAAGAAGCGCTTGACCTCGGAGCTCGAGCAGATTCGGATCCTGAGGGAACGGATCGAGTCGGGGACGTTCGAGACTCAGCAAGTTTACACTACACCGGAGGTATCCGCCGTTCGATCAGCTCCGACGAATAGCTTTGCCGCTGAAACGAATGACTTTGGACTGAAGAAGCAGAAACCCAAGAAAAAGGGGTCAGGTCTGAAGCAATGCAATCCATTTGCTGCCGAAGAGACTCACCTGAAGCGGACGGCGGCTTCGGATCCGGAGTCGGAGAAAGTGTTGGCCGGTATGTTGAATACATGTAGTCAGATCTTGGTTAAGCTGATGAAGCACAAATGGGCGTGGGTATTCAACACGCCTGTTGATGTGGTAGGTTTAGGGCTTCATGATTACCATCTGATCGTGAAGAAACCCATGGATCTGGGTACGGTGAAGTTGAATCTGGAAAAGGGATTTTACGTTTCGCCTCTTGATTTTGCAACCGATGTCAGATTGACGTTCAGGAATGCAATGGCGTATAATCCGAAGGGACAAGATGTGTATTTTATGGCTGAGAAGCTTCTGGATCAGTTCGATGTAATGTTCAATCCTGCATTCAAGAAATTCGAAGCCCAGCAGCTAAAAATCACTGGTTCATCATCCCGTCCTGAACCTGAGTTCAAGCAAAGACAGTGGAATCAGACTCCAGTGGCTGCAAATGCAAGGAGAGGAACCGAACAAATCTCAATAGCGAAGAAGATAGATTCAGTGAAGCCGCAAGAACCTGCATTGCAACCTCAATTAGTCGAGCCGCCACGTGTACGAGCTCCTTCACCTTCTCCTCCTCCTTCGGTGGTGCAGCCTCAACTGCCACTTCCGCAGCCTGTTAGTGAAGTAGAAGTACCTCCTGACGTGAGTGAAGTAACCAAAGGGAGGAAAGGGAAGTTGCCGAAGCCTAAGGCTAAGGATCCAAACAAAAGACTGATGACTATGGAGGAGAAGTCAAAGCTTGGTATGAATCTACAAGACTTACCTCCTGAGAAGCTTGGCCAGTTGGTTCAGATTCTTAGGAAGAGAAACGGACATTTAGCTCAAGATGGCGACGAAATTGAGCTAGATATTGAAGCTGTAGACAATGAGACTCTGTGGGAGCTTGATCGTTTCGTGACAAATTACAAGAAGATGGCTAGCAAAATCAAGCGCCAAGGGTTTATCCGGAATGTGTCAACTCCACCTAGAAATATGGTAAGCAAACTAGCGCTGCATCTAATCAGAAGCGTTAATGTGTCGCCTTTGTTTGTACTTAAATGTTGTGTCTCCTCTTGTCTCTCTTAGGCGTCTGTGGCTGAAATGGGTAGTGCGGAGAAGAGAACAAGGAAAGGGGATGCCGGGGAAGAGGATGTAGACATTGGAGAAGACATACCAATCGAAGATTACCCATCTGTTGAAATCGAAAGAGATGGTACAGCAGTAGCAGTTGCTGCTAGTAGCGGGTCTAGTTCTTCAGGCAGCTCTAGTTCTAGTAGCGGTTCCTCGTCTAGTGGTATATTTCTTGAACCCTTTTCCAAATTCTCTCCTTGTTATGGCCAAAAGGTTTCCCGTTTTTCTTGTGTCATATCTCTAACAACGTTGTTGATTTGATGCTCATTTACAGATTCAGGGTCATGTGGGAGTTCATCAGCTAGTGATTCTGATGCAGATAGTGTTCAATCGCCATTTGTGGAAGCAAAAGAAGCTCAGTGATCGTATCAGTTGGGGATTTAGCCAATTGTTCTGTCTTCAAGTACTAAGGACCGCTTATATTCACAAGGATATGCCAGAGAGGTGGAATTGTGGGTGTAAAGGGAGGAAGGAAGGAGAAAACAGAAAGAAATTGATTTGGTTTCTTTTGATGAAAACCTTAGGAAGCAGTATTAGTTAGAGAAAACAAAATGTTATGGGTGGATAGAGAGAACTGCTAGTGTGAGGAAGAGGAGTTCGTTATTTAATTTACCTTATAGATATAGGAGTTGTTTTAATGTATCTGTGAGATGATGAACAGAGAAGTTGAAGAATGTAGGAGAAGAAAGAGTGAATGCAGGGGGAAGAAAGAGTGAATGCAGGGTTCTATGACTTAATTTTTTTTTTTTTGTTCTTAGTGTGAAAGAGTCTGGTTATGGTAGAAAATGGTCAAGTATAGAAGAGAAGAAAGAATCAATGCAATGCAGTACTTTGAGAGATGTAAATGGTTGGAAAATCTAAAAATCTTATTTGTTGAAAGAAGTTGAGTTTTCACCTTATATAAATGTCACATTGGAAGACTATATTACTAAATAAATGTTATGAAAATATAAGACTCAAGCAGAAGCAGAGGCAGCCAATAGTCCATCGTGTCTTAGGAGAGGCTCTGGTGAATGTTCACGTCCTCTAAACTCAACAAATACTCTGAACATAATTTTGAATCAATAAGAATGTATTTATGTATTGATGGCCGTAAATACAGAAGCTATTATATGAGAAAACATAATACCTCCAGAGGCGCTTTAACTC
This sequence comes from Streptanthus diversifolius, assembly GCA_039880935.1. Taxonomy (NCBI): domain Eukaryota; kingdom Viridiplantae; phylum Streptophyta; class Magnoliopsida; order Brassicales; family Brassicaceae; genus Streptanthus; species Streptanthus diversifolius. The sequence goes on along the minus strand of JAXGFM010000007.1, from coordinate 22,653,930 downwards.
CTCCAAGTTCAAGTACTGTATTTCTGAAAATGCATCCGCAGACAAAACCTCTGCCCACTGCAAGTTTTTTGCAACCAGGTTTTTTCAGAAATTTTGGTGAGCATTTAGTCATTTACAGCCGATTAGAGTTTTGCTACAAATGAGAGTCAGAATTTACCTTGTAACTGTAATATCCAGCTGCATATCACCCTGAAAATTCATGAACAAGTGAAAAGGTGAATGGTTACGATTAAAAAAGCACCAAAGATATATATACATATATAACTCAGGGTTTTAAGAGGATTGTTACCTGCAAATATGTGACTGAAGCTACAGAGGAATCTATCTTCAGGAAGTGGAGGGATAACTTTGAGTTTTAAGGACACCCTTTGATCTACATCGTAGATGGATTCTGGTCCACCTGGTATATATTTTGTGTGCAGCTCCAAATCAACAATGGCAAATTTCAACTGAAAACATGAAACCATCTCATTAATACATGGCACAAAGCACTGAAGTTCTTGATGCCATGGATCCATTACAACACATAAAACGGTCACTAATTATAAAAAACGCTAATAAAATTTATGTATATATTTTTCAGGATTCTAATCAAAAGCTGGAATAGCTCAGTTGGTTAGAGCGTGTGGCTGTTAACCACAAGGTCGGAGGTTCGACCCCTCCTTCTAGCGTTTTTTCCACCTTATTCTGTTTTATCCTTTGACATATTTTGAATATGTAAAGGTGATAAAACTATAACTAGACAAGTTATTAAATGATTTGCAATGGATTTTACTAATCGGAATATACCATATTACTACCAGATAAAGATAAGATATTACAACAACAAAATGTTGACCAGCAAACTAACTATTTTCAATACAGTGAATGCTCCATAGAAACGAGAAATTATGATTGGACCGCTAATACATAACATTCCAAAATCTACATTATTTTTCTACTCTTTTTAGGCCATTCATTTATTTTTATAACCTAAATTTCAAATCGCTCATTAACATATTTTGTTTCTTCCAACAAATGGAGACGGATCTAGCTCTCGCCAACCACCGTAAACCGTCGTACTTCACCGGTCGATGCTTGAGTTCGCCGTCGTCTTGTCTCTCGTTAACACATAGAGAAACAGAGTACGCTCGAATCAATAACCACAACAAGACGACAAGATCAAGTCCGAGACTAAGGAATTTGCTAAGAAGGTTATTGTTTTTGGTTACAAGTTGCCGGTTCGAGAACACGAAACCGAAGAGGTTAATTAAGTTTCACTACGATGCTGTGAGTTATTCACAGAACTTCGATGATGGTTTTTACTTGCACGATGATGATCCTAAGATTTTCAGAGATCTCCAAATACAGAGTCCTGATCACTAGCTTATATTTGCTCTCTCTTTTTCTTTTTTTTGTCAAAATTATTATTCAAAGATAATATCAAATTTTCGTATGTACCGTCGAGTTCTGATAATTACATGTATCTGATAGTTTTGTATTTGTTTGTCACAACTGGTCCCTGCCGTTTCTTTGATTACATATGTACCCGACAGTTTTGTTTATTACATAAGTTTCATGTCCTTCAGATTATTGAGTATATATACCCGTTAATTTTGTTTAATATATATATACCCGATAGTCATCTTGAACTTTTTTTCTTAGGCTATTGTTCAAAGAGTGATTTGTATGGTAAAATTGTCACGTCGTCTTCGAATCAAACTTATTTGATCATTTTGCTTTAGCATATGTTTATTTTTAAGATCAATTATGTTGCTTGGTTTAGTAGTTGTTTAAGCACATTCCTTTCATGTTGCAGATAGACTTAGTTGACTGACAAAAAGAAAACTCCGTAGTTACAGGGATTTGATTCGTATTCGTTATCCGAGGTTGATTCTGGTTCTCTAACACTTGCAGTTTCGTAGTTTGACTTGATGGTCCCTATTCTACAAAATTATAATTTGGTACATGATAAGTAATGCATAATCGGTTTTAGACCTTCTTAGCTTCTACCTGCATAATGAAAATCTCAGTCTTGTTCTTGTTCTTGCTCATTTCCTTTCCGGGTTTGTTCTTCTGACCTTTTTGGTCATCACAGTCGTGTTTGTTTGGTGGCAGAAGCAAAGAAAGAGGAAAGAAAAAGAGATAAAGCATGGTATCAATAAACGAAGACCTCGAAAGGGAAACAGGACCAAGAAAGTTTTCTTATAAGGATCTCATGTCAGCAACCAATGGATTCTCACACCATAGGAAGCTGGGTGAAGGAGGGTTTCGAGCGGTTTACAGTGGGAACTTGAAAGACATCAATATGATGGTTGCGGTGAAGAAATTATCCTGTGGTTCTAGGCAGGTAAAGAAAAGAGTTTTTAAACGAAGTTAAGGTCATCAGCAAATTAAGACATCGGAACCTGGTGCAAATCATCGGTTGGTGTAATGAAGAAAATGAGTTGTTGCTGATATATGAGTTAATACCAAATGGTGGCTTGAACTCTCACCTCTTTGGTAAAAGACCACAGATACTTTCATGGAACTTAAGGTACAAGATAGCTCTTGGTCTAGCCTCTGCGATATTTTATCTTCATGAAGAATGGGATCAGTGTGTACTACACCGAGACATCAAGGCAAGCAATATAATGCTTGACAGTGATTTCAATGTAAAGTTAGGTGATTTTAGGCTGGCTCGGGTTATGAATCATAAGATTGATTCCCATAAAAACAGGATTGGCTGGAACTTTTGGATACATGGCACCTGAGTATATGATGACAGGATGTGCAAGTAAAGAAACTGATATATATATATAGCTTTGTAATTGTTTTACTAGAGATTGTCACGGGGAGAAAATCGTTGGAGGGAGCAAAAGAAGATGAAGAAGAAAACAGTGATACAGAGAGTGATGAGAAGAGTCTTGTGCAGAAAGCGTGGGAGCTTTATGGAAGACAAGAACTGTTGGGGTTATGGTGTTGTCATCGATAAAACAAGCGATCCAAGTCCTGAACTTTGAGTTACCATCGCCTGATAATCTTCCATTGAAGAGGCCTGTTACTGCATATTACACCTCGTCTTCTTCTTCTCTCTCGGCTAACTCAAGTAGAGTTTCGGTAACGTTCTCAAACAACGAAATTGGTCGTTAGCTGAAAATTTGAGATTACTCCAAATTCTCGCTCTCTATCACAAAAGTTAATATATATATTGTATAATATTTATACTAAAAATTAGACAAATTTATATTTTTCTTAAAAAAAGTTTGTAGATACCCACCAATCCGAGATATAATATATGTTGACCCATATATTAATCCGCACTGTTCTTCACAGGTTTAACAGACGGATAATAACTCAAATTCCCAGTTTTGTTGGTAATGGTTGGACCAGCTACCAGAAGCGGTTCAGACCGTTATTGTCTTTTCAAAAAAGTCATAGACCCATCAAACGAGCACATGCTTTAGGATATTTCCGAAATAAAGCCCAACTAAAAACAAATGGGCCTACACGAATCAGCTCTTCTCTCGTTCCGTTAATTTCTCGTGATTAGCTTCACATGTTTCCAATATTAATTCTTGTTTTTTTTTGTTCTTTTCTTGTTTCAAGATCCCCGTAGATAATTAATTTTGATCTCGGATCGAACTGATATAAATAAATGTAGAACAATCAATGAAAAGGGGGTCAAATTACGGCTGAAATTAAATGGGAACAGGGCGGGTAATTCAGGTGCTATAAGCTTCTACAACGTTTGATAACGATATAACATTTGACCAATCTTTGATGAAACTGCCTCTTTTACCATAAGTCATTTTTGTGTCATGTCTCTTTCTCGCTTTAAACAATTTTTTTTTTAAAAAAAAGAAATATATATATATAGAACAAAACTTTAGAACTCCGTAATAAAATTTCTTACGCCTATTAAAATTTCTCAAAATTCACTTTTCGATCATCATTTTTACCTAGAATCCTTGTATTAATCCTCCATGAATATCACAATCTTTATTGATATCAAATAAAGGAAATCCAGATATTAAAATAAAAACTACAACAAACTTTTTGTGTGGAGAGTATGTAATTTGTTAAGAAACTCGTTTTGTATCGATTTACTAAAATTTATAGGTCAAAGATCTAAAACGCTTAAAAAAATAAAATAAAATAACAAACATATGTGGAGATAATTGTTTGTGATGCAAATGCGTTTTTAGTCAAGTAATTAGTCGAAATATTAATCAGGTTTCGAATTTTATGGATAATATCACGGATTTAATTTTCTAAATCTTTACTTAGTTTTATTCCTTGTAGATTAATTTCAGCAGTAAATTTGATGTTGTGAAAAAGGCTAATGGATCACATATGAAGAACAATTTAAAAGTTAAACCGGGCGTGTATGATTATTATTTGGAATTGGGGTTGATGGTTTTGGATTTATTATAAGCTAAAAACAAAACAAAACAAAAAAAATAGGTGTAAGTTGTATATATATATCAAAGGATGATCGGTTCAGTCTCACGAGAGATCCATTCTTGAAGCTCTCACATGTTTCCCATTTCTTCTTCTCCGTTCTCTCGTGTTTCTTCACAGATGGAGACGTTTAATCAATCATCGAAACACAATCTTCTCTTCTTTTTTCTTTTGGACGTGTCATTTATAATTAATATATGTATATAATTAAATATTGTATGTCTGTATTGAGGATATTACCTCAGTAATTACTGTGTAATTGGAATTTGATACGTATATAAAAACCCATTTGAATCTGATTCTGATACCAGTTCACTTCGACCACTTCAGCAAATGTCAAAATATTGTGAGTTTTAGTTGAGAATTTAATCATATGTATTAGCGATACAAAGAAAAAGAAAGATAAAGGGTGATAAAAGATGTCAGAGATAATTTTTTAGGAGTTAATGGTCAAATTCAGATTAAGTAAAAAAACTTTACAAAGATGTCAAAAAGTTAAAACTAATGTTACTTTACTCCCAACCCTACTTGTTCCTCACTCAAATTTTTTTTTTTTTGTTTTTGTTTAAACTATAAACTTTTAGAAACCTGCTTAAATGTTTAAACTATAAATTGTATGTTTCGGCCTAACAACTGTTTTGATTGATGGCTTGGACTCATACAAATCCAATTTTTTCACAAATTGAATTATGTCTACTATATATATATATATATATATATATATTTGGTCGAAATTTACATGTTAATATATTTATTCTCAATTTCTTGGCAACGATAACTTAAAAGATATCTAAGAATAGTTTGTTCCAATAGTTTTGGTTTCCTTAGTAGAGTTGCATACTGGCTATGCATGTACGTATATAATATATAGTTTACGTATAAAGATTGGTGCAGTGCACACTTCACACATAGATAAAACGTTACCGCAACAACAGAAACAAGACACATAACAAATTCTATCCGATTTGTTCCGATCAACTGCACAGTTATATATGTTCTTCTGTCTTTTCTGCCACTTCATGTCTCTCTCTCATCTTCTCTTTTTGTCTCTATTATCTCTCACTCATCTCTCTCTCTCTCTCTCTACGTATACGAAGACTTTAACTACAAACAAAATTTATGATGAATTAATCCAATGTAATAAAAGAACACCACAGTTTTGACAAAAATGGCGGTTTATGAGTGTACAGGTCTAATACAATGGCGGTTTACGATTATGCAAGAGTATTACTTTGTTTTGTCAACATAACAGATATATAACATGTTTTAATACATGGTTAACAAAGTGTTCATCTCAAAGAGTTGTTAAAATATGTTCTATATTCACTTTGTTGGCAAAACGATTACATTGTTGAGGTAACGATTATGCAAGAGTATTATTTTGTTTTGCCAACAAAGAAATTACATATAACATGTTTTACATCCAACACCATTATTATAGTTTTTGAACTTTATATACATGTTAAGATATCATGTATATGCCAAACAAATTTGAAGTGATTCGTCTCCTAAACAAAAATAAATAAAATTAAGTCCTTCTCCAATTTTTTGAAGACAAAAACACTTTTCGTTAACTCAATATCTATAAATAATTATGCCAAACAATTTTTTTTAAAAAAAACATAAATACAAAATCATGTATATATATAAATACACACCATAACCCTTTTGCCGACTGTTCCTCAATCTCTCTCGCTCTACTCCTACATGTACTTATTTCCTCCAAACCAAGAAGAAATCAAGAAGGAACAAACTTTTCTTCTTCCTTTTTTTCTCTCGTCCCATCATCATCATGTCCTCCCATACCAATCTCCACTCTCCTAAACCGGATCACCGTATCTCCGGTACATCCCATACCAAAAAACCACCGTCTTCCTCCGCCTCTCAAGACCAACAAACCCTAAAATGCCCTCGCTGCAACTCCTCAAACACAAAGTTCTGTTACTACAACAATTACAGCCTCTCTCAACCTCGTCACTTCTGCAAATCTTGCCGCCGTTACTGGACACGTGGCGGTGCCTTAAGAAACGTTCCCATCGGGGGCGGTTGTCGGAAAACCAAAAAATCAATCAAACCTAACACATTAACTCCTTCTTCTTCTTCATCTCAGAGATTTTTCTCTTCAATCATGGAAGATGCCTCCAGATTCTTCCCTCCTCCAACAACGATGGATTTTCAGCTCGCCGGATTATCTCTCAACAAAATCAACGATCTTCAACTTACGAATAATCAAGAAGTTCTTGGCCTTAGGACCATGGAGCAGGTCGAGACAACACCCGTTGATGTCGGATCAGGTTTATCCTTAATGGGTTTCGGAGAATACAACAACAACAACAACCATTCACCGGCGACTTTCACAACCGCCGGAGCAACCGACGGAAACTTAGCTACCTCGATAGAAACTTTGAGTTGTTTAAACCAAGATTTACACTGGAGGCTTCAGCAACAGAGGATGGCTATGCTTTTTGGCAATTCTAAAGAAGAGACTGTAGTTGTCGAGAGGCCACAGCCGATTCTTTACCGGAATCTCGAGATCGTGAACTCATCGCCGTCGCCGACGACGAAGAAAGGAGAGAATCAGACAGAGTGGTATTTTGGTAATAATAATGGTAATGAAGGGGTGATTAATAACAATGATAATAATAACACAGGAGGAAGCGATCAATGGAACAATGGAATTCAAGCTTGGACTGATCTTAATCATTATAATGATTTGCCATGATTCTTGGTAAGGTAAAAGAAACTATATTTATATGATCAATATTTTAAAATTATCTGTGTTTGTCATGTAATGCCATAAAATATTTATGTTTGTAGTTTTTGTTTTTGTTTTATTGGGTTGTTCTTTGTAGTCAGCTTTTGTTGGTTACTATTTTAGTATTACAAGTTTCAATTTGTAAACAAAAACCAAAATTGGGGGTGAAATTCAAGAATGAAGAGAGATACTATAACTTTAAATTTGTGATTAGTCTGTATTTTTAAATAAAAGCTTAATTATTCCAATGTTGGCAAAATTCGAAACAGGATTTACTGTGCTTAAAGCTTAATTATTGAAAGGCTCTTGGACTTGGTTTGGTGCTTAAATGTTCAATTAACAACTAATTGGGTGGTTGTTATTCCAAGGTTAACTATACTAAATCAAAATTATCTTCAAACGTCATTTTCAGAAAACAGATAATGTTTCCTTGGGATTAGTTATCGTACCTTTAAATTCATTTTACTTGATTTATTAAGTTTAACTGAGCCTAATTATACCCAAGTTGAGCCAAGCAGAATAGTTGCCCAACCACATCAATTGTGTAATACCCTAGTGAAACATATAATCTCAATAAATAAATAGTGTGTAATATTCGTTATAATTAACATCGATAGTTGTGCTGTAAATGAAAATATAGATTGACGTTACATTAAAAAAAAAAAAAAAAATTGTCAGTGAAGTGTGGTCTAATTAATGTACATACAAGCATATAGCATCTTAGTAGACACTGAACTATGTCGAGTCTACGTGAAACATAGAGATCATGCCTTAGCTTTCTTTTGCAGTCTCTCTTTAGCCCCATCCTTTAGCTTCTCTCTACATACATATATATACATGTACATATATATATGTTAGTGTATTTTATGTATATGTACATCTTGTTACTGGTATAGGGAAGGTCTGCAAGTAATGTATTATCCAGAAGTAGGCATGTGCAAACGGACTTGTTCGACGAAATCCGAACTTGATTTATTTCCAATATTGCATTAGTGTTTAGTTGTACAGGTTCAGAAAGACGATCTATGAGTTTTAGATACAAATGTATATGATAATGAATTTGGTTTTACTCTAATTAACGCTTCGTTTGAAATTTGGATTTTATAAATAGTAAAGAGAATAGACACATGTCTTTGAACCACTTTTGTGGGTTCTAGAAGAATATTAACTAGTAATGAATGGTAATCTACTTTAATTTTCTTTTATTAATATTTTTGTTGAGCCATGCATGCGACTGTTACGTCCTTTAGTACTCAACTACTTTTGACTACGAAGGAAATTGCGGTCCCTGTATGGTGAAATGTGAATAATCTTTACCTTTATAAGTGTTTAATTTAATGGTACATTTACTAATAACTACCTTCCCATAATCCCATTTCTACTTATTTAATTAATAACTCAATTTGTCTGTTTGTTAACTCAGTTAACGATCGATCATCTACAAAAAATACTTTTTTTTTTTCCCGTTCCGATCACTTAAAAGGTGATGTTGGTTTCTCCCACACAAAAAGGTGATGTTGGCACTTTTGCATACTACAATCTCGTTTTTAAGCTTTTTATGATTATTAGTAAGTTTGCTTTTATAAGATTTTTCATCCTAAGAACATTGTCTTTCGGATATCGTAACTTTTTGTTTTATTCCCTTTATCATGTCTTTGAATCCATCCTACAAAAAGGTAATATAAATCAAGAATTAACCTTTTTTATTGCTTTTGGTCGAGACCATGTACATTAAATAGCCAAATAATAAAGCTAAAGTGTAATGTCATTTGTAACAAATAAAATAAAATATGTTAGAAAGATTTTGTGATGATTTAATGAAACGGATAGATAGCGAAGGAGCATGATGAATGTGAATACAAGTGATGTAACTGCCTTTATATCATACAATATGAGTAAATTTAATATGTCGCTATTTCACGGCTTTGCCACAAGAACCTAAACCAATTGCGAGAAAGCTCATGATTTACGATTCGTGAGAGAAGGATATAGTATAGTTATATTGCTATTCGAAAGTATCTACATTTAATGAATTTATATATATATATATATAAATATATATATATATATATTCATCGCTTTTATTTGGTGTAATATATTTCTCCATTTACCTTAAGTTTAATTTAATGCAACAAAATGCAGGATTGAGCATTCTGATACTAAAAATGCGTTACGTCGTCGTTCATACACATATCATATATAATAATTTTTAGAATTTTGTGTTAAATCAATCTAGAATCTCATGCCGATCTTATGCTATTATGAGACATTTTCATATTTAAATACTAATTAAAGCGCACACATGTATGTATGTATGTATGTGAAAGTGGTAAATCATCCCACTTGGCAACAAGATAGGAGAAACCAAGTGGAAAAGGTAAAATAATTTGTTATTCCAAACGAGTAAAACAAATACAAAAGATGTATTTACAAATTCTACTTTTCTTTCGAACAAAGTTTTTATACATGTGGCCGTACGTCGAACCTCGCACAAATTTTGAAATTTGTCATAACCTCGTCGCAAAAATAACGTCTTTTGATAATGATGAGAAAAATAAAAAAAAAAAAGAAAGAAGAGAAAGCTTCCAACACAAAACAAGTTACATGTGTTTTTTTAATGGTCACGTCATTATCTTTTTCTTCGTCGTAACCGAAATTATATCGTTTTTAACAATTATTTTTTGGAGTTATATATGTTATATTAAAAAGGTCTACATATATCATTTTATTATATAATTCTGTTGTATTGGATAATTAATCATAAACTACATTTTCATCAATTTAAAATAAAAACATTTAACCCTTTTCTACTTTTTGTTAAAATTTAACATTGTCATTATTTCACCTACCAAGACTAACAACTAAAAATACAAAAATGTTGGGCTCATTTCCACAGTTCATGTGAAATGGCCTTGGGCCGAATACAAACATAGGCACATTCATCTACCAATAATCTCTACACGAACAAGACCCATCTCTAAAATGATGAAACCTCTTTGAATCTCTACAGATAATCTCTCTCTTTACAACTCTTGATACGATCTTGATCCAATTGTGACAATCAATACAAACTCTAAGGTTCTTTAGAATCCTTATATTTCCACCAACGTTTCTCCAAACTGCAAAAGCTATGGCCAGTTTCTCGCTATGTTGATGCAAAGATTTCTCTTTTGCATTTTCCTCCATGTCTTGAAACACACAGCTTTTGTCTTCAACATACCCCAGATCTTTAGCTTTCTTAATCAGCTTTTCAAGAGTTTCAAGAATCTGCTCCGAGTTTGGATGCGAAAACAAATCTCCAGCCATGAATGTATGCGTTTCTCTATCGACTTCAACCCAACTCATAGCTGGATTCTTCTTCAGCTTCAACTCCTTCATATCGCTCTTCATCTCAATCACTCTGTTCCACTTCCCCGTGGATGCGTAGAGATTTGACATAAGAATGAGTGTTCCTTCATCTCCAGGTGCTAGCTCAATGATCTTTCTCTTTAACCGCTCTGCCATCTCAACATTTCTATGAATTTTACAGGCGCTGAGGAGCGTCCTCCACAGAACCAAATCAGGGTTTATCACCTCGTTTACAAGCATTTCCGCCTCATCTAATCTCCCTGCCCGTCCAAGCATATCTACCTTACAAGCGTAATGATCATTTGTTAACATGATCTTATCTTTCCTAAAGGAGTCGAAGAATTTGCAACCTTCCTCAACTAATCCAGAGTTGTTACAAGCCAAGAGTACGCTCAAGACTGTTACACCGTTCGGTTGGATTCCAAGAATGTTCATTCTCTCGAACAACTCGAGTGCTTCGCGTCCGAAACCATTCTGTGCGTAACAATAGATCATTGTGTTCAAAGATATAACATCAACTTCATTCAAGGTATCAAAAACAGACCTTGCCATATCCGAGCATCCACATTTCCCATACAGATCGATGAGCCCTGACCCGGCATACTTATCTCTATCAAAACCATACTTAGTCACTATCCCATGAATCTGCCTGCCTTCTTCAAACATTGCGAGATTCGAACACCCCCTGAGAGCACTTGACAATGTAAAAGAGTTTGGCTTGGCTGAGTCACGCATCATCTTTCTAAATTCGGCTAGGGCCATTTCTTCTCTACCGTTTTGGACAAGCCCCGATATAAGAGACGTCCAAGTCACCTGACTTGGGTACTCAATACACTTGAAAATCCACAAGGAATCGTCGACTAAACTGCACCTTAAATACATTGTAAGAAGAGAAGTTTGTGAGCCAAGAGCAGAATCAAACCCAGACTTGATCATAAGTCCATGAATCAACTTGCCATTACTTATATCTTTTAAGTTTCCGCAAGATATCAATACACTAGCGTAAGTGAACTCGTTAGGCTGGACTTCCTCCACCAACATACTTTGAAATGCGTTGACAGCTTCTGCATCTTCACCCTTCTGCGAGTAACCAACGATCAAAGCTGTGATCAAAACTACGTCTTTCTCTTCCACACGGTCTAATACTAACTTCGCCTCCCTCGTTTTGCTAAACTTTACATACATATCCACGAGGGCGCTTCCAACGAACACGTTTGAGACTTCCAAACCCAGAATCACGGCAAGTCCGTGGCTTCTCTGGGCTTCCTTTTCAAGACCCAAATCCGAGAAGGCCTTGAAAACACTGGACAATGTGTACTCGTCTGGCAAAACATTATTCGTGATCATCAATCTATATATGTCAACAGCTTCCTTGCTTCTTTTATGCTTAATACAATATGCAATTAAAGAGTTCCATGTCACAATATGTCTTTCAGGCATTCCATCGAACAGCTGGCATGCGTAACCGATATCGCCACACTTCAAACTCGCGTCTACAAGTTTACTGCCGGAAATTTGGATTGGTAAACCGGACTTGAGCATCTGGGCTTGGATGTTCTTGATTCCGGGTAAGAATCTTTCGTCTATGCATCGTCTGAGAAGCGGAGAGAAAGTGTGCGTCGTTGTTACGGAATTACTTGTGATGCAGAGAAGCCTAAATTGACAATGAAAATAGGATTCCGATGAACTGGTTCTTGTACCAAAGAAGCTCGAAATACTAGAGAAGGCGATCCATCCGCCGTTATAATTTCTTCTCATCGCCGATGCATTTTTTCTCCAATCATCACCTGAGTATTTCAGTTAACTGCGGGAATAATAGAAAATGAGGCACATTTTTGTACAGAATTTGAAAATACATTAAGGCCCATTTAGGCCCTAGCTGACCCAGTTAGGCACATTTTAGGCCCATTAATACAATTAATGGGCCATTAAGCTGTTAAACTGGACAAGGAAAGGGATATTGAACTGATAGCCTTATTGTTGTTGGATTCATAGCACTCTGAAACACGCCGTTCTGCATCATCGGAGGAAGCCAACGCCACTGGATCGATGATCCGTCGATTACAACCACAGTGCGACGCGAGGTTTCCTGGTTCAGTTTCCGCCGTCGGAATCCTGATGATGAAAATCTCGAAGGATGCTGCAATTCCTTCTCCGTACACTTTTTTCGTCCGCCTCCTTACTCGGCGGCCGTTGTGCTCCGTTTCTCCGCTTATACGCACATTTCCGGCGGAAGAATCCGACGAAATTAGTATTCCACACCGTCTGATCTCAATTCTCTCCAAACCCAATTGGCACAAGTGTCCATCGCTGAAAGGGATGGTTCCGGCGATAAGCCCTTCCCACGTCTCATCGTTGTTCTCACTCGATCTAGATCCCAAAACAGCTCTCAAATTTTCTCATTGGATCTCACAGAATCCGAGATTCGAGCACAGTGTCTATTCTTATGCATCTCTTCTTACTCTTCTCACAAACAATGGGTATGTGGATGTTGTGTTTAAGATCAGGTCATTGATGATAAAAAGATGTGAATCAGTAGAAGAAGCTTTGTTCGTTTTGGATTTCTGTAGGAAGATGAATAAAGACGAAAGATTTGAGCTTAAGTTTAGGCTTACGATTGAGTGTTACAACACATTGTTGAATTCATTGGCTAGATTTGGACTGGTCGATGAAATGGAGCAACTTTTTATGGAAATGTTGGAGGATAAGATTTATCCAAACATTTACACATATAATAAAATGGTTTTTGGGTATTGCAAGCTAGGGAATCTGGTAAAGGCGAAGCAGTATGTGAGTAAGATAGTTGAGGCTGGATTGGATCCTGATTTTTTCACAGATACCTCTTTGATTATGGGTTATTGTCAAAGGAAGGATTTAGATTCTGCTTTTAAGATTTTTAAGGAGATGCCTTTGAAAGGATTCCGTAGAAATAAGGTTGCATACACTCACCTTATACATGGTCTTTGTGTAGCGAGGAGGATCGATGAAGCGATGGATTTGTTTGTGAAAATGAAGGATGACGACTGTTATCCAACAGTTCGTACTTACACAGTGCTTATAAATGCTTTGTGTGGATCAAAACGGAAGTCCGAAGCTCTTAACTTGCTTAAGGAAATGTCACAGAAAGGCATTACGCTAAATATTCACACTTACACGGTGCTTATCCATAGTTCATGTAGTGAATGTAAATTCGAGGAAGCAAGAGAGTTGCTAGGGCATATGCTGGAGAAGGGATTGATGCCAAATGTAATCACGTATAATGCTTTGATTAATGGGTATTGTGAGCAGGGGATGATGGAAGATGCGCTAGACGTTGTGGAGTTGATGGAATCACGGAACATCAGTCCAAATACACGCACTTACAATGAATTGATACGTGGGTTTTGTAAGAAGAATGTGCACAAAGCAATGGGAGTGTTAAATAAGATGCTGCAACGCAGAGTGGTTCCTAGTGTTGTCACTTACAACACATTAATCGATGGGCAATGTAGATCTGGTAATCTTGATAGTGCATATAGATTGCTTAGTTTGATGAATGATAGAGGATTAGTTCCAGATCAGTGGACATATAGTAGTTTCATAGATTTTTTGTGTAAAAGAAAAAGAGTGGAAGAAGCCCGCGACCTATTTGATTCTCTCGAGCAGAAAGGTCTAGATGCAAATGTGATAATGTACACTGCATTAATTGATGGATACTGCAAGTCGGATAAACAAGACGAAGCTTATCTTATCCTTGAGAAAATGTTGAGTAAGAAGTGCTCACCTAACTCGTCGACTTTTAATGCCCTGATTCATGGGCTATGTAGCGATGGAAAATTGGGGGAAGCGATGTTGTTGGAGGAAAAAATGGTGAAGAGGGGTCTACAGACGACAGTCATTACGGATACAATTTTGATTCATAGAATGCTAAAGGAAGGGGATTTTGATAACGTTGAGAAACGTTTTCACGATATGTTGATCTCTGGAACAAAGCCTAATGCGCATACATACACAACATTTATTCAAAGCTATTGTAGTGCAGGGAAACTGAAAGAAGCTGTGGATATGATGGCGAAGATGAAGGAAGATGGTGTTTTCCCAGATTCGATCACTTATTCTTCTCTGATTAAAGGTTATTGCGATCAAGGGCTGACAGATTCCGCATTTGATGTCCTCAAATGTATGCTTGATGCTGGTTGTGACCCTTCTCAACACACATTTTTGTCTCTGATCAAACTACTGGTAGATATGAAATATGGAAAAGAGAATGGCGGTGCAACAAGACTCTGTCTGACGTTTAATATGATTGGGTTTGACATTGTTGTTAAGCTTCTAGAGAAAATGGTAAAACACGGTGTTACTCCCAACGCCAAATCCTATGAAATGCTGATCAAAGGAATCTGCGAAACTGGGAATCTCAGAGTTGCGAAAAAGGTGTTTGATCACATGCAACAGAAGGAAGGCATATCTCCGAGTGAGTCGGTTTTCAATGCTCTTCTTAGCTGTTGCTGCAAGCTGGAAATGTACAAGGAAGCAGCAAAGGTTGTAGATGATATGATTTGTGTTGGTCACTTACCGCAACTGGAGTCTTGCAAAGTCTTGATATGTGGGCTGTATAAAACTGGACTAAACGAGAGAGGGACTTGGGTTTTCAAGAATTTGCTTCAGTGTGGTTATTATCATGATGAAATAGCTTGGAAGATCATTATTGATGGTGTGGGGAAGCACGGACTGGTAGAGGCATTTGATGAACTGTTTAACGTTATGGAGAAAAGTGGCTGCAAGTTTAGCTCTTATACATATTCACTGCTAATTGAAGGACCTCCTGATAGCACGTAAGGATTTTCAGAGGCTAGTGCAGATTTATGGAATTCGGCTTCTGGGATGCGTAACTCGACTTGAACTGGCAAAACACATCTGTATATTGCTGAAATCTGCAAATAGCCCCGTTTTCCTGTGATAGTGCTATAGATTATGCAATGAGGTACCGCAATGATATTCATTATTTGACTTGATTGTGTGACTAGCTTGCATATTCACATTTTCAGTATCTCTCATTACTGACGTTTTTTCCTTACTTTGTTGCAGGATCAAACCATGATCCAGGCTTTCTTCCCGAAAATCCTAAATCTTTGACACACAACTCGGGAGTGAATATGTATACAGTGAAAGGTAACTAGCTTCTTGATAAGGCATAGCAAGTGAAAGTTGTATTTTTAAATTGCCTTTTTGCATGAAGAGAAGGCATAACACAGAACAAACCCTTGAAGCAACCGCTGTGAACTTGACATCTACGATTCTTGACAAAACCCCGACATTTTTGTCCTGTTGCGCAGTTGAACCATTAATTCTCGTTGGCAGAGTAAATAAAGGAGATGATAAAAAGACCAATGTGGGCTTTGTTGCTTTAATACGTCCGAGGAAGCCGGAGGATGTCTAAGTCCAGTATTTTTTTCAGCTTAGAGGAAAAATGCTCTTGTCTTTTGGTTTTCCTTTGATGTAAACTTAATTTTATTTATCTTTTCACATTTCAAACAGTGTAAAGATTCACACTTTTTCAAAGTAAAAAACATACTCGTAGCTACAAACAAAACTTTTGACGTGCCAAGAGTGTATCAACTCAGCCGCCATTGATGACTGCCAGATGTTCAAACATAAGAAGAAGAAGAGCTTTAAAAGAATCAATCATGGTGTCGTTGGTTTGTCAATGAAGAGACAGACCATGGTCGAATCAACCTTAAGCTTCATGTTGCAGTCTTCCCATGGCTAGCTTTAGGTCGCATGATTCCTTACAACTCTCTAAGCTCATAGCAAGAAAACGCCATACCGTCTCCTTCATAGATACACAGCGAGCGAAGTCTGTGGTCTATGTAGCTTTAGGAACCGAAGTGGCTCTTAGTAACAAAGAGATCCAAGGTTTAGCTCATGGGTTGGAGCTTTACGGGTTACCTTTCTTTGGGACGCTAATGAAGAGGACCGGAGCTTCTGTGTTTCTTCCGGATGGGTTTGAAGAGAGAGTCAAAGGGCGTGGAGTCATTTGGACCGTACCTCAGACTAGGATACTGAGCCATGGTTCAGTTGGTGGGTTTGTTACTCAATGCGGGTGAGGATCAGCTGTGGGAGGGCTTAGCTTTTGTGTCCCTTTGATCATGTTTCCATGTAACCTAGACCAGCCGCATGTGGCTAGGATTCTCGCTGGGATGCATATAGGCTTCGAGATTCCAAGGAATGAGCGAGACGGGTCGTTCACTAGAGCTTCTGTAGCAGAGACAATCAGACTGGTTGGTCTGGCAGAAGAAGGGAAGATCTACAGAGACAACACTGGATCTCAGCAAAAGAAAGTCTTCGTGAACAAGAGATTGCAAGATCAGTATGTGGATGGTTTTATCAAGCTTCTGGAGAATTGAAGAGCGTAGAGCAATTTTTTTTTTTAAGTTTACTGTACACTCTATCAACGTCAACGAGACGTGTAAGAAGAGTTGGGGAATAAGGCACAATCAATGTAAATAACTTTCCACATGTCTAATAACAAACGTTAATGTTCTTCAGACATTATCAAAAACTTGGTGATTCCAACCTATAATCCAATTATTTCTTTTGCGGAAGATGCATTATTAAACTTAGATGACATATCAAATAAATACATTAACCCAAAAAAGTTAAGCCTAAGAGGGATGTGTACACGTACAACACAATAAGGGACCTTGGTCAGGGTAGGTTGTCTCTGTACAAAATACTATTTGGTAGGTGGAGATCTCAGCTTATCGTCCGTCTCATGTTTAAGAGAAGAGTCCCCTCCCATTAGTTGTTCGAATCCTTCAACCTTAACGGGTTGAGCCCTGACTGTTCCTGTTGTACTGCAAATAGAATGGGGACACAACTTTCAAAACCTGTTGAGCAAGTATAGAAACCATGTGACTTTTAAGTTTTGAGGCGCTACTTACGGTGTTTGCATTTGTGGAATTTGCATTGAAGCCAGTTGCCTGAATTGGCTATAGACCGGCTGTTGTTGTTGCAGATTCGACATTGCAGCAATCTGTTGCTGTTGCCTCAGTTGCTGCTGCATATGTTGCTGGTGTCTGGGGTTCATAGGGTTGAAGGTATTTCCATCTACTGCCATTTCAGAAGGATTCTCAAGCTTTACCTGAACCAACGGCTGATCCTTTTCCATATCCATATGAGGTCGCAGTGATGTAACTTGCCGCCTACGCATTCTCTCTAGATGTTGCTGCTGCTGAAAGGTTTGGGGATTAACCATTTGCTGAACCTGTGGATGCATTTGCCGCTGGATCTGCATTAATTAAGAACACAGAGAACTTAAACAAAACAAAAAACAAAAAATTATCCATTTACATGATCTCTTCGTTCACAAACCAATTACGATGCCAAACGACAAGAGCAACAATTCGTGAAGCACTGTGTACATACTTGTTGCGGTAACCGCAGAGGAGCTTGTTGCTGCAGATGTAACTGTTGCTGAAGCACTTGTGGTTGTTTCTGATTTGGGGGAGGATGATTCCTAGTACCATCCTTTACAAGCTCTGCTAAACTCCCAAGATTGCTGACAAAAGGCGTCAAATTTAATCACATCAAAACTAAAATTGGAAGTTTTATAGATGTCTATGAGGACAAGGCTATGAAAGGAACAACGAAACAACTAAAGGTTTCATACTTCATTAAATCACTTGAATGAGGTAAAACCACTTAAAAGAAACTCACCTATATCCCGTAGTATTAAGGAACATCTTAATCAACTGCATCGCTGAACATTCCTTTTTGTAACTGTCAGTAAGAACCTTCAAAATACGGCCTAACTTACAGATATGTCGGCTGACCAACTGAGAGAAGACATCAATCGGAACCTCCGTAGCACCTTCAAATCCCATTGTCAAAAGCATGCGTGCAACAACTTTCCGTGACACCTGAGCAGCTTGTTCGTCACTAAAACCCATTTTTTCAGCTTTTTTACAGCGCAAAACTCCTCTGTCTTCCATTCTAAGGTACTCAGGCATCATCCCAAGCCTCTCGGTCATAACATGACTCCTGGTAGTAACTTGCGGTAGCGTATCAAGTACCCCGTAGAATTCTGTTTTTAAGTTGTCTTGTGTTCTGGTAATCTGCGAAAGGGCAGTCTCGGGTACACAGTTCATTCTAAACATTGTCTCCGGAAGAAGAAGTATATCATCTTCTGAAGTACTCCCATCGAAACCGGGGCTTGGATGTATATTAGATCTACTCATATGAGCTGCACTTCCGGGACTTCGATCTTCTAAAAAAGGTGCACGTTTTCTCTTATGACTATCCACGACTCTGAGGTACATAGACATCCCTTCAGGTGTGCGTTTGTCAGATTCTTGTCCTCCAACCGACATCCCATATTTGAAACCATACCTTGAAATAAACCGAGTGTACCAAGTGTCGGGTAACTCCTCAAACCTAGACCTTTGAGCAAGATTACTGAAATCAGACTCACTACCTCTAGCCCCAGAGGTAAAACTTGGCTTCGATAGACTCTGAAAAATCATCAGAACAGATGTTAACAGATGTACTGAAAGATAAACACACAAACACACACACAAAAAATAATGCCAGCACTCACTCTAAAACCCTAAAATTTAATATTGGGCGCATAGTTTCTTTAGCAGCATTAATGGTGAATGGAATACTGAACAAAAAAATGCTCAAAGATCCACAAAGTATAAGATGGAGAATACTGAAGTAACCTAATTCACTACCACCTGAGAATTTAGTGATTCGGATTTAATGTTCCGCTAATTCAGAAGAAGGTGAATCCTTTCCAACATTTTCAGAATAAACAAGAGCTCCTTGACTAACCTTGGGTAAATGCGGATTGTGGCGAAGCCCTCCGTCTCGCTGAAACCCAGCTTCGAGAGAAGCGTTCTCCAAAGTGTAGTACACATCATCTCCGTGCAGCTGCAAATCTGAAAGCCAACAAAAAAAACACAATTCAACAACACCTTGAAATGGGAGTGAACAAACTCCAGAAAAAGAAACCCACATACAATTGGGATTGAGCTTCGACACCGCGACGGAAGAAATATCGGAAGCAGGAACGGAAGATGATGAAGCGGCGATTGTGTTGGATCGGAGGAAGAGTGAGACGGTTGCCTTGTCGAACAGAAGGGCGCGAACGCGGAGCTGAAGTTGAATCTGAGCCCTAGACTTGGAATCATCAACGCGCATAAAAGCTTCCCAGGAAGAAGGAGAGGAAAGGTAATGGTGGAAGGTCAAGTAGATGGAATCGCCGAGCCATGTCCGCCATACGCCGCAAACTTCCAGTCTTTTCGCCAGATCGAAGCCTCGACCGTCGTCGCCGAGAAGTGCCATCTTCAGTCTAACTCTGGCTTCGATTTTTGGATAAAAGGTCTGTTTTGTTTACTGGTAAATGGGCTGATGCTTTTGGCCCATCGAATTACCCAGTAAAACAACAAAACATGAGTAATAGTGATTCTAAAATATCTGATAAAAAATTACAAACGCGCCAGGAAGGGGTCGAACCTTCGGCCTTCTGCTTAGGAAACAGACGCTCTATCCACTGAGCTACAGGCGCTACATTTTAACCATTCAGACTAATTATCAATATAATATTTATTTAGTCCTAACATAAATCTGCAATCGTCGATGATCATATGAAAACAATATCCGCAAATCATAAAAAATAATCTTTCGTCTTCTCCACAGACGACGATAACTATTTTCCATGTAGACGTAAAAGATTTCATGTCACATCCACTATCGATGTGGTTCGGTTAGATTTTATATATGACATAATGACATGTTTACATTTTACTAAATACTATTCTCTAATCCCTTGTTGGGTTAAGCGAATACCTCTTAATTAAACAATTTTTGAAGACATACAAATATAAGCTTAAATATATACGCGTATCATTTTCTTATTTGAGAAAATTATGATTAACGCATGTCGCTTGGTTTTATTTGAATTTGATTAATAGTATTAATTAGTTATAGTAAATAAATAAATAAATTAAAACCAAAATTCAACAAAAAACCTAACTGAAATTCGGATTGAAACAGAAGAGTGTGTTTATAACTGCTTCAGTGATAACGAAATTGGTTAGACTGACTTCTCTGACAGAACTTGACATTGGTGAGTTTGGTGGCCATTTTGATTTTCGACTTTGGGGCCCAATTGGAGAATGAGGAAGAAAATAAGATTAGATTCGGAGAGTCTAATTAGTTAGTTAAGGGGTTTAGTTCACCCACTCTGCACGACACATCTTCTCATTGCTATTACCTTTCTTATTGAAATTACCAATTAACTAATAACTTTATTCAGAATGTAGGAGAATTCGCATTTTACGAACGACCACAAAATAATAATAATAATAATATGTTACTGAAATTTGTTAGAATTCCGGTTCACGATTTTAGAGTTATATAAAGCTATTGTATGTTAGTAAATTATTAGTTTTAGACTTTTAATAACGAGTGTATGCATGTCTTGCGTAGTAAACAGTTAAGTATTTTCTATGTGTTACTTTACAATATTGAATTTTCTTAGTTGTGTTAGACTCATCTAGGTTTGCTTAATTTGTTTACCCCACGAAATGTATTATTATAACTTTACTAAACCCACATCTCGAGGAAGTTTGACACATCTATGTTCATCGTTTTCGTTGGATTTTTCTTCCAGGTGAATCGTTCTTCTTTTTTAACTTCTAAACATGATCGCATCACACGTAAGATAAATCGACAACTAATTTTTATTTACCTGATTCACTTAACTTATTATGGAGAGCTTGACATGGTGGGTCCAATTATGTCGCGCCTGATGTGGTTCGGATAAACGTTTTTTAACTACGCTCCATGATGACTCGTGACTGTCGTGTCGTTAACCAAAACACTCCCATAAATGTCGTCTATCTTGATTAGTGATATAAAATCAAAAACGTTATATTTAATATTATATATAAAGGGTGGTCAAGCTTCTTTTGTCTTATGTTTCATACTAGTTAGTCTCTACGGTGGCGCCACGCGATAATTGAAAACAAGATATCATATTTCTTACTTCGAATAAATCACATTCTCCGGCATTTAAATTTGTTTCTGCTGTTTTGTATGGTTGCATTAATAAGAAAATTTGAAAATGTAATTCGGTTAAATAAAAAGTTAGCCTCACAAGTCACAACTATATTTTAAAGCAAAGAGGATGTCTTGTCTTCTCATTCACCGTAATTACAAAAAAAATGCCATTGACCAGCTCCAGATATGTCAACTGTCGTCGTGTCCGTTCGTTGGAAAGCGTTAGTTACGGCATTGTATCCTTTCATCTTCTTCAAAAGTATTAGATTATTTTTTGCTTTGCTGTTGTTAAATTCAAACTTAAATTTTCAAAAATAAACTTTTCAAAAAGTTAAAACAGAACTTAACTTGCATGTGGTGGATTTGTATAAATATAGCCGAGATTCCAATCCAATACCAGTCATTAAAAATCTGGTCTTTCTTCTTCTTCTTCTTCCTCTTCCACTTTCCTGCTTTCTAAATCTACTAAGAATAAACATTTCTAAAGATAAAACTCTTTAACGAGACCAAAACAACGACTTTAGAAACTCACATTAACAAATAAGGCAAACCTCTGTTTTCCTGTTTCTCCGGATTCTCTCCGGCTCCGTGCTTTTCCTTCTCCTCACGGAGATGTTACTCTTCTTCCCTCTTTTGTGTTCTTTTCGTTTTCTGGGAGAAATTTTTATGAAGCTTTGAGTTTTTTTTATTATTATTATTATTATTATTATTCAAAGCTCATATCATAGAGATTCCCAGAGGACGAAATTTTCTTAAAGCTATGGCTGTTGAAGGTAAGGCTAAAGTTAGTTCTTTTTTGTTAATGTTCCGACATATTTTTTTTTCTGTTTGTTTACCGATGTTCCCTTTCTGGGTTTTGTCTCTAAATCAGAAACATTTTTTTCTCTTTTGTTTCTGTTATTCCCCCCTCCATCGCCAAGATGCGTGCTTGAAATCCCAGTAATTGGTTCAGATTCCGATAACAGCAGCAGTTGTAGCTCGTGCTCACCTGATAAATCATCGTCGCCATTATCGACGACTCCTACAAATGTTTCGTCTTTTCACCTCCAAGGTCGTCAATGGAACAAGATGATCGAGTCGATCAAGAAGAAATCCATGAGGAGATTCTCTGTCATTCCTCTCCTCACGAGCTACGACCTCACCCGCAAAAACTTGCGGCGGAAACAGCTCAAGTTATCTCCGTCTCCGGTTGATGAATTAGACTGCGATAAAATCCTCTTCGCTAAACCCTCGTGGCGGAATTTCACTTACGAAGAGCTCGTTGCCGCCACCGACAATTTTAATCCCGGTAAATTTCAAAACTTGAAAAGACGAAATATCCCCAATCTGATTAGAACAGTGTCTTCTGAAATTTGGATTTCTCCCGTTCCCAGCTGTGAAGTTTGTGTTCTCTGATGTAGATTCTAAGATGGGTCTTGATTTTTGTTGTTGTTGTTAGAGAATATGATTGGGAAAGGAGGACATGCGGAGGTGTACAAAGGAGTTTTACCTGACGGAGAGACGGTGGCGATCAAGAAGCTGACGAGACACGCCAAGGAAAAAGAAGAAAGAGTCAGTGATTTCTTATCGGAGTTAGGGATAATCGCACACGTAAACCACCCAAACGCAGCTAGGCTTCGCGGTTTCAGCAGCGATCGCGGTTTGCATTTTGTGCTCGAGTACTCTCCACACGGCAGTCTCGCTTCTCTACTCTTTGGTACATTCTCAATTTGAATGAAGTGCTTTGAAGACATCGTTGTTGGATGTGTTTATGTTTTTAGAAACTTTTGTAGGATCTGATGAGGAGTGTTTGGATTGGAAGAAACGGTATAAAGTGGCTTTGGGTATAGCTGATGGTTTAAGTTATCTTCATAATGATTGCCCTCGACGGATTATTCACCGTGACATCAAAGCTTCTAACATTTTACTCAATCAAGATTACGAAGCTCAGGTATTTGATTGATTGATTCCATAAAGAAAAACTAACCAGCTTTATCTGGCTTTGAGAATCTATCTAATTGGTTTTGCAGATATCGGATTTTGGACTGGCTAAGTGGCTCCCAGAAAATTGGCCTCATCACATTGTTTATCCTATCGAAGGCACATTCGGGTCAGACAGAGAATTGCACAGCTATCAATCTCTTATGTGAACCTTTGTTCTTGATGTTTAACTCCAAACCTGGTTGGTTCGTTGTTTCTCTTACAGATATCTAGCTCCAGAGTACTTTATGCATGGGATTGCTAATGAGAAGACGGATGTGTTTGCGTTTGGGGTATTGCTTCTAGAGATCATAACTGGTCGTCGAGCTGTTGATACAGCAAGCCGGCAAAGCATTGTGATGTGGGTAATGATCTGAGACTTCTCTTTCTCTTTGGGTGCAATTTCCATCTTTTGAAATGAAAGAATCAAATAGTTAAAAAAAAAAGCTTGGATTGCTTCTTTTGCAAGGCGAAACCGCTTCTGGAAAAGAGCAGCGTGGAAGAAATAGTTGATCCTAAGCTAGGAAATGACTTTGACGAAACCGAGATGAAAAGGGTAATGCAAACAGCTTCGACGTGTATACACCATGTAGCCACTATGCGTCCTGATATGAACCGGGTATGTTCCAACTCCAAACCAAACCAGTGCTATCAGGGTTCAATCTAATAAGCAACTTCGATAATGAATGAATTGGGTTGGTTTTGGATGCAGTTGGTGCAGCTATTGCGTGGGGATGACCGGTTAGGTGAACCGCAACAGATATCAGGCGGAGCAAGAACAGTGAGTCTCGACGGGTGTGACCTACAAGATCATACCTCTTCCTCGTACCTTAACGATCTCACTCGGCATAGACAACTCTTAATGGAGTGAAGCAAATCTGATGAAATCATTATCAACAACAACAACAACAAAAGTTTTACCTTCTCTTTCTCGCCTGTGATTTTGCTTCATCTTCTCCATTGTAAAAATCTCAAGAGGGGAATATATAATTGTCCCCTAGTCTCAGCTTATGCTTTTGTCTTCAACCTTTGGTTGTCTCTGTTTTTTCATGTGAAAGCCGGATGATTTAATATAAAATCTCACAACTTTGTAATCTGATTAGGTAAAAATAAAACTTTTACTAGAAAATGGTGGAAAATAGAATATATAGTCAATGGTTTAGTCATCAGATGAGATTCACAGAAAGCAAAAAAAAAAATCATTTATGGCCGCAGAAACAATCATTCAAGGAGCAGTTTTGCTGCTAACATTCGTTATGTTCTGGGCACTTAAGTATCTCTCTCAACAAGGCCTAACCAAGTTCCGATCCAAACACCGAGCCACACTCCAAACCCAGCGTCAGCTAATCCAAGCCTCTAGCCTCCTCGCTCGGGCTCGAAGCACCACCAAGAAATCCCAATCTCAATCACTCGCCAAGACGGCGCTCACCGAAGCCGACGTTGTGATCGCGATTTCTCCAGACGATGCCGCTGGTCACATTGTCCGTGCCCTAGCTCTAGATCTGCTCGGCCACCACATTGCCGCTCTCAAATCGTTCGACACGGCGCTGACTTATCCGCGACTGAAGTCGCTTTCCGTGGGAGAACGCGCCGACGCGCTTGTGAAGAGAGCTGAGATGAAGCTTGCCGTAAATCGACGACGGAGGATTGATTCTGCAATCGAAGATCTGGAAGAGGCGATGAGGCTCGCCGCCGGCACAGATGCGGCGAGAATATTCCGTCTATTGGGAGAGTGTTATGAGTACAAGGGCTTCAAAGAGAAGGCCCAGTGGGCTTTAAACGAAGCATTAAAAGCCCAATAGAGTTTTGCGACGCCTCGTGTTGGATGAGAGAAGGACCACCGGACTAGTTCGTAGCTTATTTCTTGCAACTTCTTGGAATTACACTTTGTACCCCGCTATTCCTTACTCTTTTCGGTTTGTGACTATTGATTAGTAAAAAACAACTCTTACCGGTGGCCCAAAACGATTTTATATAGTGTCTCAATTCTGCTTCTTGTTGTACATTTTCTTTCGAATTTTTTTGGGTTTTTGGTTTTAGGCCAGAATACAAAAATGATAGACATTTTCTTAGAGTCTCTGCAAATTGAATTCTTCTGTATAATGTGGTAACAGAGTGATGCAAATTTGAAAATCTGAGAAAGATATTAATATATGGGAACAGAATAATACCGACATGCCGATTACATACAAAAAAAAAAAATACTAAAACCCCATAAACCACGGCTAACAAAAGAAAAACAATCACTTTCCACCACCCAGGTTAACATTAATACAAAATTGACCCCAAAAGTTTCACATTGTTCAACTTTTCTCCCCTCTTCTTCTTCCTAGTCTACGGTTAAAAAAAGAACGGTAGCAACTAAAGTGTAGTTTTGTTCTGGTCAGCATATGGAGTATACAACATTAGCCCGAAACGAGCCATCGAACCATATGATTTAGTAAGACTGGTTAGGCCACAAGAATAACTCAGCTTGGTTCATAGGAACCTGGACTGTAGGATCAGCGATCGCAGGATAATGCTGAAAGAAATTCTGGTGATGGTAGAGAACTGAAGACTCAAATGGAACCCCACATGGGATTGAGATAGGGTCTACGTCCGGGGAAGAAGACGGAAGCAAATGTTGTTGAAGGTTGCGGTCATCAGAAGGAGGAGGAGGAGGAGATTCAAGAGAGAGCTTATGGCGTTTCGCAGCTTCTCCTCCTCGTACAGGGAAAGAACTTTTCATGACGGCTTCTACATCGTAACGGTTCATCTCAAAGTTAGTTACTGCGTTGATTCCTCTGAACTTAATGGCTGCAATGTCGTAAGCCTCTGCTGCTTCCTCTTCCGTAGCTATACGAATCAGTGTTTTATTTCGATAAGCACCGATTTTCTAGGACAATGTTATATATAGTTTAAAATATTTACAAAAGTTTGTTTTTTTTACCGAAGGTTCCGAGGTAAAGATCTTTGTTTCCTGCGACACGGCCGATTCTTGCTTGCCAACGACCTTGTTGATGATGCCTTGTGACACCTCTATATATCGAAGCTCCTCTCGAAAAACCACTACTTTTCCTGAAAACATTTTCATACAGCAAAAAACTTCCAGTTTAGAAATCAAGAACATATGTATAGCAATCTTGATTTGGACTCACCTCCTTATGGATGCAATGAACTCTTGCTTGGTCATGTGATTCATTTCCTCCAATTCTTTCAAATAATTCGCCATCTAAAAGTCGATAGAAGAATAACAAGTTAAGCAACGAGCACATGGAGGGAAGACCAAACAATAGTTAGCATAAAGAGTAAACATAAACCTGAAAATTTGTAGTAGCAGCAGGACCCCAATATTTTAAAGCGGCTAAGTCATAGGCTCTAGCTGCTTTATCTTCTTTGTCATATCCACCTTATACCAATCAAAATAAAC
Source organism: Streptanthus diversifolius (assembly GCA_039880935.1). Taxonomy (NCBI): domain Eukaryota; kingdom Viridiplantae; phylum Streptophyta; class Magnoliopsida; order Brassicales; family Brassicaceae; genus Streptanthus; species Streptanthus diversifolius. The sequence goes on along the minus strand of JAXGFM010000007.1, from coordinate 22,626,991 downwards.
ATCGTTTGTCAAACTCGATATATCGATTCGATAAAACTCTCGATAGATTATTATCCTGCTTACCTAAGTACACTGTCGAAGCCGGATGCAAATGAAAAACCATATTAGGTACATGCAAAACAAAGAGAAACAGGTTTAGCCAATACAAGGATCATTCACAGTGCTAATAGCTGATCTAGTTCAATTTGAATCTATTTACTTGTTACTAATTACTACAATTCAAGGTAACACAAACAAAAAATGTTTTACATTAGGGTCAAAGCTAGATTCCTCTCATGTGTTCACGACTTCACATCACTTCGCTTTTGTGTGTGATGTGAACACAACACAAATCAACCTGACACATCATAGACATAAAGAACCCTACAAATCCATCTCTTAAGCCCAAAAGATTCTAAAATCTCAATTTTAAACCCATAAAGCCAAAAACAAAAGCTAGCAAAAGAACACATGCATAGTGTCTAAATAGTCTCACCACATGTCCATATATATCTGTGCATACATATCATATAATAATATGGAAATAAAATGGTCAAAAGTGGGTCCAAAAATATGTCAATCAAGAAACAGAGATTGCATCATATAGGCATCAGTATTGCGTCCCATATACGTGAAATGAGAGATTTTGAAAGAAAGATTGCTCTAATAAAGACAGTGAACAAAATGGCGGCACCATTGTAATAAAAAATGCAACCTAATGTTATACTTATGTATTGTTAGTCCTTTTTGTTTGAATTTTCAGTTTAAATTTTGCCCCATTACTCCACATTATGCCATATCTATCAATCATCATAAAGGGATAGAAATATTACCAAAACGAAAAAGCTTATACGTAAATTGATCTTTTATATGCTAAACAAATGACTCCAGAAATTGTTTCATCTGATTTTAAAAAAATGAAAAAATAATTTACCCTGACGTCCTTTTCTGGCTTGACCTTCCCTCTTACAGCTGTTATCCCATAGGTGCGCTTCGTATCTTCCCGTCCATCTATGTCTGCATCAATCACACACTGTATCATCAAACCTCAATCAAAACTTTGAAACTGATCTCACAGATCTCTTGAGCATTACATTTTCAAGGATTAAAAGGTTAACTTTGATTTGCTAACTCAATTAGATCCCATCTATAACCCAAAAAAAAACAAAATATCTAAGAAAATATGAATCTTTTTCCCACCCACAAGACAAAGATCAAAACTTTGAGATCTCCACATTGCAACTACATTTCCCAGGAAAAAGACAATTAGTAAGAAACTTTATTTAATGTTACGAATAAGTATTACGTAATCTATTGATTACCGTGTGACTCCTCGATAAATCGAAGTTCGTTGTCCAAATGTTTCGGCAATCTTCTTCTTCGAATCGTCTGATGATTCAACCACCATGGCCGTTAACTTCTTAGAGACCGTCGTCTTTTTACTGTTTTTGCCGCTCTCGCCATTATTGCAACTCAAAGGACGATCAGTGTAGTTAAGCGCTATAGACAAAGCTCCTACGTCGGTGCAACCGCCGTGAGGCCCTAGCTCCGCCGTCTTCGACGACTCCACCGCGTGGCCGCCGAGAAAATCGCTGCCGTTTGAGATATTAGCCCTTCCCAAAGAGGTCGAGTCGTCGACGATTTCTGAATCAGAGTTTGTCTGGAGACAAGCGATTGTCTTGAAATCACCAGAGAAGAACCCTGTAACTACGGTATGATGACGTGGATCGTAGATTTGAGTTAGAGAAGAAGTGTCTTGTGTCTCTGTTTGGTCATTGGAGTAACGGACGAAAGAGGTAGAAGAATCGCCGAGAAAATCTTCGAGCTTGGGAATATGAGTCGGAGAATGGGTTTGTGAGTCGAAAAAAGTAGCGCTGGTTGTTGAGTCCGCCATTGAAGCAGCTTCTATCTGAGCCTCTTCTTTCAAAAATTAAAATCAAACAAAAGAGAGGAAAAAAGTTAGAAACTTTAGCTAATCAACGCACCTGATGATCACAAGAAACGAAGATTTTTCAGAGAAAATTCGCTGAGAAACAGAAATCGTATTCATAGTATTATACCAAAAGAGGTGAAATTGGTGATTTTATAAATCGAAAGCAAAGATCAGGAGTTGTCTATTGATGTTCTTATTAGAATTTAAAGTAAAAAAAAACTCTCTTTTTTCTTTGTTCTGTTTTTCCTTTCTCGGCAAAAAGACAAAATAAAGAAACCGAGAAGAGGAGGACAAAGGAGGCGGTGAGTTCAGCAACTCGGTTTTAAGAGGATAAGCTGCAAAAGTCACACGCATATACGTCACTGCGAAAAGGAAAAATAACGATTTTTAAAAAAGTAATATTCATGGATTGATGAAAAAAATTTACCATAGAAGTTATCGATGAGGTAAGGAGTTGAAGAAGCGTCATAAGAAACGAAGAGAGATTGGTCAGGTGATCTCAATATCTCCATTGGTGATTGAGAAAACGTTAACCAATTCGCCATCAGAGTTAGAGAGAGAGAGAGAGAGAGGTTTCAAAGTTACAAACTTTTTGATGTGAAAATCTGCAGAAAAGGACAAAAGAAGATTAATGAAAGCAATTTATAGGAGAAAAATCGCTTAGTTCTTCTTTGATTTGAAAAGATAAAAAAACCAGATAAAAGCGTTACAGTGACTAGCTATAGCTTTCGAGGTTCTGCAATTTTTGACGAAGAATAAAAAAGCGATGCATATGAAGACGAATGAAGAAGAATAAGTAAAAACAGAAGAAAACTTTATACAGAGAGAGTGAGTGTGAATGTATACATGGAGATATGAGAAATAAATAATAAATAGAACGGTTTCTTCAGTGTCGACCGGCGTTAAACCGGTTTGTTTTTTTGTTTTTTTTTATTTTAAAGAAAAAGTGACACTTTTGCTTTTGAAAACTTATGCAAAAACACCTATCATTTGCATATTTCTAGTTAGGTTAAAAGGGAAACAAAAACTAATATATTATGTTATAACTTAACTTGAGTGAATTGGATCCAACCAAATTTAAATCAACACTCATTCTGATCATAAAATTGTTTCACTTTTCTTACTTATTACTGAATTGGGCTGGAAATTTAAAATTATTAGTATTACCCGAAACCAAAAAAAAAAAAAATTATATCAATATCATCAATAAAATGCTGAAAATCTATAATAGTAAAAAATCGGGTTCCCTCTGTAAAAAACGAAACAAGATTTTAATTTTTTTTTAAAAAAAATGTTCAAAGAAAAAAGTAAGGAGGCCCATCAATTAAGGCACGTGATTAAGGCCTAATGTCGCATTGTTTAGGTCATCGTATCCTATAGTTATAATTTATTCAACCTCTTAGCTTAGCATATAGTATGATCGTTATGTCTATCGCCAGCTAAGCCTATTCGTGTCAAATTACGATACAAACATAATATCAATTACTAACTTGATATAATCTCTCCAGTAAAACGATCGTATTAATTGATTTGAAATTTGGTCGAATCTATCGTCTTACATAGGGATGTTAAACCGGGCCTGGTTAATTATTACGGTAAGACTCTTACCTAATCATGGGACCAAATAAACAATACATTAATAAACAAAGCTTTCTGATCCGATATTGATATCTCAATTAGTGTAGTAAAGGATGTTCACGTTAGTGTTCTATAATCGAGAGAGCATTAATCTATTTTTTCTTCAGTTCAATTTCAAAACCATAAATAATATGTTCTATATTCGACACAGCTTCTCTCGTAAATTTGCACGTATAAATGGCAATGCTCCCTCTCTTTCATATATTACTATAGGATATAGCAAAATAGTAAATATATTTTGTCTCAGCGACTTTGGCTTCAACATTCTTGAATTGCATGTGACATCACACGTGGGGGGTATTGTTCTATATCGAATGCTTATTACCTTCTTCCATTTCTTTGTTTGTTTACTGTTTAGCTTGCAACCCGATGTCAACCTCATAAAACAAAAGGTTAAAATTCAAGACATACAAACTTCTCTTAAAAGTCATTTAAAAAAAATTATAGTCAAAAATCAAAAACTAAAAAACTGAAAAAAAAAAACAAAAAACATTCATGGCCATAAATGTTGTTTTGAATAGTCCACAATGACTTTGTTAGGAAAAGTTTTTGATGGGGTTTGGCCGTTTGGGAGATATTTCATAACTTTTTTTCCACGGCGCAACAAAAAACTCACGAAGATTAGTTTTTATTAATTCGTCCACGTAGCCTTCATGATGACTAATCCTTTTTGTTTATTACATTAGTTACATACTTTTTCGTTAATCAAATCATTATTCACGCACAACAAAATGCATGCATATCATGTATTTTATCACCTTTGAAAAGATTGCATAATCATAAACAACCATGGGGACACATATAGTTTCATATTCTAACTTAACATATCATGATATCAACAGAAAGATAAAGAAATTTCAGAAGCCAATAACAATTGAATTATTATTGATCTTAGATAGCTGATGAGGGGGAAAAATCTTCTTAAAAATTTAGTCAATATCAAATAAAAAGAAAACAATAGTCAGTAGTCAAACTCGACCCTCATTGGATATATGCTCTGGTCACTTCGATGTTACAAGCTAACACGTTATCAGAATTTTCAAAGCATTATTGTTCCTAGGGCTGGTTCGCTGATTCATGACACCCCCTCAATTACATATACTATTGTTTTCAAAAATTATCGTTCCTGATTGTTTCAGATCTTCAGTATTATCACTTCACCATTTATCTAATGATTAAGATAAGTGGATATTAACATTCAAGGGAAGACATTTTCTTGTTTCTTCTTTCGTTGTAACTTCATCTTCTGTATTTGTTTTTTTTTTTCTCAGGCAGTTTCGTAGTCAACTAAACAAGATATAAAAATAAAAATAAAACCTTTATCTATCAAGATGCAATTACATACGAACAATTACATAAAAACTAGATCAAACCTCTGTCTTTGAAAGCCATATATCAGATACGAGCGCAAAAAAAAAGAAACAAACAAACAATTAAAACCGATAACGTTGAAGAAGATGGAGGAAAACCAGAATCATGTATTCGATGAAGAAGTAGAAGGATCAACAATGGAGAAAGTATATATAGCCGTAGGAAACGATTTACAAGAAGGTTTCAAGAAGATCGATTGGGCTTTAAAGAAGTGGAACAACGTCCCAATCTCCATTGTTCTTCTCCATCTCTGCAACATTTCACAGGATTTCGTCTACACCCCTTGTAAAATCTCTTCTTCTCAATTCACACCTCTTTTTATTTGTATTATACAAAACCCAATTTACATGTGTTTGTATCATCGTAGTTGGGAAGCTTCCAGCCAGTTCTGTGAGCGAGGAGAAGCTTGAAGTTCTCAGGAAATACGAGGAACAAAAGATCAACAAGTTGTTGTCCAAATACGTTACCTTTTGTGGAAAGGTTTGTCCTTTTATTTTCCCTGTTAATTTCATTTTTTTTAAGGGTAGAATTCGAAGTACTCTGTTTTTCTTGGGCTGGCTCTTATGATGTAATTTTGGCAAGTATTGTTAAATTACAGTTACAGGTGAAAGCAGAGTTACTCAAGGTTGAGAAGCAAGACGACTCAATACAAGTGCTAATCTTAGATTTGATCTCAAAGCTTAGAATCACAAAACTCGTAATGGGGATCACTTTCATGAGATCTTCATCATCCTGGTACTTACGAATTGACCAAGTTTGAACCTAAAGATTCCTCAATTTCAACTCTGTAAGAGCCAAAAATGCGATTTTTTTTCTTCTTCTGTGAAATGCAGGAAATCGAAGAGTGCGATAAGCGGATCGTTCTATGTATATCAAAACAAACCAGATTTTTGCGAGTTTTATATTATTTGTGGAGGCAAAATGGTTTTGCTAAAGAGAGAGAACGATGTGAATCACAACAACAATATTAGAAGCTGGATTGGTAAAATGTTCTACGACCCGGGAAGAAATCTAGACCGTTCATCTACCAACAATGACGATCCAACGGCTACTGGAAGTCCATGGGATAAGAATTTACAGGAGATGGAGACTTATTTCCAGCAATTATTGAGTTTGAATCTCGTAGAAGACGAAACCGGTGTCGAAGAAGAAGAAGATGGTGCTAACGTGGCAGAAGACGTGCTACAACATATGGTAAAAGAATCTGTCTGAGAGAATATACCTTTTATTGATTTTGATTGAAATTTTAAATTTTTATGTGTTGAAAATGTCAGAATGTAGCACAGAAGTTAGAGTATGTGAGAAGAAAGGTAAATGAGGCTAAGCAGATGATAGAAGAGAAAATGAGAGAAGTCAAAGTCAACACTGAGAGATCCGACAAAGCTGAATGGGCAATCTCTTTATGCAGCTGCAGAGTAAAAAACCAAACCTTTGGACTGATACTTAAACAAGAACTGAGATCCAGTCTCTTCAAAAAATGAAAACTTTCTTTTTTGTTGGATTGACCAGATTGAAGAGCTTGAAGCTGGGATAAAAGAAGAAAGCGAGAGAAGAGAGAATCTTCAAGGAATTTTAGATTCGGATAGAGAATGTATCGAAGACGCAACTAATGCTGTCTTAAAAGGAAAAACAGAACTAATTTCCCTTGAGGAGCTTCGAAAAGAGCTCTCAAGCAAGGTTGAGACAATGATGGAGGCTAAATCGCAGGCGGAAGCCGAGCTAGAGAGGGTCGTGTTAAAGAAAGGAGAGATGATAATGGAGATTGAGAAACTTAGGAATCAGAGAGATGTTTTCAACCGTAGGATTGAGTTTTGCAAAGAGAAAGAGGCGATAGAGTCGGACTTGAAGGAAGAAGTGAAGTGCGGGTACAGAGAGTATGTTGCAGAGGATATCAGATTGGCCACAGAGAGTTACTCTGATCGATTGAGGTTGAAATCTGGCGGTAATTGGACGCATGTGTACCGAGGGAGGATCAAACATACAACTGTGGCTGTGAAAGTGATTGGTGATCGTTTATCAGATAAGGATTTTGGAGCAAAAGTTAAGCTTTTGAATGAGATTAGGCATCCTAATTTGGTAGCAATTGCTGGTTTCTGTTCAGAGAAGCCTAAGTGCATGCTCTTCGAGTATATGCATAGTGGGAACTTAAGGGATAATCTATTCACATCGCAGAGGAAATCGAGAAGAAGCAAGATACTGAAATGGCATGATAGGATTCGTATAGCTCACCAAGTTTGCTCTGGACTCGGGTTTCTCCATTCGGTTAAGCCAAAACCGATCGTCCATGGTTGCCTTACGCCTTCGAAAATCCTCTTGGACCGTAACCTTGTACCTAAAATAACCGGGTTTGGACTTACAATGCATAGTGATCAATCTGATACAAAACCTGATGTGATGGCTTTTGGGGTTTTGCTTCTGCATCTTTTAACCGGGAGAAACTGGCCTGGTTTGCTCAAGGCAATGTCGATGAACCAGACAAGTATTCTCAGAGATTTGGATCAAACAGCTGGTAAGTGGCCATTGGAGTTAGCTAAGGAGTTTGGTGCACTTGCAGTCAAGTGTTCTTCAGTTTACAGAGGAGGGAACATGGATTTGTCAACCAAAGAGATAATGGAAGAGCTTGGTAAGATAAGGAAAAAAGCAGATGAGTTTAGAATCATGGGAGGATACGAGGAAGCAACCAATTCAAACATCGATGAAGCAGATCCGAATGACATACCGAGTGTTTTCATGTGTCCTATACTTCAGGTCAAGCAAAGTCCATATCTTTTACTTTTCCATCTGTAGTAGCTCATAGAGAAAGTGACTCACAATCTAAGTCGTTACTGGTTGCAGGAAGTGATGAAGAATCCACATGTTGCAGCGGATGGGTTTTCGTATGAGCTTGAGGCTATAGAGCAATGGCTAAGCATGGGACATGACACATCTCCAATGACAAATCTGAGACTAGATTATCAAGTTCTGACACCAAACCATACTCTTCGTGCTCTCATTCAGGACTGGCAGAGCAAAAGAGCAGCACACGCTTCCTCCTAGTTTCTTTTGTATACACTCAACCCAAAAGGTTTCTAATTTTGTATTTTGATTCACATCTGCTTTTTTCCGCTATAAAACCCAGAGATGTCATAGTAATCAGCAACAAGGATCAATCTTGTCAAGATAGGCCCAAAAGATGATCAAAACGGATAGCTTTCATTTTTATCACTATGGAGGATCAGAACGATTAACCGATACTACAAACACAGAAAACAAGGGACAGTCGAAAGTGAAGAAGACATCCACAGCAGAAGGAGAAACAAACAGACAAACAAAGAGGAAGAAGAAGATCACGCTACGCCAGAGGGAGCACCCATCATTTCGTCGATACCGGGGAGAAAAGGCAAGCGATTTGATCTTTCTGCTCTTGGAATCGCCGTTCTAAGAAAGCCTCCATGATCTCCATGACGGAAACGAATCTCTTCATCTGTTCTAACCGACGGCTGAGCTCCGCTTCTCTCGCCCTGGCTCGTCGCAGCCGCCCCTCGGTTTCCGCGAGCCGTTCTCGAAGATCCTCGACTACCGAGTCGTCGTTTACTCCGTCGTAAGATCGGCGACGGAGGCTGCTGCGCGATAACGATTGATTGTGACCGTAACACATCGTATAAAGTAGGAAGATAATTTTTGGTTTTGGGTTTCTTTCCGAGGAAGAAGAAACGGAAACGGAAACGGAAACGAAAACCTGACCAAGGATGTTTTGGTAATTTCAGAAAAGTTTAATAATTGGTGTTTTAGAGAAGAAGGCCGAAGAAGTAGACTAAGATTCCGATTCGAGCTTCGCCATAGTTCTTGCTTCTGATGAGAGAATCGATTCACAGCCGGCTACTGATTAATATAATTTGAACTGACTTTTATTAAAATATTCAAAACCACAAATATTTTTAAATACTAATACACTCCTCTTCCAAATACACCCTTCTTCCGAATCCGTTGTCTATAAGAAAAATAAAAAAAAAATGTTCCAGACCCTTCTAATATAACGAGAGGGTTCAGGTTTTTTCGGGAAGTATATAAGTCAGTCGCCGGCGGTGAATCGATTCTCTCATCAGAAGCAAGAACTATGGCGAAGCTCGAATCGGAATCTTCTTCTTCAGCCTTCTTCTCTCAAACCTCTTCTCGTCTCCCAGACGACACCGTTTTCTTCTCAATATTCCCCGATGCCTCCCTCTCCGGCGCAGGACCGGAAAGCTCCGCTGCTCTTCAGTCGCTTCATTTGGAAATCATTGATTTGGTTTCTCCGTTTACTTCTCCCTACATATGGCAGCACGAGCCCTTTTCCCTATCCATGGCTCTCTCTTCCTCTTGTGCATGTACCGATACTGCGATGCCTCATCTTCACGGGAAGCTCAAGTATGGTGACAATCTAGAGGACGAATGGTTCGCTGTGTTCTTACTCTTCAGCATCTCCGCCGCGTTTCCGTCTAATTCCATCCGTGTTTGGGACACTGACGGCGAGTTTCTGCTCATTGAAGCTGCTTTTCACCTCCCGCGTTGGCTCAATCCCGAGACGAGTCACAACCGTGTCTTTATTCGCGGCGGTGACCTCCACATCGTTCCCCGCAGCCGCCTACCGGGTCCTTCCCTAGTTGCGTCACTGCGGTTTCTCGTCGAGCGTAGCAACGAATCTCGTGCGTCGGATTCAGTTCAAACCGCGTTGAAGAACCGGATTTCCGATTATCCCGACAGAGCGTGGAGGAATATGCATCGTGTTAGGGTTAGGGTCCCGGTTTCGGTGGCGCAGGTGCTCAGGCACGAGCCTTTCTTAATCTCGCTAGCAGTGCAAGGCTTTTACGATCGTGATGTGGATTCAATGAAACACGCAGCGAAGATGGAAAAGTTTCTGAGCAAAGGAAGTCAGGAAGAGCTTGTGCTTGTTCTTGTCAAGATGTCGCGTGCAATGTACGCTCAGCTGGTGCAGCAGAAGTTTCAGGCACCCATTTGCTATCCAATGCCGAGCATTAGCGACCGGGATGCCTACTCAGAAGCCGAGCTAGGGATGAAAATCGCCTGTGGTATGGAAATGATGTATCAGCAGTGGAAGAAAGAAGGAGAAGATGGGAAAGGGATTAGTTGGAGCAAGTATAAGGACAATCTTGAGAAGAATGGATATTTTGAAGGTTTGCTTCCTGGCTCGAAGGAGTACAAGAGGTTGATGGAGAATGCGGAGGAATATTATCAGAAGAGTTCATCCGTTTTAAGAACAAGGTAATAATCTGCATTTTTGGTTGCTATTTTTTGTATAACGAGTGAAAAGGATTCGTCTTTGAGTTGATTGTGATCTTGAGGTTTTGTTTTCCTATGTGCAGAGAGATTATGAGTGCGCCTGTGAGACGTATTGATGAGATTCTTGCTCTACCTTATTCGGGGAATGACTTCAAGGGTCAGGAAGTTCTTGTTTCTGACAATGATTCTTGGCTCTACGATGGTGAAGATGAGTTAAACTCTGTTCTTCAAGAGAGGCAGAAAGAGATGGAATTCTATAACTCAAAGAAGGAAAGAAAACAGAAAGCAAAGGAGAAGCAAGAAGCTGAGAGCTCATCCGATACAAACGTGAACTATTTTAATCTTGGTGATATCTCAAAGTCGATGGAACAATTCATCCAGAAGGAATCAAGTTACAAAGGAGCAGAAGTGCCTAAAAATAGGTTATCATTTTCTTGAACATTAATCACTTTGAAGCATCTGCCCCTTCAACATCTCATTTTTGTTGTCTCTCATGAGGTCAAAACATAAGTAATCATGTTTATTTCAAGCTCTAAGGTAGCGTATTTTTCTTTGCTTGAGTTCTGCAGGGATTTCAAAGAAGTGAATTTAGATGTCGACCGTTTCATGAAAGATATTGAGTCAATGCTAGGGAGCCAAGGTCGTCAAGAACAAGATGATGATGACAGTGAAGGCTCAGAAGGATCTTCCATGGACATGGATTTTGATGACTTTGAAGAAGATAGCGAAGGAGAAGAGTCTAACGAGGATAAGAAGGAAACCTTTATGGAATCCTACTCTGGAGCAATGAATGAGGAACTTAAGAACTCAACCCTTGAGAAGAGCTTTGAACATGTGAATCAACAATCTTCTAAGAAAGACGGGGTAATTTTTCTGTAGATTGTTGTGAATTTATGAGGTTGAGTTTTGATTTTAATGATATATATGTGCATCTGCAGGAATCATCGAAGAGTTCAGATGAGAAGGACGATGATGAATTTACCCCAATTGATGCAGATTTCAATCTGGTTAAGAACCTACTTGAATCTTACTCTTCACAACAAGGACTTCCTGGTCCTGCTTCCAATTTACTCGGCCTCATGGGTTTGCAACTTCCAAAAGATTCCAACGAGAAATAGTGAGATGAAATTTTGTCTCTGATTAAAAGCGTGTGCAACATGTTCGAGTGTACTTTTGTTTAATCTTTTATGAAATCGATGATTATGTCAAGTTTCTTATGATCATAACGTGGACAACGTTAGGGGTTCCTGTGTTGTCGAAAGTAAGCACATGACATGTGATTCAAGAAAGAAATAATAAACATAAACTTGTGTACATGTACACTATTACACATCATCAACCACAAAAGAACAAAACAAAAAGAATTTTTTTTGTTTGTTCCAAACCCCATAATCTTGACCACAGAAGCGAAGATGCAGAAAACGCTTTCACTTAAACACCTACATGAAAAATATCCATTACTCAAATCATATATCATATTCATAACATATCAATTCATCATTCTTCATCATCTGTACGTTGCGAAGTCTCCATCACCATCATCTTTGTCCATTAGTAGATTCTTGAGAGATGACTTGATGTTTTGTTGTCACTCACTTGAAACAAAAAACCAAAAGAAGCCTCCAGAAGCTATCCACGAATCTTTGCCTCTTTCTTTTATCCTTTTTTTCCTGTTTTTTATTATTTGATTCTTAATTTTGATACTGAAAAAACATCAGAGAAATAGATTTGATCTTCCCAATCCTCCAGTTTATAGCTTCCCCATAGACGACAGCCAGTGTTCCATATTCTTCACATCTGCAGATTTAGTTTCAACAAAACCAAAAACAATCCAATTCAGAATCCTAAAGACTACACAAACAAACGTGGTAATAACTCACTTATCAGTGATAACAAGCTGGAAGCTTTCAACAGATCTAGGTAGCAAATCACTGAGATCAACTTAAACATGCATATAAGTAACATAATTGGTATTAATGGAAAGAAACATTACCAGGAGCAGGAGAGAAGAAGCCATTTGGAATCTGATTCCCTGAACCATCGATCACTTTCTTGTAACAAGGAACCAGAACCACAAACCCACCACTATCATCCTCACTTTTAAAACCTGGTCCATGTGGCTCGACCCAACCAATCGACCACTCTGGATCATCTGGTTCAGGGAACACCACATTCCCCATCTTCTCCTCCACTCCTCCTGATCCTACTCTTCCAGTCCATCCTCTCTTCATCTTCTTCACCGTAGAAGAAGATCCAGTCTTAGTCTTCTTCAGTGAAGAAGATCCTTTTGACTCTTTCTTCTCTCTATCTTTAGTGTTACCACCACACAACCACCTCGGAAGACGAGGGAAAGAGACTGCCATCTTTTATTTTTTCAGATTTGTAAAACTCCGAACCTTCGGAGATAAACTCAAATCAGTCGGCCATGGATCGATGATTCTTTATCTTCTTCTTCGACCTGTTAGCAATAAATATCAACTTTTAATAACAGTCCCTTTTTCATTAATAAACCATCATAATGCCACCATTATGACGACACTGCCCAATCATAAACAAACAACAGTAGACTGTAAGCAAATTCAGAAACTTCCAATCCATTAATACTGTTTATGATGTGATCAAACATGAAAATTGAGGAAAAACAAATAGTCAGATTTGTTTCTAGTCAGTTTCCAACTTCAAAAGGCGTAAAAACACAGAGAAGAACCAGGTTTTATTAATTTTCTCGCGGATTCTTCATCAATGGAAAGTAATTAATGCTTCTTCAGATCGGTTGTCCAATTAAATAAAAATCGCCAAAAATAGAAAAGCGAAAGCGATCGAGAAACGAAGAAGAAACAAGGGAGGATTAAGCCTCCGTATCCGTCAAAATACGGCAAGGATTTGCCGGGAAACTCGGCAGAAAGAAATGCGAAAAAGTCGGAAGAAGAGTTTTGAAGAGGAAGATGAGAAAAATCTCCGGTAATTCCGAGACGTAAATTACCGAGAAAATAAGAGAAAAATCAGATCGTCGATCGAAGAACGCCTAGAATCGCGTCGTTTCGTCGTCACTGATTCTCTCAATATCTCTCTGAACTCTCTTTCCCTGACTTGTACAGAAGAAGCTTTACTTCTGCTCTCCTCTGCTTCATTTATATTACTCTCTTTTCTGGTTTTTTGTTTGCCCGTTTCTATTGGGCCTCGCTCCTGCTAAACCAATAAAGATTGATCCGACGGTTGGTAGCGGTTTACATGGTTTCGTGGCAATTGTTGTTGTACGGTTTCACTATAGACTGTAGAACACCAGATTCCAACCCCAAAAAAACAAAAAAAGGTGGAATATTACGGTTTTGTTTGTATTTAGATAAACAAACCATTTTGATATACCGTATTAACGAATCGATTTTTTTTTATTAATTAAAACAAGTTTGTATAATGATGATAAACTTAAAGGAATATTGCAAATCTTGGAATTGGAAATAATGCAAGTTCATGTACTTCCCTGGAATCAATCATTTCTAGTTTTTAATGGATTTTTGTATAATTATAAAGTTGAGTTATATCTCACAAAGGTTTGACCCATCGTTTCCCAATTTATGACTCATCAACTTCTTATAAATAAAATAAATGATTAAAAAAAAGTTTGATACAAATATAATACAAAGTAGCTCTTTTCCTATAGCCTCTTGGTCTCATCTTTTTAAAATTAAAATTGGGTCAAAAACAAAATTAAATTATTTTTATACTTAGCCAATGGTGATCCTAAACAGCTAAATTCCAAACCATTCGTCCTATCTATAATGGCATATCATATATTATTCATCTTTTTGTTTTAATCGTCGTTTATAATAATGATTTGTTAAATGAAAGATAAGTAATCGTTTGTTCGATGGAATCTCTTTGTTTCGGCATCTAACAGTGAGGTTACAAGCTCTGATCTCTCACATTAGTCGAATTTGGATCCCTACTCTCAAAATTCAGTTGAGTATGAAATCATCTCAATGTTTGATTTTTATTCAAATTCTCGGACACGAGTGACTCAAAAGCCTAGCAGTTGTGTGAGCTTATGGTCGTGAAATACCACTGGAAAATATAGAAAGACCATTGATGCGAATATCAGATAAGAGTGAAGGAGCTCGTGAATAGCATCAGTACCACATCAAATAAAATATATGAAATTTTTTGAAAAGTTAATATAGAAGATATTAAAAATTTAAAACTGAATATTTTTAAATTTTGTCTATTTATAAATAAAAATTTAAAATAATTTCTTGAAAATTACTATGATATAAAAGTAAAACTATTGTTAAAACATGAACATGTCGTTTTCCCGTAATCGAAACGCCACTTTTTAAAAAACGAGCTTCAAATTATAATTATTTATTTGTTTCGTTTCAAATCTTTAGAATCGAAGGAAGTGTCTACCTCGCAAAAGATCGATACTTTGCCTATCGTAACGAAGTCAAACTAATGATCTTTTGGGACTTTCTTTAGGGTAAAAGACTTTTCTCGAAATATTTGCATAGGCATCTTCACGTTCAGTACCAAAGAGAACCATAATTCTTATTTATAAGCAAGCACAATATATTAGTAACAAATCAGATTCATACAAACTTGATTTATAATCAAAATGTAACTATTTTACTACGCCTCAAGCAGCCTCGTCAAGAATTGAGCTTTCATTATCAGAAAAAAAAAATCTAAAGACTTTTCTAATCAGACATGGCACATACAATCAGGAGCTGGATAAGTATAAATCGACTGTTTCGGTTTCCTTAGCCGGATCTGTCCTTGTCTATTCACATGTCCTTCCCCAAGCGCTTGTTGAAAATCGACCCAAGTGATGCTTTTGTTGAGGAAAAGCTGTCCGATCAAGGCCATGTTTGGTTTAATCGTCTTGAGATTTTCAAATGTTCGATGACCAGCAATAGCATTGTGCATGTTTCCAGGTGACGCAGAGATGAAAATGTCGCTGTGCATGCTAATATAGTAATCAAGTGCAGCTAATAACGAAGCTTTGCCTTTGATTCGAGCTCGTTCTTCAGAAGAAGCAAGACTTCTTTTGTCTTCCATTCTTGGGAAAATTTGTCTTAATGCTGAGATTCTAGCTTCTCCTCCATATACCTGAAAATTTAACAGAAAACAGAACATAAGAATCTGAACCAAAACCAAACTCTAAATCGAATTACTCACTACCACATTTGATTATAATTTTTAGCGTTTTGTTTACGAATTAAGGTCCACACATTAATAACCCTAATAATTCATGCTTGTCCAACGAATACATGTTTTTAAGATGATCATATTTCCTCTGCATTACATTAAAACAAGAGTTTAAAGTAGCAATGTAACTGAAGAATCTGACCTTGTGGGATGCGAGATAGAGGCGAGTATTGTTGTCAAATCCGAAAGCAGCCAAAAGAAGTCCCATTTCTTCTGGTGTTAGAGGACACCGTCCTTGACTTCTTAACTCTTCGTCTGTGAATTGAGAATTCAAGACTCTTCCTTGCCAAATCATTTGTCGGTATTTCGCCAATGCAAGTTTCTCTGCTTTGCCTCCACCAAAATCACACGCCGAATGAGCAGCCATGTCCTATATAAAAAACAAGAAGAAAAAACTTCTTATGACCAAACAACTCAAAAAGATATCACCAACTGTTATGAACGGAGAGTGAACTTTACCTTGTCGAAGCGAAGATGAAGAACAGCGAATTTCCCGGGTTCTTGTCTGCTGTGCGAATTCGTCATGTCTCCTAGATGGTCCACATTATTTTTTTCCTTGTTGCTTCTCCATAATGGGTTTCTAAGACGGCTCACGAGAGCATCGCCAAGTGATGTAATGTGAGGAACAAAGCGTAAAGCTTGGAAATTTACTTTGCATCTTAGCCGTTGGATATCAGCAGGTAAGTGATCGAACGATAGACGGTGAGAGAATGGAGAAATTGCAGCAATCCCATAGCTACAAATAGTAAAACAAAAAGCTACAAACTTTAGGAGTTTGAAAGGCTAAAATCATATAATTATTCAATTGTCAGATTACGTAAATAACATACCTCTGAAGGACCGGTGAGACATTCTCAATATACCATTTGGCAGAAGCATGAACAGGCGCAGTTTTTACTCGGGTTTCACGGACCGCTGTGCCGTAGTACTCTCTTGTGCTCCAAGAGTATTCCTCAGGAAGTTCTCTGACTACTCTTATGTCATCCTTTAAAGCATCGATAAAATGATCGACATCAAAGATATCAACAAAAGAACTGCACACCAAGAAAACACAAAAATAAAAACCAAAACTTCAGCTGGGAACATTCTGGAGATCTCGGACACACAAAAGAAACGGAAACAGTTCAGCAGCATTACCTTGAATCTTGCCAAACAGGATTCACTTCAAGATATGGGATCACGAGTGTTGCGTTTAAGATCTTAGCAACCGCAACTGCATCACATATCCCCATACGTTGTTGGTTAAGTCCTCCATCGAGAAACACCTGAATATAGCCCTCGGTTTTATCCGGTAATGCTACTCCACGATGACAAGCAAAAGAGAGAGATCAGACAGAGATTAATGTAGTCAGAAACTAATGTGAAATTTTGTCAATACTTACAAGGGGAATTTCCCAAATCGATACATGGACTCCATCCTTGATCAGTCATTGGACTCCATAGATCAGACTGTTCCCCACTTGACTAAAATTATAACAGATAACAAAAACACAGAAGTCTCATCACCTCATGTACTCACTGAAATCGACAAAGAGAACATGAAGAGTCATTTGAAATCATCGAAATTTACCCGTTGTAAAGCACTCTTTAGCAAAGATAAATGTCTTGGCTTTATTGTGATAGCTTCCTGCAAAAGGAAATGTTTTAATTCAATCAAAAGAACTTCACTAGCTCTTAACTTGAAATTAAACAAGTCTTCAGTTATTGTTTCCGGTCCCAAACCAGTCAAATTTCTAATAATCCAGAGATATTTAATCAAACCGCTAATAATCTTTAAAATTCAACAAAGCCAAGAGTCAATCAAACACACATAACAACCGTTGATGTGTCTTTCTCTTAAACTTTCTAGAAATGGATTCATATTGAGAAATTTCTTCAAAGGGAAAGTTAAAACTACTATTTCTGGAATCATGAAACCATAGTCGAGTGAAAACGAGGATTTTTGTTTTTAGTGGCTCAAAAAGCTTAAATATTCATTTTTCCGGAATCCAACCAAAAGATTCACGACAACATAGAAAGAAAAATTATTTTACCGAACTTACAGATGACGAAGACGAAGTCGAAGCGTTGCACAACAAAACGACGAAGAAGAGAACAGAGAGAATCCCTCTTCTCAGGGCGAAATTGTATTTAGGATAAAGAGTCATCCTTATTTTTTTGCTTCTCAGGCGAATAAAAACGAAAAACGCAGATCCAGTTTCCGGGAAAGTACGACACTTTGTAATCAATCGATACCCAGAAACCAGCCGAGAACGAAGGATCACAAACCGCCCAGAAAATGACAAAGCAGAGAAGCACGAGAGCAAAATAAAAAAAGTGAACGAAACCAGAATCACATGAATCAGAACGCTCTGTTGTCTCTTTCTCTCTACTTCTCCTTCCTTCTTCCACTTTCACGGGATTTTAGTTCTCTTTCTTCTTCTTCTTCTTCACTTGTTGGAGGATTAAAAATGTGGAAGCTTTCTTTCATCAATTTCCCAGAACGGTTTGTGGTGTAAAGAGAGAGCGCGTTCACATGGACACCTGTTCATTAACTTTGATGTCTTGTCTCTCCATAATTATTTTCGTAGACTCCTGAATGACAACGTTGCATAATTACAGAGAATCACACATAAATGACAAGACAAAATGCCAAATTGACTTAACAAATAAAACAGGTGCTTCTCTTAAATACTTGAAACTTTCTAACATTCGATTTAATGTATATGGAAAACAGTTTTAATATTGGATATCTTATCTCAGAAAACAAGTATATCAAGAGATTTCTTATATGTTATATATATTTTTTTTCATTTTTTTGGATATAAATATAGCTAAATAAGGAGGGGTTACTATTCAAATATTTAATGAGATAATATAATATAAATATAATATTTTTGTCAACTTAATCTCATAATTTAAATATATTTTTAAAAATTGTGAGATGTTCTATTCAAATAATAAATTTTTAAAAATCAACCATTCAATAAATTTGTACCATTTATTAGCATCTAAATAAAATACTAATGACTAAACAGAACTTACACTTCTGTATAACTGTGTGATAAGTAGAGAATGACATCTAATTTTTAAGATTGTAATTGAATTAAAGCCTAATTACTCTATTAGTACGTCACCCTCACTAGATAAGTACCACATACAAAAGCTAATGGCCATGGACTAGATTCGTGGCGCTATCTACAGCTATCTGATTATTAGCTGTTTAAAACAAAGAAGAGCTATTTGCCTATTTCATCCTCGCGAAAATAAAAATAAAGTAAAAAGAAATACTAATAAAATGCTGTGAAAAAACCTTGGGAATAAGATTCAATATTAATATATTGGTTTTTGTACCGTTGGAACAGATAAAGACAGCTTTTTTATTTTCCGAAAAGACAGCTTATTTATACGCATGATAGGAACGAAATTCGGCTTTTGATGTCTTATTATGTGAACCTTTATATATATATATGAATTTGTGTAGAGGCACCGACACTTCACATTACTACATCTTGACTTTAAAAAAGATTTTCATATCCATCACAAAAGATCCACTCTTCTCGCTTTGTGTCCTTTCTTCTTTTAAGTTTTCACCCACCTTCTCTTTTATTTACTTTTAAATTTCCTATTAATAAATGTCTCCAAGTTCTACTCAAATTAATAATCACATTACTCTTAGTTCTACGTTTGGCTAACCATCTCGCACGTTACTTGATAACGAAGATCGCTCCTAAACGTATGCACTTTATGTTAGTCAAGAATTTAAACAATTTTTTAATATATTCCGGTTAGTAAATTAACCTAAATGAAAATAATTACACCAAAGAAATTTATTAAAATACTAGTTTTTAGGTCCAGAAAAATAACACTTTATATCAGCCATATAGATTGACAGGTTAAAATTAAAATTAAGGATTTTAAATTATAAAAATTAAATCCGGGAGAACTTGAGAGCTTTATTTGGGCTTACACATAACTAATACTACTAAATTAGTAATATATGATGGACGTGACTTTCAAAGGACCAGTTTTTGATGAAACAGCATTGTACGATTTGTTAGCGTCAGAATAGGATTCTTCTTCTTTTCCAGAATTTATCAATTTTTTCTTCAAATAATATATGCAATTATATAATATGTGTTTCAAAGAAAACAAATAGTTAGTCATATGATAAAGGGTTTTAAAGCATATGGAATAAAATACAAGAATGATAGCAAAGGTTTCGTAAAAATTTTAAAAATGTATAAAGTTAAATGTTTTAAGTTAACTAATACGGGATGATTTTTCCAGTGTAATATTCCATATCAGTGGTTGAGATGGAGAACTTACTTGATAATGTATAGGAAATACCAATAATCCAATAACATCATCTGATTTTCGCAATTATGTCTTAAGCATTGACACTAATTCATTATGCTTTAGGCTTTATCAAAAGCTTTTAAATTTGGATTAATCTAATCATATGGGCTTGATCAAACTAAAACCACAATTAAGCAATGGCCCTTTATTCTGAGTAGATTGTTTTAAGGTCCAAGAATGTTTAAAATTTGGGCCTTAAGAGTTAAAATTAAACGATTTTTGACTACATTACTAATTTTGAGCAATAATTTTGTGTGGTTCTTCTTTAATAAAGTAGACCCACCAAAATTTTGCAATCAATTTTTTTTTGTTCTGTTTGTAAATACTAGTACTAATTGTTTACCTTCAATGACACGCTATCTGGTGGGCCCGAATTCTAAAAGAATTAAATAACAAAAAAAAGATCATCGGCACCACACAGATCTGCGTATGTATGATGATATGCGTGTGTCATTATCATTTAATCAAATTAAAAGTTCAATTCTCATAATGATTATCATTTTAATTAAATAATGTACTGCAATTGTAGATACTCATTGCACCGTAATTTTGAAGTTTTATTTTTTTGAGTTTCTATTGAATAGATTCCTGCCACGTGGCCAGCCCGCGTGGGTATCCAATTCCCACGTAGACCAACCGGGTTTGTCTGTCGTCGGTGGGCCGGCCCACAGGAACAAGATTAGTCGAGCTTTGTTTTGGACATCTCTTCTGTTAAAAGGGAAAGTATTTTATCATACTGTCTTACTGACACTGTCTGTTTTTTCAAAATTCGTTGTTTTGATAATTTAATAATTAATCAGAAAACGACGGAAACAAAAATAGTGAACCAAAATAAGGCGTCTTTAACGCACAGCACAAAATATTTTGTGTCTCAAAAGACGCTTTGATGTCATTTTTATTTTATTTAAAAGAAAATCTAGCAAAATATCAAACGACATCGTATAGCTGTAATAAGAAAAAGCAGCCTCCGCCTTTCATTTTAATATCTGAGAGAGACAAAGAGGCAAACCGGAAAAAGAAAAAAAAGATTGGAATTGGAGGTAATAAATTCAAAAACTTTTGAATGCTTTCGCTTGGAATCTGAGGTTTCCTGCTGCGGGGTTCTTGTGGGTGCTTGCTGAAATCTGGAATAGAATTAGGGTTTCTGTGGATTGGAAATGGCGGAGCAGAAGAGTAATAATAACAATAATAATACCAATAGGTGGAACTGGGAGGTGACTGGGTTCGAACCGAGGAAGTCGTCTTCAAGTGAGGACAGCGTTCATCGGACTCCCTCATCGACGCTTCGACGGTACTCGATCCCGAAGAACTCGCATCCATCGCACTCATCGGAGCTTGCATCTACGGTTCAGAGTTTGAAGGAAAAAGTTCAGGTTGGAAAAATTGCTTTAAAAAAATATCTTTTAAGAGATTTATCTTTGCGTTTGAATGTGAGTGGGGGTTGGATAATTAATATGTTTTTTTCAATCGTTAAGTAGTAATTACGAAAAAGGATGATTTTAACGTTTATACGAATACGGAGCTGCGTTAGTATAACATTTAGCTAAATGCTATTGCGGCTGTGTAATTAGGGATACTTTAATGGAAGTTAAGTGTTGAAGAGTGTTTTTTTTTGGCCGAAGCTATTGTTTAAGAAAAGTGGTTTTGGTTGAATAGCTTGCAAAAGACGATTATTTGGGATTGAGACAGGAAGCTATTGATTTTCAAGAGTACTCCAACGCAATCCTTGAACGGGTTACACGTTATTTAGGGGTTCTGGCTGATAAAAGTCGTAAATTGGGTAAGTTACTACTTCCATCCAATTGTAATGAGAAGTTTTGGATAGGAAATGTTGAACTTTCATGTATCTATCCATATCTATATATCTCTTGCGATAGGATTTTTGTTACTGTTACCT
The DNA here is from genome assembly GCA_039880935.1 of Streptanthus diversifolius. Taxonomy (NCBI): domain Eukaryota; kingdom Viridiplantae; phylum Streptophyta; class Magnoliopsida; order Brassicales; family Brassicaceae; genus Streptanthus; species Streptanthus diversifolius. Next base: position 22,605,374 of record JAXGFM010000007.1, on the reverse strand, counting down.
GCTTCAAGTTTGGTTGTGGTGAAATTCTGGGAATGTGTTTTGTTCACTTATCTGCATAGCCTAATCACAGATCAATATGCCCTTGAGACTGAGGCTAGGATATATCCACTTATCAATGAGAAGAAAAGACTCTTCAATGACTTACTGACGATCAAAGGTGCAGATCTTCCATTACCCATGTGATCAGTCTTTCTCTCTGTCCTTCTCAAAATCTACAGCTTTGTTGACATTTTACATACAACAGTTTGGATTGTTCTATATTGACCTGAATATGTAGTTTATGTTTTATTGTTTCAGGGAACGTAAAGGTATTTTGTCGAGCAAGGCCGTTATTTGAAGACGAGGGTCCCTCTATTATTGAGTTTCCTGATAACTGCACGATACGTGTAAACACTAGTGATAATACTCTGTCCAACCCTAAGAAGGAATTTGAATTTGACCGAGTTTATGGACCTCATGTTGGACAAGGTGAGATACCATACTTCACTGTTAATGTAATCTTGCCTCGTTCTTAAGAATGGTTTCGGATTTTTGTCCAAAAAAGTAGCAAGCATTCATACACTTGGTTTATAAATGTAATTTATGTACTTATTCGGTAAAAAAATTTCAGCTTCACTGTTCAGTGATGTCCAACCGTTTGTGCACTCCGCTCTGGATGGATCTAACGTCTCTATATTTGCCTATGGACAAACTCACGCGGGGAAGACATACACGATGGTTGTCCCTACTTTCCCCTTCCCTTCTATTTTGAAATTTGATATAGTTCTTGTTTGGTATCTTTATCGTTGATGCTGCTATACTCTTCATATCTAACTTGAGTATACATACATAAAAATAATTTTTTGAAGTCACTAAAATTATAGGATATGAACAGTCTCCTAACTTCGTAATATTATCATGCTTTTTACTTCTTATTTGCATGTTTATGCTTCCTATACTTTATTGGCTCTGAACCAAGCCCAGGATTTCTATGCGAATGAAACTTTTAACTCGGGACAAAAAAAATCATGTTAAATGACAAGGTTTAAATACAACGGGCAAGTTCATAGACGTTCATAGTATTATCTTATCTATTTACCTGAGATTTATTTATCAGGCAATTGCTCTCTGTTAATTTGAGTTATGTTGCTGGCTATTTCACAGGAAGGATCTAATCAGGACCGTGGTTTATATGCTCGTTGTTTTGAGGAACTAATTGACTTGGCCAATTCTGATTCAACTTCCACATCTCAGTTCAGTTTCTCTGTTTCAGTGTTTGAGCTCTATAACGAACAGGTGCTTCCTTTTTCGTTTCAAGTCCTAATTCTTTTGGCTTTCGTTTTATTAGTGAAACATAATAATGTAATGGGAATTGAAATCTTTTCTAATTCAGAAACTTTGGTTTTTTAGATCAGGGATTTACTCCCGGGTTGTCAGAGCAACTTGCCAAAGATCAATATGGGTATGCGAGAATCTGTTATAGAGCTCTCGCAAGAAAAAATTGATAATCCATCGGAGTTCTTGAGAGTCCTGAAATCTGCATTTCAGAGTAGAGGGAATGATAAATCAAAGTCTAATGTGACCCATCTGTATGTTTTATTTTAAGCTCAACTCCTATTTTATGCATATAATTCTCTGCTAAGATTCTCAATGTGTTTTTTTTTTCTTTTTTTTTTGGGATATCTACTCTCTTGGTAGGATTGTCTCAGTACACATTTGTTACAGCAACACAATTACGAGAGAAATTGTAAATAGCAAGCTCTCTTTAGTTGACCTGGCTGGAAGTGAAGGATTAACTGTGGAAGATGACAATGGAGATCATGTAACTGATCTGCTCCATGTAACAAATTCAATTTCTGCGTAAGTTTAAATGTCCTTTCCACGTTCCCTCTTTTCGCTTGCTCCCTTACAAGTGAATCCCTTTACCTAACTTCTGCATCTTTACCAATAGTATTTGACAAATTACTTCATGTGTACTTGAACTTGAATCCGTGAATTATTATTATTATTACTTTTTTTTCTTAACTTACTAAATATATCTCGGGTTCTGTAGGCTGGGAGATGTTTTATCCTCTTTGACGTCAAAAAAAGATAACATTCCTTACGAGAGTTCATTTCTTACGAGGATACTGGCAGATTCACTAGGTAAATGCTTCTGCTTTCCAGTAGATATGCCTCTGCGTTTACCTCTAAATAATCTTTGTGTTGAGGATTTCTCCCCAGTGCTTGATCTTCTCTTCAAGTGAGAACAATTTCCTATAATGTGCAGGGGGGAGCTCCAAAACATTGATGATCGTCAACATTTGTCCAAGTGCACGGAACTTGTCTGAGATAATGTCATGTCTCAATTATGCTGCTAGAGCTCGGAATACTGTACCAAGCCTTGGGAATCGAGACACAATTAAGAAATGGAGAGACGTGGTAAGTGGAATTAGAGAATGGCATCCTCCTCCCTTTCCTTCTTGACTCGTCTCTTGACATTGATACATATAATAGATGGCATTAATAAAATGGAAGTATCGATCCATTGGTTTTGACTCACTCAGTTAAATAATTTTTTTCTTATAATTATGATACATATTCTGGAACTTCAGTAATACCTTATGGATGAAGAACAAATATTGAATTTCTATTGCTGAAAGTAAAGTAGAGCGTGAAAGGATTTACTTGACAGATATTCAGCACTTCAGTTCAGGATTTGCCTTAATTCTTCTGTTGGTGTGACCCCTTTCTCTTTTGGAGTTTAGCTTATTTCTTTGGAGAACAGATTTGGGAAATGTACTTTGTAACTTTTTAGCGTAGTTATCTGTTCTTGTATATACACACATAGTTTGAAAATATGCAATGTAAATATCCTATTTCCTGCAGGCAAATGATGCCCGGAAGGAGGTATTGGAGAAAGAGAGGGAAACTCAGCGTCTGAAACAAGAGGTTACGGGTTTAAGACAAGCACTTAAAGAAGCAAATGACCAATGTGTACTGCTCTACAATGAAGTACAGAGAGCGTGGAGGGTTTCATTCACACTGCAATCAGATTTAAAGGTTCTTCAGTGCTGACTGGGATAGTGTCTGTTTTTTTTTAATTATACCTTATAAGATTTCTTTCTGCTAATGATTTACTTTTTTCGTTCGTGCAGTCAGAGAATACTATGGTTGCAGACAAACATAAAATAGAAAAGGAGCAGAATTCTCAATTAAGGAATCAAATAGCTCAACTTTTACAGTCAGAACAGGAACAAAAGCTGCAGGTGCAACAACAAGATTCCACCATTCAAAATCTCCAGGTTGGTACTTCCTTAGTTGATCTTTGGCACATTGGTCCTTCCTTTTATCCTAAGCAGCTACGTAACAAGAAATAGATGGTGAAATTGCTTTCAAGTATCGCTGAAACAGATAGCCATGACGTTCGCCTTTTCTTTTTTTATAAATTTCATGCAGTCTAAAGTTAAAGACTTAGAATCACAATTGAATGAAGCTCTTAAGTCTGACACGACAAGATCGAGAGATCCCTTGGAATCTCAGCCCAGAGCAGCTGGAAACACAATTGATTCTTCTGCTGTTACCAAGAAACTCGAGGAAGAACTGAAAAAACGTGATGCGCTGATTGAGGTTCTGCTTTTTCTTCCTGTTGAGCACATTTTTATTAGCGACTCTTTCATTTTTTCAAATTACCAAAATTATATTTGGCTTCCACCTTTTGTCTGAAGAACGTAATTGCTTTCAACAGAGGTTGCATGAAGAAAACGAAAAATTGTTTGACAGATTAACAGAAAAGTCAAATGCTGGTTCGACTCAGGTGATTATTTTCTCTACCCTACACTGAGCATGATTCAGTATCACATCATGGACACTTCTCTTTTTGCAGCTGTTGGAAGAAATTTTCTTATTCTTCTCTTCATTAAGATATATTAATTGCCATACACATGGGATTTACCTGCTCCAGCTAGCTATTTGCTTAAGCTTTCTCATCCATTGTTGTATATAGGTATCTAGCCCCTCATCAAAAGCTTCACCAACAGTTCAGTCTGCAGATGTTGACAGGTAGTTATTTGATTACTTTTGCACAATTTAATCCAAAATTTTGCCATCTCTAATTTGTTTATCATCCTTGCCTCCTGAGCTGTAATATATTTTTTTCAGGAAAAATAGTGTGGGGGCTTTACCATCTTCAGCGTATAAGGATGAGGGCGCAATAACATTAATAAAATCCAGTTCTGAAATAGTAAAAACCACTCCTGCTGGAGAATACTTGACAGCTGCACTGAATGATTTTGATCCCGAACAATATGAAGGTCTGGCAGCCATTGCTGATGGCGCAAACAAGCTTCTCATGCTGGTATTGCAATTGGGTTAACAGTTTGATGTTGAGTACCCTTTTAAAATTTTCGGGAATGCAAATAACTGAATTATTCTACCACGATTTGAAGATAAAATACTACATTATATTCTGCTTTTCTCTAAACATGTATGGCTGTTTGGAATAGATCGTCACGTATTTGTAATTTTATATGTTGATAAATTTTATTTGTGTTATTGTTGACTTGCAGGTTTTGGCAGCTGTCATAAAGGCTGGTGCTTCCAGAGAGCATGAAATCCTTGCTGAGATCAGAGATGCTGTCTTTTCATTCATCCGGAAGATGGAGCCAAGAAGAGTAATGGATACAATGCTTGTTTCCCGAGTCAGGATATTATACATAAGGTCTTTACTTGCGCGATCACCTGAGCTTCAGTCGATCAAAGTGAGCATAACCACATTATATGAGCTAATTTTTCTTTTAGCTTCTGCCTTCTGTCTCTCGTGTGCGTGACTAAGTCCCTTCTCCCGACAAGATTAATCTCACGTCACCCATTTCTTTTAGGTTTCTCCTGTTGAGCGCTTTTTGGAGAAGCCTTATACTGCTCGAACTAGAAGCTCCAGCGGGAATAGCAGCCCGGGTAGATCGCCAGTTCGATATTATGAAGAGCAGATACATGGCTTTAAGGTAAATTTAAAGCCAGAAAAGAAAAGCAAGTTAGTATCCGTAGTTTCAAGAATCCGTGGACATGACCAGGTAAGATGTCTATGATTTCCAAAGATGCTTGATCTTAACCTATTAACTGAGATTCCGAGATACAAACACACACGATTCTCTTGCTTGTTAATTGTCTTAGGATACTGGGAGGCAGCAAGTGACTGGGGGAAAGCTGAGAGAGATACAAGATGAAGCCAAAAGTTTTGCCATTGGAAACAAACCTTTGGCTGCTTTATTTGTTCACACTCCGGCTGGTGAACTGCAAAGGCAGATTAGGTCATGGCTTGCAGAAAGCTTTGAGTTTCTTTCTGTTACCGGAGACGATGTTTCGGGAGGTACCACAGGCCAATTAGAGCTTCTTTCCACAGCAATTATGGATGGCTGGATGGCTGGGGTGGGAGCTGCGGTGCCACCTCACACAGACGCTTTGGGACAGCTTTTATCCGAGTATGCGAAACGAGTCTACACTTCTCAGATGCAGCATCTAAAGGTAAACATGTCGAATGTGAAAATAATATTTATTACTTTTGTGAGTGGAAATGCCAGAATGATTTCAGCAGTAACTGATTTGAACTAAGAAATCTGTTGAAGTAGGGGCTTATGTTGAGAGCTTGGTCTAATAAGGGGTTTTTCTTTAGGATATTGCTGGTACTTTGGCTTCGGAAGAGGCAGAAGATGCTGGTCAAGTAGCGAAGCTTCGATCAGCTCTCGAGTCTGTTGACCACAAAAGAAGAAAGGTAAACCCCCCAAAAAACTTATGATGTCATCTCATTATCTCTTAAGATTTTCTCGTGCCTTAATTTCCAATTTCTTTCTAAATCAGATTTTGCAACAAATGAGAAGTGATGCAGCTTTGTTTACCTTGGAAGAAGGCAGTTCTCCAGTTCAAAATCCTTCTACAGCAGCTGAAGACTCGAGATTAGCTTCTCTCATTTCTCTAGATGCCATACTGAAGCAAGTGAAGGTATTTATAACTCTATCATCACGAGTGTTGCTTGATCTGGTTACGATTAACGACGAGAAGAAAAATGGTTGATAATAACTGTTTGCTTCTTGTAGGAAATTACAAGACAAGCATCTGTCCACGTTTTGAGTAAAAGCAAGAAGAAAGCATTGCTTGAGTCTCTTGAAGAACTCACTGAACGAATGCCTTCTCTTCTTGATGTTGATCATCCATGTGCACAGAGAGAAATTGCTACGGCTCAACTGTTGGTCGACGTAAGTGATCGAGACAAAAGATCAATCCAAAAATCTTAAGAGATTCGATATTTAATTTTTACTTGCGGGTTTTATTTATTGGACTACAGACAATCCCAGAACAAGAGGACAATCTTCAAGACGAAAAGAGACCTTCATTGGATTCAATATCCTCATCGGAAACCGATGTGTCTCAATGGAACGTTCTGCAGTTCAACACGGGAGGCTCTTCAGCTCCATTCATCATAAAATGCGGAGCTAACTCCAACTCAGAGCTTGTGATCAAAGCGGATGCCCGAATTCAAGAACCTAAAGGAAGCGAAATCGTGAGAGTTGTGCCAAGACCTTCGGTTCTCGAAAACATGAGCTTAGAGGAAATGAAACAAACGTTTAATCAGTTGCCCGAAGCTCTTAGTTCACTGGCCTTAGCAAGAACAGCTGATGGAACACGGGCACGATACTCTAGACTCTACAGAACTCTAGCCATGAAGGTTCCCTCCCTTAGGGACCTCGTTGGAGAGCTTGAGAAAGGAGGAGTATTAAAAGATACCAAATCGTCATGAAAGAAAGAAAAAACGGTTTCCGTTGTGCAAGTATTGTTTTCTTTTTTTTTCACCGTGAGGCTTTATACTTTTGGATTTCTCTGTATTTGTGTGTGCTCTGTTGTATTATGCGGCCACTAATGGTGTTATTGTGTGTAAGAACAGTTTCAGCTGAAAGAAGCTCTCACTAGAATTGTCCATGGAGTTCTTTCGCAGACAAGCTTGCATTATAAATAATGATGTTCACTGACAAAATCAACTTGACAGTAACAACAATCCAAATTTTAATTCTCAATCATTTATGGTTATTAAAATATTTTTTGATTTTTGTTTTTAGAAAAAAAAATTAATTTACTAATCAAATTATTGAAATAGATTTTCTATTTAGAGAATTTAAATTTCTGAACAAACTTATATAATTAAAATAAAAACCTAAAATTTATCTTCGTTCTGGTTTTTTTTAATTGTCCGATTTTTTTTAATTTTTTTAAATAGTGTTATTTCATATATTAATATTGTTAAAAACAAATAAAAAGAGATAAAACTGATAAAATAATAACCACTCCAAAAAATTGAGATTTAACAAATAAATTTATTTAGCGACTAAAATATAATATAAAAACTATGAAGATAATTCGTATTAATAAAAATCCTTTTAAAACTTTCAAAACTGAACTGTTCAAATGTTAACTTTTTTCAAAAAAATAATGATAAATGCTGATAAATTTTTTGGTATTGTTTATATTTTTTTGTGAACTATTAGTAATTTTTCCTAGATTTCTTGATAGCTAAAGGTATGAGTGGATACACAACATATATGTATTTCATATGCATTCATGTCAAAAAGATACAACTCGAGTTTACATTAAGAAAAACATTTTTCTTTTATTTTCTTTAAATGATTAATTGACTTGGTAGCTCCATTACATTTAAAAAAACGACATTGGTTCAATTCAGAAGAGAATAATTCAGGTATGTTAACATGTATCCGGTGTCATAACTAAAATCTATACACGCAGCTCCATTTGACTGTATTAAAAAAATAAAGAGATAAAAGCAATTGTACATTTTCTCTTCTTTTTTTTTGCTCAAGGATCAAGTCAAAAACTGGACATCAGACTCAATAAAACGTGTGAGCAGATGAATCATGAGGATCCCGGTTCCAAACCTGTTCAACTCCACCAAACAAGTAATCTGATAAATTTTCAATACCTGATGAGTCTTTTGTGCTGCATGAGCTTGTTGTCTCAGATGAGCTAAACAGTGATGATAAACTTCCACTAGACGAATCCACTCGTGGCAACGAACTGCTACTACTGCCTCTTTGTTTCTTGTTGTTGCTGTCGTGTCTTGACGGAATTGCAGACAGATTTCTTCTTTCCTTTGATTTCCGACCACCGTTCTTGCTCACCGCTCTCGGAGAATCTCTGTCAAAGAAGAGGATTTTTCTCAGATTTTACAAAACAAACAAGATTGGGTTTTTGATAATGTGCACTCAACTTACCTTGCATAGAGAAGCATATATGCTCCCTCTAGTAAAACAGTCTCTAATGGAACCGGCGAAACCTGCAATTAGGAATGAAAATCAAGAATCAAGAAAAAGAAAGTATAGTGGCATATTTATTATAATGTCACTGAAACCTACGTTGCTGTCATCAATCTTGAACCAATCTCCATGAAGGGTTTTTATGTAGCAAACATAATGACCTGAAAATGAAGTGGCATCTAAATGGACCACCACTGCGTAGAGACTATACACGGGATGATGATCCCCGTGATTTGGTTTACTCATATATGGGCTAATATCGAGAAGCTCGGTAAAATGGATGGGTTTACACAGCTTCCCAAAGTTATCAGACTGCATGAAGAACAAATCATTCTTCTGAATAAATACAACAAACAGTAGACACCATCAAACTTAAAGAGGAAGAAGACTCTCACCTGAAAACGTTTCAACACCACAGTAAGAATATTGGGTCCTTCCAGTATCATCAATTTCTTTTTGGCTTTCTGGTAAGATTTACATCTGCGGTAAGACAAAGGTAAAGCTTGCAATTATTAGTCTTTTAAGATTATATATATGGTTTTCAAAAGACATATTCAACTTACCTGCTACAGAAGTACCGATTCTCTCCATCTAGGACTTCGTAGGCTGTAAACTGAGCAAGTGCCTCTTCGAGGCTTCCTATATCCCCATCAATCTCTACAGTTAGATCCATCATCAGCTCTGATCGCTCAGATTTGTGGAGGCATTTCATGCACTTAATCTGTGTATTATTATTCACCATAAAATCTCAATAATTGGGATTACTTTGACTGCCATAAAGCAAGAAACAAAGTTTTAAGTGGTACTAGAGCCAAGATGTCAACTGCTAATCATATCACCTTGGAGTGAAGATATCCACCAAACGTAAGGCCTACTAATGTAGTTTCTTCTGCAAACGGACCAGCTGCATCAGCCTCTTTGAGAAAAACAGATTGCATTGTATCAACAGCACACCTGACATTCATATAAAAGAACAATGTAATTCACATTTGAGAAAATATTGAATAAAGAAAAACGATTAAAGCTACTCAAAGCATAACCAATATGATTCACCTTAAAAATTCGTGCGCGTCTTCTTCCTTTCCAGGGCCAAGATGCTTCCCGATCTTTTGTAATCTTGACAAGATCTTGATAGGTGATAGGGGAGATTCTCCTCCCCTTGACTTTAAAATTAAGAATTCAAACTCACAAACAAAACACCAACTCTTCTTTCGACCTGAAAACCAAACTACCAAGATAAGATTCCACGTAGTTTACACAATAAGAGCAGTACAAATTATTTTGTCGTGCAAACTTACATGCTTTAGAATGTAATCCCCTAATTATGTAAGACATAAGTGGCCGAGTGAATGCCAAGCACTGAAGAACAGCATTTGCATAACAACTACAAAAGTAATAAGATAACTGGTAAGAACAAATATACTTGAGACAGACTTAACTATATAATATATATAAAACGAAAAACAAAAAAAGCTCGGTCAAAAACTTAGTACTACTCCTCCCAAATTTGAAGAGTAAACACCACCAGTACCAAACTTATCGATCCATACATTAGCATGTCAAATCATCATGCTATAAGCAGCAACAAAAGTTATAGATAGATATATATGCACCTGTTCCCCAAGTTCACAAGGCCGAATGGCTGTAATTCTATTCTATCACGATAAAGTTTCACAAACATCTCATAAGAGAAGCTCATCTGCACAAAACCAGCAACATCAATATGGATAATGGCATTAGATAGAATCATTGAACTTGCAATCATATATTCTAGTAACCTCATTGACAGAACTGGAAGGTTGAGATAGTTTTGACGACTTTGGGGGTCTAAAATGCTGAACAACTTTCTGCACCGATGTTTTCAATCCACTACTTGAAGCTTGTGACACTTTCGGTTTACTATTAGCTTTTGAAGGTAAGAAAATAGTTGAAGACAAGATTTCAGCAGGAGCAACAGATGGTTTAAATGTAGTTTTTCCATGTTCAAGTGCATTAATTTCTCCTTCATACTCAACTGACAAAAGTTGATCCGGAATTGACATTTCAGCCGAATCACCTGACCTAGGTGAATTCTGATTGCCAAATTTTTTCGGCTTTGCATCAGTAAGTACAGCAGTCTTCCCTTTGGAATGCTTTCTCGATGATTCAACCTTCTCTGTGCGATTATGAGATTTCTTCCTACTCAATGGCCTCGTCTCATAAAGATTATCTTTTTCGTTTAAGGAAGTAGTAAAATCCACAGCGTCAGACCTGGCTTGTACCTTTTGAACACTAGGCCTACTTCTATGGATATCACAGGCAGCATCAATAGACACGCTATCACTAGTCATCCTGTCGTTGGTGTCATTTAGCTCATTTGGAGGAAAGCCTGAAGATGGCAGTTCTGTATATGATTCTCGGGCATCTGCAGAGAGTTTCAAGTCATCAAAATGTGAATCTTTTTTAAGAGTAAAATGCCATAGCTCAAGTATATGTACTACCATCAGATGATTTAAAAGACTTGTCCTTTTTTTCTCCACCGTAATCAGGAAGAGAAGGCGGTCGACATTCTTCATTGTGACCTCGTCGCCAATGAAGAATCTGACACTTGCTAGAACTACAGAAACCCAAAAACCAAACATTGTAAAACAAAAAAAAATCGTAAGGAAACAAGCAGCAATGAAACCAAAACCTTGTTTTGTTCGTGATCGGATTCAACCCAGCTTCAATTAAGAGAAAACGAACCAGTAACGGACAGATTTGCACTGAGCGCAGCGAGTAGTGGTGGGGTAGAGACAAACAGCGCAACGATAAACATCCGAAACCGAGGAGGAGCCGTAGTAATCTACAGGGGTTCGAGCCTCCTCCTGCGCCACATAAGATTCCTCGGTGGCTAAAGCGATAAGCCGGATAACCTCCTCCCTCTTCACCGCAGCAGATCTCCATTGCCGGCGGATCAGAAGAAAAACCAACATCATAAATCCAATCAAGAGAAAATGAAACATCTTTCTTCACCCGGCGGCGAGAATCAATCTGATATAGAGAAAACCTAGGAGGCTGATCAACATTGCCTACAAAGAGTAACAATAATGCAGAGGAGGCGGATGTAGACGGCGACGGTGATGGTGCGAGTAAGAGTGTAAATGGAATCTAAGACGGCGGAGAAGATGGTGGCGATTAGAGAAGCGACGGCGAGTAAAGGATTTGGGCATCTGGTGAGATTAAAGCTAGAGAGAGAGAGAGAGAGAAAGAGAAGAAAGAAGAAATGAGAATGGTCTGTAGTGTAGAGAGAGAGATAGAGAGAGAGTGAATAAGGAAGGAGGGAATAAACGTGCATTAGTTTTTGTCGTTTACGATTTCCTTTTTTTTTGGTCCCTCTGACTTTGCTGTAAGAGTCGCCTCTCTGGTTTTATCGTTTTGGAATCCACATGGTCGATTTATTCTGTTATTTTTATAAAATATATGTCTACATTATGTTTGAAAAAGATATGTTTACTTGTAGGTCGCTTTGGCCGAGTGGTTAAGGCGTGTGCCTGCTAAGTACATGGGCTCTGCCCGCGAGAGTTCGAATCTCTCAGGCGACGTTAATTTTTTTCTTTCAAGTGGGACCCAACTAAATAGACGCTACTTCGCGCGTGTTTCAACCGCTTAACTAGAAGTCAACAACCTGCATCACCAAACACTTTCTACTCGTCTCAGGCGATCAAAGTTTGCAAAAAACAAGAAGTGAAGTCCTTTCAACTTTTATACTACTGTAACTGCAACCGCTGTTTTTAGTTAACTACATTTGCTTGATACAATGTCATTGTCCAAAATCTCAGCATACTAAGGAACCAGACATGACTTTGCAGTAAAAAAAAAAACGGGAAGAACCAGATTCTTCACCGGTTCACGTATTCTGGTACTAGTAGTCGTAGCCTCCTTCTCGGTAGTCACTAGAATCTTTACATAGCATAGACCTGAGTTCCATCATCGATCTCGGCGGCTCCAAGTACTCCGGCTTGAGAGCGTTCCCTAACAGACGTTGCATTTGTGTTGCAAAGATTTCATCCAAAACCTGAAATCATCGAATAACAAGATAAGAAACAAGGACAAACAACATCTTCGTTTACATCTCTTGAAAGAGTTTAAAACAAAACTTACAGAAACTGCGATTCTCGGGCCTTTGTGCCAAGTCACATTATCTTTCCTATCTTCCAAAAGACGAAGCACATCCTGGAAGAGAAAAGAAAAGTGAAGTTAAATGCAGAAGAGGAAACACCACTGTTGATGTAATATAATGTAATGATGTCTCGAACCTGTCCCAATCGGTCCCAGATTCCTCTACAGATCGATACAAACACATCGGGTAAGAAAACACCGTGTAGATGATCGATGGTTTTGTCCAGCACATCTTTCAATGCCATCATTCTGTTTCTAACATCCGGTTCCGCTGTGGTTTCCCTTAAGTCGTGGATGATGCTCTTTAGCTTCATGTGATTTTGTATCCTCGTCTATTAACACAATAAAATCATCAACAAGGTTTTCAACAAATATGGCGAGAACACAAAAAACCAGAACTAAATCAACTTTTACAGTACATACATTCTCAGCGAGTTTCTCCACGAGAGCTTGCATAGAACTTCTGAATTTGGCTCTTAACAATACTGTAACCTCACTTAACCGCTCTCCCAATATTCTGTTTTCTCCGTCCGGAATATAAGAATTCCAAGATTTAAACCGGTTCTCTATACTCGGCCGTAAAATGTCAAGCACTCTTTTCATCGAGTTCAGAAGAACTCCAAGCTGACATTTTACCAAGATTGCCTTAATGTCCTCTCCTCTTACATCCACGAAAACTTGAAATTTACAATAAGTATAATACCTCTTTCGGAACTGAGTAAGAGTTAGGCGTGCCTTTGGTGAATTTCTGGACAATTTTCAGACCAAAGATCTTACTTTCCTTTAACGGAGATAAAATCTCAGCAAATTGTTTCTCCATCGCTTCAACTATTGCCTTCTCCGCATCTGCTACAACCTTTTTCAACGGAACGACAACAACAACAACACTTCATAAGAAGAGGAAGATAATGAAGATCAAGGCAATTCTCTAATACTGGTTTCTCAAGTTTACAGCAAAATGGAACTGAAAGAATGAAAATGAGTTTTTGTTGTTTCACTTACTTTCTCCAAGGATATTGCATATTCTGGCCAACGCCTAATGATAACATCATACTCATCAAGTGTCCCATTGAGTCTCTCATACATCTCATCAACAAAAGGAGAAGTCAATCCCGGAATCTCTCCACATGCTTTTGCCTGAAAAAAAAAAGAACAGAATGTAATTCAATTGCATTGGAAGAAGGGTTTTAGCACGTTTTACGTTCAGCAGTGAACGATTAGTACCGTCTCTTGCTTGCAGAGTTCATATAAAACGCGTCTTTTCTCTTCAATCCAGATTGTGATATACGAATAAAAAAGCTCTTTGGCGTTAACACCACCTTTAATAGGACTGCAACATGGCAACACAATATGTAAGTGCCTATCGGTAACATAAAGGTATAAAATAAGAGATATAAGATAGAATAGTAGCTATCAGTGAATTTACTTTATATTCCAGCTAGAAATATCACTCTGAAAGTCCGCAGTTGTGATAACAAGGTCAACAACAGGAGTTGAAGGTCCAGGAGGAGGCCATATGAGAAGAAATTCCCGGAGCCTATTGCAGAGATCCACACTATATATCGACGCTGAAAGATTTGGAAGGTCTATAAAGCTGCTTGAGAGTTGACAGAGAGAATGATTAGAAAAATACATTGAGAATCAAACAATATATATCTGAGTTAACATATATGTACATCTTTGACTTGAAAGTCTTTAAACAAACCTTGGGAGCACATTGCAATTATGGATTGCTATGTCAGTGGATACTTCATTCTTGAAGCTCAAGATAAGAGACTTGATCTTTTGATAAGAAGCTGGAAGTGCCATGGGATCAATTGGTGCAGCACCATCACTACGGTTGTTAAGTAAATCGTTTGTTTCCAATAAATGCCTTCTTGACCTCTTCTTTGAAGCAGCCTGAATGGTTTCCATAAGTGATTGGTCACATCAACGAGTACGAAAATATGGTTAAGAAACATATAAAGAGTTTGATTGATACCTGAAAGTATCTGCAAAGTTTCAGCTGTGCCTCAGGGGTTAACACATCGTTGAGAAGAGCATAAAGCTTGACAGCTGATTCAATCGCCGGTGCTGGAGTCCCCGTAACAGACTCAAAAACATCTTTCATCCCCGAGAAAGACAGTTCATCAAGTGATTTATAATTCTCAAATGCTGAAGCAAGTATCTGCTGAATTTGTTCGTCAATTTCCCCCAGTAATCGATTCTGTCAAGAAGGCACCAAAAGTTTAAGTAAGCTACTTGAATAATGAAGATAACTACTTAGAGATCCAAACTAACCCACCTCTTGATGACTCAATACAGCTTTGTGATTGTTTTTCATTATAATAGGGAATAGAAAATCATATATCAGGTCAAGACAGTCCTTCGTAGGCGAAGCAACATCCATGACATAAGAAAGATATCTGTAAAACTTCACAACACTGCTTAGTTGCCGCAAAGATAATTTAAGACTCTCAAAACCATTGTTTGTCATTCAACTCGTACCTTAATCTTGTGTACGCATCTGAAATCCCATAATAGGATGCGAATCGAGTTATCATCCAGTGCCATGGGCCCTTGAACACTAAATTTCTTCGCTGAAATTTTTCTGCTTTCATAGCCACCTCTAGGACAAGATCATACGCTGAAGTTTCTGCCACCAATCCACACTTAGTTTTTTCATCTAGACTGCTTGAATAACTTAAATGAAGTTGGATTCTCCCAATAAGTTCATGCTCTGGTTCATTATATATTGGCCACCATCGCACCTTATCAGTCTGGTTCAGCCAAAAAAAAAACACTTACGATCTTCAGCTTCATTATGTAATGGATTCGGTGATCTGAAAACATAGAGCTATGAGATAGAGAGAGAGAAAGAATCTTACCGGATCATCAACTATAGCTGCTAGCTGAGCTACAACACGACCAAGAAGTTGCCCCTTCGAATCTCGAACTTCAATGATCAAATCATCACCAAGACTGTCTGGTAAGCTACAAGAGAAAAGTTTATTAAGATCCACCTATAAAGGAGTAGAACAAATTTCCTTAACGATCACGTGAGCAAACAAGGACACATACAAAATAAACGCCTCGCCAGAGCCAGGCTGCGTCTTAATTTGATCCTCTTCAGCAGAGCTCTTCAACCTCAATGAACATGAATATGTTTCTGAAAACGGAAAAGAATCAAACACCGATGACCAATATAAGAAGCTGATTAATGTCCAAAGTAGAATGCAAAATACCTTGTACTGGTTCATAAGTTTGTGGTCCAGTGTGAGATGTAACAATCTCGTTTTTAACAGCCTTTGAGACCTGTTTAAGGTAGCGAGCAGCTGCCTGTAGGTAAGCCAGACTTTGACGTGAAAGTGAACCATTTAGAGGAACATGAGGAGTGACATGAACTTTCTTAGCTGCTTTCCATCCAGAAGATAAAGTCAAATTCAGTTCCGTAATATGGTGACGAACAACTTCGAGCTTTTCCTTGGAGACCGTCAGTGATGCAATGTTACAGCCAGGTGGTGGATCTAATCCCATTTTAATTCTACGAACTATACAAAATCAATACAATTATAAGCACAACCGCTGCAGATCCTACAAATTGTCGAATGCAATTGCAGGAGAGTATACCTTGGAGTCTAATTTTTCCAATAGTTTTCTTAGATTTTGGAGCAGATGTCTCAGTAACCAACTGAGAAGGTCCCTTTCCAAGTAACTCTTCTTCAGATTGGAGGAAAAATTTCTCCAAACTAAATGCATTTCGCATTCTCGTGCATTCTTTATTCAGGAAGTAAGACGCCTCGCTGACACTATCCACTGACAATGAATGAAGACATAGCCGCATACAGGCTTCATATGCAATCATTGCAGACCATGGACCTTGCTCACTGCAATCAAACAGACAAACAAAAAACGTGGAAATGAATAATTACAGAGAAATAAAAATAACAACCAGATATAAGTCAGATGTGTAACTCAAATTTCTCAACCTCGCGTTAAAGGTTGGGATTCGAGGAAGCAATGAAGTCGTTGAAGTGCTGGTCCCATTCTGTGTCCTTCCTGAAGTTCCAGCCTCAACATTTCTTCTTGTTTCGCATTCATTATGCGAAGATATATTGTTCTTCAGACCACAAGCTTCAGATTCCTGTAAACATTATAATCAATTCAGAAAAGCTTTACGGATATGAAAACCTCGTGTTAAAACAGGATTAGAAGGTTTCAAAAGACAAGTATTTATCATAATCTTCGTGAAGGGGCAAAGGAATTACATATGAGACTTCGGTGCTCGTAGCTGAGTCTGATAACTCATCTCCACCAAAACCAAAAGCCTTTGCACCACTACGCCCATGTCCATTTTGAGCTGCCATTGCATTAACGTGAGGCAAGCGAACACGAATTCTATAATCTTGAGGAGATCGTTGAAGTGAGTGGTGCCTCTCGTATGTCTCTTCATCTGAATTGAAAGCTATGTCCATATCTGAACTTGAGCCACCACTGTTATTATTACCTTTCGCAGGTTTAGTAGCTGACGAAAATGGAGGAGCAGTCCTCAGTCCAAAACCATGTCCAGCTTTCACACCATTGTCATTGGCAACAGACTTAGCATCCAATTTCCGGTTACCAATTGTCCACCTCGAACCAACATCCTATTAACAGCTTAAAACGAGCAATAGTTATAGTAAATAATAATTAAAAAAAAAACATAGAAAATGTCAATAAACAAACACTAGAGGTTGAATAGAGAAACATATTGAAAACATGTTGTTCATTACCTCTCCTAAGCTTCTTAAGCCAGCTTCACTGAACATTGTTCTCTACCTTAAACCTAAATTTCAGAAAATTCATGAAAGGAGAAATGATCAACAACCAAAATGCAGAGATTTCCATTCACATTCAAATATCAAATTTCAACCCCTAAGCACATAGCAACTCAAATCGATTTATACTTGAAACAAAATCAAACGAATTCACGGCTACGAAAAGCAAAATACTAGTGAAACTAGCAAAGAAAACATATAACGAAAGAAAAAAATAATAAACTAAATAAAGATGAGAATAACGTTTTCTCTTCCACGAAAATCACATGAAAAGAGGCGAAATCGTGAACGGAAACTCGGGAAATTGAAGAATCGATCTACAAATCTAAACGAAATAAGTAAATGCATTAGCTTACCACTGCCCAAAAACAAAACCCTTCTGGAGATTTTCTCAGTGAGAGATTACAAGTGTGAAACCAAAATTCCCACTAGAACAAACTGGTAAAAAAAAAAAAAAAATCTTTCAAACTGATAGAAGTATTACGACTACGGAAGGAAAATTCCCGAGAGTGACAGTCAATGAGTCGTCGATTCAGTATGAAGAAAAACGAAAATGATGGATTAGGAAAAGAAAAAAAAAAAGAAAAAGAGAGAGGAAGATCGATGAAGATCGTATATTCCTTTTATTATCTTCTTTTTTTTTATCAGTGAGTTTAGTAAAACTTGCGCCATCAAAGAAAAAAAATATATATATATATATATACATTAGACGGCGAGGGGATTTGATGGAGCGGAGAAGCGAGCGACGTTGGATGGAGACGTCAAATAACGGTGACGGAGACTTTAAGACGAAAGCATCAAACTAACGTGGCAAGTGGAGACACGCCCTTTCCATAACGGCAACGTTACGCGCGCGTGTATCGTGGACTTTAACCTCTATTAGTATTTACTTATTTTCAAGTCTTGTTATTTCTCCTTTTGTTAGTATAATTTAAGTATTTTATTTTGTCAACATTTTTACGAGTATTTAAAACTATCTAATTTATTACGTACACTATCTTTATTTTTCCAGCTTCTAATTTTTTTGTTTACAATAATCTAAACAACTTGCAATTATTAAAAAATGAGTAATCGATTTCTTTAGATTTCGTTCTAATGATGTGGTCGCATTTTACTAACCAACTTCTTCTTTTTCCTGCCTAACAAATGTCTTGCGGGATCTCAATTATTCCCATTTGACTATAAAATTTATGGAGCATAAATTTCATCAATTCCTCGTTTATTGAAAACACAATTAATAGATTGAATCCCACAAAGACGAATACTACTATTAATTTGATCCGATGTTTAAAGTTTAATCTATTGGAAAATGAAAACTAATTAGTTTATTTTGTTTATACTATAAATCTATAATACGCATGAAGCATTTTAATCTCCTTCTTTTTTTACTGCCTACACGCATTTTAATCTAGAATAATATTATTGACTCAAAAATAATAATTATATCATGCGAAAGAAGAGTTTATAGACAACTTTTTCTTGTCTTCATACGTCTTTTTCTCCGACCGCATTAATTCTGTCCAGGTCACGCCAAAAATGCATATGCTTAGCCAGCAAGGTATAACCGTAATAGGCTTCATGAAGCCCATAAAGAAGCCTATCAAAGGCCCATATTCTAACTTTTGACTTTAAACAGTGTCAACCCAGTTGGAAGCTGACACACTAAATTATTATCGTCCCTTCACTAACTCTTATCGAAAAACCAAACCCTAGCCACTTTCCCACGCGCCTCATATCCTCCACGTGAATGTCACGCTCACTAAGTTTATTTCAGGGGACGACGTCGTTTAGTCGGGAGTTTCCATTCACGCGTGAGTGGAGAGAATTCCCTTTTACAGCTCATTATGACTTTTAAAATTTTCCCTTTTTTTCTTCTTTTCTTCTTCTCAATTTCGTTTTTTTCCTCCAGAAATTTTCTCTGATTTCAAATTCCCGTGAAAGAAAAAAAAAAAGAGAAAAATCGAGATCTCTCTTTGATGGCGGCGACGTTGAGCAGAGATCAATACGTGTACATGGCGAAGCTTGCTGAGCAAGCGGAGCGTTACGAAGAGATGGTTCAGTTCATGGAGCAGCTCGTAAGCGGAGCTACACCGGCCGGTGAGCTCACGGTGGAGGAGAGGAATCTTCTCTCCGTCGCGTATAAGAACGTAATTGGATCTCTTCGCGCCGCCTGGAGGATCGTGTCTTCGATTGAGCAGAAGGAAGAGAGCAGGAAGAACGAGGAGCACGTGTCGCTCGTCAAGGATTACAGATCTAAGGTTGAGACTGAGCTCTCTACGATCTGCTCTGGAATCCTCAGGCTTCTCGACACGCATCTGATCCCTTCCGCTACTGCTAGCGAGTCTAAGGTATTTTATCTGAAGATGAAGGGTGATTACCATCGCTACCTGGCCGAGTTTAAATCTGGAGATGAGAGGAAAACAGCTGCGGAAGATACTATGATCGCCTACAAGGCTGCTCAGGTATACATGAAAAAAATTTGATTACTTTTTTCCTTCAGTCTCTTTGTGCTTTCGTCTATAACTACTGTGAATCGATCCAATTTTTGGTTGCTACTCTATAGCAAAAACCCTATTTTTGATATTACATCAGTTAGCCAATCCGTAATCAGTTGCTAGTTCCTAGTAATAATGAACTCGAATCGAGTATTCTACTCTGATCAAATCGTTAGAAGTATTCAACTTTTACTGTTTTCGTCTTAAAGAGCACTCAATTGCTTTCCTAATCTGTCTTTATTTTCGACAAATCAGCTAAATCTGAGAAGTATTATTACATCGTGTGATTGTTCTGAAAAGTATGTATTTTTGATTATTCATGGGTTTTCTGTTTTGAAATCCAAACGAGCGTCTCACACGAATGTTCTCTCTTTCTATGGTCGTTGAAGGACGTTGCAGTTGCTGATCTAGCGCCTACACATCCGATCAGGCTGGGTCTTGCCCTCAATTTCTCGGTGTTTTACTACGAGATTCTCAACTCTTCAGAGAAAGCTTGTAGCATGGCCAAACAGGTTCTCTTTCTTCGTTCTCTAAACTGCATGTGTGTTTCAAGTAGAAGAATTCACAGTTTCTCTGTCTGAGACAAACAGGAATCATTGTCTTATTTTGGTTGTGAAGAGTATATTTCTCTGTTGCTTGCTTAATGATGTTTTGAGTGACTATTGACCACTTGTGTCCTAGAGCGCCCATCTTTCATTCATTCTGTTGGATTGATGTTAATGGATTTTGAAAATTTACTAAAAGTAGAGAAGTTGTTCATGAAAAAGCAACACTTTCTTCTTTCTGAACGGACCCACTTCTTTTAATGACAGAGATTCTAAAGAAAAAAACATCCTGCAAAAGTCCTCTTCTTTATTACTTTATTGACCTAAACCAAATTATTCCTTTTGTCAGTAGAATCTCTTAGAATGACAGACTTGGGATGAGATTGAGTAACGCAAGAGTTTTTTTTATCATTGGGGAACATCTCATCCATCACATATATACAAGATTTAGGAAGACTTGAGAGATATCTGATCATTGCATTTCTAATTTGTGCTTGCTGGATTCATCATCTGTAGGCTTTCGAGGAAGCCATTGCTGAGCTGGACACATTGGGAGAGGAATCATACAAAGACAGTACTCTCATCATGCAGTTGCTAAGGGACAATCTGACTCTCTGGACCTCCGATATGCAGGTTAGCTCTCATATTCATCACATCATTATAAATCGCTTAGTGTTGTGATAACGCTTGGACCATATAAGACCATGCGGGTAATGACATCCAAAAAACTCAAATGGTTGACTGCTTTATTCAGGAGCAGATGGATGAGGCCTGAAGCGCTTAGGGACGAAAAGACGGTTATGTAATGTCCCTGCAACCGTGACTGAAAATCCCCCTTTGCTCTAAAACTTGTCGGAAAAAAAAAATGTTTTTTTTATGACAGATTATGTGCACAGCTTGGTGTTATCTTCTGCTCTGTTCCAACTCTGTTTTTATTTTTTAATTTATCCTCATCATCTTTCCCCTTTTTTTTCCTCAAAATTTTATATATTGCAAACAAATATTCAGTGTCCCAAATCATAGCTGGGAGGAGCCTTGGACTGTGAAACCTTCCAGTCTTTGAAATCCCCTCTAGGCTCTGATGAAACGCTGCTTTAAGGATAATTACAAACTTGATTTCACATAGGAGTGGTCAATCTCTTCTACGGTTTGGTTCTCTATTATATGATTTTATTGGTTTTATAAAATTTAAATCAAACAAAATCATTTGTAATTCAGTTGATTTCTATCTTGTTTAATAAAACTTCGCTTGGGTTTGTTCAGATACATAAAATCTGTTTCGCTACTGGTTCTTGTTCAGTTCTATAAACAAATTTTGGTTTGGTTTTGGTCTAAACATCTCGGTTAAATCCGTTTGGTTTCTTGGTTACACATCAAAGCTTCTTCCTTTGTTAGTTTTAGCGTTCTTCTCCGAACCCAACCTTTACGCTGTAATTTTTTTTGTTATAAGGCCATTTAAGTCTCGGGTTCGAACCGTCAGGCCATGTGATTAGGGTAAAGTTTTCGTCAAGTTGACAACAGGCGTGCATAAAACACAATTATTCACTCACCATAAAGAAAGTTATCGAGTCTGGATCTAAAAGTTCGAATCTCAGAACACACAAAGATAAGCAAAACATCAAAAGTGTACTTGGACCACTTTTGTCTGGCATTTGCATGCATGAAAGAAAAAAAAAAATCATAAAGAGTGAGTCTTTTTTATCAAATTCTTCTTTTTTTATCAAATTCTAAAAACATCTTCTTTACTTACCAATCTTTCCAGAGAAGATAAGGAATGTCATAAACACCAAAGTTTATTAGCTCGCACGTAATTTAAATTCACGTTGTTACGACTACCAACAAAAGAATAAAACACCTTGGTAAAATGATAATTCGTATTTTTTTGTCTTTTACTTTTAATGACTATTATAACAAAATGTTCAACCGCAGTAAGTTGTACATTATTTTTCTTGTAAATATTACTTTACAAATTCTAAAACCTTTTAATAAAAACATCGTAAAATACTATTTTATAAATGATTTTTTTTAATTACAAGATGGTTCCACATCTCATTTTTTGGTTTTAGAAATCCTTCTAGAATGTAATTTTGTGATACTTTTTAAAAATAATAAATGACATGTGGTATTCTGATAATTTTGTGCGAATGATAACACTTAAAATTTTCATTCAACACAAATAAAACAAGTATTAGTAGACACTTATGATTCGATAATCATTTTAAGTAAATTCAAGCAAAGAAAACAAATTATACTAATTACCTCAAAAGATATACTCATGTAGGATATTTGGAGGCCATAAAGCACTAGTTCTGGGTTCGAAAACTTGACCACCACTTGGGGAAGTATATATATTTCATCTTAAATGTTGGGTAAAACAGAAGACAGTATATTTGGGTAAAATAAAACCATATTAAAGAAAGACTTATTGTGTAAAAACAAAGACCATACCAAGTTAGTCTATGACATAGTTCTTATACATGTCTACAGTTTACTAATTCCATTCAAAGGTATATGCAATGATGTAGTAATTGAAATGATTGAATTTAAAAGTAATTCTATAGTCAAAACAGTGTGGTCAAAGATCAATCAGAGCAAATGCTTCAAACATCATTATTGATGGATTTTGAGTAATATATATATATATATATATATATTAAACCACTTTTTCTTATTATGACATGTTAGTTTAATTTATATTAGTTTATTAGATCATTTTCTTTTTTTCACTTTGGTTTGATTTAGAAAACAAAATCGACGAATATTTTTTAAAACAAAAAAACTATATCGCAATATCAATTTTGTATATTTTATCAAATAATTTTATCATTTTGTGCTTATAAAATACCACAAGATACTAATCTAATTATATTAAAATTCATGAAAATTATAAACTATTTTAAAATTTTAATGGATTTGATACTGTTTTAAACTAATAGTCAAAGTATATTAGCTGTAATAACTAATAAACTAATGATATGATTATATTTTTAAAAATTGGCTATTTTAGCATATATTTGAATATATCGCGTATAAAATATTAAAATTCAAAGTCCAAAAACATATATAGCTCGAATGTGATACAGAGCCATCCAACCAGATTCGCTTGATTTATCATCCAAAACCTAAAATACAATGAATAAAACCAACTAACTCTATTTCTTACAACAAAATTCAAACACATTTCCATAAATTATCTAGTGAGGTAACATTTGTTACCATGATAGTCAATTCACTTTCTATATTTTTAAAATTATACTATTTCATCATCTTCCCCAATGTTCTTATCCCACACATTATACCTACTTACCCAAAAAAACACATATCTTCACTTCCTCGATAAAAAGCTCCTCCCTTTAATTTTTAACCATCAACCCAAAAAACAAAAAACCCTTCCACGAGGGCAAAAAGAAAAATCAAAGACCCAATCTTTCTTTCACTTCCCAATCTCTAGATGACGATCCTTCTCCAAATTTCTTCAACAATATATTCTTTTTAGATCGAAAAAATAAAAGAGAGAACAATTTTACTTTTTGAACACTCTGTTATAATGGCAGAAAATCTAGAACTGAGTCTTTTATGTACAGGGACAAACGTTGGTGATGAAGAGAACGGCATAATTGTTGACAAAATACCGATTGTTGTTCGTGAAATTTCGATTTCTCAGATGGGTTTTCCATCGGAGAGCGAAGAGATTATCAGAGAGATGATGGAGAAGGAGAAGCAGCATTTGCCAAGAGATGATTACATCAGGAGACTCAGAAGTGGAGATTTGGATTTGAACGTCAGAAGAAGAGAAGCTCTGAATTGGATTTGGAAGGTCTGATTTTTATTTTATTTCTTCGTTTTTTCTTTTTTGATATCAAATTGGCGCGTTGATGGGCTATTAAATCATCTGTATGAGCTCATATTCTTATATCAAAATCACATTCCCTTTGATGAATGATCTGGACATAAAGAGTGTATTGGTTTGTGTATTAGACCAGAGGCTTATGCAGAACAAAGAGAGAGAGAGAGAGAGAGAGAGAGAGAGAGAGAGAGAGAGAGAGAGAGAGAGAGAGAGAGAGAGAGAGAGAGAGAGAGAGAGAGAGAGAGAGAGAGAGCTGTTGCCTTTAAGTCTGTGAATATGATGCTCAATTGACAATAGATTCTCTTCAATCTCGGAGTTCTAGATCTCTGAAAGCTAGAGATGGAGGAAAAGAGATAAACTTTTGACGTATCTCTTGTTCTAATTACAACAGGCTTGTGAAGAACACCAGTTTGGACCATTGTGTATTTGCTTATCGATGAACTACTTGGATCGATTCTTATCGGTTCATGATTTCTCTGTAAGTTCACATTGATTCAACTCAAAGATTGAAAATATTTTAACCCTTCATCATCTAAAACTCCCACTTTTGTAGCTTCTTGATTTATGAATTTTCTTGTAGAATGGCAAAGCTTGGACAGTGCACTTGTTGGCTGTGGCTTGTTTATCCCTGGCAGCCAAAATTGAAGAAACTGAAGTCCCAATGTTAATAGATCTTCAGGTGCGATTACTCTCTCACAAAATAATCGCTAAATGGTCGAGATGATCTTTTTTCAATTCGATAACCTCATTGATCGATTGCGATTTTTGCCACACTCTGAATAGGTTGGACATCCTCAGTTTGTGTTTGAGGCTAAATCAGTCCAAAGAATGGAACTTTTGGTGTTGAACAGATTGGAATGGAGATTGAGAGCGATAACTCCTTGCTCATACATAAGATATTTTCTGAGGAAGATGAGTAAAAGTGATCAAGAACCATCCAACACATTGATATCCAGATCACTACAAGTGATAGCCAGCAAAACCAAAGGTGAAAAAGGTCTCTCCTTTTATGTTTTATTTTTCTTGACCACTTTTGTTTTTGTGCTTTTCTGGGTTTTCTATAAACTTTTGCTTTTTATGATTTTTGGGTTAAGATTTTGGAGGATAATGGTGGTAGTGTGAGTGAGCAGGTATTGACTTTTTGGAGTTTAGACCTTCTGAAGTTGCTGCGGCAGTGGCACTTTCTGTTTCTGGAGAACTGCACACAGTACAGTTTGACAACTCTTCCTTCTCTCCTCTTTTCTCACTACTTCAAAAGGTAAAGAAATTTCACCAAAAATCTCAAACTCGTAAACTATTTTTTTAATATATCAATATAAAGCAGCAATTGGGTGTTCAATTTCAAGGAAGGGCCAGTTTGTGGAGAAGACTGAAATCATTAAAGATAACACATTTATATATGTGTGTGAGTGCACTAAGTGATACATTGCATTCAAAAAGTAAAGTGAAAAAAAAAACAAAGAGAAACTGGTTTATGTGTCTGAATCCTTTGACTTCAAAAACTAGTGGAGCGTATAGACCAAATACCACTTATTCTATAGCTGTGTGTCTTGTGACTCTTTCTCTCTCTCTCTCTCTCTCTCTCTCTCTCTCTCTCTCTCACACACACACACACTCACTGCACAATCTAGTCACATCTATTACCAAATCTTGCCCCCACAATACATGTTGTGGTTTGGTTGATTCTGATTTGATCTTGCGATCTAAAAATGAAACTGGTTTCCATTTAGATCTTCTTTTTATAAACAAAAAAAAAAGCTGATGAGATCTTTATGTTTGTGTTTTGTGTTCAAGAGACAAAAAAAAATGTCAAGCTTTTAAACTTTGTTGGTTCTTTTGTTGCTTAAACTCTATTGCAGGAGAAAGTGAAGAAGATTGGGGAAATAATAGAGAGTGATGGTTCAGGCTTATGTTCACAAACACCCAATGGGGTTTTAGAAGTATCAGCTTGTTGTTTCAGCTTTCAGACTCATGATTCTTCTTCTTCTCATACACATATTTCTTATGTTTCTCTGTTTTAAAAACAAATCATCATTATTATGTCTTAAGAGAGGTTGAAAAAGAAAAATAATCATAGAAAAAATTAAAATAAAAGAACAAGTATTCCAATTCCAATATTTATTTTATCCCGTTATACCAAAATAAAAAAGATGGATGATGTGAAGACTTTGTTGGTAGGAAATAGGGAGGAAAAATAGAAAATGTATTTTTTACCTTTTTGTTGGTTCCCGCCAAATAAATATAACGGGAAAAAAACGGTATCGGTTGCGTTAATCGCTAAGAGTTGACTTATTATTGCGAAATACTGTTCAAACGCTATGTAAATAAGGCGCGCATTGCATTAGTGGGCTGAGAATTGGGCCCACTAACATAAGACAAGTTCACGTAAGAGACCAGGGAAATGTGATTTTTAATGATTGTTAAAAGTTTTAAATTCTATTGTTATTAGTTTTATGGATTCTAACATTCTTAATAAAATCAACTGTTATTAATGTATAGATTCTGACAATTCTTTTAACATCTAAATTCTAATGTTATTCGTTTGATAACTTTTAAAATACATTGTTATTTAAAAAGTTTAATTTTAATTGATTAAAATGTTAATGTTATTAGGATATTGATTCTTATAAATTTAAATTTTAGAATAATATGCATATTTCTTAGATTTTTAAAATTTATTATAATATAATTTTTTGAATACATAAAAAATTATGTTTATTAATTTTTTTTATAAATCTCAATAAATTTATAGATTATTCGTATTCAAACATCTTTTCAACTAAACAGTATAATCAATGTACTTAATTACTGGTTATTATCACTATTTCATTAAATTTTGTCAGACCGCTCTAACCATGAGTATGATCTAAGAAACAAAAAAAAAAATCTTCTAAGTTGAATTGGTTCTATCTTTTTCTATAAGGAAAATATAAAATGTTTATGAATTAAAAGTATCTTATTAGAAAATTAAAATTATAAAATGCTGGGAGTCTGGTCGACTAAACCTCTAGGTTCTGCAACTACGAGAAATGGGCCAAGACTATATTCATTAAAAATAATCTTTTGGGCCTACCGATGTCGATTGGTATACCAGCAATTAGCGATTTTGACGATCATCAGATAAGATAATTGTCCTTGGAGAAAATATGAAGATTTTCTCTTTTTGGTAGTAGTTTAACTATTTTTTTCAAGTAGTCGTTTATCTATATATTAGGCTCTGTGTATACCCAATTAATATAGTATTTTTAATCTATAAAAATAAAATAAAAAAATCTGATCATTTATGAAACAAATAAAGATAAAATTGTAAAATGTGGATACGAAATTCGTAGAAAAATTTTAAATTAATTTTTAGTTATTTATTTATTATTTTATTTTTCTGTCAAGTTTTATCATATATTTTAAAATGTTTTACTTTTTATTTGAATTAGGTTTTATTTTTATTACTTAATTATTCATATATCTATTTTTAAAAAGTATTGGACATTGATTCTCATAAATATATCTAACTTATAATTATTTTATTTTAATTGTATTTAAATTTTACTTTAAAAACAAATCTTAAAGTTGTATCTAATTGATATATATCGTGATTATGTTAATTGTTAAATTTGAAACATGAAACTATACATGATATAACTTGATATATTAGATTAAATCCCACAAATATTTACAGATTTTATACTTTAAGATTTTAAAATCTATAAAAAAACAAATAAAAAGTATATTAACCAATAAAAAATTATAGAGAAGCATAAAATAACAATTAATTTATTTATTCTGAGAATATTTATTTATTTACTTAAGTTCTCTTATCTTTACTCTTTTATCTGGTCTCTTCACCATCGTCTAGCTAACTGGTGAAAGATTAATTATTATTAAAACCCCTTCTTGTGACTACTAATTTTACTAAAGAGATATCATAGTTATATGTGTGTGAGTGAAATATATACATAAACGCAAGAGATACCATACTTATATGTGTGTGTGAAAATTTGAAATGAAGAACTATTTGGACAGT
Organism: Streptanthus diversifolius; assembly: GCA_039880935.1. Classification (NCBI taxonomy): domain Eukaryota; kingdom Viridiplantae; phylum Streptophyta; class Magnoliopsida; order Brassicales; family Brassicaceae; genus Streptanthus; species Streptanthus diversifolius. Next base: position 22,577,254 of record JAXGFM010000007.1, on the reverse strand, counting down.
GAACTAAGTGAAGACAACAATACAAAACAAGGAAACTTTTATAGTTCTCTTATTGGACTTCTCATAATGAGTCGTCATAGTCATTCAACTGTCCAAAACAAATACATATATTTTTATTTATTATTTTCCGTTTTTAAAAAAGTTGCTAAAAGTTATATAGCTTCTAAACTTTTTTTCAACCTTTGCTTTCTCTTTCACGCATGACTATTGAGAAAATGCTTTTCCTTTTGTATAGAGAAAAACAAATCATGTCTTTAGGTAATTACACAAATCGTACAATCATTTGAATTATGGTTACTAAGTGACTAAATTAACTAAATTCACTAATATATAATATTATCTTTTACAAGTAAAGTGGAAAATTATTCATTGCACGTGAATCATCATCAGTTTCCTAAATTAGGGCAATTATAGAGAGTTTTCTCTGTAGACTAAATTTGTTTAAGTCTCTCTCTATCACTTAGTTTTGTGTTCTGTCTCTTGTTTGAATTTATGAAAAAAAACCAAACAAGCTGAAAACTTAAGGACACAGAGATTTACGAGTTCAGACCCTTGGATAAGGATCCTACGTCTCGCCGGAGAAACTCCGGAAACGATTCACTAACAACTTAGCTCAATTGAGCTCTTAATCTTTTACAGTTATCACCTTCTCTCTGTTTTTCTTAACATACATAACACCCCAAAACTCTTAACTCATACAAAATGAATATCTAATATATATAACGTTAAAGAGACTTGTTGACTTGTTCTCTTTGTCACCAAAAGGTAAACAACTAGAATTGCAGGTCTGCTTTCTTTGTCTCCTCTTTGGTGGCAGACAAGGACTTGTAATATTCTGCAGAAATCAGAGAGTAGTTGAGAGCTGCAGGAGCTTGGGGAACTGTGTTGAAACCCTCTTTCTTATCATGAGAATTCAACCTTCTTTTTCTAATTTGAAACCTTCTTCTTGAAACCAAGTCTTTAACTTCCCTCTCATTTCTTTATCAATGTATTTGAAGCTAAGCATACGGGAATATCGTATTATTTAAAGGAAAAATAAAACCCTAACCCTAGCTGCTACTATACTTATTTGTTTTACGCAATCAAATCGAGTTTTTCTTTTTATTATAGTAATATTACTTGGTTCGAAACTTAGCTTGAAAGGGTGGTGATAAAGCCCTGCTTGTGGGTCACATTTAGATTCTCTAAATGAAGCATAACAACAGTAACTATTCCACAGTAAAAACACTGTGAGAATAGTGATGATGATGAATTGATGATATACATGCATGTATATATATATGGTAGTATGGTACAAAATATACACATTGATGGGTCGTTGTCCGATGGATTTCTGCGTATTGACTGAAAGATTCCATGAAGAGGACCACAGTAAAAAAAATTCGTGGTTAAAAACATATATATTATCTGATCAAAACACTTTACATCAATAATTCAATTTAATTTCACAACATAAAAAGCCCAAAATTTTGCACACAAGAAAACTGCATTTCACTACTTTCGATGAACATTTATTACATATCCAGACTCCAACGTAGGGTCCGAACATTTCTCATTACTGCAGCAGCCTAGTAAAACTTTTAACACCTCTGAATTATTTTTTGTAATCGTACAAGTATGTGTTATGTCCCCCGTTAAATTTATAAATCAATGGAGAATTGGAAGTTTTATCAATATCTAAAACAAATAATTGTGTTCAAGTTCAATATCAATTTAAAAGACATTGACAATTAAATATATATATATAGTATAAGACTTGGTCTTTTTCACAGTCGTCAGAAAATTTTAATACTTTTCAAGAAAATCTCAGGTTCCCGTGAAAGATAAACAATGGAGAGAAAGGACATGAAAAAAGGAGAAACAAATTTTAGGTTTTGAAGTACAGTCAAAGCCAAATAATATCGCGTGGAAAAATAGTTGATTAACAAACATTAATTACAATGTATTCCCAAATATGTACTGATCAAACTAGATCAAGTACACACGCGTTTGAATTTCGTGAAAACAAAATGTTGGACCCAACAAAAAAAAAGGAGAAAAATGACCACAAACTCATCTCCACTCTTGGAGTGTGCAGCTTTAGCTTAGACAAGAAGGCGTAGAGATTGCCTTATCAAGCAAAAGCATCTCTCTCTCTCTCTCTCTTTAGAGTCCCTTCATTTGTGTGTATATCTGTCTCTCTTTCCATTGCATTGTCTCGTAGAGAAGAGAGAGAGAGAGAGAGAGAGAGAGAGAGAGAGAGAGAGAGAGAGAATATGGAGAGGTTGAGACATGAAAGGCTAAATATGGAAGTGGCCTTGAGATGGGGACTCGAATCTGATCTGCCTCTTCTTTCCTTTTTCAATCATTTTGGTTCCCTATTTTCTCTGCATATTTCATTGCGTCATCACTCAAAAACCCTAAATTTCATTAATTCGATTTTTTTTCCGTTGGTACATGAGTTTTTTCACAAATCCATTTCAAATAAAATTACTAGGCCGAACCACTTACTTTAACTTGTTCGATTGACGTTTTGAAGAGAGGAACTAAACATATGTGGATCCAATGGAAAAGGTATTTTAATTTCTCGATTATAATGATTAGTATACTACATAGTATATAGTAACAAACAAAAAAAAGTGAATGAAGATGATTAATGCTCTTAACAAATAATAACCAAAATTGATTCCAAGTGAGAGTCTAGGGATTTGGAAGAACATCATTAATATATATAGTTATGTATGCATGTGTGCCCATATGTTTTAGCTCTTCCCTTCATGCTTCCAAAGAGCCCACATGTCTCCTTCCTCAGATCTTCAAAGAACAATGCTATATGTATAGATACACTTATACATACATATAATGTAAGCAATAAAAAGACATAAAGAAGACGAAGCTAGCTTTGGATGCATCGACATACTTCGGTTTTGTTTTTTTGTTGGTCAAGAGAAGAGTTAATTCCCAGGAATCAGAATACTGTTGCAGCAACTAGGAGATGTTATTTCACCTTTTTCATTTCCAAGAGGGAACAAATAAATGATTTTAAGTGAACAAAATATATATCTATACTGATTGGTGATTGAAGAATCCACGCCTATATCTAAGCCATTGCACGAATTTTTTATAGCAGAAATCTCCATCCCATGGAGATTCCGACCGATCCACATCTGTGTCCTACTACACTCATAGGACAATTAAATGAAAAGTATATATACAACTCCACAACACACATGTAAATAACAGTAAGCATATATATATATATCTGTGGTAGAAAAAATTATCAAAAAAATATATTCACTCTTAAACACCCCTAGAGAACTCAGGAAACAAGAACACTATCAAATCTGTAAATGTGTGTGCGTGCGTGTGGAAATAATATCAAGCAATCATAAAAACACTGCCAAACACCAAGAACTAAAGAAACAAGAACAGTCTCAGCCAGTGCTAAGGAAGCATATATTCATTAAAAAGAATCGCACACAAATGCACACAAAAACATTAATCATATGCTATCTAATACAGAAATGCATACACAAAATACATACATATGCTAGGAATCCATATAATTCATAGACAAACACATGATAATAGATTTAAACACTGACACATGTGATGTTAATTACTAAAGACCTCACTAATAACTAGCTAGACAAATCAAGGATTTGCTACGAGATTTTAGAAGTTAATAATGTAAAACGTAATTAACTAGAAAGATCATCAACAACAACATCATCATCAAAAGACGAAAATGGGTACATAAATTAAACAATAAAAACCCTCTCAAATATCTCAAGTAAATAATTAGCTAACTTAAAACCCTAGTAGTGATCAAGAAATTCATGATTTATGGTTGGTCTTGTTCATGATGAAACGACGAAGACTGTGGAGGAGTTGGATTCTGAGGATGATGAAGTGGTGGCGACGACGACTTACCAAGAGTGTGTTTGTTGTTATGTAACCAAACCTTAAGAACTTGTCTCGGAACACCAGTCTCTTGGCAAAACCTCTGAATCACTTCATCATCTTGTCTCTGAATTCTCCATCCAATCCTCTCAGCTAAACCTAACATCCTCTCCTTCTGCTCCGCCGTGAATTTAGTCCTAAACCTCTTCCTAATCCCTCCTCCTCCTCCTGCCTCCGCCGAAGAAGTCTCCATTCGATCTTCTGATCTCTCTCTTTGTGGTGGAGGAGGAAGAGCGAGCTGGAGGGGAGGAGCTTGTGACGGTGGTGGTCGGTAACTCACCGGTGCTGGAAGACGATAGAATCCCGGCGGGGGAGGAGGAGGCTGCTGTCGCGGCGGCGCGTGGTGATGGAAGTAAGGTAATTCCTTGCGGTGGAAGTTACGGTGACAGCCACAAGCTGCGCATTTTAGCGCGTCGATGGTACCTTCGATTCCAGCTGGCATAAAGTCACCACAACCATCCACCGCGTGTCCTCCTATGCTCACCGCTTGGTTCTTGAGACACTCACGGAACCTAAACCTGCTTCCCCCTCCGCCGGAGGAGCCGCCGTGAACCACCATGAATCCTCCTCCGCCAGTTGAGGTTGTTCCGGCGGTGTCAGGACTTTCAGTGGAGGCCTTGAGGACGCGGGACGGTGGAGGAATATGAGGAGAGTCGTAAACGGCGTCGTCTTCTTCTTCCTCGTGAAGATTCATTTCGTCTTCTTCTTCGTTGTTGTTGTCTTCAAACTCCATTAAAGCTAAGCAGAGATGGTGAAAACTACGTCGTTTTTTTGAGAGACGAAGTTCAAGAATCAAGGAGAAGAAGAAAAGAGAGAGAATGTGGACATCAAAGGTTTTATCTTCTCTTTTTATCTTCTCTCTCTCTCTTTAGATTTGGGATTTGAGAAAAGGTTTATTTTATTTTTGCTCTATACATTCTTGGTTATTGGAAATCGGAATCTAATAAATCTGTCCTCAACTACACTTTGTAACGCTTTCTTTTATCTTTACATTATTTTTTATTACTAATAAATCCTTGATTTTTTATTAAAATGAGTTTGAATTGAAATACTATATAAAATATGTTTTTCTGTTTTGTTTAAGAATCAAATTTGGAAAATATTAATTTAGTCACTTATGGTTTGAATGTTTTCTGATTAACTTCTAGGGATGGTTTAAAATACACCTGCCTCTTTATGTTTTACAAATTTTATTCTAAAGAAAGAAGCTGGCGAGAAAGAAAAAAATTGAAATAAGCAGCTTATTTGTTTTTGGCATTGAAATAAGCTTTTTAGTTTTTCTGGACAGAAAATACAAATAGTTTAGTGTATTTAAAGTAAAGCGAACGGATAGTATTAGAGATAACTTTTTGGGAAACTAAAATAGTGAATAAAATATATGTATATATATAAACGCGATAATTATTTTTGTCCATTTGCCAATAACATAAATATATGCAATGATATTTCTGCGATAAAGAGATGGGCAGTCAAATCACATCAAAATCAGTAATGCTCTTAATAATTTCAAGGTCAGAATTGTTGTTGACAACTTTTCACAATTATTTAGTAAATAATTTATTATAATAAAACAATTTGGGTCATCAAATAAAACAATGTTTACATTTAAGTACGCTTAGATCATTTGTGAAAGTTGAAAGAAAAACGTCTGAGGTGATTTTTCATTTTACTATATATGTTTTATGTTTTTATATTAAACAATTTGACAAAGTACTAATACTCATATAAATTATTTTTAATGACTAGTCTCTTCGTAAAATCAGGCGAGGGTCATTGATGAATTTACATAATTCGTTATTAACCTCAAAATATGAGGACGTGGTTTAATAAAGTTTTTAAAACTCCAAACACTAGACTTCGTTGTTTTTGTTCTTAAGGATATATTATGTAGCGTTAGTATTATTTCGTCGTATCTGCTACTATATTCTAAGCCACATGATCTTGCGAAACAAAAAAACAAGAACTCGAGAAGGAACCCAGCATTCGAACTCATTAATATTCAAAAAATCACCGGGAGAAACTTTATGAATTTATCCCGTGAAATAATAGGTTGGAAAATTGAAATAATATATCACAATCAAAATTTGTGGTGATCTAAATTAAACTACAGAAATAATATAGCTGACTGTTCCTATCAGAATAACCGTATTATAAGATTTTAGTAACAATTCTGTCGCATATATAATAAATGCGAATGTTTTATAGGGCCTCAAATTACAAAAGATTAAGAGTGCATAAAATAACTCATTTGACACGAAAGATAAAAAAAAAAAAAAGTAAAGTAAACTTTTTATGTGACGAACAAAAATATATATATATTTTGATACTGAAAGACGTTTGATATGACGTGCTGACGTGTAATTGTCAGCTGGCGGGAAACCGCTTTCATACGTGGAGACACACAGAGGATTGGTCTCCGTTTATTATTATTCGAAAACGAAACATTTTTTTTTTGTTACATTTTTCATAGTATAACACACACAAAAGAGATTTTTCAAATTTAAAACACGATGGATGGAAATAATTTCCTCTTGACAAAATGTGAAACGGAATTTCGGAATTCTTCATTTCCAAAAAATGATTTAAATAGAAATTATAGACATAACATAAGCCTCCCACACACCCAAAATTATAAAACTAAAAAAAAAATTAGTGTTATCAAACAAAATACAAATTGGCTAAACTAATTAAGTGATTAATATTAAATATTTTATTTATTTTCAAAAGATAATTGTTTAAAAAATATATTTAAAATATTTTTTTGAAAAGTTTTTATGTATTTTTCATTAGTTAATAATGTTAAATTATAAAATTTAAGAAAAGAACTGAATTTATTAAAAAAATTATTAAAAAATTTAATCATATAAAATGTATTTATAAGTAAATTTTAACACATTTTAATATATGTGAAAGTTGAAAAAATCTATTAATTACGAACAAAAGAGATAATAATTATATTATAATGGTGACTTGTGTTAACTTTACAAAAACGAAACAGTTCAAGCTTTAAAAGCGTGAGAATAAAACTTTATGAGGATGTATATAATTCTGAATTGTCACAACTCATATGGAACTCGATCTATTACCTATCTAGCCTAAATAATGGAGTAGTATTTTAAAAATGTGCGTAATCGCAGGAGAGGTAATTCGAATGTACAATGAAATTTATATAATATATATATATATATAAAGATCATTTATCATACAAGAAAAACATCAAAAAGAATTTTGACCCTAAAGAAATAAACAAAATAAAAGACTAAAAAGCAACCGACAACGCTAAGTTAATAGGGCATCAGGGTAGATTTAAAAAGAAGTAAAACTTTGTTACAAGTCGAACTTATAGATTATTACGAGAATCCATTTGACCATTAATACTTGCATCTTCTTCTTTAGTGCACCTCCATTTTTTTATATCTTAAAATTTTGATCGATTATTTTGGCTATTTTGTAACATTTTTCTGGGTTATTAGTAAATCACCTAAAAAGGGCGTTGATAGAAAATTTGGGTTTTAAAATTTTGTAGAAACGACAGATCATTATTCGTTAATAAATAAGTGTTAAAAAGCTTTAACGGAAATATGACTATAAAATTCTTTTGACGTAGATAAGAACAAGAATTGGCTGCTTACATAACGATAGACATTTATACCAAAACATTTGACCATATATATGTACAAGTACAAGAATGGCACTTCGATTTTTGTTTGTAATTAAATCTAACAATTTAAGCTTATTGAAATAACCTTGTTATGTATCAAAAGACTAAGAGACAGTCCTCTGGAAGAAGCTCAACACTGTCTTCTCATAAGATCAAAACAAGAAGAGACAATCTTAAATTTACTTGCAGTTGTAATAATATAACGAGGAGTTAAAAAATTATCCAGTTTGGTTTTTCTTCAAACCAAGATTCGTTATAGTTTGTCCACTTGTACGACGGATCACCAGTTCACCACTGGCTCTACAAATGATTCCACAAGAACTTCGCCTTCTGTTTTCAGAAAATCCCTCTCGCCTGCAATCCCGATACAAAATTACAGTCTCTGCATTCTTATTTAAGATCCCAGATATTACAGACAAGTATCTCCAACGTCATTACTTGGTCCTTTGATAGAAAGTGCAAGAGCCTATCCAAATGTTGTAGCAGAGAAGCTCCAATGGGGATTTAAAACTATGTTAACATGTAGTACCACACATTAGGTTCTATCTAAATATTCCTATGTCAATCTTGGCTACACTATTAATGTAAGCTTAAATTAAAAAAAAAAATTAAAAAAAAAACTAGACAGAAACTTGGCAGTTGGCATTTGATCAGCCGATCAGTGTTTTATATTAGATTTTAACTGAGGAATCGAGTCAAGAACATGAGCAGGGACGTTGTTCCGGTTTACCTATGAAGTGGAGTGACGGGCAATGAACTGGAGATGAGAGTGCACCAACCGCAGCTTTAGGCTGTCCAAACATCAACTACCAAGAACTTGACCTTTGGCACCTTAGTTAGAGCCGTTCCTTACAAACAGGTTTCAACATCAAAACACTTGCTCAGAACTAAACAATGAAAACTATTCTAACAACATAGTTCATTCTTTAAAAGCTCGTCTCAAAAGAAAAAAGAAAACTATTCTAAGAAGAGGTTTCGTTCTTGAAAAGCTCATATGAAGATTCCATCTCATCAGAGCCTGGATTCTGATTGCTTATGTACCTCTTCTAGCATTCCAGGAATAGACGCAGATAGAAAAGCCCCTTACAAGAATTGAACAGAGCAAAATGGATCAAGAGCACACACTCGATCGAGAAAAGGTCACATCAAGAATCAATGGTCCATGATCCTGATGATCATCAGGATCAATACTGGAAATCTCGTCCAGCATAGTGTATCAAACCAACCTGGGAAAAACCAAGAAGACCATCAAAAGGTCCATTCTTTATCATGTAGTCCTCAATATAATCCAAGCTCTCTTCAAAATTCCCATATTGTATAAAACCCCATACAAACAATAGCACCACAAACACACACCCAAATTATTCTAATCACTCTGTTTCCACGATACTACAACATCCATTACTTTCAATACAAGGCTAAAAAATCAACCTTTACACTTTGATCGCATTAGTCAGATGGCATCGATTTAAGGAATTTAGAATTTCTTTTTGCAACGGACCTTGCTAGCTTGGTACCACTCGTAATACGGCGGGTCAAAGAATCGCTCGATGTCCGATTTCCCTGTGGCCGGGAATGGACCGTCGAGACAATCGAGGTCGAGATTTCAGAGTACTGTGTCAGGCCATAAGCTCACGGAGAATCCGACCGCTTGTTCTGAATCCATGAAGGCACAAGATTCGAAGGTTCCTCGGTTTGTTTTCCGACGCCATCGCCGTTATCTTGAATCCTAGTCTCGTTCGTTCTTTTTCTCTGAATATAAACAAAGTTTTGCATGGAAGAAGGTTAGTTCTCCAAGTGAGTACGTAGGTGGAATGTGGAGAGCCAAGGTAACTCGTTGTATAAGATGATTAGCGAGAGAGGTTAACACCTTAATGTAGCATATTTAGAGCTTACATGTAATCAAAATCAGTTTTTGGAATTATACAAAGCTGAACGATTTGCTCTCAGTTTTGTTGTTATCTCTTCCAACTTTGTGTAATGGTGTTCAAATAAATGAAAAGAAGATGTTAATTGTCAAAAAGAAATGTATAGTCCGCTCAAATGGTATAGTATCATAAAAAATCGCCAGCTATGATGATTATATAATTCAGTTCATCATTTTAAAATGAGAATTGATACGAACCTTCGGGGAACTACAGTAGAAAGGACCTTTACAGGCTATCAACTTTATTTTTCCGCTATCTTGTATAGAATATATATCGGTTTTATATGGTATTTTAAATATTATTCGTCTATTTATAAATTCTCTGTCAGCTATCTCCAACTCATGTTATAACTCCAGTAAAAAGCAATCAAGATAATGCTATTAGTCGACAAAAGAATACAGTATAAATAAATGAAAGAGGAAAACAAATAAAACCCACAACAGCAGAATCCAACGGTAACAAGCACAATGAAATCATAGTATAGTAAATATAAATTAGTCCCGATGGTCACATGGGATATACGAAAATCGTATTTCCTAGTAGAGGATAGGGATACATATATGTGTATTTTTAATACTAATTAGAAGAAAATTATATCTCCAAATCAATTTTGTAATTAACGTTCATATAGCGAAAATATTTTTAAAAATGCATGAAATCGTTTTCCATGTAAGATGACTTCTCGCCAGACCAGAAAAAGCCCTTTCACGGATGGGCTGCGTACTCTTATTTGGGCTATTGCTTGTCCAAGATATTTATGGGATTTCTATGTTTTTTTTTTAAACGTTTTTATAATATTAAAACATTAAATTATAAATGTCGTATACATATGCAATTTAATTTAGTGAATTTATAAATTAATAAACTTAAAGATAAATAAATGATGTAAAAATCAAAACAAAGATATTAATTCCATCTACAAATTTTACTTAGTACTCTTTAAATTTTTTTGTAACTTGTAAGTTCTAAAAGAAAAAATTTACAACAAATATATAAGTAAATTATATATATATATATATATGATGTATTATTAGTTGTGAAATTTAAAAATGATGGACCTCTAGATACTCGGCACGCGATAGGTAACGAAGCTGATAGACCAACAAATCATGATAAAAAAAATTATCGGATTTACATCCACAGATTTAGTTTATTTATTTATTAACACTCGTCACTCCGACAGTGACCAATGATTCCACGGACTGAAAATAACATTTTTATTTTCTTGTTGCATCAATTACAATCCACACATTTGTGAGCATGTCTTCTTTTTTTGTCATTTATGAAGAGAGTTACAATCCAACTTCCATCTAATATTGTCTATTCATTGTTTCTGTTTGCATTCAGTTTCACGACTCGCATACGGTACGGTTATTTATGTACAACTGGACAAAAACTACTTGGAACTATTCAGCAAGATTATGTATCTAATAACGAGTTACTTTATGTCGCTAATTCAAGTAATGCATATGTACTAGTTGACCTTAAAAAAATGTAAACCATTATAATCGTGAATCTGAATACTTACAGTGGAAAAGAGACTAATTAACATGTTCTAACCCTCAACCCAAAAAGATTATCAAATGTTTTCGCTATAAAAAAATGTTATGACTAGAGATATATCTTTTAAACTTCATCGTATTAAAAAAAAAAATCATAATACTGGATAATGTATAATTTCAACAAAAAAAAAAAAAAAATTACCGGCAGCGTCTAGCAAAACCCAATTGTTATAAAACGTTAATAAATAGTAATTTTTATTTCTATTCAATGTGCATTATCAATGACAGCGGTTGAAACAACAAATTAAAATACTCCGACAAATGGAAAAGAATCGGACCACATAGAAAGTAAAGTCAAACCCAAACAAACTTGGTAAATGTGGATTAAAATTTGTCAAAATTTAAGTCCTGAACTTATAAAGTTACAATATATATCCTGGCTGTAAGAAAACGTGCAAGTGTACAGCTTCCAAATTTACTATATAATATATATTGTTTATATTGAAGGTTTTCTTAAAGTTCTGAAAAAATGTAAAATTTAGCTGGGTTTAGTTACATGTTTTTAAAGCTTGTTAGGAAAAGAACAGATACTAGGAGGGGATGGTTTTATTTTATTTTAGGTATTTGTCAATCATACACATACCCATCATTGGGTAAGCAATGAAATCACAAGGGGACTCTGACAGCACGACGTTGCCAAAATTAAATACAAACCATATAGTATTACCACGTGACTCCAACGTGTTCTGATTGCTCAATTTCAATGGGACTTGATCTGTGTAGCTTTTTTTATTATTATTCAGTGTTTATTCTTCTTTTATCTGTCAAGTTTATTCAATGTTTATTCAACTTATTGTAACTCGTTAGATCGTAAATCTGACCAAATCTAATACCAAAGACAAATACATATTTTTCATCAATTACATTATAATTAATTAGTTTTCCCGGAAAATGGGGTGTTTCAAGTTTGCTGGCGTTACATTTTTTATTAATACTTATACCAAATTCTTTTAATTAATCTAATACTTACAAAATCAGCGGCATGCAGACCGTGGCAAAGTATAAGACAATGAAACACTTATGATTAAGCAGTTTTATTGCGTAATTTTTTTTGTTTGGAATTCATTATGTCTTTTTCGGCTTATTTAGCAAGGTGAACATTTGGAAAAAAATCATTTTATTTTTGTCAAATACATTTGGAAATTATGATGAAGGGTACAAATATATTAGAAAATTCTTTTATTTTTCAGAAATAAATTATAAACTATTAAATACTGAAAGTAGACAAATCTTTTAATAATTAAGTACATTGGAAAAGCCAATTCAGACACTACTACTCTCTCGCCTTCATCTTTCTTTTCAATCCCTCTTTCTATTTATATTTCCTCCCAAAACAAGAGTGAGAGAGAGAGAGAGGATTAACGATGAGAGGAAATGGAGGAGAAGAAGAATCAGAGTCAAGGATTTCACTGTTGAAAAGCCCTAACACGGCGGAAGAAGATGGTGGAGGATTGAAGAAGAGAGTTTGGGTTGAGACAAAAAAGCTATGGCGAATCGTTGGCCCTGCGATATTCAGTAGATTAACGACATACTCGATGCTTGTAATAACTCAAGCTTTCGCTGGTCATCTCGGAGATCTCGAACTAGCTGCAATATCCATCGTTAATAACGTCATCGTCGGCTTCAACTTCGGCCTCTTGGTATGTTGTAATTGAAAGACTTTTAAATTTCTTTTCTCGTATGTTTAATTTAATACGAGAATACGTAATATAAATAAAACGCGCGGTGCAGCTTGGGATGGCGAGTGCGTTGGAAACGCTGTGTGGACAAGCGTTTGGAGCAAAAAAGTATTACATGTTAGGAGTTTATATGCAGCGTTCTTGGATTGTTCTCTTCTTTTGTTGTCTCTTCTTATTACCGACATATCTTTTCACAACTCCGGTTCTCAAATTTCTCGGTCAACCAGACGATATCGCTGAGCTTTCTGGTGTTGTGTCCGTTTGGGTCATCCCTCTTCATTTCGCTTTCGCTTTGTCTTTCCCTCTTCAACGTTTCCTCCAGTGCCAGCTCAAAAACCACGTAAGTAATCGATCTATGATTGTTTTAAACGCAAATGTTTCTTTTGGAGTTTTATTATTTGCAAAAATTTCATATTTTGTATTTTTAATGCAATTATTTAAAATTAAATTATTGAGATTTTATTCTTATTTATTCAGCTTATATATTTATTATTTTCATAATCTATATGTTAAAAATCCTAAAAAGACAAGAAGCAGCTTTAAAATTGTTTATAATTATAATTTCTTAGATGCCAAATTTTTTGACTAAGCGTTTTTCGGGGTTATTTAGGTGACTGCGTATGCGGCTGCTGTTTCATTGGTGGTTCACTTTTTAGTGTGTTGGTTGTTCGTGGATGGGCTTAAACTCGGAGTCGTGGGAACTATGGCTACGGTTAGCATCTCTTGGTGGGTCAACGTTCTTATTTCATTAGCTTACTCCGTTTGCGGCGGCTGTCCACTCACTTGGACAGGCTTCTCCTCCGAAGCCTTCACCGGGCTTTGGGAGTTTCTCAAACTCTCCGCTTCTTCCGGCGTCATGCTTTGGTACCTATGAATACATGCTTTTGTGACATTGTCTAATGAGCCAGACACAATCTTTAACGGTAGATAATTGGTTTTTGGACAGTTTGGAAAATTGGTATTACCGGATTTTGATTATAATGACTGGAAACCTTCAGAATGCTCGAATAGCCGTTGACTCTTTGTCTATATGGTAAGTCGTTTCTTCACGTCATCTGTTTTTGTTTGGTTTATGTTATTTTTTCCTTTTTATTTTACTATAATGATATAATAAAAATCGTCAATCATATAATCTTATCGCTTCGATTTTCACGTCTACTTTTTGGGTTGTTGCGGAAAGGTTATAATTGGCTCTCTTTTTTCATCTTCCTCTTATTCTAAACAATTATATGTTTGTAAATCCCTTATCATCTTTCTGTATGATTCAACTTGTGAAACAAAACTTTTGGCAGCATGTCGATAAATGGATGGGAGATGATGATTCCTCTCGCTTTCTTCGCCGGAACCGGGTAAAAAGCCCTTCTTCTCTAATTTTGCTGATTTCTAAACCGGTTTATGATTGTGATCTAACTAGATCCTGATCGGTTTAATCCACTTTCATAGTATAAAGTACTTTATTTGGTTGTTATAACGAGCCCATGAAATTATGAAGTAGCAATAAATGCGGTGTTAATAATGGTCATGTCGGGGTCGTGAATAACGCTTTTTTTTCTTCTTTAAATAAACTCGTGGAAATCATGGCATAATAGTAATTAACTCTTAAATTTATTATATGTGTGGGAATTAAATTCAGTATCTTATAATATTGGGATATTAAAAATTAATAAAATAAATTGATAAAAAAAATATCTATAAAAATGGTATTTAACAAAATGCGTCTAAATAAATGGTATATAATATCAGGTATATAATGGGCCTATCGGCTTTGAGGTAGACAGTCAATGTACGTTTACGATTGTGCTGTTCATTAGAGATTATCCGTGACCATTAAATTCGCAAGAAAACATAACATATCTTCTTCTTTTTTTTTGCCCAACCAATTACTTTCAAAACATTGCATATCTTCTTATTACGTTAGGAGTATGATATTTTTTTGAAGGAATATTATTTTCTGATAAATTTGGGATATCGAAACTTAAGATTTGGCATTTTTGGCTAGATCCTTCTAACTTCTTCCATCCTCTTCCGTGTTTGTTTTTTAGTATGTCTTTATAGTTGTCGTGTTGTCTTGATAAAGACTTTACGAGGACACAAATTATAAATGATCTCTCCTTCCTATTAATTAATCTATTTTATAACCTTAAGACCTGATCCATATCTACTACTTGTTCTTCACTTTATTTTTTATTTTTGTGTCTTTTTTTTTTTGTTTATGTGGAGTACATAGGTACAAGTATTAATTAATTTTTAAAAATTTAATAGTACTTGTCTGTGTGTGTTAATTTTAAAAATGAAAAACCTGATTAAATGAAAATATAGTAGAAAAAAACACTTAAGATGCTATAGAATACTGTATTAATTTGCTGATGGGTTTTGTCACTAATTACACAGTGTAATCAGTAAAAGGACCCATCAACAAATGCTTTAAAAATATTCTGTAGCATCTCAAGTGTAATTTACACCTTGAATAGATGAACGATTCAGATCACATATGTACATTTTAGAACTTTATAAAAAAATATAGGTTAAACTATTCCAACAACAAGCTTAATCTTCTCTCATGTGAAAAAGTAAGTACAACATCTATACCCCTAAATATGTTTACCATATGATAAATTCTATAAATCCAAAATATACTACTGAATAAAACTACGTTGTCAATAATAAAAAAAAACTAATAAAAAGTGAGTTAATTAATATAAAATTAATATAATTCTGGCTGATTATACATTAACTATTGCAGTGTACGTGTGGCGAACGAATTAGGAGCAGGTAATGGAAAAGGAGCAAAATTTGCGACGATTGTATCAGTGACACAATCGTTGATAATCGGATTATTTTTTTGGGTGATAATAATGCTTTTCCATAACCAAATCGCTTGGATCTTTTCATCAAGCGAAGCCGTTTTAATGGCTGTTAATAAACTCTCCATCCTCTTAGCTTTCACCGTCCTCCTTAACAGCATCCAACCGGTTCTTTCCGGTACGTCATGATTTATGGTTTAATTTAGGCTTTTTATATTACCAGGTCAACTCTTTTGTGTTGACTTTTCACTTTTTTTTAATAGGTGTCGCGGTTGGATCGGGCTGGCAATCGTATGTGGCATATATAAACTTGGGATGTTATTATTGCATCGGAGTTCCATTTGGGTTTCTAATGGGCTGGGTTTTTAAATTAGGTGTCATGGTAATCATAATCTTCATTCACCATATATATTAAGTTTTTTAAAACTAATTATATAGATTTAAGCCACTAAATAGTATTATTGTTTATTCTTCTTCTTTGTTTTTTTTTTAAACTATAGTATGATGTTATGCTTTTATAGGGTATATGGGCTGGTATGATTTTCGGAGGAACAGCAGTTCAGACACTGATTTTAGCTTTTATCACGATGAGATGTGATTGGGAAAAAGAGGTAACTTAAGATTTTGCATGTATTTATCATTCTTTTTTTGTTGTCTTTTGAGAATTCAAATGTACTGATGACGTTTTATTCAATTATATTTTGCAGGCGCAAAAAGCTAATGCACGTGTTAACAAATGGTCCAACACAATAAAATGAAGATTTGTTGAATAATTATGTGTTTTGAAAATGGTAAATCTTGTTATAGAAATGATACGATATACTTGGAACTGGTTCGAAAGTCACAGAAGCTATCTATATTGAGATGCGATACGAACTAGAACCGGTTCGAATGTATCTGCAGTTATTACCAAAAAAAATTATTTGTAATTTTTCCCCCCCTAAAAGTTAATTGTGATATGGGATATACACTATATGACGTCTTCTTACAGATCCACCATCTCCAAATCTACAGCTCTAAATGAAACTGGTGATTACAAAAATGTCGGGCTATATATCTACAATCCACACACCTACAGACCTACTAGTTGATTACCAACGATTTCTTTTATTTCTTTCGAACCTTGTTCATGTGTCTTACACTTCAGTTGTCACTAATGATCCCACGTAAAAAAAAACCACTTATAAAATTCATGAACACATGTTTAAAGTTTAAACTTAGTTAGAATACATTATAAAAAAAATTCCATATTTTATGTATTTATTGTATTTTGTTTGCATTCATATTTACGTCAGTCCATTCAGTATTATTTTGTCTTTATCCACGATTTATGTATATATATTATATAAAACTGGACCCAAAAAGTTGTTTGAACTATTTAATAACTGACTTGGACATCTAATATCGGGCTATCTAATGTTGGTAGCTCAACGGTTTACTAATTTGTGATCCAAAAGAAATAGGTTTAATAAAGTAATAGACAAGAGTCAAAATCAACTGTTGTAAACTCTTATTTTTTCCAGTGTTAATAAACTTATTATGATTCATTACTCACTAGTCACTAGGCTTAAAATCTCATCAATGCGAAATCTACTTCGTACGGATTTATTTTATATAGAAAGGCAAATCTATCAAATGTAGATTCTTGCCACAAAATGCGTTATTTCAAGATTTTTATTGTTCAAACTTTTTATTTATTAATTAATTTCATATATTTAATACCTCGTGGCAGTCGTGGCAATTAAATTTTTTTTTTTTTGTTCCAAAATATATATGTTCATATAATATCACACATGTGTCGCTTTAACCGATCATGATGCCATATTTATTAATTTTCAAGTTTACATACATAGTTAAATTTATCTTTTTTTTTTAACACACATAGTTAAATTTATCATACTGGAAAAATTCAAAAATTTCTGAGTTAGAAAAATTTAAAAATCTTTTTTCGTTATATTTAGAATTTTTTAGGATGCCCAAAAACATGGAAATTATCATACCATAAAAATGATTTGATTCCAAAAATCAATTAAAATACAGTGATCCCCCCTCCACTTCATTATTTCCCTATCCTGAGAAAAAAAGAAGAAAAATCCATGAGAGGAAGAGGAGGAGAAGAAGAATCAGAGTTGAGGATTCCACTGTTGAAAAGCCATAACACGGCGGAGGAAGACAGTGGCGAACTGAAGAAGAGAGTTTGGGTAGAGACAAAGAAGCTATGGCAAATCGTTGGTCCTGCGGTATTCAGTAGACTAACGACAAATTCGATGCTTGTAATCACTCAAGCTTTCGCTGGTCATCTCGGAGATCTCGAACTCGCCGCAATCTCCATCGTCACTAACGTCATACTCGGCTTCAACTTCGGCCTCTTGGTACAATTCTATAATATATAAGTTTTAATTGATATGTATTTTTTTCCCAGTAATATAACATTTTTGTATATAAAATGGAGCAGCTTGGAATGGCGAGTGCGTTGGAAACGCTGTGTGGACAAGCGTTTGGAGCAAAGAAGTATTACATGTTAGGAGTTTATATGCAGCGTTCTTGGATTGTTCTCTTCTTTTGTTGTCTCTTCTTATTACCGATTTATTTGTTCACAACTCCGGTTCTCAAATTTCTTGGTCAACCGGATGATATTGCTGAGCTTTGCGGTGTCGTCTCCCTTTGGGCCATCCCTCTCCATTTCGCCTTTTGTATGGCTTTACCGCTTCAACGTTTCCTCCAGTGTCAGCTCAAAAACCAAGTACGTTAAATCGATCTGATTGTTTCAGACTGACTCTATGAGTTTGTCCATGTTTATATGGAAAAGATAATTCACAAATTTGATATACAGAATAATTTTCGATTTTTTTGTATCAAATAAAAAAATCAATATATATTTCGATTTTTCATATTCTATCATTGCAAAATACAAACACATGAAAAAAATCCGACCAGAAAAGGTTTTCCTTGTATATGCATTAAACGATTTCAGGTGTTTTAAAAAATTTAGTACAAAGTCAACCAAAAAAAAATGGTTTCTTAAATATAACGTTGCTTAGATGAATGTTGAGCTAATCATTATTTATTTGGGTTATCAGGTGACTGCGTTTTCGGCTGCGGTTGCATTGGTGGTTCACATTATAATGTGTTGGTTGTTCGTGAACGGGCTTAAACTCGGAGTCGTGGGGACTATGGCTACAGTTGGTATATCTTGGTGGGTCAGCGTTCTTATTCTATTAGCTTATTCCGTTTGCGGTGGTTGTCCACTCACTTGGACTGGCTTCTCCTCCGAAGCCTTCAACGGATTTTGGGAGTTTCTCAAACTTTCCGCTTCTTCTGGCGTCATGCTTTGGTACTCTCTTTTTTTTGTTTTTTTATATACCCTTTTGTGATACTATTGTCTATGTGTACCACACGACATTGTAACAGTAGATATTTGGTCTTTTGGACAGTTTGGAGAATTGGTATTATCAAATTTTGGTAATAATGACTGGAAATCTTCAGAATCCTCGGATTGCCGTTGACTCTTTGTCCATATGGTAAGCCGTTTCTTTCAACTTTTGTGTGTGTTGACTTGTTATTTTAGCATCTTAGAAGGAAAAAACCATCAATCATATAATTTTACCGCATTGTGTTGCAAATATGTTGTTTGACTGTTGCATAAAGGGTTATAACTACTTCTGTTTTTGGATTTGACGGATGACACAAAGCAGTTTCATTTTTCTAGTAGTACAAGATAAGCAGTACAGTTAAAAACAGTAGTCCGAAATAATCTTTTTTTTACCGTCTCATTAAATGGTTACACAAAACGTGATACACGTTATACCATATCAAACAAAGTCTTTATCTTTTACCACTCTTTTTGAATAATTAATTATTTGAATCGTTTATTTTTATGTATGATTAACTTATGAACTCAAACTTTTGACAGCATGACGATAAATGGCTGGGAAATGATGATTCCTCTTGCTTTCTTCGCCGGAACCGGGTAAAATTCATTCTTCTCTATTGATAATTTTAAACCGGCTAATTATGATCTTACTGAATCCGGTTCGGTTTAGTCCACTTAAAGTCTTTTTAACATACATTGACCCAGATACGTTAGTACTAACTACTACCTAAATCACAAGAATACATTACATAACTTCTAATATACATTTTAACCATGTTTTCTTGGAAAATTTAGTAAACTGAAACCTAACGTTAGGCAGTTTGACTATAACTTCTTCTATATCTTCTTCCGTATTTGTTTGTTTGTTTTACATGTTGTTTTTTTTTTGTTTTATTATCGTGTTGTCTGAATAATACTCTTTTTTAGTTAAGAATTAAGAGTAGGTCAAGAACTAAGAATAAGACTACTGAAAGGACACATATTAGAGATCACTTCTCTATTAAAATGTAACCTACAAGACTATAAATGTCTACTGTTCATTGTTTTTCCTGTCTTGTCTTTTTTGGTGGACATCAATATAGTCATATAGACACAAGTAATCTATCACATTTGAGCATTTGGGGTCATAAGACTATCCATATAATTTTATCTGTAGCCTGAAGAAGATGATCAAGTTTCTTTAAATTTAGTAACACTTATTGTAAGAGCTATATAAACTATATGATAAGATTTCTTCAACAACAAACTTATATATTTACCTTTTCACAAAAAGACAAACTTATTTTTAAATATTGTGACATTTTTTGTAGACTATATGAGCAACTTAGGGACGAGTAGACAACCATAAATTTTGGTTGGTCCATATATAAATCCAAAAAAACTGATTGAATAAGAAAATGTTATTCGGGAACCATACAAGAACTGTGAATCCTTCACCAAAATACACAACTAATATTACAGTATAACTTTATACTATATTTTAATCCCTTTTTTGCCAACTTAATATTTTCATCTATTTTTTTTTGCTGATATATATTAACTATTTGCAGTGTACGTGTAGCAAACGAATTAGGAGCAGGTAACGGGAAAGCAGCAAGATTTGCGACGATTGTATCAGTGACACAATCGTTAATAATTGGATTCTTTTTTTGGGTGATAATAATGCTTTTTCATAACCAAATCGCTCAAATCTTCACATCAAGCGAAGACGTTTTAACAGCCGTTAATAAACTCACCGTTCTGTTAGCTCTTACCGTTCTTCTTAATAGCGTTCAACCGGTACTTTCCGGTATGTCACAATTTATTTATTTTTGTAATTTTCAACTGTTTTTGTTATATATCAAGTCAACGTTGTTGTGTTGACTTATCACTTGTGAGTAGGTGTTGCGGTTGGATCGGGTTGGCAATCCTATGTGGCTTTTATAAACTTAGGATGTTACTATTGCATTGGGGTTCCACTTGGATTTTTAATGTGTTGGGTTTTTAAATTCGGCGTCATGGTACGTAGTATTTTATAATTTTCCTCTTTTTCTTATTTAAATCATTTATATAAATTGAGATTATTGATTAGGATAATATTTTGTGATTTTACTTATTTGTAGGGTATTTGGGCTGGTATGATGTTGGGAGGAACCGCAGTTCAGACAATAATTTTGAGTTATATCTCAATGAGATGTGATTGGGAGAAAGAGGTAATTTTATTTTTTGCATATGTTTTCCTCTATATATGATTGGCTTAGAGAACCCAAATTTACTAATAATATTTTTTTTTTGCTTGGTAAAATTTGCAGGCGCAGATAGCAAATGCACGTGTTAACAAATGGTCCAAAACAATAAAATAAAGATTTCTTGAAACATTTCAGCATAATTTTCATATATATGACTTTGTAAACATTTTGTCAGCGCGCGAACAAACAATAAATCAGGACATATATGTTATACCGGTTAAAGCGGGCCTATGTTGGTATTGAAATGTTTTACAATATCTAGAACCGGTTCTAATATCATAGAAGCTCAAAGAAGTAACGGGCTATTAGTTTTATTTTTAAAACGTGTCTTGTAAGGATATTGGACTGGTTCTATTTGGTTGAATTTACTAAAACTGAAAACAGTCTGAAAATATTAGTGGACTTTTGTTAGTGACGTCATAACAAGCCTAGTTGGGCTTTCTAACAAATGTTTTATTTTTTTGATTGAAAGAGGCTTTATTTTAAAGTTCTAACAGCCACATTAAAAGTTTTGAAACACGCGCCTAAACTGAAAAAAATTGTGCGCTAGAGAAAACTAATATGATTGGTTGAATTACATATGACACGGATCACTAAACCTTAAAAAATCGTAGCCGTTGATAAGAAGAAAGATCTAACGAACAGAAACAAAGTCTTTTCTGTTATCTTTGTCGATTGCTTCGTTATATAAACCAATCCAAACCAGTCTTCTCATAAAAAACAAATATCTCTTTGTTTCAATCATCTTCTTCGTCCAAAGAAATGGCTCGTACTAAGCAGACAGCAAGAAAATCCACCGGAGGGAAGGCACCAAGGAAGCAACTCGCGACGAAGGCGGCGAGGAAGTCGGCACCGGCGACCGGAGGGGTGAAGAAGCCGCACAGATTCCGTCCCGGAACAGTGGCGTTAAGAGAGATCAGGAAGTACCAGAAGAGCACTGAGCTTCTGATCCGCAAGCTTCCGTTCCAGCGTTTGGTTCGCGAGATCGCTCAAGATTTCAAAACAGATCTGCGTTTCCAGAGCAGCGCCGTCGCAGCTCTCCAGGAAGCGGCTGAAGCTTACCTCGTTGGTTTGTTCGAGGACACTAACCTTTGTGCGATCCACGCAAAGAGAGTGACAATCATGCCGAAGGACATCCAGCTTGCGAGGAGGATCAGAGGCGAGAGAGCGTAAGGAGAACGTAGTGCAATAGTTTGTGGTCAAATGGTCTACGTTTTGTTTATGTACATCTCTCGTCATGCGTTTATGTTGTTCGATAAATTGCTCAACGAAAAATTCTTATCTTTATTTTATTTTATCTATATATATTGCCGAAATTTTGTTATGGTTAAGTACGTTTCTTACTATTTGACTAAATCTCTTAAATTTCTTTAATCTCTTAAATATCCTCTTTTGATGGTGTTAGAGATTTGGGTTTAGAAGATAATTGAATTTGACTTTTGCAGGTGGTGGAATCTATTATTAACTCATATAATATTGAAACAGTCTTGTCACTTTGTTTCACTTTTCAGCGTTCTTGCAATACGTAGATGAATTATATGTATTAAACCGAAAAAGATGTATTAACTTCAAAAAAACCTCAAAAGTCATAACAAAAATCTCCACTAATCAATCTGTTTTGCAATTGTACTTATTTATTCAAAATAAAAACTGTAGCAGGAGGAACCTATTGCTTCTAACTGAAGAGACATCTTGAGTTGTCGGGAAGAAGGTAACTGTTAGGAATGGTTTGGTGGAGAGATGGTAGAGAAGCTATCTGAAGCTGACGGCTCTCATCATAGGCTGAACACAAATTCGGAAAATCTTGAGAGAACCCAGGTCTACCGACCATATCACCATCAGGGATCTTCTGGAGATCAGAAAATAACTCCTCTGTAACTGTGTTTAAGAGACAAGGATGTCGTAGAAAGTTGCTGTTGGTGGTATTATTCATCATACACATGTTATGATGAGAACCATAAAGCTCCTGCTGCTGCATCAACTGATTCTTCAACCCGGATTCTTGTACTGAAAGTAAAGCTGGGTGATCTTTCGTGTTAGAGACGCCAGGATGTTGGAAGTTTCTGGTGGAGATTTTGTGATCAAAGCCATAAAGCCTCTGCTGCTGCATCCTCAAGTGATTTTGATAACTGATGAGTTGGTTGGAATGTGATGCAGAAGGTGGGAGTTGTGAGAGAGTAGCATCGTCACGGTTATACAGATACAGAGAGAACTTGCTAGGATCCAAGGGTTGTGCTGTCTGATATTGCTGATGATGATGCTGGTTCAGAGACGATGGTGTCAAACTCAGATGAACCAAGTTTGTGTTCCTCTGTTTCTGCGCCTCGACAAAACGAAGCCTTTCCTGCAGTCTAGAGAGAGTCCCTTCTAAGGACAGAATCAATTGATAGAGTTGGTTGGGAGAGTAATGATCAATGACTTGATACCAATCTGGGTACTTGACTTTCTTCGACTTCTTCTTCTTCTTCAAATTCTTATCGTTCTCCAACTTCCCCTCCAAGAAATCATGAAGATTGACGCTCTTCTTGCGTTTCGTGGCCGCCTTATACCTCAAGGCCATATTTTTCACAATCTCTCTCTCCTTAGGCCATGTCTTCAATTCGCCGTTTGGTCCGTAATAGATAACGCAAACCGCAACTTGACAGAGTATGGAAAGCTCGTCAGCCTTTTTGAAGATGGTCTTAAGTCTGTTGCTCAAACTGGTAGCAGCAAGTGAATTAGAAGACGAAGAAGAAGAAGCTCGCATGGTGAGATTTTCTTGATTCGCCAAGAAATTAGGGTTTTTTTTCTCTCTCAAGACAACACCAAAAAGAAGAATTATGATATTGAGAGAGCAGCTTGGATATATTATATAGATTCCTAACGGAAAGATACACGTGTCTCTTTCATCATTATTACTTACGAATCTCGATGTTCGATTTCCATATTTACTACATATTTCCTTAATTAATCTCTCGATTGTAGAGAAGAATATTTCCTTAGTTAATCTCTCGATGATATTGAAGAAAAAAGGAAACTTATCGTGTATTTTTATTATTTTCATTTTTCCTTTTTCAACTTTTAATCATGTATAATAATACATCCTTAATTAATAGAAGAGAAAGAGAACCAAAGGATGAATCACATCGCCGTCGAGCGTAACTGGAGAAGACAGATTAATCATTTTCTCTCCACACTTAAATCTATGATGCCTCTCTCTTAATTATACTCAGCGTGTGAGATTCTTTATTTCTTTGTTTTCTTCATTAATTTATTTTTATTAAATCCACATATATATATATATAGTATTATGGAACGGCCAAGTTTAAGCCCAGTAAGATTTACAAGATGACCCTTCTTCTTAGGCAACAAAATGGGCCTTCATACTTCGAAGAATAATAGTAATAGTGTAGTAAGAACTGAAACCGGTATAAAAGGGGGCGACTATATCAACTTAAAGAATTTATCGAATATTAACAGATCTTACATTTGATTATTTTTTTTTTGTTAAAATACATTTCATATTATTGATATGGGTAAATGTCGCGATTTGAAAAAGGAAAGACATTTGAATAAAAGGTGTTTGGTAAAGTTAACTTTCGCCTGTTTTTAAAAGTCCTATAAATATATATTTCTTAAATGATGGATTCGACTGTATATTTCAGGTTTGTGGCTTTTTCTAAAATTATGTAATTGATCGTTCGTGTCGTGATCAATGTTCTAGAATACAAAAAAAAAAACAACATCTAAGATATAGTGGAATTAGTTGCTTTCATAGGATAACCAGCTCATCAACCAAACTCCGTATATAAGATTATATAATTCTTAATTTAAAGAACACCAACCCTCTTTTACTTTAGTCTTTTCCATTTCAAGATTTTAGATGGATACCTACGAAATCATCATGTTAGTATGTCACTATACAAACAAATGACTGAGCTTTACTAATATATACTCTCTTCTTCTTTTTTTCTTTCTGAAAATAAGCTTTACTTATAATATATACACGTTAACAAAAAGTTTCAAAACTCCAAGAACCCTTTTCCTTTTTATTTTCCAGATTGCTTTTATGCTTTTTTCCTTATTATACAGCTTGTGAATTGATTTAATTAAGCGGCGGTCATACGAAATATGAAACTGGTAAAAACATACGAAATCACAAAACCATCATATTATCCATAGAGTTAGCAAATAAAAACTATGTAAAAGCATTTACAGGGTTGCTTTCGTAGTCTATGTTAATACATTTTGTAGTAAATGGGCAAAATCGGGACAGAGACAGACAGCTATCTCATCAAAGCTCTGTCGCCTTTCCCATTACCCTCATTTTTAAAATATTATGCAGCTTGTGAATATCCTTTGTACACACACCACACACACTCTTCTTGTCTATAAAATTATAAAATACACTAAAATACATACATGTTTGTGTGTACAACTATAAATTTATAAATGTATATACATCAGCGGATAATGAACAAACAAAAAGTTCATCATACCATACTACTTTTATATCCCGCTGAGGTTAAATATGACGGGACTTTTATCATGATCAAGTACAACCGAAGTTATGATGCTAAATTTTGAGAAAACGGTTTAGTAAAAAGATCAGAGTTACTAATCGGTATACAAGTGTAAAGGTGTTTTTGAAATTACATGAGATTGCAAACTCTATTTTTGAAGTTGTTATTTTTGTTATATCATAAAATAGCCAATGCAGAACTAAATAAACCTTAATAACAAAAAACAGAATATAAAGGTGTTTTACATGTTCTATCCAACTGAACCAAATCCAACCCGAAAAAATAGTATCGAACCGAATTTAGAATTGACAAATAATCGAACGGACCCTAAACTCTTATATCCGAAAAACCGAAACCGAATCCGAATAGAACCGAGAACCGAATAGGTACCCGAAATATCTGAAATATAATAATTTAAATAATCAAATTATAATAATACATTTAAATTTATTAGTTAATTTAAGATTAAAATATTCAAAATATTATATAAAAAATGAAATATCTAAGAAATTGAAGTTTTATTTATCAAAATTTAGACAAATTTTATTTAAATTTAATTATTTTTTTATTTTTTAAATATATTATGAGTATCCGAACCCGGCCTGAAATTGAGTAGAACCGAACCAAACCCGAACTGAAAATAAAAAAATATATGAACGATTTTTATTCTCTAAACCCAAAAAAACAAAAAACCGAATTATTCAAATCAAAACTAAACGGTATCCTGGTATTCAAATATCTAGATCTACTGACAAAAACACTATAAAATTGTGGTTTCAAAGTTTGGAAAAAGTCCCAAAATTTTTGTCCGGAGTCCTATATATTTTACCGACACTCGGATTCAAACTCTCCACAATACGTAATCTAAATGACAGACAACAGAAATCGATAATTTTACAAAGATGAATGATACACTATATATATATATATATATATAACTTGTGCATCTTATTCACAATGTAAATTAATAAAAATGCTGACCCACATTGATACTTATTTAATATCTTGTGGGTAAAGCAAATCAATTTGCATGGCCAACTACTGGACCGACTGCTTCAACTTTTTATATAATATTTCTTTACGTGTATCTGCTGTATATAACACTCATGACCCATGTATATATTGTATTGAAATAAATGGTTGGTCCAGTGTATTAATACGATTGATTATGACATTTTAATTGGAAAATATACACTCTACTGTAGAGAATCAATTTGGCCCATACCTTGCATCACTAAGTTTTTTCTTTACCATATCATCAACAAATCCAAACAAAGAAAAAAAATGCATATTTTGGAAGTCCAGAATCTTTTTAATATCTTTTTAAAATATAGAATCACGGTTTATCTTTAACAATTGCATCGTTATGGTAACTATGGAGTATATATGATTTCTCAAATTAAGTTAAATTTACTGTTAAAAAAATTAAGTTACAAATAATTTTTTTTTATTATAAGTTGAAAAATTAAAATATTGGATCCTGTTTTTTTTTTTTTAAAAATTATCATTAAATACAAATTATATGATAAAATAAATATATAATTAAATATTAAATAAATTTTTGTAGAGAAAGAACTCCTCAAATAACTATACTTAGTTTTTTTTTGTGAATTATCCCATCAAATTTTTAAAAATATTTCATTCAATAATAAATAAAATAAATTAGTAAGATACTTTTTACTTTTATAAATTTAAAATTGCATTTATTTGAACTAAAATAGTTGACAAAAAAGGAACTAAAATAAATTTTTATATAAAATAAATTATATTATTTATAATATATTGAAACTATAAATATAATTAAGTATATATATTAGAATTAACTATAAATACACAATTAATACAACTTATATAATTTTATTATCTACAACAAAATAAATTACTATCATACTTCAAAATTTGATTTCGATAAATATATTTTCTATCCAAAACAGAAAATATAGAAATAAATAGAAATTTAAAATATCATATGTTTTCAGAATATGTTAAAATTTAGTTTAATATCGTTAAATTTTATATCTACAAATACATATTATATAAAACAATTAAGTCTCTATAAAACGAATTGGAATCTAGTTTATGTATAACTAAATCGATGGGTTGTTTTCTTTTCAAAACACTATGGAAAGTAGAAACTAATGATTAGGGTATAGTTTTAATGAATTTTCAGAATTCGATGCCGGCTCCAAAGTAGCCGAGCTGAAAGAAACCATTGACTCAATAAGATCCTGGATCAGACTGTCATGAATAAACCGGCTATAGCCGGTGTAAAACACCAACCATTGTAAGTTGATTTTTGAATTTAAGTTTTTGATTAAATTAAGAAAAGAAAAATTTACCCAAAAATTCGTGAAATAACACAAGATATCTCCAACACTTTCCCTAGGGCTAAGCTGTCGTCTTATTTAAAACCCGGAGAGGGACTGAGAGGCCATCTCCCTCTCTCTTCTATTTTCCTCTCTGTTTTAAATTCTAATTTCTCGGGAATACAAAAATATTTATACGACTTGAAATCCCCCTCTCGCTTATATTTTCCTGACCGAGAAAATTCGATGATATCAGAGTTTAATTTTATTTTTTCTTTCTTGGAAGGTGTTAGATGAATTTTTCTATGTAAATTAGTTAACTCTGATCACTTCTCTGTTTCCATCTTTGGATGGATAATTGTAGACACAGAGCAAAAATCCTTATTTGGAGAAGAAGAGAGAGGATCGTATCTTCGAGCTATATTACTACACGTATTGGTCGTAGATAGATCCTCATCGTTAGTTACTACTTAAAACGATCCAGGCCGTCTTTTCTTTTTGCCTTCTTAAGTAGTTCTCGATCTCAATAGTTTCCGACCAAACAAGATGAAGAGATCACGTGGAAGCTCCAATTCTTTATCCGGTTTATTACCAATTTGCCACTCTGCAACAGGTAAAAAAAAAAGACTCTTATTTCCTTGAATAGCCGTGTTAGTTATATATATGTTTTAATTAGGTTACCGTCGATTATCTCATTAAGGAATTTTTTTTTTAATTGCAATTCTGTATATCTTGATGTTGATTAATGATTTGATAACATAATGTAGAATTATCTAGAGGTACAAGACGAGTTGTTCTTTATAATTAATTTGCTAATATGAAATTTTGGTAAAGATGTGTTTTTCTGACAATTCATATTATCGAGACATTATCCTGTCAGGGATTTGAAATGTAATGTAATCATTCATGACATCATAAATATTCCAAATTTGATTTAAATTTCAGATTTATATATACGTTTTTTCTTAATGCGCTACCGTGATTGATGTTTTGATTAGACAAACAACCAAGTCCACGACCAACAGCCACCGGCTTTCTCTATCCCGGCGCCGGAGACTACTCCCAGATGTTCGACGGTGTAGAAGAAGACGGAAGTCTAGAGGACATCGGCGTTGGACACACGTCGTCTACGGCGGCAGCGGAGAAAAAGCGGCGGTTGAGTGTAGAGCAAGTGAAAGCGTTAGACAAGAATTTCGAGATTGATAACAAGTTAGAGCCTGAGAGGAAAGTGAAGCTGGCTCAAGAGCTTGGGCTGCAACCTCGACAAGTGGCGATCTGGTTTCAGAACCGCCGTGCTCGGTGGAAGACAAAGCAGCTCGAACGTGATTACGGCGTTCTCAAGTCAAACTTTGACGCACTCAAACGCAGCCGTGACTCGCTTCAATGTGATAACGATTCCCTCCTCGCAGAGGTATAACTTTATGTTTTAAAAATTGAACACTTTTATTTTGGTGTGAGAATAATTAAAATTGATCGTTTCAAACGCATGTTAGGATGTAATTTTAACTAAATAATCCATTAATAATTCGGGTAATATAAGAAACGAACCAATATATAAGACATTAGAATATCATTTAAAAATGTACATATACTAAAAAAAAATAACAAAAATTAATCAGCATCTAAACAATTGTGACCGAACACTTAAGGTGTTAATTGTTTGTTTACGTTTGAGTATAAATATATATAGATTTAAACGAATCCACAACTTTAAGTGTGGAATAGATTTAGTGTATATTATGTAAAATGAATCTTCAGATACGCAAACACAAAAGGAAAAAAGAATTTCGAGTTTCTGAACGTTGAGAACTTGATAATAAACTCATAATTTCATGTTTGTTGATTAAACTACACGAATAGGAATAATAATAACTAAACTCGATAACAATTTAATTTATGATTTATTAAATATTACATTTTCGCAGATTAAAGAGCTGAGATCAAAACTTGAGGTGGAAGGGACCGGCGGAAGCAATGGTAACGCGTCGACAGAAGAAACCGGCGTTGTAAAAGCGGTGGAAACGATCGCGTATCAAACGGTGACGGCTAATAGCGAAGTCTTAGAGCAAAGCCAGCGTCAGCCACCGCAGCCACATATTCCTACGGAAGCTCCGGCATCGGAGCTCGAATACGAGATGTTTAGCATTTTCCCACGTACCGAAAGCTTCAGAGAAGATCCTGCCGATAGTAGCGACTCAAGCGCTGTTTTGAACGAAGAGTATAGTCCCACGGCGGTTGAAGCGGCGGCGGCAATTGATATATCGAAGATGGGATGTTTTGGCCAATTTGTGAAAATGGAAGAGCATGAAGATCTTTTTAGTGGAGAGGAAGCTTGCATGTTGTTTGCGGATAATGAGCAGTGGTATTGCTCCGGTCAGTGGAATTCGTAAAGCTAAGGATAAAATTGAAACTTAGGAACATTGAGGGGCATTTGTGAAATATTGCTGGAGGGATATGGAGGTTGGAAAATTAAATCACCCAAAATGTTGGGGTCTTTAGTTGGGAAGGAGGGAAATGAAGCTGAGAGGATAAAAAGTTAAAAACCGAAAATCACGTGCGGTTTTATATTACAAGGTTTAAGAGAGAAGACAAAAAGGCCTGAATTTAAAATAATCAAATTGTATGTGAAGATGAAATCGTTTTTTTTTTCCAAGTTTATAGTAATACTTTCAATAATTGCGTTATTGAATGTAATGATAAAAATCTTTAAACTCCGAAGGGTTTTAGAGATTTTGAGCACACGACGGTAAGATTATTCTCTTTTTTTTTTTTTTTCTTGTTGTCCGTTAATGACTAGCAATAGCATATAAAATATGGCAAAAATATGGCATAATGGTATCCATCATCTTTAAAATTTATGATACATATTTAAAATTCTAATCCAATGTTCTACAATAATTGAAAGATATTAAAACTATTATACTAAGTTGATAAAATAAAATGGTAAATCTTATGACATGTGAAAGTAGTTTCGACATATTATTCTGTTCGGCGTAGTAATCTATTTTTTTTTTTTAAGACCAGCATGTTAATCTATTCTGTGGGTTTTGTTATTTACAATTTTTTTTTTTTTTTTGTAAATTATGATTGTTTGACCAAATTTTAGTTGAACAAACATAGTACAACAACATTCAAAATCATATGAAAACAAAAAAACAAGTTCACACCATGCATAATTTTCCTTTTTCATTCTCTTTTTAAAAAATTTCTGAGTAAGGGCATTGAGATAAAACATGAAAAGCAGAGCCACCTAGTTAACTCTCCCTAAATATCCGTGTTTGTTTCTAGCCGTTCCTTTTTCTCCTTTTGTTACTTGCATCTTATAATTTAAAGCTTTTTTTTTTTGCCTTTTTGGTTTTAAAAGTAAAACTCGAATACTATTTATTTATTTGTTAAATCCAAACACAAATTACATCCGCTGATTTTCCTATTGACGTACATTTTTGATTAGTTTGTAACAAACTTGCTTTATGGTTAATATATTGTATCACTAGTCAATTTTCACTAATTTACCTCTGGAATTGTGATATAAACTGGTATTTAACAACGATATAACAAATAGTTATGAAAGGTCAGTGTAACGTTTGATCCCTATTTTATCGTTATACTAAACATTAAATATACAAAGCGGGATGAATTAAAAACAAAACTCAAAAATTCTGTGGAAATTATAGCCCATACAGACTAATTTTTATAGAAACGAAGCTCCAACAAAAGAAAAAACATGATATCTTAACAAAAGAAAAAGACCCAAAAACACAAATGGAAGGATAAAAATGCTAAAAAAAAAAACAGAATGTCTAATCACAAGTTTTCAAAAATTGATAAAAAGTCATTAATTCCTTTTCAGACATATAATTAAAAGATATTATAGAATTTGAATGATGACATACTACGATAAATAATAAAGATGAAAGATAGATATATAATTAAAAATATAAAATATGGTAGTAAAATATAACCATATGTTAAGAGAACATTGTGTTATAAACTCGATTGATAAAAGATGGTCATGCGTACAAAAAATGGTGATACAATTAAAGATAGATAAAAATGAAAAATAACTTGTCACTTATTTTCTAATATTCACTTTAAAATAAAAAATCAGAATTTATGTGGGAAAAAAAAATCAGACGTACATTAAATTAAACATATATTTTGACAGTATCTTTACTTTTGTAGTGTCAATTCTTTTTTTGTACGCTATGGTTACATCCGCGATATTAAATTCGTGAGGTGGAGTGTATGTTTCACTTATCGGCAGTCGTCTTCTGAAATTCATATTTTATCAGTTGATAAGCTTGGATTTGTAAGAATTATCAAAAATCAGGTAGTAAAGTAAAAAAAAAATGTGAATTTGAAAATTTCAGACAAGCCGAAGTGGAGAGATGCACATGGGATTCTGTTCAACGAGTTCCAGAAAATATTTGTTTGGGGTTTTTATCTCAATGCGGCGATTCGTATCCTGATCACCGAATTTCAAGACGTGTCAGCCGTACACGTGTTAGATCTGCAGGATATCTTCTTTTATCAAAGATGTTGGATTTTAGAGAACGCCAAAAGTCCAAAAGCTATGGTGGGGCCCCCATAAAAGCCGGTGGACCCCCGAGACTTTTGCACTCTCCCTTTCAGACAAAGACATTGGTGGAGAGGCATGTGATGTGGGACCCGCTTTACATCGAACACGTCACTTTAACGCCGTCGCGTCACCGTTTAAATCACACGTATATCTCGCAGAGTCCTCCCTCTTTTTTTCCTCTTTTTTATATATATATATATTATTTTTTTTGCACGGTAATGATTATATATGCTCGTGTATGTATAACTGCTCATCATTATTTACTGCCGTCAAAAAGTTGTTTTCTAGTCAAGTAATGAAGCTCCTTCGTCAAAGGAAGTGCAAAAAAGTTGTTGGCCAACAACTAAAAAGAGCAAGATAAATTTTTTGTAAGAAAAAAACTAATCTGTACTTTTTGAAAATATATTGATCTAAATATTTCGATAGAACTATTAATCAAAGCTCTTTAACAAACAAATAAAACTATATATCAAGGCGAAATTACAAACTATACAACTTATTAATATTAATGTAATTACATAACTTAAAAAAGTATAAAATAACCAAAGTTAAATGATTTTATGATGAAAAAAAAAATTGTGTTTGTATTTTAAACAACATAATTATAAGTATCTATAAGAAAATTAATCTAAAAGTATTTATGTAAGTAGAGATTTGGTAATTTGATACAACATTTGAAAATTTGTCGTAATGTTTACTTTATAGTAATTGTATTCTACTTTATATATATATTATTTGTTATTAAGGGATTAAGAAATTGAAAATCAGCTAGTTGTTCACGTCGACCTCCACTATCATTCATCTTTTAACCTAAAATAAACGCACTCTAATCATTAAAAACAAATTAAAATGATTATGAATCGAAACTATAATTGGCTGTCTGATAATTAATAGATTATACTATAGCCAAGGGAATAATTGATCATTAGCTAACACTTGGGGTGACATGCTCCACTCTGTCCAAACAAGGATGATATTGTTGTAGTATTTAGGGCATCTTTGTCTTTTCTCCCACTTGTGTTGTTCGCATAATTTATTTTCCTCTATACATGTTTATTCATCTATTTATTTTGCTTAATTGAAGTTGGAGAATGCATGCATGTATCACTATGTTAGTTATTACAATTTGTTTTGATATATGCGATTGTTACATTACTGTATATACACATCCAGCATGTCCAGATTCATTCAGAGAAAGTTATGTAATTGAGATAATTTAGATAAAAGTTGATAGTAATTTTCAAAATTTGTAAAAATTGGATATTTGCGC
Organism: Streptanthus diversifolius; assembly: GCA_039880935.1. Lineage (NCBI taxonomy): Eukaryota > Viridiplantae > Streptophyta > Magnoliopsida > Brassicales > Brassicaceae > Streptanthus > Streptanthus diversifolius. The sequence goes on along the minus strand of JAXGFM010000007.1, from coordinate 22,543,420 downwards.
CATTTACAGCTAAACTCTATATACGATAGGATTAAAATTCTTACCTAAACTAAAAGGGAAATGATTCATCCTTAAAACGCAACCGTCCCACTAGACCACCATTTATTGGTTAACCAATAAATACTTGTTAACAAAATCATATGACTCACTTAAACTGACTTTAATCTCGACCCATATGACAAAACCATGTTATACGACGATCATTACTCGACGGTGTTACATCAAATGTTTCTTTTATATATACAAGGGTATCCAGACTGAGGCATGTAGCCTCTTTCGGCCGAGAAGCAATACATGTTTAAATTAAGTGAATATTCTAGTCTCCTCTTTTTCACCATTGTTCGAACTCGAGATCATGAAAACACTACTGTTTACATAGCCACCCATTGAACCGGTTGAGCTCTGGACGACAGATCGACTGCCACATTTTGTCATCCAAATTAAGTCCAAATACATATATATATTATGATATAATAATAGTATAGATCTGTTTATAATCAAATAATAAATAAGTAGATGGGGAGAGATTATAATTTTTTGGTCGAGAATTTTGTGTAATGCCAACTTGATGCTGCCCAAGTTCCCAACCATGCATGTGCACTTATACCCGTAGGATATATGCTGTTTCCACATCTTTATTTTAATATATACATTTAGATATTCGGATAAAAAATAAATATTAATATTAATCGGAAGAGCTGGAGTAAATGACAGCAGGAAAATTCAATATTAACTGAGAAAGTGAAATATGATTTGCGAAAAACGAAAGTTCCCGTTGCCGATATCGCCCTAGTTACTTTTATTTCTATTGAAACCAAATTTTTGTTGTTAAATTGGTAATCGAGTTGGATTTAATCATTTGTGAAATATAAATTAATTTGGACGATATATAAAAGGACAATGTTTTTTTCTTCCTATCCGAAGCTTTTGTCAATTCACAAAGCGGAACCCTCCTTTTACTGTTCAGCCAACTTTGACTCTTCCTCTCACGTAAGCATCAGTTAAGCTTCAAATGCATTCACCAAAATGTTTTTATTTTTCTTTTTCTCTGGACAATCCAAATAATTTTTAAAATATGATTTTTGATCAATAGAATTACTCAATAAACTATCGATCATTACTAAGTATTCACTTTATTCTATCAATGCAAGATGTATGTGTTTTTTATGGCAGTGCCTAATTGATCGTTTAGTAACTAACAGGTCGTCATATAAGTATTATTTTGCAGCTGCAACCTAGAGCTGGATTATCGAGGTCCTAATGATAAATTGTTTGCAAAAGTTAAATTGTTACAGTATAGCTTTTTTTTTAACTACCGGTTATGTTATAAATGGATACTCTACTAGTAAACTACAAAACCCAGATAATATATTTATCAAGTTCTGTAGTTTGCTATGCAAGTTAGATCCTAATTGATTATCTTCAATGTTCCTTTTTTATATGATCGTCTGCTTTTCTCCACGTGATAGTGTGATTTCATGTAGCAAGCTAGTTCTTTCTTGACTAATTGGATAACTAAACCATATAAGTCGAAATTAATGCCTAAGATCTAATTCATAAAGTACATATGGACTAATTTTGTTGTTGTGTCTCATCTTGAATAATGCTACATATATATAATTATAACATATACACTTTTATTGATTTATACGTTAAAGGGGGATACCTGTTTTTATACAACTTTCAATATATAGATGAATTAATGTCTTTGTAAGTCAGCAACATGGGGCGCAGGTCTCATCGCTAGAGAGTTCGTACCTCTCTCACCCCATAATTCTTTTACATTTACTGCTTTATTTACTTGGGCTTAATGGGCCTCTAGTTATCCAAAACCCCCACAACTTGGTTATGAGCTTTGTTTTTTTTTCTTTTGATTACGTGAGCCACGACTTGTGTTTAATTCATTTCTACGCTCATTACTGTAACAAGACGAATGAAATTATTTTCATTCGGTATGTATTTTTCATCTTTTTTTTTTTTTTTTGTCAACGCCTGTGTATACGATATATATATATATTTTTTTTTAATTCCAACAACTCCACGGAAATCGTACTTTACTAAAAAAGTATACTAAAATCATTACGGACTCTATTATAAGTAATGTTTCTATAATTTCTTAATGCAATTTATTCTTAAGCAAGAAGCGACAATGTTCAAGAAAACGTATAAAGAAAATATATCATTTAATGTTGGAGAAGGTACATCGAATAAATATTGTTTTCGGGATTTAAGTGAGTAACAAGAGGATCTACTTTGTTATCTGATCCAGAAATAAATCACTCATTCCCACGATCATGAACCGTACGAACTTCTAGAACTATGCTTTCCCATTAAAACTACGGTCTACCTTTTGGACTACACTCTCACGTGCGCATGAAATTGAAGTTTACGGCGCACGTTCTTCAATAAACAAATAAAATACACAGAAATAATAATTACTACAATAAGATGAGATGGAGTCGAATTCGCACGAGTGCGTTTTTTGGTTTACGCGTGACAAGCGAGTCCGAGACCGAGCACGGTCACCATCAGATGAGACCTAATAAGAGTCATGTTGAGTGTTTGTTAAAATCACAACCGTCCATCGCTATCACTCTTTCATTGCGCTTTTCTTGACTTGACCCTCTTCTTCGCGTGTACATTGCTAATTTTTTGTGAATGAAAAAACTTGAGTATTATTAATGTCACGACTTGTGACTACTCTATGAATCTACGAACAATCTATGGGCGAAATTAAAATGAAGTGGAATTTAAAGATTCTCTATCAATGACTAATATAAAACTAAAAACAAGTAAATCTATTTTTTTTAAAAAAATGCTAAATTAAATTCCAAATCTAGGTCTTCTTTCCATACATATGGAATATGGATGATAATGTAAAGTAAAAAATATGTATAGATTTTTATCTCTTAAAAAATAAAATCAAATTTAACAAAAAATAAATGAATAATCTTTTTCTTTTCAATGATGATTTGAGATTTGATGAGAATAACAATTATGGGAAAATAATAGTGATTTATAAAAGGTCCTTCACACGTCAATAGCTGAACCTTAATGAGTTTTGCTTCGGTTGAAACACACGTGGCAACAACACACACGTAGGTACGCACGTGCGCGTGCGCGTGTGTATATATATATATATATTAGATGATAGACCTCTAAGGAGGAGTAATCAAAGAAGAGTAAAATGGAATGCAGAAAACACAAGCACCAAGGCAACAGAGGAGTATGCCCATCTTGTTTGAGGTATAAACTCTCTCTGCTACCCAATACGACGACGTCTTATACCATCAACCGATCTTGCACGTCTAATTCCTCAACCACCACCCTTTCTTCTTCTCCCTCTTCGCCGGTTAAGGTCCACCACCGACGAGCTGGTTCGATGTCCATGTCCTTCGCTGTGAGTAGTAATCTGATTGAAGCTTTGGGTGGAGGACTGAAGAAAAGCAGATCTATGGCTCATGTTCCCAGGGATTCCTATACCGTTACGGATTCCAAGAAGAAGAAGACGACGACGGCTAAGAAGACTGGATTTTGGACCAAGTTGCTTCATCTCAAAGGCAAAGGCGGTGGTGCCGACGTCGGAGGTTTGTTTACTTCACGGCAAAAAAAGTGTGTTAAATGACCGAATTTAGTTTTTTTTTTTTTTTTTTTCTGATGTGTACAGTTACAGATAAAAAAAAAGCTCAAATGGAGCCGAAAATAATGATAGTGATTTTTTCTGATATATGAAAATTAGAGATTGGTTTTAATTATTACGGTTTCTTACAAATTCAAGTTTGACCAAAGACCCGTATAGCTATGAAGTTTCTTGTGATTTGACCAACCAATCCTTGCTTTTTGATCATATCTTCAAGTATTTATTTTATATTTTTACAAGCTAGCCACCTATGATTCATCTCACGTGTCATTCTTTCTTTATTGGTATCATATCTAATCGCGCATCATAAATTTGATTTCCCTAAAAGAGACTAAAAAATTCATAATGAAAACGTTTATTAATTTACAATAGTCTAAATTTGCTTACAATATGAAACCCTTGTACAACAAATCCTTAAATGTAAAACATATGACAAGATATCCAGAAAAACGTATTATATAGTTGTTAACAAATTCAAAGTTGTTTTTCATTAATTTTGACAAGTCTGTGTATAAGATACGATCCAACAGTATATAACATGTAATAACTGTTAAACATATAAACCCTACAACACAAAAAATGGGCCCTTCCAACTCAAAATGAGATTTGTAACATTCAAATTAGCTTCTTTTTTTTTTCATCAGTGTCTTGTAATTTTTCTCTGTACTATGGTGAACAAATCTGGTGCTTGCTTGCTTTCTCTCACTCACATTCACCAGTCTCTTTATCAGTTTTCATTACCTACGAAGACCATCTTCATAGTCAACTTCATCATCATCATCAAGGTAGTGTCCGTGTTCTACTGACCGGTTTTTCAGTCTCTGGAATATATCATCTAGAGACTGCGGCATTGATGATGGCATCACTTGTGTGCTTGTGCTGGTTATTGTTGTTGTTTCTGGACCTTGCCTTAGTGGAAGAAACTTCTTGGTGGCTACATTCTCTTTAAAACTCTGGATTCCTAGTTTCATGTTTCGCCATGTCGAAGCCAAGCGAGAAGAGGGCTCTCCTGATCCTCCTCCACCATTACTTGGACCCGAACTGTCTGTTTCGAGTAAAGACACTTTCGCTGAAGCCATGTTCTCTGGTTTTGTGACAGGCGATGGCGAGTGTCTGTTCTGTTGTTCTCTAATGGCTGCATATTTGTTAGTGATTGCTTCTCTAGCTGATCCGTATTTACGGGACATATCGTCATTCGATGAACTTCCTTTTATTGTATGTATGTCATAGCTCGACGACATCTTCATTTCAACTGAAGAATCCTGCCAAGAAGATAAAAAAATCATATTTAGGGTTTTGGAACAATGTCAAAATCGTTGAAGTTGACACAAACTTACAGAGAAGTTGCTTCCTGGTTCAATGTCAACATCGTTGAAGTTCCTTGCTAGTGGAAGAACATGCTCGCCGACCTTTTGTCCTTCTTCAAGCCACGTTCGTTCTTAACGATTATAAAAAAAAGGAAGACGAATTACATAAAAGCGCGAGTTATCAGTCAACGCTCAATGAAGAAGATCACTATGGTATATTTTTACCTTTTTTCAAAATCATCAACCCCGAAGGATCAAAGCCGTCCATATCGTCGGTCTCTGTTTGGAATTTAAATCTTTTCCAGCTACCAAAGTAATTAAATATGCGATCAAAGAAATTGCTTGCAACTAGCAATGTGTAGATAACCATTATGAGAGGATATATTTCATTGAACCGTTGTCCAAAGACCGGGACAGCGTCATCGATTCTACCCATTTTCTGCAGAACCAAATGAAAAACACCGTAAAGAAACCCATTTATAACACGACTCCTTAAGATTTCTAAGACCAGGAAATGCGCAAAGGGAGATATAAAAACTAAACCTTCTCAAATATAGTCTCGGAATGAAGTTGAATGAGATTAATAAAATTGTAAGATATTGGCGGCGCATATCGAGCAATCATCCTACAGAGATACATATAAAACATTTATAAGCATCCAAGTTGTGTTTCTTTTACGTTTTTTCTTTTTTTTTTTTTAAAAAAGGAGGATAAATTATCACTTACGAGCAAATCATTAGTAGATTAACAGAACTTGTTTGTCGAGGAGTCAAGGAATAAATCATCAGCATCCCAATTTTGAAGAGTGAATAATATGTACAGATGCACATATACACCAAAGGTACAAAAGCAAATGCCTGAAAGCAAAATGATCAGGATTTAGGTAGAAAATGGAAACAATTTGCTACTATAAGGCAACAAGAGATCATGCCGCTCCATTGAAGCGAGAATTAACCCAAAATGTAGAGTACAACGTACCTGCACTAACAGTTCATCGGATTTGACAAACCTAATAAGGATTGAGAAGAGGGATAAGTCCAGTTTACTAAGAAGGAGAGTTGCCTCAGCTAAAAGAATTGCAGCTGACATAATCCCCGTAACTATTGCCAACACCATTTGAATCTTTTTCTTCAGCATACACCTCCATATAAATTCTGCCAATAGCAACAATTAGCAAAAGTATTGTCATGCCAGGCTTTTTAACCAATGAATAATCCAATCAGCAACACTTTTCAAGGATGTGTACATTCGTTTTTTCTTTCCGAATTGAGTATTTTTATGAATTTTTATACTTCAGTTACGCGTTCAGCAGGTTCAGAAAGCGAATGAGTACAGAATTATATAAATCAGCTTACCCAATGTATCAAAAAGATTCCCCATTTTTCCGCTCCGACTGGTTCTGAAGCTCGAAATATATTTCCTGAAGTTGGTCCAACAAAGATATTTAAGGTAACGATAAACGACAGAAAGATTTATATACTGTATGAGAGATGAAAAGACAGAAAATCTGACCATCCAGTTGAATCACGCCGTTCATAGTTCTTCATTGTGTCTTCAAGAACAAGGGCCTCTGTAACATACGTCAGATACTCACTGCAAACAGCCAAAGTGACACATGACTATGGATTTCTATATATGCTGCAGTAAAAAAGTCTATAAAATGGAAATGTGTTTTCCTCCTAAAGTTTTATAGGAGATTAAGACAGGGCCATTAGAAAGTTAATCATACCTTTTATATCTATAATATTCCTCTTTAGCATTTCTAAGGTGCCGCCTTAATGTTGCCATGGATTTCTCATCTGTATCATAGTCCATATCGTTTTCACCCAATTGACCACCTTGAGGCTTAAATGATGGGTCTTCCCTGAACTGGTATAGAGAATCATCAATGAAATTGGAGAATTGCCACCGTTGTTCACAATATACAATAGGAGGGAAGTAGAGGTTACCATCTTAGCCAGCATAGCATCTATAACATTCATGTATGGTCTCATAGGATCACGCTTGGACATTTGAGTAGAAGTCGCTTGAGCAACCTAACAAGGCAATGGTCAAGTGATAAAAAGTCGGACAAGCAAACAACCACGTGTCACGGTCTCTTAAGGGAGCACAGCTTATACTTTTGGATTGCTAAAACCTTAAGGTATTTAACTACGTGAAGAGAAATTACTTTGGATACAAGTCTGATAAATCGAATATCTCCCTAGATCTTGAATAGCACCAATGAGGAAGTCATGATCTAAGGTGACATGCATAATCAACTTTGAAGCAGAGAGGGTATATCTGAGTAGATGAGAACCCAAAGTTGTTTAACCGAAATAATACTTACTACAATCGCATTTGAAAGTTCTTGATGGGCATTATCAAGTTTCACAGCAATTTTGGCAATTTTGTGCGAGAGAACTTTTTGGCGGGTGGTCCAATCTGCATTCCTCCAAAGGGTCTTAGGAATTTCGCTCAAGCCAAAGCCAAGAAGAAATGCACCAGTGACCAGCCCAAAGGTATTCGAGCATGCCATAGCATAACCAAGAATGCTTCCTGTCCTGTTAAAATACAAGAATGCCTTGTCAAATACTCCAGGAACGAATGTAATTGCCACATATTGCTGAATGATGGGCGACTGAGTAACAACACTAAGCATTTACTAAGAGAAGAGCTAATGAAAGGCTGGAGAGATACGAAGCCAATATATAAACATATTCGATCATGAAGGAACAGTTTACCAGTTCCTGTGCATCATGATGAGAAGGATAAGACCGAGAAGACCTATGAATCCGAGTACTAGATAGAAAACTAAGTTGACATGCACGCTAGTCTTGAGTCTCTCGGAGACGGTAAAGTCTCCAGCATCTTCGAAACCCTGAATAAGGGGCACCACAGCCCTGCTTAGAGGAAACATAGTTTAATATATGAGGTAGGTAATGTACCCCTAGTAGCTACAAAAAAAAAAAAACACTGCCAACAAGAACAGATCTACACGCGAAACATAAAAACTATACGAAAGGCAAACTTCCACTGGTCAGAGCAAAGGCACTGAAGGGATTAAACCAGTTCATACCAGGTGAGCAGAAACGTACTCCAGTATGACCAACTCCACAAGAAGGAAATGGCGCCATTCTCAGGATGATTAGGTGGCAGAGAGAGTGTCTGCAAAAAAGAAGACATATGATTCCCTGATCTGATAATTAGCCTAGTTTGTTGTAAGTCCAAACCAAACATAGTAACCTAAAACGCAACAGCTCCGACCCATAAAAAGAGAATAAGCTAATATCCCTAAACGTAATGTTGTCGACCTTCAGTGTTTCTTTCAAATTCTCCAGATATTCTTCAGCTATATCGCAATACTATCGTATGATACTATCAAACTTCCAGGCATCAGAACAAAACCCTTCACTTATATAAACCACGATTTTAATTCCAAATCAAACAAGAGAACATTCCCATTAACTAACCCAGTTGCAAAATTATCTGCTCGTACGACGAATTCGGTCGTAATCGGACAGTTCCGACTCCTCCAAACCGAAAAGGCAATCGCAGAGTATGTAGACAATTGAAAACAGGGAAAAGAAAATAAGCAAAAAAAAATTAAAACTCGAAAGCAAAAGTTTACCGTCCAAATGTCGGCAGGAGCGAGGATGATGACGGAGACGGAGCAGAACCAGGTGTATCCGACGGTGATAAGAACATACCGAGGAATCTCCGGTCCGGCGAAGTATCGGAGCGTGAAAACAACTAATCCTAGGGTTAGAGGCAACGAGATCAGGTAGAAAACCCACATCTCTCTCACGACGCAGATAAATCAAATCAATTAAAATGAAAGACGCAACAATCGAGCTTTAAAATGTATCGATTACGTCCCTCAGCGAGGATGAAGAAAGCTTCCACGCTCAATTGTTTAAAAAAAAAAAAAAAGAATACGTAAAAATGTTCTACTTCATTATTGGTTTAATTTGGTACTTTTTGGAAGAATTCGTCGATTTATAATAAAATTATATAAGTTTCTATTGAGTATATACATTATATTCATTCAACCACCAAATAAGAAATTGCGTTGTCCAACTGTTTTACTTTCTGTAAAAAAAACTTAACTTTTTGCGTTACGTAAGATACGTCAATTTATATATTTATTACTACTAATAATAATAACAAAATATTGACGTTATTGGTTATCTTTGAAAGCCAGCAATCTTAATCTTCTTCTTTTTTTTAATCTTGTTTGGATGATAATGCTTATATCTTGCGCAGGCACCAAGTTTAGAGATCATGCTGCCCATTTTCGCATAAACAAAAAGTTGTTGTGTTTTTATCAGAAAAAAAAAAGTGTTCTTGTGTTACTGTTGGTTGATTTAATCGAAGAAAAATAAATGTTAACAAGTTAGGCCCCCTAGGAAGTAGGAACTGGATTGCGCTAAAGAAGCCTAATATATGATGTTGATAGTCAGAAACTGGGCCTGATTACACCTACACCCAAGATAATTTGATGAATTAAATATGGGCCGTGCAATCGATTGATGCAATGATGAATTACATCTTTCTTTTGTTTGTGGTCAAGAAGGTAGATTTAGCACATGGAGTTGCCGGTAACGCCTACGCTTTCTTATCGCTTTACCGGCTAACAGGAGCTGTTGTATACGAAGAGAGCGCAAAAGCGTTCGCGAGTTACTTGTGTTGTGATGCGAGAGATCTCGTGAGTGCAACAAGGGAAGAAGCAGAACATGACTATTCGCTTTCCGGGGACTAGCTGGACAAGCATGTCTTTGGTTCGATCACCGGTAGATTCTAAGTTTCCTGGTTATGAGATATAAATTAATACCAGGAAGCTTAGATAAACCGTGTGATTCCGTTATATATATCTTTGTGAAATGATCTTAGATTCTCCGTAGTTATTCAAAATGCTTAGGAAACTGAGACATGCTTCAATGCAGATATCATGAACCAACAATTTGTTTGTTTTTAAGTAATGCAATGGTGGCAATATTATAACCATGATTCAAAGTTCAAACGATGTTGATAGTATCGGTAAGACAACGGAGAATGCAACCGAGACCAGCTCTCTCTGTCAGTTTCTCGTGAATCTTCAAACACTGATCGCATGTGGGTCTGTCCCCAGTAGAAAGGCCTCTGTACAAGTACCTGTTCCGCACCAATTCAAGCAAACAAAAGATTAACACTTGCTCACAAAGCTAAGCTAAATGGCCTCGGCAAATGGACAGAGCTTCCCATTTTCATATAAACCAAACCATTTGCAGAGATTGCAGAAACAAAATCTAATCATGTTATACCATGACCAACTTCCACAACATTTCCTCCAGCCTTATGTATCTACAATGCAATCTAATACAAGAAACGACCTACACAGCTATACTGATTCTGGTAAAGAGCAAAATATTAGAGACGAGGGACTTACTTCATCAGAATATCGTAATACTCAACATCAAGAGCATTCAGCATTCCGTCAATATCCTTTATCGCCATTATAGCTCTGTGCACAACTATCCAATTAGCCGACTGCAATTTCACCGATTGAAAGCAACCATTTTTATTATCATGAATCACATCATTTTTTTTTGGGGTCATGAACAAACCACTAGAGAGATTAGTGTGGCAGAGGAAACAGAGACCTTGCAACGTTCATCGCGAGTTTTTGGAGGTGAACCTTCAAGAGCCGTTTTCAAAGCTTCGACATATTTGTACCTGCACAAACGAAGTAACTATCTCAGAAAGAGAGAACAAAAAAGGGGAACTTTAGGAATCAACTCAAAGGTAAATACTGTTTAAGTAAGCTTTCAATCTTGCGCGATTTGGTTTCGATCCTCGTGATGATTGCCTCTGCATTATCAGACTCCACAAATTCTCCTGTCCCAGCCATTGGATCTCTCTCTCTCTCTATCCACTATCCGGAAAAATGATCTAAACTCATTTCATTTCTTCACTGCATAAGGAAACATAGAGGAATTGAATTACTAATCAAAGGAGAGAATACAAAACTTGTCAATTCCACAAAAAGGCACAAAATTGGAGAGGGAATAGGGCTTTTGCCTCATATGGCACCGAAAGTATCAATTTTTTTATATGGGTAACAGAAAAAAATGCCCAAAGTGAAGTAACGATCAGGAAAAATCAATTCACAACAGGTAGAAAAACTCCATTGCCGATAGTACACAGATATCTCACAGCTTCAGATCAGATCAGTAATCCAGAAATTTAGGAACAAACCATACAAGGATCGACCCGGATTCGAAACCTACCTGAAGGAATCAAAGAGAATCAAGCGATCAAGTGATAGAGCGACCAAGAGAGTATCTCTCACAATTGTGATACAAATTGAAAATCGGACACGGTTTTTAATTTTTAGGTATAATTTTTTCTTCTTCTTCTCTTGACGTAATTAGTGAGAAATGGTCGGGAAAAGAAAGGGGAAACAGAGAAGCTGTTTTAATATATGTAAATTTTTACCGCGTGACAGGAGGAGTGATCGTTTCGCAAAGAAGAGATGGTAACATCACTTTGGATTTTTAAATTTTGTGTTCTTTTGATTTATGCCCCTTTTTTTTTTCTTTTGTTGTTGAAGACCATTTTAAAACTCATTCCTTTTACTCAGATTCAATCCCCAAAAACTCATTAAAATGTCTATATATATGTCACGTAAATTGAATTGGTTAAATCTACGAGTTACAACACATGTTACTCTTTGTTGGTATCACCTGACCAGGACCTGGAACAATATCAATCTTCTTACCAGCAAGCGACCCAGGATTACCATTATCTTGTTCTTCACTCACAGCAAGACTTTTCTTGTTCACAATGTTGAAGATTTCGGTCAGAACCGTGGAGAAAGCGTTCTCAACATTGGCTGCGTTAAATGCAGATGTCTCCAAGAAGAATAAACCTTCTTTCTCTGCAAACTCTTTAGCGTCTTCGGTTGGAATAGCCCGTTGGTCTCCAAGATCTGACTTGTTCCCAATGAGGATGATCACAATGTTCTTGTCCGCATGAGCACGCAACTCTTCTAGCCATCTTGGGATATGATCAAAGGTTTGGCGTCTGGTTATGTCGTAAACCAACATCGCCCCAACCGCTCCTCGGTAATATGCACTTGTTACCGCTCTGTATCTGTTCGATACAAAAAAAGCCAAAGTCGCAACAAATATATAAGAGACACTTTAGAAGAATTGTATCTATTTATAGCTTATGATAAGCATTTAAATATGGGAATTAGGATATTATATGGTGCTACTGCTAACTGCTAAGTAGATTAATTAACGACAATTACGCTTAAGGCCTATTAATCTGCATAAGTCTAATCATTTTGAAGTAAGAATCTCAATAATTCACCTTCCTCATTTCTGCAATTCTACTTCAGATCCCTCAAACGAGTTCACGGTTTAGCGACAATATGTCAGAATTATGTATACAGATCGACATGATTTACCATAATTCGAAATCCTAGACTGAGTTTACTATCTATCGGATCCATAATTAGAAATGATTTAATCTTATAAGATCAAAATTTCAAGCAAAGCCAACGGATTGGCGTAGAGCAAAATCGCAAATTGATTGAAGCAAAAAGTTCCAGAGAAGTCGGAGATTACCGCTCTTGGCCGGCGGTATCCCAGATCTGAGCCTTGACACTCTTATGGTCGATAACGAGCGTCCGAGTTTGGAACTCGACTCCGATGGTGGCCTTGGAATCCAAACTGAATTCGTTCCTCGCATATCGAGCAAGTATCTGCGATTTCCCAACCGCCGAATCGCCGATCAGAACCACTTTGAACACGTAGTCAATCTTCTGCGACGGGTCTCCGTATCCTCCTCCACTCGCCATCTTCAACCTCTCTCGCTAAGATCCTCTGTTTCAACTTTTTAACAATGGAAGAGAAGCGTGAGCTTTATCGAAAAGGGAGCTTTTGAAGTTTTAAACGCAGAGATCTGATACGGTCGTATTTTAGTGTCGTCGTCGTTGTCAACTATTAGTCAATTTTTTTATTGGTGACGTGTTCAAATCTTAGCGGTGAGATTTGACAGATCGACAATTATCTTTTCTGTCAGGCGGATGTTTTGGGTGATCGATACTGTGATTTCAAATAGTACGAGGTAACTAATGAACAGATTGAGCCTCTTAAACCTGGGCCTCCAGGCCTATTAAGGTAAAAGGCCTATTAAGGTATAATAAATAGCCCGGACACGAGATTACGTGTCGCTGTCCTAATCGGCAAAAAGTGCCCTAAGCTTTTGTAAGCCAAAAAAAAAGCAAACGTCGCGACGGAGAGAGAGAGACGATGGAGGAAGAGGAGCACGAGGTTTACGGGGGAGAAATCCCTGACGTTGGAGAGATGGATGGAGATATGGAGGCTCCTAATCCGGATATGGACATGGCTGCCGCTGATGATGATGCCGTTAAGGTCTGCTACTCTGCTCTCTTACTGTATCGTTCATCTTATGTATCGCGAAATTGAGTGATGATCGATTGATTTGTTATCGCGTGTATGTCTGTCTGATTGGTGTTGTAACACTAGGAGTTGGATGAGATGAAGAAACGATTGAAAGAGATGGAGGATGAAGCTGCTGCTCTGCGTGAGATGCAGGCCAAGGTTGAGAAGGAAATGGGAGCTCAAGGTTTTTCGTCTCTTTGATTTCTTTTTCATTTTTTATTCTATGATCCGGTTTCTTTGATTTCACTTTTCCATCTACGTCCGGTTATTCGCTAGGTTTTTCTGATTGTTAGCTGGTGTTTGGATATATCTTGGAATTTCAATAACTGCGAGTTAAGTTCTTTGTAGTCAGCTGTTTTGCTTCTTCACTTCAAATTTTGTCGAGTTTCTATTGCAGATCCTGCTACTATAGCAGCAAATCAAGCAGGCAAGGAGGAGGTGGATGCTCGATCGGTTTTTGTTGGCAATGTAAGAATGCTTATGTTTCTGCTTCTTTGTTTCTGTTTCCCTTTATTCTTCTTTGAACCATCGTAGCTTATGGTTACTTTCATAGTGTGCATTCACCTAGACTTTGAATTGTGCGTAGAAGACTAGCTCAGTTGATAAAAAAAGAGCGTTTAATCTTGGAGGTTTAAAGTATTATAGTTCAATTGTGAGTCCATAATCTGATTATGTTCTCTTCCTGTTGTATTCTCTACATGGCATGCTATCAAATCTAGTGGTTGAATATATCAGTAGTTAACCATGAATTTTACTGTAGTCGTACATCTTTGTTGCTATGGCATGCACTGGATATCTGTTTTATAAAGGAGATTTAGTCTTCATATAACTTAAGAACCTGAGATTTTAGATATAAAGGAAGACCTTATATGCTCATCAATTTTTCTGTTGAAATTTTAGGATGTCTGTTGTTTTCTTTTTCTTTTTTGCTGAGTTTGGCTTTTCTTATGACTTTTCTCACTACAATCGCAGGATTGTTCTCATATCTGAAGTTCTTATTATCTCTGGATTGTCAGCTAGGTTTAGTGAGGTCTCTACATTTTACTTATATAAAGTTCAAAAGATCTGCTCTGTTCTCTTGTGGAAAATGATAAAAAAAAATCTAAAAAAAAATGAAAAAGAAAAAAAAAAGACAAAAAAATGAATACGTTTAGAGCAAAAAAAAAAAAATTGAAAAGGAAAAAGAGTCAGTCTTTGAGAAGTAAAAGAAATGTGGAGATGGGATCATAGTTGAGTGGAGTATTTTGCAATCCTTCCTCAAGGAGATAGCCCTTGAAGAGCTGAACCAAGATGCTTAATGTTTTCCAGTCAAGACGCATATCTGCTATCTGCAGAGACTTGGTGAGAGGCTGCTGTTTGGTGCTAACAAAATATAAAGATTGTCATAAAGTTTATGCTTGGTACACAGCGTAAGGGATGTTTTGTCTTAGTGGCTCAAGTATACTAGATCCAGTCTGCTTTGCTTGGTGTTCTTGTTCATTTTTGCGCATATGAAAAGAAAGAAAGGTAGAGGTGGTGTGTTTAACGAAAAATGGTTAAAGAGGAATGTCTTTGCTTGATCTTGTGTCGCTGAACTTGTTAATTTGATGGATTGCTCTCTGTTCTCACTGAAAGACTCCATGGTTTTGCTTGTTTGTTGTATACTATAACCGCATATTTCACTGTGCAGGTTGATTACGCTTGTACACCTGAAGAAGTGCAGCAACATTTCCAATCATGCGGCACTGTCCATCGGGTGACAATTCTGACAGACAAGTTCGGGCAGCCAAAGGGATTTGCTTATGTCGAGTTTGTGGAAGTTGAAGCCATACAAGAGGCTCTACAACTGAATGAATCAGAGTTACATGGTCGTCAATTAAAGGTACACAAAAGATTCTTTCTTACTATAACCAGTAGACCAGAAACACCTTTACCAATGGTTCCATTGTATTCTCATCTGGCTTGAGAAATTTTAGGTCTTGCCTAAGAGAACAAACGTTCCTGGATTGAAACAGTACCGTGGTAAAAGATTCAACCCTTACATGGGCTACCGGTTCCGCAGACCTTTCATGCCTGCGTATATGTATTCTCCATATGGATATGGGTAAGTTCGTTTAACACCAAGACATACTGTACATTGGGTCACAATTTTCTTCTCTTCTTACATGAAGACAATTTTTTTTTCTTTTCTTAATCTTTATGCAGGAAGGCTCCTAGGTTCAGAAGGCCAATGCGTTACATGCCATACCAATAAAATCGTCATGGTTTAAACATAGAGCGGATTTGTAAGATGGGCTTATATCCATCCGCTGTTGAGCTTTCTATATGACTTTTGGCTCTCTTTATTTTTAGAACTTTGCGCGTAAACATTTCGAATCTTGACTGGTATAATAACTTTCATATCGTTTGATATGAATCATATGATAATATATGATATATTTGGGTTATGTGTTACAGAATGCGTTTCGGTTTAACATTAGCTGAAATTATGTGAAAGTGTTTTACTCCGTTGACCAGTGGGAAAAAAGTTAAATCCATTAATTCAGTGTCATCGTTAAAGCAGTGATGTAGTTAACTCCATTGATTTGATGTCACCGTTAAAGCAGTCGTTCAGTAATTTCAGTTCAATACATTACATTATCAAAGTCTATACGGCGCAGTGTTAAAGAACTTGCTATCATGCGCCGCTTAGAGGTACCATTTGAGTCATAGCCTTTTCTTGCAGTGACCCGAGTTTCAGTGAGTCACTTGTTGGAGATCCGAGAAGACGATATGTCCTTATCGCTTCCTTGTCGATACGCTTTCTTCTCTGGCTCGATTCCTGTCCGCATCAGCAGGAGTAACCTCTGCTTCGCCGTCGCCACTGTACGGACTTCTCACCGGAATACTAAATTGTTTCCTCAACCTATCCTCCTCCGCCACGTCACCTCTCCTGGGTCAAATTTGGAGATCGTGCGGGATTGTAAAGTTCATGCGTCTTCTGTCGGATCATACGAAGACAGCTCCTCTTCTACCGACCAAGAAGGCGCCAATTCCGATGGTTTCGATTTTAACAGCTTTGTTTCTTTCGCGGAGGTGCTTTGTATTTTATCTTCCGCCGTGATTTCGGTGGTTCTCGCGGTGAATTACGCGGTGGTAGGTGAAATTGGGAAAAAGGTTTTGTCATTGGGTTTCGTCGGATTGTTGGGTTCGGTCGCGTCTGGTTCGTGGCTTAGACGACGGCAGTGGATGAGGATTTGCAAAGGAACGAGAGAAGGCGAGGGGCCCAATTTGATTCGACGGTTGGAAAAACTTGAAGAGGATTTAAAAACTTCGACCTCCATTGTTAGAGTTCTTTCTAGGCATCTAGAGAAATTGGGGATCCGGTTTCGGGTCACCAGAAAAGCTCTCAAGGAACCCATTTCTGAGGTAAAGCTCCGAGTATACTTTGCTTCATATGCCTCGACTGTATAAGTCCGATCATCTTGTTTTTTTATGTGAAAATCGGTAGAAAAGAACAAGGTGGTGTTTTGAGAATTGATCATCTGAGGTAGTAACAAATGTTCTAGTGTTTGAATTGTAGATTTTGGAGACTTGGGAGATGGGCTTAATTAACACTTGCTAAATAATGAAGAGCTTCACACGCTCTATGTATATTCCTCACCTGAACATGGAACTTGGTATAATCTTGCAGAATATAATCGGATATTTAAAGATTATTCTAGTTTCCAGATCCTAACTGAATAATGTATCTGTCTTTACGTCAAGTTTAGTTCTTTCGTCTTGTATGTATCTCAAGAGTTTGGTCTGTTTTGTCCAAAGACTGCAGCTTTGTCTCAAAAGAATTCTGAGGCCACAAGAGTATTAGCTGCCCAACAAGAGATTCTAGAGAAGGAGCTTGGCGAAATTCACAAGGTTCTGCTCGCTATGCAGGTATATCTATTACTTTCAATTTTGTTAGTTTTTGTTTCCCTATTGGTTAAGTCAAAAGAAGGTTGTCTTCTAAGATTCTGCCATGCCTGAATTGAAGACGACCATACTAGTTTCCTTTGAGCTTATGAAAGCTGGTTCCATGCTTTATAGGATCAACAACGAAAGCAACTAGAGCTTATCCTTACAATTTCAAAGAACGAGAAGTTGTTTGAGAGCACTAGTAGCAAGCAATTGCATACTGAAGGGAAAGATAAGAAAGCAGAGAAACCCTCAACATCAAAACAGATACTCTTCCAATAAACCATACATAATGCAGACACACAAAAACCGGCGAATGAAAATGTGTAAGGTTTATGTGTTGACAAGTTGTTCCTGGAGTCTTGAAGCCAAGAGCGGGATAACACCATAAAAGGATAAGTCACTGTGGTTTCATTGCTGTATTGTCATCATTGTTATGGGTTTGTGTAGGCCCCTTGTTTTGACATTAATGTTTTCCCTCTAATAAGAGAGTTTCTGATGATGATTTCAAAAGTTTCAGACATAACCCATTCATCATTGACAAAACACGAGTTTCAGGTTATTGGGAATTTGGGATAAATTCCCAATTAAGTGCAGAGTGAATAGATTCTGGGAGCAAAAATGTTAAACTCATAGAATTCATAAAAACTACTTAATGAGGAAAGTTTACAAACCAAAAGAACAGCAAAAGCAAGATGGAAGAGCAACAATAACAGAGAGTAACATCCCGAGGAAACAACAAGAAGAGACCGACCATCAAATGGCGGGTTTTCAGGCAGATTTTGCAGCTTCAGCTGCTTCCTCTGCAGCTTCTTCCTCTTGCAGCTTCTTCAGAGAAGGAGGTGGTCTCACTACAATGCTTTTCTTCCATTGCCTGTCAAGTTTCCTCGACAACCTCTTCCCTATCCCTTCTTCCATCTCCCTCTCTCTTCTTACCGTCAATATCCGCGCAACCTAAATTAACCCACAACCAAAATAACATATCTTTAGTACCACAACAGAGAGAGAAGAAAGAGAAAGGTACAGCCAAAAGCCAAGAAATTTTGACTTGATTTACGTTTCATATAAAGTTAGTTTGGTGAATTGGTGGCCACTTAAATGACTACACAAGATATTGCGAGCAGCTCAAGATTCTTGTCTAATGGGAACCGGGTTGATATAACCACATAGGAGAAACTATGTACAAGACTAACCGAAAAGACCTGAAAACTTGAATCTAAGCTCTACACAGACAAAGGGGATGTATCGGAATGAATGTTATTCTATCTCCTGCAAATTGCAGCATCAGGAATCACAAAACTATTGGTTTTGTAAATGAGCAATGACTCATCCACTACAACAACCATTTTTATAGTCTAGAGTTTACCACACAAATCTGTACAACACACATTGGCTAAAAGAGTTTGCTAACATCTTCTAAAACTTCAAACTAGATTGCTACTTTCCATGGTGATGATTTGAGTGTTTCATCAACAAACCATAAACCCCAAATGTATTAAAACCTTTCACAGACTCGTGGACTCTACAAAATCGATTCTATATACACCCAATCGTAAGTAAACAGAGATACAGTGAGCAGATAACAAAGAAGATTTCGATGCAATTTCGACTAATTTTGCATAAACAAGGGGAAATGCGGTATACGACCCAACAGAAGAAAAGCTTACTTGTTTCTTCATTCGGCGAAACTCGCTTGACTTGA
Source organism: Streptanthus diversifolius (assembly GCA_039880935.1). Lineage (NCBI taxonomy): Eukaryota > Viridiplantae > Streptophyta > Magnoliopsida > Brassicales > Brassicaceae > Streptanthus > Streptanthus diversifolius. The sequence goes on along the minus strand of JAXGFM010000007.1, from coordinate 22,524,430 downwards.
ACTCGTTCCTTGCCGATTTCTGGAGACGGAGCATGAACAGCTCTCCTTTAAGGTCAATAACCTCCTCGTTAAGCTCCTCCGTCGTCTTCGCTCGGATATCTTTCAATTCCGCCTCTCTTTTCGACATCATCACCACTTTCGCCGCCATGGGTTTACGAGACGAAGAAATCGTCGCCGCCGGCACGCGAGCAGAAACCTGGTGCTGGATTCTGACACCATGGAACGAAGACGAGGTTGAAGTCGCCGAACCAGTTCCTCGAAGGAAATTCATCGCCGTCCCCGGCGAGGAAATAGACAGACTAAGCATTGTGGCTATGGCGGAAGAAGAAGATGACTTCACTCGCGAATTCTGAGAGGATAACGAAGTAGACTCTCGGGATAAGGCTTTTCTTATATCTTTCCGTTTGCCCCTGTGTTTACCTTTACTTACAAAATAATCCCAATAGTATCTAAATTGCAAATAGACTCAGTACAAAATGTTACAATTAGGATAAAGCCCTTGTTCTCTCTTTCCATTTGCCCCTTTATCCCGATTGTTTCTAGTTTACAAATAGTTGCAGTGGATGATATAAATTTTCAAAATACTCAAGAAGTCAAGATGATGAATAATAACTCGAACACAGAATTAATCTATTAGGAACCAAATTATATATAATCAAACAAACATCCGAAAAACTTGTCTCTACCAAAGCTACGAAGTACAAATTTTTGCATCAAGAAAACGAACTCGTCCTCCTTTTTCTGATATTTACAACTGTATCAATACATGTTTCTTTTCAAATTTTCTGATTCCGCCGCAGAATAAAAAATAATCATCAGCAGCAACCCCCATTTATTCTGAGTAATCCTCTGTTTTCAAGATGCGCTCGTCTTCATTCTTGATTCATCTTGTTGGTCATTTCTAGTTGTTTTGTTTCCAAAAACTCAAATTTATGTTGGTTCACGATGTCTAGTTGCCCAACTCGAACTCAAGGCTCTAAGCCGTTGGAAATACTCACCAAGAGCCAATAATCCTCGAGCCGCTTGTCGTGTGGTCAAGATCCGATGCATTTGTTGCAATGTCTCGTGTCTCAAGTGATCAGCCTAAGAAACAAAACAAACAAATCAAGAAACTGATACTACTGTCCTTAATGTGTGTTGGTTAATAAAAAAAAATAAAAGACTACTTGTATCTTTACCTGATTTACAAAACTGACCAAAGCTTCTAGTCTCTCCATTGCAGAATTCACGTGAGGAATGTAACTTCCTTCACCAAGTCGTCCACCTGCAACGCAATCCGCAAGCGTGTGTTGTAGCTTCTCCATACCTTGAGACAAAGCGTCTTCAGCTTGCTGACACGATTGTCTTAGATTGCATACATCTAGAATCTGTTGATCCGTCATGACATCAAAATGTGGCAAAAGAACCTGCAAAAAATCAAGAAACATTTTTGTTAGTCGACTCAATATGATTACGCCGCGATTTGTTCTTTGTTTCTGTCTTTTCACCTTGAGAAGATCCGAGGGTCGAAATCCGCCAATCCACAGGAAAAACCTTTCTGAAGAAGTTCTCCACATCCCTGACATGACGAAGAAAACATCCGCTTTCGCAGCGGCTGACTTCATCCGAAAAAGATCAAAGTAATGTTTCATGGCGGTTTCAACTAGCAAACGGAGCTCGACATCGCTAACTTGTCCGTGCAAGACCGTCCTTAGTTCGCATATCTGTTTGTTTTGTTCTTCAATCCAATGTCCATATTCCATCTCAAATGCAGCAATACCTATAAATAAAAATAATTTTTCACCACTAAATCTTGATGTTCAAGTTTTGATTTTTGTCAAAAAAAGAAAAGACTACAACACTGTTCTTGTTACAAAACCTGGATTCATGGTTTCCGAGAAACCGAGAGAATTAGTATCTATGCCATTCCCCACGTAGAAACCCTGAGATCATCCATTTCTATCAGAAGTTGCGATATGTTTTGGAAATCGAAAGAAACCGAATATAGATTTTGCTTAGTTAACCTGTTGTCTAGCACGATCGAGTTCTTGCTCTAAATGAATTAGTTTCAACCGGCTTGTTTCTAGCTGCTGAACATAAGCCTGCAAAAAGAAAAGAATCTCCCAGTGAATAAACAAACAGAAACAAGGTCAGAAGATTAATTTCTAAAGGAGTAAATAATGTCATAAGGTTTTCATACTTTCTTGCGCAAGCGACTTTTCCTAGCAGCCTCACGGTTTTGCGCAAGCCGTCTCTGTATCTGTAACGATATTAACATTCAGTCTATACGATCCGCGGAACATAAAACTGATGAAAGCATTAGTTATTAGTAATTACCTTATCAGGATGTCTGGACGTGGAAGCTTCTTGATCAAACATGTGAGGAGTTCCTGCTGTTCCATGGGAAGTATCCTCTGACTATAAAAAAAGTGATTTCAAGGAATGAAAGTTTTTAGATTTCTGAAAATAAGAAATTATTTTTGTAATTAAGAGACTAAAAGAACAATGAAGCAACAAAATTACAAAGTTGTTGTTGTCTAGTTTTTGATTATTCGGTGTGATAATGTGGCTTGGAGTGTTCATAATCCCATTGCCAATATTGCTCTTGAAAGTTTCCCCCCACATACCAAACTGATGGAGAGGCTCGTATATACCAACTCTTCTCGGTGGCACGAAATGTGTTGATGTTGAATTCATGCTTCCTTTAACTGCAAATTCAAGATTATACATAGCTCTTAAGACAATGTCTAAAAGCATATAAACCAATCAAATCATGAATCCAATCAGAAAAGATAAACATTAAGGTCTTAACCACAAAAGTTAGATCACACAGAGTCAAACAAAATAGCAAGCAAAGAAAATAGTAAAAGTTGTAATGTTTCTTCGTCAAAACTATTTCAATCTTCCAAAAAAAAAAACACTAAATTTGATTTCGATTCCTTTAAAGAAAACAAGACAAAATAACTTTATATTCCAAGAGATTTTATACAAAGAAAGAAATCTGAGAAGGCATGAAGATTCCCTAAGACCTTGGAGAACACCAAAAAGAAGATCACAAGTGAAACATATGTTGTGATGACAGCTAAAAGAATGTAAAGGTTATGAACTTTAAGTAACTTTTCTATCACCCAATTCCTCAATCCTCCTCATACAAACCATGACCTCCACCGATTAAAAGAAAACAAATACCGAAACTTGCCTAACCGAAGAAAAAAGAAAAAAGAAAAAAACATTATCCTCAATAGTGTTTGGAGGGTGTTAATAGATAAGATCATCGAAATTGTGCTAAGCAGAAAAGAAAAGAAAGAACACTTGAGAAGTCAAGTTTCCACTTATTGAGAATGTAACTTTATTTTCAGCACTAACGGTGGACCAACTTAACAAGATTAACAGTTAAACACCCCTCAAAAAAAAAATTGAGGAATTTGCATCCACTGGTTTATTAAATTCTCGTAGGAAACTATACAAGAAAGGTGAAATTAAAAAGAATACAAGATAGCATCGGAAAAGCAAAAAAACCAATCATGAAGTCAACACACACATAATCTAGAAGTCGAGATAGATTGAAACTTTTGTAATACAATATTCGAATCATTACCAGCTTCAGTTCCAAGCAACCCGGAATAAACATATTGAAGTACTTCATCAAGTTTATACAATCGATCAAGAGAGAAAAGGAGAAACAAATCATCAAAACAACAATAAGATAAAAACAAGAGAAAATAAAAGTTCTTGATAACGAGATTAAAATGGAACAGAGTAAAGTCAAAGTAGGGGATTTTGATTCATAAACGACGCCGTGAAATATCTGACTTTCACTCTCTCTTTTTTCCCTCTCTCTCGCTTTCACTACGGAGAAAACAAACTGAATAAATCGGCTAAGAACAGAGATCTAAAGCCGAACCTTCTGATGGGTTCTCGCGCCAGGGCGGTGACTTGAAAAAGGCAAACTTTTATCGCCAAAACCATGAAAGAAAGAAAGAAGGCTTTAGCGACAAGATCGGACGTAAAGCATAGAAGTCCGGAGTTCGAATCCGACCGTAAACAGAAAGGATTTTAAAAGCTCTTTCTTCTGTCTCAAAAACTTAGGTCTCATCATCTTGAAGAAGAGGAATCATGCGAGAACACGACAACTTAAATGAGACCTTTGACGGAGTTATTTAAAAAAATTCCATCGTCAGAAATAATATACTATTATGTAAGTATATCTTTTACTTTTTTTTGTGTGTTATACTTATCGGTGGTATTTGTCTTTAAGCATAACGCAGCTACAGTGAGTCAAAACCAATAATTACATGTTTCTATACTATTAATTAATAAAAAAAGACAGTTCTAATCCGTTTGCATTTTATCACATTTAGTTTTTGAGCGGATTGGTGCAAAAGGAAGGAAAAAAGAAAACAAACTGTTTTCCGCACCAAATAAATTTTAATTAGCAGCGAATTAATATGTACGATTCGAATCTTAAAATTCATTAAATAATAAATTTTTGATTAAATTAAAAAAATAAAAATGTTATTCGTTTGTTTATTCAATTGTCATGTCTCCACTACCTCTCGCTGATGTGCGCACCAGGTAGATCCATTGTTTTATTCTCTTCTAAATTCTTCTTCCTTAGGTTTTGCTTATAAAAAAAAAGAACAAAGTTTCTACCTTGCGCACGTCTGGTTTCTCTAACCTGCGCATGCGTCGGCGGTAACTAGAACTCGTTTGACGGGAAGCCTCAAAACGTTTATCTCTAAACGTTATTAACCGCTACTTCTTATATAAATACTAGTTAACTAATCCGTAATCAAATGCCTTTTTTCAAAAAGCTGTTGTTATTTATACTTATAAACGCAACAAAAATATCATAAAAAAATATATTGATGTTTATTAATATATCATAGCTGTCTCATTAAATATTTTCAGACTATAGAAACTACTCCTTGTAATCAAAACTGCTTATAATCTTTTTTTCTTTTACAAGTACTTATTATACTCTATTACTTGATGTATTTAATTATAATATTAGTTAAGCAAATAAGCAACGTTTATTTAGTTACTTCAAAAGTTGATGACATTAATATATATGATGAAAAAGATCCATACATATATTCTTGTTGTAAAATTATAACTGTAGAATACGAGTATCATTTATTTAAAAGCTTGGTTATTAGCCTTTGGGAGTCCAATCAGGCTAGATTAGTAGAGTTAACTAGGTGAAGGAATCATTTAATTACTATTGCAACTTTTATTTGATGTATTTAAACAGATTGGCTCTTCAAGCACCATATGAGACATTATGCATTTTTTTATTATGATTAAAATATCATTGTTTGGTTGTAGTCTTGTAAACATTATTTAATGAAAAGTTGTACATGTCTTCGTTGATTCCCACAATTAGATTTTAGACCATAAACCTATCATTACACATTCATTGTATCTAGCTTAGAGTTTAGAACTAATCAACTGAGATTTTTAGAAGTCTATACAATTGTGTATGCCTGCGTGAAATGACGAAGCATGATATATTTTTTTTTTATAGTTTTTATGTATGTCTCTATGTCTGTATAGCATAAACTTATCGAAAAATGCATATAGAATTCAGGGTTACGATAAATACATTTAAAAAAAAAACATTTACGATAAATACATTTAAAAAAACATTTACGATAAATACATGACGTGAGATGTTTCATGGACATGCATATTTACATCCAGAGAGAGAGAGAGAGGAGATAAGTTTCCATGAATTAGGTACAATAAAGACGAGAAATATTATTTTTAAAAATATATATATAAAAGATGCATGATCTAATATATTGGATTGTCTAGTAGGAGGAAACTATCTACAATAGGATAAGTTTAATAAGTAAATAGCATTTTATATAATTCGATCTTTTTATCTTTCCGAAACTTCGATCGTGCAAATGATTTGTGTGTAAAGCTACGCAATTCATATGATGGTGGCTTTTTTAGCCGTTTGATCCACTATGTATGATAGATATTGGTGAATTTCCATTTCTCACTATATCCACATATTAGTATACATCAATTTTTATTCCAACTAAAGAAAACATAAATTTATATATAATTATAAAAAACGAGAAGATAGAAAAAGAGACGTCGCGCATAAACACTAAGCTTTTGCCTATTTGTAGAATTATTCTCAAGTGCTATCTTATAAAGTGGTTTGCCACCACGAGTGGCTACATCGTGTTTGTATTTTCACTCTTTTTCTGTATTCGTATTTTTGGCATAAACGAGGTGGATCTCATCCCTGTAAATATAAATATTTATACGAATTCTAGAATAATTTTGTTTATCTTAATAAAGTAATGGTTTTAGCTAGCAACAGTGATACTATATATAGGATATCCGTATCGTGAAAAAATAAGTACCAAACAAAGTAAAACAAGATAACTAAAAAAATTCTAGAAAAGAAAGTGATTTATCATTAGTGAAACTATACATTATAAATTTACAAGTTATGTAATTGTTAAAAAACAGTAAGAATCATATGTAAATGATTTACTGTCTCAACATATGCGAGTTACGAAATATATGATAGTTACCCTGAGCTCGTCTTTCATGTGTAGAGTTTAAAACCAATAACTATACTTTTACAAAATATAAGATATTGATGATTTTTAATATATAATTAGGAGGTGATATGGGATTTGAACATATGATTAATCCTTCTAAAATAAAGGAGTTTTGTTAATTGACTTTTTAATCTTATCATAAATAACTATTAGTATAATGATTATTGGGTATGATTGGTTTGTAATCTGTATTTACTATAAATAGTAAATGAAGCTATTTTTGAATGTTTTTTTTATCAAAATTGTATTAAAAAGTGAGAATAACAGATAATTAAAAGAAAAAATATAAAACAACATTTAAATAAAACCAAGGAAATACTATTTTAATTGATCAATTAATAAATCGGCGCTTAAATAAAGTGATGTATATCATAGATTTTCAAGACAATTCCTCAACAAATAGGAACCATTAGTTTACCATTTTGTTCACTGATGATTTATCATTTACATAATTCAATATTGGTCGACACACACCACCATATATATACAATTGCAACCAATAAATTGGTAACATTATTAGTGTTGTACTGACAACAACATGAAGAATCATAGATTTGTAAATCGAAATTTTGCTTTCACAGACTGTAGAGTTTAATTAAAAAAATCAATGATCTAATGAGTACATGTTGAGAGAATTGGATAAATGCAATGGCACGTGCATGAGCCTAAAGGAGATGCAAACTTTACCAATGGGATAATTGATGAAAATTGTAATGTGAAATTAATACCAAATTTTCTATGAAATAATGAATGTTAAGGGCGTTAATATAAATTAGAAGTAAAGCAACCTTTGGCCCCCATCGTTGGACCATATCTGATTTATTATACAATAGTATAATTTGTTTTGTTGTTAAAGGATTTTATAGTATAATATCATGATTATGATACATTTGATATGTGCTCATGTAGATGCATTATGCATATATGCAGGCTGTAGAGTGTAGATTGAGAAGACGTTTTCGGTCATTGTTTGCGTCATACGACCATGTAACTTAATTAGGCACTTTTATATTCTTAGAATAATTTTCCAAAAATCGTAATAATTTATTACGTAAAACTAAATATTTCGGTAGTCGTAGCCTTGTATTGGCAAGCTAATACCAAATCATATTAACACATATTTTTCTACATCTGAGTCTTTGTTAAAGAATTCGAGTGCTTTAAGATATATTCGAGAAGAGATTCTCGATAAAGTAAAGAAAGATTACCCAGCAATTAGTATGCTAATTAGTATATTTAAAAACGAGTTATTAAATAAGTCAGGGATCCATGCCCCTACAGAGCTCGGAAAAGACTACATATAGGGTAGAAGTAGATCCCACTTATCCACTTAGGTGTAAAGGTATCATGCTTTAATAAGTTAGGTTTTACAGTGAATATTTAGATAAAATATTCGATTTAATATAATATCAGCTACTCTACTTGTTTTCCAATCGTAATTAGACTCCTAATAGTCGACAAAACAAAACACATTTATACTCCTAATTAGCCTTTGGCCTGTTCTACAACAACAAAAATTAATCGTGTACGCATTAGACAAGAAGTTATCGTCTTAAGCATTTTCGATAAATTACAGAAATATATAAACGGTTTTGAAATGTATTTTACAAATATTCAGACAGTAACAATACATGATAGCACAAGATCAAGGGATATTGGCACGGCCTACCGGGTCATAAGTCTAGATAGATCATTTAATCTCTTTTTTTTTCTATTTAAAGTCATTTAGGAATGTAATTTAGAAAAAATAAAAAATATCGGAATTTAAAATTTTCTTGTTTTATTTGAAATATATTATTTATGTTGAATTTGTATTCCTTTAAATATGAATGGAATTTACACAATAAGTGCAAAATGTATCATTTCTCTAAAATTGTTATTAATCATTTCATGCAAAGAAAAGAGGAAAAAAAACAACCAAAAGAAAGTTAATTCTACTAATTTTTATTCTGTTTATTTTATTTCTTTAAATGTTTTTTTTTTGCTTTACAACCATCTGTGTTCTTAGAAAGCAAGAAAACAGGAGAAATTTCACTAGAGAAGCTGGGTTGGAAAAGATAATAAATAAATACTACAGTTCTACTTTATCCAATAATATTAGAATAAAATTATCCTTGTTAGTCAACAATTTAACTTCATTTATGATCTACCGAGACAATAGTCAAAAACAACAAGTGAAAGTTTTGTTGGGAAAGCATTATAAAGAAAAAGAAAAGAGAGAAAGAAGATAGAGTACACCAATGGAATTGGAAATTGTCACGATTTAAGATTACTTCCTTTTTTTCTCTAAGTTCACGTTCCTTTCAAATTATATCCTTTTTCATGCGCACTACCGTTTTTGAATCAGAGTTAAAATTAATTAGAAATTCAAATTTAGTGGGATTTTATTTTATTTTGACGTTCACAATTGTGAAGGCTCCATACTTGCATTTTACAAACATGTTTTAGAAAGAAAAAAAACTCGTCGAAAGAATGTAATAATCCTGAACTTTAGCTACAATATTTGTAAAGAAAGCAAATCGTCTCAGTGTAGAGAATGATAAAAAAAAAAGCCGTTTACTCAACGATGGTCATGTATAAAATGGAATAGTAAATACGTATTGTCTTATAGATAATGAGAAAACAGTTTGGTCTACTCTTCGATTTTCAAGAATGTCAACGATGTGATGCTCTTCATCGAATTAGGCCCATACCATTAGATTGGAAATAATTATACTGGGTAATTATTGGGCTTAGTTTTACTATTGGGCTTGAGCAATTTTGGTGTGGATAATACACGTGTCTTTTTTATCACCCACACTTTCCGACACATAGCTCCTGTTTAATAATACCTATGACGGATTCATATATATATAGACCTTGATTGGTAATCTTCAAAATGGCGGAATCGAGTTTAAAAACGTGATTCCGCAATAATTTTGCTAATAAAAAAAACCTGCGGAATAAGAAAAAAAACACAAATTTATTATTTTATACTTTGTTAAAATTCCTGACTGCAATCCAAACTCTTCGTGAATGATCATGCACCATATGCCCATTTTCGTCAAAGATTTTATCCTCACTAAGAGCTTCATGAAAAAGGGGCCAATAGTAGAATTCTTGGTTAATACTTAAAAGAAACTGTTTAAATATATCCAATTCCAACAAGAAAAAATATTGCCTAACCATGGAACAAGCTAAATAGAACTAATGGGTCCATAAGTCCAACACAGCCCAGACTAAGATTCCGGTAAGCCCACGTCTGGTTCTTTTTCACAGAACTATTTAAAGTATGTTACTAGCTTACTACTATGTGATAAATCTATCTAAACTTTAAAGCATCCTTAAGAATGGTGCGGAAGTCAATAATATATGTGTTTTGTGAAAATAACAATATCATTAATATACTTCCAACAAAACTAAAGATTATAGATGACACCTATATTTTTTTATTATATTTCGAATTTAAATGTATTATTAGATTACATAAAACGAATTTCACTTTCAGGGAAAATTTAGAATACTCTTAACGTTTAAATTTATGTTTTCAATTAGTTATTGGAACAATTGACCCTGAAAAAGAAAGCAATAAAGCTGTATCAGAATGGATGAACTATCAGAGCTATTTAAGTATTCAATGGTCCACCCCATATTAATTTACGGTCAAGATTTTCGAAAATATTAAATTGTAGGAAGTTAAAATTTAATCATCACTTAAGAAAAGAAAAAAAGTAGGCCACAAAGTCCTTCAGTTCAGGAGGAAGAATAGACGACTCTCTTTTCCTCGCATCTTTTCTTCTTTCTTCGTCCCAGAAAATTTACAAGGCACGAAGATGGAATCAAACCCCTAATTTCTCTAAAAAAATTTTTTTTTCAGAAATCATACTCACCACCAATTCCTGGCCGTTTATTTTGTGCAGATGGGTAAAAGCGGACGGCTCAGATGGAACCCTTTCAACCACAGATCGTCTTCTTCCTCTTCATCTGCAAGACAACAACAGAACCAGCAAGAACAACAACAACAACATCCCGTCGAGTTCCTCTGTCCGATTTCAAAGTCAATAATGTCCGACCCTGTTGTTGTATCTTCCGGTCAAACCTTCGAACGGGTCTGTGTTCAAGTCTGTCGCGACTTAGGCTTTGTGCCGAAATTCGATCAAGACGACGATTCTCGACCCGATTTCTCCACCATAATCCCCAATCGCAACATGAAATCAACTATCGATGGTTGGTGCGATAGCGTTGGGGCCGAACGACCTCAGCCGCCAGATTACTCCGCCGTTGAGAGGAATTTACGACAACAGATGCCGTCGCCTTCCTCTTCAGAAGTAGAGATTCGTGTCTCAGAACAGGAGCTACTAAGAGCTGTGGCGGACCGAGCTCCGATGATAATTCACCACGCTGACTCTGAGGTTATGGAACGGAGAAGACCGGGGGGAGATTTCAACTCCACGTGCTCGTCTGATGAATCAGTAATCGTCGCTCATAGCCCATTCACTCCTCTTCCTTTAACGACGCGACCCGCTTGCTTCTCTCCTTCGTCTTCTTCTTCCGAAATCGAAACCCTGGCGCAGGATAATTTCTTCGCTCCTTCTACTTCCGCCGCTGAGAATTCTCCCGAAGAGGAAGAGATCTACAACAAGCTTAAGAGCAGTGACATCTTCGATCAAGAGCAAGGTCTGATTATGATGAGAAAAATGACACGCACCAAAGACGAAGCCAGGGTTTCACTTTGTTCCACTCGGATTCTCGCTCTCCTGAAGAATATGATCGTTTCGAGATACAGCTTAGTGCAGACCAATTCTCTAGCCTCGCTTGTGAATCTATCGCTCGACAAGAATAACAAATTGACTATCGTACGGTTAGGATTCGTTCCATTTTTGATCGACGTTTTAAAATCTGGATCCAAGGAGGCGCAAGAACACGCCGCCGGATCAATTTTCAGCCTCTCTCTAGAAGACGACAACAAAATGCCGATCGGAGTTTTAGGAGCGCTTCAACCACTGCTCCACGCGCTACGAGCCGCCGAGAGCGATCGGACTCGCCACGATTCGGCTCTCGCTCTCTACCATTTATCACTGAACCAGACAAATCGATTGAAGCTCGTCAGGCTAGGAGCTGTTCCGGCGCTTTTCTCCTTGATTAGGTCCGGTGAATCGGCGAGCCGAGCGGTTTTGGTGATCTGTAACCTAGCTTGCTGTAGCGAAGGACGATCGGCGATGCTTGATGCGAACGCAGTGGCGATTCTCGTCGGGAAGCTACGAGAAGAAAGAACGGAGTCGACGACGGAGACTCGTTCTTCATTGTCGGCGCGCGAGAATTGCGTGGCGGCGTTGTTCGCGTTGAGTCACGAGAGTCTTCGATTTAAAGGGCTAGCGAAGGAAGCGAGAGCAGTGGAAGTGTTGAAGGAAGTTGAAGAGAGAGGAACGGAACGAGCGAGGGAAAAAGCAAAGAAGATTCTTCAGTTGATGAGAGAGAGAGTACCGGAGGAAGAAGAAGATGACGGCGAAGGAAAGGTTGATTGGGATCGAGTTATTATCGACTCGAACGGGTCGATTCGGTCGAGATTCCGAGATGGTGGTAGAAACAGAATGCTCACTCAGAATTCTTCTGGCTTCTAAAGAGTAACATTCCATTTGTTAAATACAAAAAAAAAACAAAAATTGAAAAACACAGTCCTCAAACTAAAAATTCATTTAGTTAATCAAAGCTTAACCAATGTGAAGCAAACGTCTATATGTAAAAAAAAAAAAAAAAAAAAAAAAACCAAACATAATAATGATTTTATTTAAAACAAATGCATACTGAACATAAAATACTAAGAATGGTGCAAAATACGTCATACCCGGTGGCTGAAAACGCTGACCTTGTTGCGTTTGTTGCGGAGCTGCGTTTGGTTGATTACTCATCATATGCGTCGGCAGCTTGTTGATGCAGTTAGCATTGCATTAGATGTTCCGTTGTTGTTGTTTTCAACAGGTGGTGTTTCGTTATTCAGCCGTTTCTGCATGTTTTGGGCTTCTTCTGTTTGTTCTTGTGCAACCTGATGGATTAGAACTCAGACACTGCAAAAATAGTTCGTAGGCTGTCTCTGAGACTGAAGTAACAGAAATCAATCGCTACCTGTATCTGAGATTGAAGATTCTCCAATTCAGATTCCTGACACACAAAACTCAGTAAGTCATCGAAATGTCTGAGCAAATTGTTGAACTTGCATGAGTGAAAGACTAATTTTACCGGTTCGCGTAGGTCTTCCCTAAGATGATTGAGGAGGGAAGTTCTACTTTCTTCAACAGATTGTCTCAGAATGTTTTCTTCTTCTTCTTCTTCCAAATCTATTGCCAATGTTTTTCTCCTCGGGTCTTTTGCTGCAAGACAATCAAAGATTGAGAGAAACAGTATGTGTTAATAAGAAATCTCTCTCTCTCTCTCTCTCTCTCTCTCTCAAACCATGTGCTAATATTTTTACCAGTGGAGCAAGCATCACTGAAGCCGTTCTCTTTCCCTTCGTCCTAAAGCCATTAATTTCTTACTTCGTTTTCTCTTTTTTATTTTTTACTTTTATCGTTTCATCGATCTCATTTCTCGTTTTTCTTAATTTGTTTTGTTCCTGGAGAGCAAGGACGAGGGAAAAACGAAGGCTCATATTGGGCCTGAATATGATCAAATGGGCTTATTCCGTATTTGGGCCACGGGATCTAGCATTCAGACCCAAAGCTTAATAGTTTTAAGATCAAAGGTGGGTGTGATAGTAGTATTGTTACATCATGTGGATTTGTCCCCATTGCATCATTATTATCATCATCTCGATCAAATTTCGAAGAGTCATCCCCAACAAGTTCTGAGTTCACACACACACGCAAAAAAAAAAGCCATGCCCGACTCAAGAAAAACAATAACTATAGTTTTGAAACAACGAAGGAAGGTAAAGAAAATTTGCAGGAGTCCCGTGTTATTTTAATAGTTTCAACTTTGAAATCGATAATTATTTCCTTTATAGATACTGAAAGTAGATGTAAAAAATCGTGAGATGTCAAAATCTTTACTGTCTCCAACATAATGAACATACACACAGACACTAGATAGGATCAGCTTTGGTTTGGTTTTATGGCAGACAAATCAATTTCGATACCACAAATCAGCTAACTATAATATATATATATTTATTTATTGACTCTGACTTTTACACGTTCCAAGATTAGTTTGGATTTTGATCAAAAAGTTATATGCCTGATTATAATTATAATTATATATGTATATATCTAGATTCTGGAATATCATGTTACTGATCTTTCGTGAACTGAGTTCTTGAAAAAACCTTTAAATGTTGCGGTTGCGGACTATACCATATTCTATAGACTCATGCAAATTTGTGTAGTCGTATTTGTATATCTCGCAGAACAGTAGATCTTCTATATATCGTCGTTTATAAATGTGTGAGCGTTATTTTAGTAGTTGTGGTGTTCTCACGATCACATAATGACAATTACTATATATTAAGAATTTGCAAAATGTGTAACGGAATAAACCAAACTTACCCACTGCATGACTAGATAAGCTGAATATATAGTCCAAAAGAAGTCAAGCATCACAAGATCTACTCGTAAATATAAGTTTATTACTAATTTCTCCTTTAACTAATGACCAATATTTTAAATAAGTTTAGTATTAAATATTTATGTTTTGGCACCGTCTAATCATCTGACATAGCGTCGGAGTTGACATTTCCCCTACTTTATAGACATGATGATTTCCCAATTTTTACATGAATTACACACTAATGGCCCCTTAATTCGTAAGCTACAACCTAATCTCTTGATTTAAAACGTTATTGTAGGTTCCAAATATTACGTTTATTAGTGGGGATATCATATCTGATTGTATATATATAAAAAATATTATAGTCTGATCGATGGTAATGCATAAAAAGGTTTTTACCTTTTCAAATCGGTAATGAGAAAAAATAGTGGGAGCGTAGCTACTGCTGTAAAGGCCTGTCCTGTCGTGCCTATGAAAAACGCATTATACACCTTTTTTGGTTAAAAGATTGTTTTCTTAAAAAAAAACGCATTATACACTAAAACTTTTTTTTTCGAGACCAGTGGATCTTGAATATATATACTAATCCTATCATTTTACAATTTTATTTTCTTTGTCTTTTAACGATCAAAACATAATACTATTAAATTATTGGGAAAACTATTTACAATGTATATAATTAATTATAAAATTAGTAAAATGCATTCTAAGAGACCTAAAATCTTCTAACACTGATGCAAAACTTAATAAATGCATTAGTAAATGCATTCGTAGTTTGAGGACTGTGTTTTACAATTTTATATACTTGGGGAATCTGTGTTTTTTTAATCAAATAGTTCTAGGTCTACTATTCAATACTTTCTTTGAGGTGAATAATTTTTGTTTAACAATAAAATAAATTTCTCAATTTTTTGGGGCAAATAATAACTTAATAGTATGATTGTAGATGTGTATAGACATGTAGATAATCAAGTTATCAACGTGGAAACATCATTGCAAAACAACAAAACTGCTTTTGTGTTTTTCTTTTTATTCTCTCTTTCTCTAGAGATAGTTGCGATATAATTGTTTGCCCCCTAAATCTTCTAAAAATCCTTTGCCTAATCATTTGGATTTCCTATGTCCAGAAGGAGATATAAAGAAAGATATAGCTTCATTTTCACAAAAATCCATGTTTATATCAATCAATATATTCGTATTTACAATTTATAAGATTGATAGATTTATGAAATTTTTTTTTTCCTTTTCTGAGTTACTTACTTTATTAATCTTTTCAACAAGCAGTGTGTAAATAGATAAGTGGAAAAACCAGAGATGTTTTTGAATTAATAAAGCGGGAACAGAACCATTGATTTACACCAAGGTACAATAAGAATAGAAGATTTTTATTATACATTTATATCATCAATGAAAGGGGTTCTTGTAAGAATTTGTAAAAAAATTAACCCTACTTCCCCCGAAACGCTATCGTTTCACGCATGACATCTTTTCTTTTCAGTGAAAGAAAAGTGCAAATGGAGATATTTTTGGTGGAGAAAGTGCAAATCTAACTGACATCTTTTTCTTTCAATGGACGAAAAAAAAAATGATAAGCATTTGTTGGCGGGAAAATTCGGAATTGATCTCACCCATGATGATAGAGTATCTCTAGATTTCGAGAGAGAATGATTGTTATATGATCAAAAATTAATGACGAAATTTGGTTTAATGACGACAATTATGATTAAAGAAATTACGGGACATGACGTTGTGACGTACTGAATGACGAGTGTGTTTAAATGTCGAACTACGATGACACGACATATATATCTTTATTTTTTTGCAGCTTATAATACCAAAAAAAAATATGATAATGAATTTACGATAAGTGGCGGCTAATGACTCCCTGTATCTCTAGGAAAATAAACTAATAATCCAATGAGAAAATAAAATAACAACCAATACAAGGTTCTTTTTAGGGTTCATACATAAACCTAGTATTAAGAGAGCTAACATTTCTCTAGAATGATGTGAAAATGTTGCTCTTAGGCGCATGCTTCCCTTAACTAAATAAAATCTCTTAAGTATACCAACCTCGAGCCGATGTTCAAAGTCAAATATATATGGACCAGTTCTACATACACACAATCCAGTCAAATTAATAAACGGAGTAGAGCCGATATAACATTAAAAGAAGAAGAAAAAAACAAAAATTGTTCGAATATATACAAAGTCATTGTTAATTAGACTATGGAAGCTTTAAAACATAAAAGATTCCAAAATATTTCCATACACTAATTAATGTTCCATTCATCAGATGTTTTTCGCTATGATTTTCTATTCCATTTTTTATATGGCTATAATAATAAATACTATCATAAATTAATAAACAAAGTTAGATTGAATCTAATCAGAAGAAGAGATCCATGATAATTCATTTCTCATCGCCGCAAAATTATTCTCTGATCCAGAAGCAACCGGCAGTGTGTAACCATCGGATCTTTGCACCATGGATTGCTCTTCACCATTGATCGATCTTAGCGGATCATTATCTTTATCGGCTTCAGAATTCTTGTCAACTCCATGCATAATATTTAGGGTTGGCTGCGTCATCGATGACGATGAAGAGACGAAAATGTTGTGAAGCCCCCCAAAGTTTGTTCCCACGTCCACATGTCCAAAACCATTACTCGTTCTCAAGCTCAATGACGGATCGAACAAAGGTTTCAACTTTTCGCATAAAAGTGACTGATCCGTTAAAGGGACGGTGTTCGGAGATTGGTTGTTGAGAAAAGGGTTTGCGATGGTTTGCGTATTCATGTTAAGGAGAAGACTCTGATGATATTCTGTAGAAGGAGGAGCTAGATAACGATGACTCGTCGATGATGGTGGGATAATTTTGTGAGGAAAGGGTTTCAAGGGTCGTGAGGATGAAGAAGAAGAAGAAGGACCGAACAGATCAAATCTTGATCTTGGAAAAGGAGAGGATGATGATGATAACCCGGTGAAAGGATTGGAAGGATTACCAGTGAATTCTTGAACCATGGCTCTGAAGTTTGAAGTGTCGGTGGTCAAAACAGTCGTAGGCGCTCGTCTCGAGACTCGAGATCTCTTCTTTGGATTCCGTGTTGTCGCCAGACCGTTTTTCTTGTCAGTAGGGACAGAACTAATATGACTACTTGTGTTTGTGTTTGAGACTACTCTCAGATTTTGTTGAAGTGGGTTTGTGAAGAAGACTGGTTCTGACGAGATTGGTGGTGGTGGTCTAGAGCCATCGGTGGGCTTCGTTGTCGTTGTTGACCAGAGCGGATTATCTGTTGACCAACCAGTGTTGAAATAGTTAGCTATGAGAGAGTCAAGCTGTATTTGACCGGCGATGTTGGAGGAGACGGTGGTTGCGTTGTTGTTGAATAAAGCAGATAATGATTGATCGGCGCGTGAGTCGTACTCTTCTTGGTCTCCTCCGCCACCGCTGGAAGATTGCATGCTACTACTGTTGCCGGAATCCATGGCAGAGACAGAGAGAGAAAGAGGGATGATGGCTTAGAGAGAGAGAGGGAAAGAAATGATGGTTTAGAGAGAGGAATGAGAAATGATGGTTTAGAGAGATTATTTAATTTTTTGGTTGCAGAGAAACTTCAAAAGAGGAGGAGAGTGTGAACGGAATTGAAATTGATGGTTATGTAGGAGACAAAAGCCAATAAAAAGTGGACAGTCTTTTTTTTTTTTTTTACTCTAAAATGTATACACTGTTTACCTTTTGTTCCCCTTTTTCTTCACTTGAAACTTTGAAACGTGAAACTAGGGCTCATTACATTTTGGTGTATAAAAGATTGAGTGAAAAAGATAGATAGGGTGTTCGAATTATGCTTTTTGATGTTCACTAGAGTGGTTCGACGTAGTTAACCTATTGAAATTATCAAGTATATTAACGCTAATAATCGAATTAGGTTTTTTAAACAGCACTTATTTAAATCGCATTTAGAATTATTCAAAGTAAATTATCATCACTTAGCAACTTTTTGCGGTTTATAACAAAATATTTTGTATCCAACATAATCTATAATTTTATAGCTCTGTATCACTTTCTTGAAAAAGTGATTAGCCTTGAGACTATACCACCAAATTTGAAAATGCGAATTACTTGACAGTAATATAAATTTAAAAGCATTGAGATTTTATTTAAATATATATATATATATATATACACGTACATATAATCCGTTTCATTATTATCGGTTTCTTCCAAGTGTTGTTGTTTCCATATGTGAATGGAATCAGAGAAATGGTAGACGGTATTTACCAACATTAACTATTAGTAGTATATACGTGTTATAAATGATTTTTTTTAAAAAAATATCAAAAATTAATTATTTAAATTTTTAAAATAGTTAAATGATAATAGAGTAAAAGCTCTTATAAATTTGGGTAAAGGGTTGTAAGTCTATATGAAAAGGATACAAGCAATAACTATAGCTCCTCTATTAATAATATCTTATGACAAGGAAAAATTTCCATAGATTTAAGAAAATCGAATGTGTATCTGCGTTTCCTAAAGGAGAATTTCAATGAGAGGCTAATATTCAACAGTCGACATGTATATGTGTTACTATATGTACGAAGATGCGTAATTACATGCGAAATAGCGACATTTGGTATGATTAATAGAGACATGTACCAGAAGTTGTCAAGCAGAGCACAGCCTTTGACCGGGCCAATGATCGGTGAGACCAAATTAAATTTATTAAACGGAACAATGTGTATATTCCTTCCTGAATTTGATATGATTTGTTTTACGGTAAAAGTAGACAAAACCGAAACCATTCGTTTGCTATCATTTAGTCATTGACAATATTTTGCTATTTTGTAACTTTCTTATATTCAAATAAACCATATAACTTCGTTTTACATAAGATAATTTAAAACACTTTCTACAATTATTTAAAATTTTGATAACTGTGGAGTATATCAATGATATATAATAATTTAATTTTTGTTTTGGATAGTTGGTACTCTTTTGCTTATATTGTAGCATTTTTTAAATTGATGAATTGTTTCGACGGGTAGATAGATTCAGTTCTACCACTAACTACAACTCCAGTTAAAGGTGCAAATACATCAAAACTTTTACTCTTTATGTAACCAACACTTTTAATTTCCTAGATGCATTTTGAGGCACTTTTGTTTCTGAAAATATAACTAACTTTTTTTACTATATTCTTTAAATAAGTTGTACAGAATACTATTTACTTTTTTTTCTTTCTCAAGTATCACGAAAAGCGTTTAGATCGAATCGAAATAATCTGTACAGACCGAGATTTTGTAAACTAACTGAAGTATTTTTTGACCAAAAAACTAATAAAAGTATTTACTTTTTTAGATTATGTGTTTTTCACGGATTTAATTATTTTTGTGGATATATTAGAGGTGGCTTTGTACTTGTTGAGGTCAGTGTCGTACTATTTCATAGCTGTTGTCTAGTTGCCTAGATTTGCTTCTCCAAAGACCAGATCTTGAAGTGAAATCCCGAGATCTAACATCTTCATATACTCTTCCCTTGTTTGATTAAAAAATATTAATATATATATATATATATAACTCATAATTAATTGATCGTAACATTTGGTCTAATAATTAAAATTAATATAATCTTTATGACATTTCAGGTTCAAACTTGCTTAATGCATAAGATTATATTTTCAAACAAAAAAATATTCCCACCACTTATAAGAATATTTTTGTTTTGACTGTTAGGCTTTGTTGGTTTCCTCACTGGTTTGATTCTTTGTTATCCAATCACTCGCCGATAATCCACACTTGATATCACAACATCTAAATTTACAGAATAATAAGTACACTAAGATCATACAATATCTATTTTTTTTTTTTCCTGATATGATTTATTTTATGCGAGTTGCGACTGAAATTTTAGCTAAATGAGAAAGGTCTTTTTAAGTCTTGACCTCTTTATTTTATGTAGGAGTTTCGAGAATATACGATTGGTTTTATAATAACTAGAATATTGTTTTTGTTTACATCAATTTTAGCATGTTTAGCTGATAAATAAATCAAGTGGGACCCATTCAACTTATTATTTAAAAAGGCAGTTCTATTTACAAAATTGGCTTCATATTTTGTTTAACTAGTTACTTCTCTTTGGACAAATAATATTAACAAAGATTAATCAAGATAAAGAAAAAAAAATGAATCAAGCTGATCTAGACACCACGAGTAAGAATGTTAAATCATTGCAACAAAGTTGATTCTAAGAAATAGAAAACAATACACCGAATCATACATTCGAAGTTTAATCATACTCCTACTATTTTTGCTATGAAAGTGTGGAATAACACCAATATAACATACGTATTCATTATTCAGTTTCCATATGTACGATACGAATCATACGATGACATTCGAACAAGCAGGCATTCAACAAGAGTGTTTCAAGTTAAGAAGGGTGTATCCGTGTTATGTAACTGGTCAAAGGTAGTTCTGCTCCAGACAAAGAGACATGCCACGTCGCATCTCTCACTCTATCTCAGAAAATTTGACCGTTGACTTTTATTGCAATTCTTTTTGGGATTACAAGATCCAATGCAATTGACAAAATGCTTTTGTCTGTCAAACAAACAAAGCCCGAGTTGTCGAAAAACCTCAAGAAACGGGTATTATCGTAGGAAACCCGATCATCGGCATCTTAACCCGACACGAAACCCAATCCTCGAAGCCTGAAATAGAACGATTGGGCTATATATGGGCCTCACAGATAGATGATGTAATCAAAGATTTCTCTTCCAACACGTTGTCGCACACGTGCCCCCTAAGGTACATCCTAAACACTGTCCACGTGTAAGTGAAATAAAGAAGGTCTCTTCTCCTCGCCATGCCAATTTCATTTTCTTTCCTTCAATTCCAAAACGCTTCAACAGCTTTTTTTTTTATCAAGCGAACAGAGATGTTG
This sequence comes from Streptanthus diversifolius, assembly GCA_039880935.1. Lineage (NCBI taxonomy): Eukaryota > Viridiplantae > Streptophyta > Magnoliopsida > Brassicales > Brassicaceae > Streptanthus > Streptanthus diversifolius. The sequence continues at coordinate 22,503,403 of JAXGFM010000007.1, read as the reverse complement.
CGGTTGCTGCAGCGGAGAATCTGCAAACCAGCGGCGGAGAAAGTACGTTTGAGCAGCAGCTTAAGTGGCAGCGGAGATTTTCCGATCTTAAAAGGTCACAAAGCGGCTCAGGACTTGTTCAAAGATACTCTGAAGTCCCATGAAACAATCAAAGACAAAGAAGGTATGAATATAACGAGAAAATATAAAAAAAAATTTAAACGAATTATAATTTCTTTAAAGATGCAATGTAATTTTATCGAATTAAGTAGATAATATCCGTTGATAACAGGCCAACACAAAGTGGTCAAGAAGGAGTTCAAGATTTACAGATGGAACCCTGAAAAGCCAAACACTAAACCCTTCCTTCAATCTTTTTTCGTTGATCTTTCCACCTGTGGCCCCATGGTAATTTACTACAATCGTTGATTAATAATTAGTGCCATATGATTAGTCTTAATTTTGAAGCGCTTTCGATTCTTGGATAACGAGATGTGTTTCGTTAGGTTTTGGACGTCTTACAGAAGATAAAAGCAGAGGAAGATGCGAGTTTGAGTTACAGAAGATCATGTAGAGAAGGAATATGTGGATCGTGCTCGATGAACATCGACGGTACTAATACCGTCGCATGTCTTAAACCTGTAAACTCCGACACGTCGAAGCCAACCATAATCACTCCCTTACCTCACATGTACGTCATCAAAGATCTAGTCATCGACCTCACTAATTTTTACCAACAATACAAGTAAGTAAAGCTCCCTTCTTTATATCCCTTATTGGTTTCTCGCTCCGTCGATATTCTGGTCTCTGTTGGTAATATATTTGTTCGACAATTTGACGCAAAAATTTGGAAGATAATTAACAAATCCAAATTGGAATGGCTCGTTCGTTTAAGGTTATGAATAGTTGTGATCAGTAAAATTCCACAAAAATTTATAACTATCCGTGTATTACCAATCAAAATGTCTACACTTTTATCCTCTATGTAAACTTCATGCATGTTATTGTGCGTGTCTAAAGATCAGTAGAGCCATGGTTAAAGACAAGGAAGCCGCCGAGAGACGGACGCGAACACCGTCAATCACCAAACGACCGGAAGAAACTAGACGGGTTGTACGAATGCATACTGTGCGCGTGTTGTACCACATCATGTCCTTCTTATTGGTGGAATCCTGAGGAGTTTCCAGGACCCGCGGCTTTACTACAGGCGTACCGTTGGATCAGTGACAGGTTAATTAAAAAAACAAAAAAATCTTCAATACATTCTATTCAAACTAGAATAGAAAATTGAAGGTTAATGGTTTTAGTTAATGCCGATCTTTAAATTAGATTTCTGTTTTAATTTGGTTTAACGCAGCCGCGATGAGTTCAGAGAAGAGAGGTTACAAGCGATAACGGAGGATGAGAGGAAAGTGTATAGATGCAGAGCAATCAAGAATTGTACGGCCACTTGTCCTAAAGGGCTTAACCCAGCTAGTGCCATCTTGAAGATGAAGGCTAAGCACTCGCTCCCTAATCCGGTCAAGAGAATTGAGAGAGCCTAGCCATACCATGACTCGGTCCTGTCGGGTTATTATATATTATAAAGCTTTTCTCTCTGGTTAGGCAATATGGATTTAATATGTTTGGATACGTGTTTCTCGACTACTTTTTATTTATATAACTTCATCAAAACACGCTTTGGTACATAAAAGGAAATATACGTGCTCTCCATAAAAACATCTAAAAATGGAATTAATTGGAGAAAAACACGGACTTATTTACGGACAAATCTCCCACTTTCTCTGTCTTCCCTCTCTCCCTTACACGACCGAGTCAGCAGGCAACAACCATAGAATTTAAAAAATAAAACAAGTCTAATAACAAAAAAAAAAAAGTAGGAGTGAAAGAGAGAAAAACAAAAACAAAAACAAAAAAAACAGAATAGAGGTGATGAATTAACCATTAATGAATTGGCATCAATTTTCAAACTTACCACCAACTCATTTGACATTGAATAACAAAATAAACATTTCTAGTCGTTTTTTTGTTTTTTCACCTAATAGTCCGTGGTTAAACCAAAAAAATCATAATGACACTTAATACTATTAAATTTATGACACCAATACAAAACACGAAACGGAAGAATCTTCGTTCCTCTTTACCGTCCGACCGAAAAAAGCCTAGTCACATTTTTCTCCTCTGTTCTTCTTATTAAAAGATGAGATCTTTCTCTTCTCGTCGCCATTGATCTCTTGTTTGTTCTCTATTATCTAAAAATCTTCTTCCATTTCTGAATCTACATCTTTTTATTTATTTCGGAGGAAGAGGGTAAATTCTCAAGCCGGTTCTTGGAATGGAGGAGAACACGGCGGCTGCGGCGGAGAGAAGATCGGGTTGTGGTTTATTGAGCGTAATGTTCGGTAGACGTGGCTTGTGGTCCAAGAAAACTACCGCAGCCGATAACGGCAGCCAGAAAAGCACCTCTACGGCTGCGACCGCCACCAGCAACATTCAATTCACAAAATCTCCCGGTACCGACTTAAAGAAGCCTCGCGATGATCAGAAGGTTTCCGCCGAACCGATCCAGAACAGCAAGATCCAGAACCAGAATCAGAATCAGAATCAGAATCAGAATCAGAGATCGGTAGTTCCATCAAAACCATCGTCCAATCAATACCCTAATAACCATCAGCTAGGGAATTACGAGAATCATCATCAACAACGGAGTAGTTATAACAACAATAGTAGTAGCGTGGATCCATACCGAGGAGGACAAAGGAAAGTGCCGAGAGAAGCCATCGGTTTATCAGGTGAGCTTGAAAGCATGATCACCGATCATCAGAAGTCAAAAGGAACCAATGGGTTGGTTCGTGCATCCTCTAGCAACGTGATGTTATTTGGCAATCTTGGAAATTTGAATCAGTCGGGACCAGCAACGACCGCAAGTTACGGTAATGTCAATACGCAGAATTACGCTAATTCTGGTGGAGGATATGGTACGAAGAGGACGACCGTGGCCGCTGCTGCAACGGTGACAACAAAGAGTCAAGATCAATCAGGATCTTTGTGTAGAGCAATCTCTACAAGAATGGATCCGGAAACGTTGAAGATAATGGGGAATGAAGATTACAAGAACGGGAATTTCGCAGAGGCGTTAGCATTATATGATGCTGCGATTGCGATTGATCCGGATAAAGCTGCGTACCGTAGCAACAAGAGCGCGGCTTTGACCGCTCTAGGGAGAATTCTTGATGCGGTTTTTGAATGCAGAGAAGCAATCAGAATCGAGCCTCATTACCATAGAGCACATCACCGGTTGGGTAACTTGTACCTCAGGTAATCTAAATGCCTCATTGATAAAACCTTTTTCATAAAAAGAGTTTTTAAAAACATCAATTTTCGATAGGTTAGGAGAAGTCGAGAAATCGATATATCATTTCAAGCATTCGGGTCCAGAAGCTGATCCAGATGACATTGCCAAGGCGAAAACCGTACAGACGCATCTCAATAAGTGCACAGAAGCTAAGAGATTACGAGATTGGAATGGTTTGATTATAGAGACAACAAACACTATCTCTTCAGGAGCTGATGCAGCTCCTCAGGTGTATGCATTGCAAGCAGAAGCATTGTTGAAGACACATAGACATCAAGAAGCCGATGATGCTTTGTCTAGATGTCCGGTTTTCGATGTGGAAACCAGTACTCGGTACTATGGACCGGTCGGTTATGCTGGTTTCTTGGTCGTCCAAGCTCAGGTTCACTTGGCCTCTGGCAGGTTTGTGTCGCTTTCTTGTTCTTTCTATTCTTGATTTGGTATATTATCCGGTATAGAGTTTTTACTGTTCTCAAATTTGAAAATCCCGGTTTATTTTGGTTTCATTGTATCAATTCGGTATATTGTAAATACAAATACGCATCTTTCATTCGGATTTAACAAACCATTTTTGTTTTAAAGATTCGAAGAGGCTGTAGAGGCGATCCAACGCGCCAGTAAGCTAGACGGGAATAATCGGGAGGTGAACATGGTTTTACGACGAGCTCAAGCGGTGACAGAAGCTAGATTCAGAGGAAACGAGTTGTTTAAAGCCGGACGATTCGAGGAAGCATGCGCTGCTTACGGTCAGGGATTAGACAACGATCCTCGAAACTCTGTTTTGCTATGCAATCGTGCAGCTTGCCATTCAAAATTAGGTCAGTTCGAAAAATCAGTTGAAGATTGTACGGCAGCGATCTCTGTCCGACCAAACTACCGCAAAGCTCGCCTCAGAAGAGCTGATTGTAACGCTAAGGTAAACAACAAAATCCAATATAATCAATTCCAAATAAAAAAAGTAATAAAAATTGGAAATTTTATAGTAATTATATATAAAAATTGGTGGTGCAGATCCAAAAGTGGGAATTGGTGATTGCAGACTATGAAATACTGAAAAATGATATACCAGAAAATGAGGAAGTGATTAAAGGATTATTGGAGGCACAACAACAACTCATAAAACGCCGTGGCCAAGACTCTTGAAAGTTTTCCGATGATTAAAAACCATCGTCAAGTTTATCATATGGATTGAGAAAAAATACAACCAAAAAGTTCCATATTCGATTATTTTTTTGGACCGGCAAGTGACATCTAAATGACAAAATTGTGTGGTTTTTTTACTTTTTTTTTTCTGTGGTGATTAAAATATATTTGTATAGAAATGAGATTGTGGTGATGCTGTTTTTTTTTTTTTTTTCCACATGGTGATGCTGTATTTAGAATTTGAAACAAAAACAATATATGTCCATGGTAAACAAAAGAAAAAATTCCAATATTGGGCCTTAAATTAGACCACTTTACAAAAAGGCCACTTAAGACCCATATCATAATCTATCCGTTAAAAACAAATATATGTAGCTGTACACTGATTGCCCTGAGAAAAGCGAACCAGATCAAGAAATTGGAATTTCACGGGTGTCATTTTTTCTGGTAATTGTCAAGACAAGCAAGAATGAACTCAAAGCCATATGTTACATCATGGTTGTAACATAAACGTTATGTTTAAATGGTCATTAAATATGTGTTGTCGAGAAAAAAAGATGTGTACATTTTGGGGTGTTAATGCGGATTAGCCCACTCCGTATAGTTTGATTATGTGTATTTATGAACATATATTAATATATATAAAAAACTTTATGAATAGAAAATATATTGTATTAACCACAATATGTATATTGATAAAGCATCGGCCACAATGAGTGATATTGTATTACCCACATTATGTTTGATTCTATTTGTTTATCGTGTTTGCAGTCGAACCCGCAGAGACCAGACCACAATGACCTGCAATCACGATATGGCTGAACATTTTATAATCACTCATATATCAAGCATTTGCTTTCATTCTCCTTACAAATAAAAAAAACACGAAATCTGAATCAACTCAAATATATATGATCACATCATGGTTCATTGACCCAAAAATAAAAATAAGTAAATACATAAACATATTCACATCGTGGATACGACTCATCGATTCTTGACTAAGTCCGAACATTGATTCCTAATCGCCGACAGCTCATATGGCGAAGCATCACGAGCCAACCATTGTTCCACCGTGAACTTTTCTTGAGAACAACTTCTCCGAAGATTCTCACTCATCGTCACTTCCACGTAGTTACAATACCAACCGTGGTGATCGCCAGAGCCGTCAGAAGTCAAATTCATCGCACAAACCGGACCTGATAGACAAGAACCTAAACCGGTGAAAATGTCAAGATTACCCCTCTCGAAATAATCGTGAAATGGACCCATTAAACCTCCCCATGACACCAAATCGGAGATAACAGCGTCCCGCCCGTAACTGTCGTAGAGACGGAGGCTCATGACGGAGTCTGTACCGGCTTTCCAAACCGTACCGGTTCTTATGTAAACCGTGAACACGCACAGGTTGTCAGCATTGTCCAACTATGTAAATAATATTGTTAATCATAAATTTGACGATTGACTTGTAATATACGATTTTTGTGTGTGTCTGCAAGGAAGTGACTTACGGCGAGAGCGATTGGTACGGTGGAGAGGAGGAGGAGACAGATGAGGACGGTGGAGCTGCTGCGAAACATCGTCGTCTTGTAAAACTCTTATGTTTATTGGTTGGTAGAGAGCCAAATTGTATGAAATCGAGCCATGTTGAACACATAAATTTATTGTAATCGTTTACTTGTTCGCTTTAGCTAAGATTATCATTTTCTGATAATGATATATATTTTATGTGGTTTGAGAGATTAAAATTACTATTTCTTTATGTGGATATTCTGGTGGTGTAGCTGTAATCCGTTGGAACTAATAAATTATCTTATTTGTTGTGAATAGAAAAAAAATAAATGAATTGGTGTTATTATTCCATAAAAATAAATCTTTTATATAGAAGTAAAATATAGAGTTACAAGTAAATTTAAAATATCTTAAGACATGGGATAATTGACTTATCATAAACATCACATAAATAATTCATAACACTAATTTCTTTTTCCAACATATCTTTCTTTTAATGGTCAACTGAATTTCATTGTTGTTTTCTTATATCTGATATTATTTTATGATAGTAACTAAATTTGGGTTTCTATAACCGATACCAGAATCTGGATTTTTTGGGGTTTACTATCTTATTTTTCATCTTAACAAAAAAAAATGAAAAAAATGTAATGTCTTCTTTCTTCTTTTTTTGTCACTATAATGTTGATGTCTTATTATTGGTACTTTGTCTTTACAACATCTTATAATTTCTACTAGATTTGAAAAAAGAATAGTAATAAATGTAGCATATGCTTTTTTGTCAAAGTATATGGTCCTTGTGATTTGAACTTAAAATATGCTCTTGAGATAATTGTTTGTCAACCGAAAACATTAGTTTATTTTCCAAACGAGTTTCTTGAGCATAAAATTTTATATTGCTATTATCATAAAATATTATATTCCAGCTAAAACCAACTTGGGTGTGTGAATCTACCAAGTTAGACGGCCCATATTAATTATCCCAAGAGTTCCAAAGCACATCACATTTTATTAAATATATTCGAATATTTTTAATCTTTTTCTTTATTTAAAAAACTTCAAAGAGGTGATTTGTGAACCGTTGAGGATTCTATCAAATCAGAATCTGATATCGTTTTAAAGACACCCACTTTTAATTCATACTTAATATGCCCTGACCTTAGACTAATGGATGAATAATTGTAATGTACTTATCGGTTCTACTTACGACTCTTTCAGTTTTTGGTACGTAGGTTTTTCTGTTAGCTAACAATAATTCGATATTTAATAATAGAAAATAAACGATTGTCGATTAAGCATGCACGTAATTACAATATTTTTGTTTTTGTTTTTCGTTTTTTTCTTCTTAATGACATTGACATCACAAGTTTTTTAACGTGCGCTGTCTTAAAATGCTCACCGTAATACAAAACTGTCACATAATATAGAATTAATTTTGATCGTATACATTAGTTTACCATGTACATACTACCACTCATCGTAATTAAAATATTACTTATCTAGCCATATATAACATGCATTCGTTTGTTTTAATGTCTAAATGTATTGATTCCATGAGAAGAAGCGTCCCCAAACCAAAACAAGCAGACAAAACTAATGGAATGTAAGTGTTTTACTTTTTAATGGGTCAACGTAAGTATTAGCAAAAAAAAAATGTTTTGCTCTCGTTTTAAAATTTGCATACACGAGTTATGGCAAATAAATACTAGATGTCTAAATCTTTGTGAGAAATCACAAAAACACATATTTACATTGTACTAAATGTAGATCTATAATTAAAACACATAAATTAGAATGCATGGAATATTAGTTATAACTTGTACTAAATGTAGATCTATAATTCGAGTTGATTACTAGTCATTAATGCGCATTTATATTTTTGTAGGTAGATATCTCTTTTCCTGATTTTCTTGGAATATTCTGATCTTCTGAAAATTTTAAATGCAAACTTTTTCAAACACTTTTGCAACCATGCGGATTTGGGCGTGGTAATGCTAGATTTTCTCTTTAATTTAAAATATTTTCCACTCTTTTGTGATGTATAGGATATCTTCCCGTCTTCAGATTCTTAAACGTAGTTGATTCAAATAGTTTCCAAATTATTAAAGCAGCATCGATTACTCTTTATTTTAAATATTTTTAACAACACTAGCTAGTCACTTGTATCTAACTCAAAATTTATATTGATATGCTGTGTTTTAATGTTACTAATGCGATATTCATTTAGGTTCCTCAAAGATATGGACGCTCAGAATCAGAGACTAGAGACGCCTCGTCACGATAAGTCGATAACAAAAGCATATACTATAATTTCCTTTTTGGGTTATAGAGATAAAATGAAGAAGACAAGCTATAATGACAACAAAAATAGTAATTAATAATAACCTCTGGAAGTATTTCCCAAAAATTCATGATATATATTAATCTATAGGATGAGACAAAATATTAATAATTTGATTGATAGTGCCGGGATGTATCGATTTGATCATACCGTTGGATTGTTATTATCACTAATTATTATAAGTAATTAATCGATAAATTTCTACTCTTATCCTACCCATATGGATAATAAGAATTGGTTACCGTCGACTCAAATAAGGAACCAAAGATCAAATACATATATTTTCCAAGGTTTTATATCTCCTTGTTCCGGTCGTAATATTATATATTAATCATATGGATCATTAAATCATTATCAGAGTTTTTTTTGCTTTCTTTAGGTCACATCTTGTTTATATGTTTTTCACGTAGTAGCTTTTTTATGTTATATATGTAGTTATAAATTTGAACTTTTTTTCTTTCATGACCGCATGATAAATTTTATAAGGAAATCTAACTGTAACATGAAACGAAATGTTTTTTGGCAAATATCAGGCTAATTATGAGGTAAATATATCGTCTGATAAAACATTTCTTCAATCTACTTTTAAATCATTTATCTCACCGAAATTTACAACCAAATAGGTGGAAATAGATTGATTACAAACACAAAACTTGAACAATGAAAAAAAACAATTCTGAATTTGTTTTAATATCCTAGATAATATAAGCAAATTGCTTAATTCATCCGATTACTTTTACAAAAATCTACTTTAAAACAAGGGCATAGAGCAAATGATATGAAGAAAGAAAAAGCAAATCACATAATGACAAAAGAATCCTACTTTTTCAATATTCTTTTTCTCTTTTAGCAGTGTATGTGTGGGCCGACAATAAGTGGCAACTCATTTCCCATTTTCTTCTTTTTTTCTTTACAATTTTTAATTATAACTCCAGGATTAGTTAAAAAATATTACTAAACATTTGTAGATTATGTATTAAATAAGATATTACTTATTATATTAATTAATATAATTGGTTTGTCTTCTAGTTCAATATTCACTAATCACAAAAAGTCCATCGCTGTTTTTCGATGTGAAATAAAATATAATAATCTATCATGTTATGGGCCTGTGGGCCAAGAAGTAACTGAGTCACGAAGACGTAAGAAAGCCGTGGAGGTGATAAAGTGGGCCCATAGCCACGACCGAAAGTACGTTGAAAGGAGCGATACCGTTAGGGTTTGGCAGTTGTTTCCGTTTACCTGTCAATTTACTCTTTTCTTTCTTTCTCTTCTTTTATTTTCTACTTCAAAGTATTCAGAATAAATCTGGACACATATATACACATCGAAAGTAAAAAAAAAAAAAAATCATAAATCAAAGTATAAAATAACAAAGAATATAATTCCTCACATCCCATGGTTTTCATCTCCTCATCCTTATTCCACGTGATAGGGAACTGTTATGGTCCAAGAATATTTGTTATTTTAAATGTATGATGCTGGCTTTTTTCTTTTATTATTCATACGCCTGTTAGGATTCGATATTCTTTTTAAGTTATTTGTGTACATATTATGTCACTCATCGATAATGTGAAGTCGATGGATCCAGTATATAAAACTTGAGATTTATGGATACATCGATTATTTTAATATAAACATATCGATTATAACTAAAAATATTTTCAATGTATTATTCCATCTTTATTTTTGTAAATAATTAGGATTAAATTTTATTCTAATCCTATTTCATTTTAGGATAAACATAGAATATGAATAATAATAGAGTTATAAATATTATTAATTTAATTTTAAAGTAATTTTGTTTATTATTCTAGCTATTTTGAAATTATAAATAAAATCAGGTTCACAAATATTTTACTACAAAATATAATTTGGAATAAAAAAATAAAATGATATTAAAAATGTTATAATACAACAACTAGTTACTAATTTTCATTTCGTTAGCCGAATATTACCATTAGACTTCCCATTAGATACACCAGCTAACATATTAAAATTTACATGAATTTCTGGAGACCTTATTATTTATATTCGATTTAAACTGTTTTCGAGATCTATAAACTAAGAATATTGTATGTATTACTTTTTCCTTAAAAATATATAGTCATGAGTTCAACAATAACATATAGCTGAATCATTTGGTTAGATAACATATTTTATAATATATAAAAATTATTATTCTTCACTATAGTTTTATCAATCTGATGAACTCAGAAACATTTATGTTTATTAAGTAAGAGTTTACAATTTCCTAGAATAATAATTATATATTTACATGGAAAAAAAAAATAAAGAGGATCGAGACGTGTTTGTTCCATAATGCTTCGACAGAAAAAGAAAAAATAGGAAAGAAATGAGAACACACACCAAACCAACGACGTAGAATAAGCTTCTTTACATGTAATCACACTCTCATTTCTCACTTCATTACAACTCTTTACAGCTCATTTCTTCTACTTTCTTTTAATTCTACCCAAAAATCATATCAACTTAGACAATATATGCCAAAAACCTCATGTCAATGTACACACTTTGAATGTCCCTAACTAATAATGACCCTCTATTATTTCCACTTATTCCAAGCTTCCCATTCAACATATCTTCTTTACATATATATATTCTAACTAATATTTTGTCATTCATTTATTAAAAAGATAAAACTTGCTACTAATTGATTCGTAACAACATGTACCATGATTATTACGGTATTAAGTGCCCTGGTGATGGTATTCACAATTGAACATTACGCTATGCATCTATATGCTCACTCTGGGGTTTTTTTCAAACAATTTTGACTATAGAAAACAATAATGTGCTAACTTAAAAGTAGTTCCTTGGTATCGACTCATTACTTAAAATATCTTTACAGGAACTAATTTATCTCACTTCTGAAACACAACTTTATCAACAAAACGCAATAAACAAGAAATTCGTTTACGATAGCTTAATGGTTGATTTTTTTCATATTATAAGTTAAGGATGAAAATTCATATATTTTCATTACGGTTTTAATCATAATTTTGTGAAAACATTTGTTTTCATATGTTCGAAAATTAGAATGGTTTTCATTCCAGAAACTTTTAGTTAGATATGAGAACAAACTATTAAGAAATTACGTGGCCTATTGATGGGATCAGTCGGGGGAAGACCCAGCATGTGGACTTGGTGCGTGCACGTACGATGAATGCATGTCTTGTGTGTGACGGAAAATAAAATAAAAGAAAAGAATCTGCCGACCACTAGAGAGAGGTCTTGTGTTTCAATAGGGACACGTACCGAAGTAGACCACAGGTGCTTTCGAAACGACAGATTCAGACGAGTCATATGGTTTGGGCAGCGAGCGACAAGCTCCTGACACGTTATTCGGTCGGTCCATGGCCGGCGATTTAGCCTGGCACTTCAATTGACTACCAGATAAACGTACATAACTATAATAATCGAGACGAACGAATAAATATATGTATTTTATTAGTAAAGAAAAGGTTGACAAATGAGAAAAAAGAAAAAAAGAAAAATAAATATATGAAAGCCATATGTCATCCTCTGAGCATCGTAGTATATAGAAATTTAATCTGAGGCTGAAATTCAATTTTTGAAATAAACAGTGATAAAAGAAATTGAAGATTAAAGGATCGACGTACTAGTTAAACTTTTAAAAGATTTATGTAGTTCAACTAGTTTTACAAAAAGGCCTACTCTTATTTTATTTTTTAAGAAATCATTTTTTCATTTCATCATAAGAAATCTAGACTCAGAATAATTATTATATAGAAATTTCCAAATTAAAATTTGTTATGATAAAACAAAAATATTTCGCATTGAATTTTTTTGTATCAAATGGAAAATAACTTTGTAGAAAATTGTATCATATGTTGAACTCAAACTCATCAATAATAATTATGAAAATAAATTATGAGTTTAAAAGATATTTTTATCAATAGAGTTGGAACTCGAAGATTTATAACGTAATAAGATTGTTGAAGTGATCAATAATTATCTATGAAACCAATAACAAAAGGATTATAGCTATAGAATGGTTGACTATAATTTTCTATATTTCTGTTTTTCATATTGGACGATTCCCTTCAACAAAATAAGCATTTTCTACTTGTGCTGAAAAGAGCCGGTTGATTTTAATTCCTAATTTTGTTTTCTGGATAAAGAAAACAAATTATTCTCAACCTTTTTTTTCATATTCGAAAATATTGAACAAGATTTTATTTTATTTTTTCCTTTTCAGTCGGCTGTGTTAATTTTCTTTTGGTAAGTTTCTTTTTTTAATACCGACCTCAAATGAAGTCAATTTACAATAAGAATTTTAATAGGTCGATTAGAATTTAGATGGAGTTTTAAGAGAGGTGTACAACTTATCTCTAACATCATATTACTACTTTCAGTAAATAACTGATGTTTTGCATCTTAAGGAGGTAACTTTTTTAAAAAAATTAACGACTATGTTTTGTTTTAGTGTGAAGTAAGCAATTTTCGTGTTGATGAAAACATTAATTTTTAAGTGAAGGATCATGTTTCAGGTCAAGAGAAGAATCGTAAACTTCGTGGATGTGCATCCACGTGTAGCGAACTAATTCACAATTTAACGTTTTGAGAGATTAGTTATATCGCAAAATATAATACAATAAGAAATCAGTTGTTGAATAAAAAACACAGCAAAGCTTATTATTTTAACTGACAACAATATAAGAAGATGACCAAAGGCGTTGATTCAGCCGGAAAATACGGGTTTGCTTTCCAGTTTATTAATTAGAAAAAATTTAGGTAACAGTCGAAACCTTATACTAAAAATAAAGAGTTTTATTTGCAGCTTTATTCATTTTATTATTTTTATATATTTAAAGTGTAAGGCCGTAAAATGGAAAAAGAAGTGTAATTAAATAAAAACTAACGATGGTCAAAGAATCGAAAGAATCTGAATCGAAAGAATCTGAATCTCTCTAGGGTCGCCCGTGAAACTTCTTTCTTCAACCATTACGTCTTCGCTTACGTCATCATTGATTGGATGATCGAGTTATTTGATATGGTCATTTGGCAAGTATTTAAAACAATTAATTATTTCTATGAATGTTATTTGATATGGTCATTTGGCAAGTATTTAAAACAATTAATTATTTCTATGAATGTTATTTGATATGGTCATATGGCAAGAAAATGAAGAAACTTTCTATGAATGTTAACATTAATTCGTTAAAAAGAAAACAGATTTTTTTTATTAGGAAAATATCATTCTAATTGATATATGTAATCAACAAATGTATGATTATATTGATCACATTCACATTAGGCTTAAGTAATTTTCAACATACATCGAATCGGAAAATTGGAAGCACATGGCAGAGAGAATAAGATCCTAACAAATCAAGAATATTATTATTTTATAATTATTTGGGTAAAAGAACAAAAAATAAAATTAACTGATTCGTTAAGGCAGTCCAGTGTCCATCTAGGTTTTCCCGAGGGCGTGAATGTTCTTGTTCACATGAAGAATCATTTTTTGGTCAACATTGTACAATCAAATATTATGGAATCTATGAACACAGAAAAAAATATTCGTTTATTTTGATTTTGTTGATCAAATATGATACCAATTATATAACCTTACGAATGAAGAGTTCAAATGCGAGTAGCTTATCTGATTGAACAATAAGCTTTTTATTAAAAAAGTTTGATGGCTATCTACGTTGAAATTTGTATCTGAGCTTTGGAAAGCTTGTTCTTAAATGTTTTTTCTTTCCCTTATTTGGTTTCAAAGTTCGATCGGCACTTCACTGAATAGATGGCAGTATATGATCAAAAGTTAATCCTGGACAAAAAAAGGTTTTATATAACTCATAAATATTATCATTCCTAAGAATCCTAAAAAGATTGGTTTGATTTTCTTTTGGAATGTAGTATGATAGTATCTTATATTCTTAGTTGGTCAAAATGTCAAACGTTCCGGTCCGGTCTCTAAGAATCTTATTCGTGACTGTTGTCAAACAAGCAGGAAGTCTATTGGTTTCGTGCCATTGAACAGTTGATTCTAATCATAAACGTGATCACTGAGTTTTCCTAGAACAACACAGATTGATTCCTTGTAGAAATTTGAATTCCTAAAGCAACAAAAAAATTATAACTCATTTTGATTTTGAATTTTCTTTTTATATCTCTCGGTGTTTCTAGAGTTTATTTTTAAATTATAATTTCTTTCACTTTTATGTCACGGAGACAGGAACTTTGATTAAAAAGGGAACACAGTAGACTGTATATATAAATATTTTTCCTTGAGTACCAAATTATTTTGTTTAATATTTAATAACAGGGAAGTAAGAGCATGTTACAACGCGATCCACGGGTTCGATTTGTTTACATGCATATAGTATTATACAGAGTCCACAGGTTTAACAAACTGCTATGTACACACACATACATACCGTAATACACACTAGTCCACATTTTTTTGTTGGTCAACCACACTAGCTAGTCCACATTTAATTACCATTTTCTTATGCAGAAAATCATATACACACACGCTTATATGTATTATACATATAGAAGAAACATAAAATCCATGTAAGACTATATTGTTAAATGCTACAATATGAAATAAAAGGCAAATCTTATATAAAATCTATTAGTTCATTAATTGTAAGCAAACTATAGCAAAATAAGATTTTTTATTGAACTAATTTGAATATAAATGCAGAAAATGGAAATTTTGCAAATGTAGCACTATTACAATAGTTTGATACTTACTGAAAATTAAATTTAATAACAAAAATCTGACCAATAAAAAAATATGTATAATAAACAAATATATTGTAGCCGCAGCTGGTTTTGAGGTTAGCACAAAAAAGGGTGCTTTTGGTTTTCAAAGATAAGCGGCGTCTTCCAGTTGCACTTATATAATTATTTATATGGACACCATTATTACTAAATTTGATAAAGATTTTAAATTTTTCTCCTCCAAAAAAAAATTCTTTTGTGTTGGTACATTTCGTCCTCAAACATTTTATTTTTTAATATATAAATACATTTTATACACTTGTATGCATGCTATGACACATGTATGTTTCACTAGAATGACACCATTCTGTGACAATGTGATATCCTATATTATTACCCAAAAACCCTATCATTATACACAATAGTATTTGATAAGTACCAAAGCCCAGATGGGTCACGAGATCAATTCAAAGTACAGAAACGGTCGAAAAAACATATATCCACGTGCAAAAAATAAGAAGCGTTACAACTTGACAATCAAAATTCAAATTGTTTTAATAGGTTCAAAGATGAAATAAAGATCCCTCAAAAGGCCACTCATATTTTAGGCACGTGATTAACCATCTCTCGCGTATCGATGAATTTATATATGATCGCCTTCTTAATTCTAGCTTTTAAGGAAAACTTGTTTAGTTTATTAAGTTCTGGGTTTGGTGCTCACTGTTGATCGATTGTTTCGATTTACTTTAGAATATCAACTTTTTATGTCCGAAAACTAAAATAGTTTAATAAAAAAACTAAAATAGTTAAGTACGTCGAGTTGGCGATCCATCTATTGTACATGCATTTATTTTCCTTTGAAACTTTCGTATATTTTTGAATTTTTCCATTAACTATTTTACGTCAATTCATGAACAAAAAGTTAGGCCTAGAAGAAAGTTCGAGAGCTGTTGGTTTATTAATATGATGATTCATCTTAATTAATAAAGTCTAATTAATAAATAACTGTAATGTCATTTTAGTTATATATTACGTGTGCATGGCTCTGTATGCATCTAACTTTGTAAGGGGTCGCACTCATATAAACTTTTCAACAAATATGGTCATGATCGTATATACTAAGAAAATTATTAAACATTCTTCTATATCCATTGTAAATATTAAAAAACATTTATTTTTGAGTTAATAAATTAATATAAAATATTAAATTTAATCTTTATTAACAAAATTGTATTAATATATAAAATAATATTTGTTTAAAAATAAAGTTAAAAATCTAAACTGATACTATTGGTGAAACGTATAGAATAATAAACTACCTAATTATTTATGAATAACATAAATTTCCCAATATCAACTGATTTTTCAAAACAAAAAAAAGAAAGAAAAAAGGTCGATGTCTATTTTGAAATGGACATTTATTAGTTTGTGAGAAAAAAACAACTCGATTACTTAACTAAAAACATATACGACGAGAGCTTATTAAAACATGACTCGGAGAGAGAAGAAAAAGGTAGTTCCTTTGCATCTGAGACACGTGGCATCATAGTGGGACCAATTTTATACAAAGAGATGAGTCACCAGCAGCTCCTTCAGCTGGGCCAGCTCTCTCTCTCTCTCTCTCTCTCTCTCTCTCTCTCTCTCTCTCTCTCTCTCTCTCTCTCTCTCTCTCTCTCTCTCTCTCTCTCTCTCTCTCTCTCTCTCTCTCTCTCTCTCTGTCTCTCTTCCTCGTCCTGGTTCGCTTGTGCATCTATATAAGTCACCTCTTGGACTTCGCATTTCTCCCACACTATCTTTCTCTTCCTCGTCTCTTCGAACAGCGCAAGTTCTTCTTCTCCTTCATCTGTTCCCAACAACTCATTTCTCTAACTTCTCCCTTGGTCCCATTCTATTTACTATATCCATTTGAAGATCCATCTTCAATCCCTGATTCTCACTCACTTTCACTTCGCATCCTCTGTTCTGTTCTGAACACCCCCTGTTCTCTTCTTCTTCTTCTTCTTCTTCTTTGTTTTATAGTTTTATAAAATGGTGAGCCAAAACGTCGTTGTATCAGACGCCAAGACCGGAATCATAACCGTCTCAACCGTCTCCAACTCCTCCGTCTTTACTCCTTCCGCTCAAAAACCACCGACTCCTCCTGGTTACATCTCAATTTCCAAGAAGAAACTACTCAAAAACCTCGAAATCAGTGGCGCTCAAAGTCAGAGACTCAACTCTTGGGTTGACTCCATGAGAGCTTCTTCTCCAACTCATCTCAAATCACTTCCTTCTCTTTCCTCAGAAGAAGAGCTCAATTCTTGGATTGTAAGCTCCATCACACACGTTTTTTTTATAGAAAAACTCTGTTTTCTTCTTTTTCTTAGAAGATTCTTATATTTTTGTTTGCTGACTTTGATTTCGACCAGAAACGACATCCGTCGGCACTTGACATGTTCGAACGAATCATCGAAGCTTCAAGAGGAAAGCAAATCGTTATGTTTCTTGACTATGACGGTACTCTTTCTCCAATCGTCGATGATCCAGACAGAGCTTTCATATCCAGCAAGGTTCTTATTAATTTATCCTGATAATATTTCCAATTTTCTGTTGTTTTTTTTCTTGTATTCCTAATCTCTGTACTGTGTTTCACAGATGAGAAGAACAGTGAAAAAACTGGCTAAGTGTTTTCCAACTTCTATAGTTACTGGTAGATGCATAGATAAGGTACATTTTTAAATAATTTTATTTACTATTTTTGAAAGATTATTATCAATGAACAAATTAATGTTAATTAACTATGAGCAAAACATTTTTGCAGGTTTATAGCTTTGTGAAGTTAGCAGAACTGTATTATGCTGGAAGCCATGGAATGGATATTAAAGGTCCAACAAAAGGTTTCTCTAGATACAATAAGGTATATAAGATTATAAAACTCAAATTGTATACCAAATTACATCCCACTTTTTCTTTCTTTTGTATTAATCAAAATTTACTTTGTTTCTTAGGATAAACCATCTGTTCTTTATCAACCAGCTGGCGACTTTCTTCCCATGATCGATGAGGTAAATAAAAGTATATTTTTTTGTTCATCTCTCTGTATGTATATCATTGAGTATTTACTGTAAAATATATTTATAGGTTTTTAAACAATTAGTGGAGAAAACCAAATCAACACCAGGAGCTAAAGTGGAGAACAACAAGTTCTGTCTTTCTGTGCACTTCCGTTGCGTCGACGAGAAGGTATAAAATAAAATATTACTATATAATTACAAAAGTTTCCGAATTATATATATTTTTTTAAAAAAAGCAAATTACTACTGAAAATGCTTACTATTTGCTTTGGAAAAATATTCAGAAATGGAGTGAACTGGCTTTAAAAGTTCGGTCGGTGGTAAAGAACTATCCGACATTGAAACTGTCCCAAGGTCGGAAGGTATGACGTGGCATCTTCTTGTTGGTGAATTAAACTAATCTATATCTATCTTTTTGCAATAAAATTAATGTAAGTAGAATTTATTTTTTGGACTTCAAACAGGTTTTTGAAATCCGACCTATGATTAAATGGGACAAAGGCAAGGCTCTTGAGTTTTTGTTAGAGTCACTTGGTGAGATGTTTTTCCTCTCGTTTCACACAAAAACTTTTCGTTTTATACTTTTTTGCTTGTTGACGTTTCTAATTGCAAAAAAAAAAAACGTATTTTTATTTAGCAAAAATCAATTTCATCAACAATAATATGGCTCTTGAATGTGTCTATTCAGAATTTTAAATAATCAATTCTTAATTTTTTACTCTGGCTGTTGCAGGATTTGAGAACTCTAACGATGTATTTCCGATTTACATCGGTGATGATCGAACCGATGAAGATGCTTTTAAGGTATACAAATTCATTTAATATTTTAAATATTTCAATTCATGAATATTCGAAATTATATATTATTGAAACATAATCCCGAACTTACAAGAGTCATTTGGATATATTAAACCTATTTTTTATATGTGAAAGTATCCACAACATCGGTTTTAACAAAACTAATCATATAGTGTAGACAATTGATTTCACATTACTAATTGTATTTTTTTCCGTTTTAATTTGTAACCTAAATTAGCTGCTTCAAGAGAGAGGACAAGGCTTTGGTATTCTTGTCTCCAAATTCCCCAAAGACACCAATGCGTCGTATTCTTTGCAAGACCCACCCGAGGCAAGTACATATACAAATATACGAACAAGTTAAAAATATACGTTTATCTACGCGTATAATGTACACACCATATATTTATATAAGTAGGGTTACGCAATTATAAAGATATAGTATACTGCTGACATATACAGGTGATGGATTTCTTGCGACGGTTGGTGGAGTGGAAACAGATTCAGCAATGAACGTGAAGGGGGCAATTGAGTAATTATAGTATAAAATAATCATTACCATAGGTGCATATATATATATATATTTATAGATGATATGTATATCCATAACCTAAAACGGAACATTGTACAAGATAAATTTGGGTAAATTCTGAATTAATGTGCCCTTATATATAGGTTGATCTTGTTCATCATAATTCTCCTCTTAGGAAAGATGAACAAGAACTTTTGTCCAATCGGGGAAATATTTTTCTTTCTTTTATATAGGCTTCTAATTCTATTTCTTGAAGGCATTTTTACCTTTTAAACCAAGGGAAAGAGACGACTGTTTCGGAAGGGGTAATAACTTTTGTATAATAATAAAGAAAATCTTGTAATCATATTTTCTCTCCTATATGGCCGTTTTGTCTTCACGAGTAATGTTGTAAAATGTATTTGTTTTTCCGGCAAGATCTTGTAGAACGTATTATAGTTTCTTTGTTAAAAAGAAAAGAATGTTTCATTCCAAATGTTTGGAATCATTCATTAAAATTCTGCATCTAAATATTGAAAATACATTTTGTAAACCGGAAATAAAAATTATAAAACATTCATTTTCAATTCCAGTATAAACATACTTCTTTTAGACTAAAACACCAAGTTTAAGAAAACACACATATTATATTATAGTGTTTTATAACAAAGATACGATTTAGTATTTAATTTAAAACAATTGCAAAATATTTATGGTTAGAAAAATCAAATAAATTTATTGTTTGCACGAAAACTTGAAAATTTTAAATAAATGAAATAATTTTTTTTTCTTTTGAAACATAAGGTACTAAAAATAATTTAATACGAGATTGATAGGATGATGATTGTCGACTAGTGTGAATTTGACACACATCCTTGGTGGGTCCGTTCATTTATCCACGACATGAGAACACACAGAGTACTTGTGCTGATAATGACTGAGAAATGACAACTTCTTCAACTTCCGAGTCTTCTTTTTCTGTTGTGAATTAAACTACATATTTAGCCACAAAAATATGTTAAAATTCCAATTTCTCCGTTTGTTGCTTGCACCGCATGAAAAGAAACGTTAAGTCGGTACCTGTTCCTCTTTTATGTCCTTCTCACCATGCGCATATGTATCTGTAATTGCATGTAGGAGCTCGCGTAAATTCCTTACACGTGTCAATACTGGAAATGTCAGTCCACGCTTCGAGATATTTGATCTGTCTAATCTCAAGCATTAATGTTCATATTAAAATTTTTAAAAAGGATCATGAACTGTTACATATGTATAAATGTGCACATGGGGATGCATGTGAAGAGGAGTGCCCTAACAATGGGGAGCCAAATTCAATTACACGTATCACTGTTTATCCCCGTCTCTCAAATTTTAAATTAACAAGGAACAACTAACCAATTCATTGTGTTTTACTGGTCGAAAGATTTGACTTGTAAACTGAAAGACTATTAAGGTTCGAGTTATTTCCTTGTGACTTTTGTCATGATTGTTATTGTAAATGCTTTAAACAACAAGGAACAACCAGATTTAACAGAAACAGAAAACAAGAACAAACAAGCAAATAGTTTTGAAATTGGTAAATGTTTATTATTATGATTAAGTCCATGATGAAAGCAAATGTCCACACGTGGTGGACTCGACTCGAAATTAAAGATATTGGACTTTCCAATAAACATGGCCCATTAAAATTCAACCATTTACAAAGGAACACAGAAAACAGAGTAGGTTCACTGCTCCTCTGCATCAAGAAGTTCCATTACAAAGCTCTGAAAAAATAAACTTGTAAAAGATTTATAAACGAATGAGTTTAAAAGCTTAAATGGATCCAGAGAGTTTATCTATAGCGTCCCAATCAATCTCCAAAGAAGGATACTTCTGCAAACCCATAAAAAAGCTCTCATCTTCCTTCATCCATTCGCTTGAGAAATCCAACAACGTTATATTCAACTCAGGAGAAGAACCCGACCCGTATCCAAAAATATCCGGAATTTCGCGTTCTTGATCCGGTTTAGGATCCTTATAATGAAAACCAAAGAACCCTTCCTCTGGTTTCGCCGGTTTCTTGAGCTCATGCAGGGGAAGATCTTCGGTATTGCAGATGGATTCGATCTTAGCGTTGACAGACGGAGACAAGGTCTCGTTGTATTCTCCAGGACGAGCAATGTTCGGGAAATTGAGACGAGCATTTTCTCCTCTGATCTTATGAGCAGCTTGATCGTAAGCTAATGCAGCTTCTTCCGCGGTTTCGAACGTACCGAGCCATAACCGGGTGCGGGTTTTAGGCAACCGAATCTCAGCAACCCATTTTCCCCAATGTCGTTGTCTTACGCCTCGGTATAGTTTAACCGGTCTAGTTACGTCGGTTTTCTTCATTGGGCTTGGTTTAGCGTTGAGAATATGGAGGTTATGGCCACCGCCGCCACGACGGCGAGCTTGGTTTTGTCTGAGATGTAACTCTGTCTGAATTTGAAGGATTTGAGGGGGAGTGAGCTGGTTTAGCCCAATTGGACCGGTTTGGTTATTAGGATTTAATGGTTCCGGTTTTGATGAAGATGGATAAGAAGAAGATGAAGTTACCTTCATGAATGGTTCAAGAGCTTTCATGAACTCTTCTGTGCAGCCATTTGTGTTCAAAACTACTTCCATTTGTAATTTGGTACAAAAAAAAAAAAATGAAAATAAACAATTGGAAGAAACAGAGATGAGCTTCTGGAGAAGAAAAAAATGAAGAAGTCCTATTGAGAAAATAAATTGACTAAATAATAGGAAAAAAAAGAAGCACACGAACGCTAAACAGGAACGAATTTGTTTGTTTAGATTTGAAATATTCTAGTGTTTGATAGTTTCGCAATATCATTTGATGGCTTATATATGTGTTCGTTTCGACCATGGGGTTATATGGTGAAGTCAATGATGACGTCATGTGTATTTTGTAAATAATTAAATACTACTCCAACAAATGCATATATATCTTAGAAAATGAATGCACCGAAGTAAAATATTATTATCGAATAAACGCGTTGACAATTGTTATGTCCATTCAACTTCGTTTATGTTCTCAGGTCAATTACCCATTCTTTAATTAAAATAAAAAAGAAGAGAGTAAACTAACCCATACAAGTTTATGGAATTTTACAATGAGTTAAATTTATCCTTAGTGAATCAAATGAAACAACGTATTTAAAGATTTCAATCCCAAAATGCAGCTACTTCCATATAGCATTACGTGAGCATAGCTGTTAG
This sequence comes from Streptanthus diversifolius, assembly GCA_039880935.1. Lineage (NCBI taxonomy): Eukaryota > Viridiplantae > Streptophyta > Magnoliopsida > Brassicales > Brassicaceae > Streptanthus > Streptanthus diversifolius. The sequence continues at coordinate 22,480,745 of JAXGFM010000007.1, read as the reverse complement.
TTGAAAGTTTCTCGGATATATACCACTACTCGATTAAAGTTTTAATATAATCCAAAAAAAGTTTTATAAAATGTATAATTCTCCTTCATTTCAACAAAAAAAAAAAAACGATATCAATAAGGATCTGTATATAAATTTTTGCAATGAATGTAATTAACATTTTTGATATTAGATTTTGAGTGTTGTACGTACGGACTCAATTTTCCCATTTTTTTTTTTAATTGGGAAAATGGCCAAAGCAGACTAAAAAACCATGAAAACCAACAAAATAGAGTTTGGAACCAATCAGCTTTGAGTATGAAAACAAACGGGCTCTGCAAAGAGAAACTAAATTGGGTCCCACACAGACGTGTTCACACGTTGTCCTACGTGGATTTGCCTTGTAAACTACGCAAAGCAACCTTCTTCAATCTTCAGTCTCATTCTAGCAGAACAAATTTCTTCAGCTCCTGCCTTGTAGGTCTTTTTTTTTTTTTTGTTATTTAGAAACCGACAAAGATTATTTTTTAGTTCGGAATTTAGACTTTTTTTTATATTAAGACTATAATTAATGAATTTTAAATATAAGGTAACATAGTATTAAAAAGAAATGAGGCTCAATGTCAAACCATAATATATAGGAAAACAAAAAATGGTCAATGTCTATAATAAAACTTTAGATAGTATTTTTGGATTCTTTATCAGCTTTTGTTTGCTTCAGGAAAAGCGTGGAACTTTAGGTTGCTTCTCGTGAATCTTCGCTACTTTAGTTTTCACGCTTTTTGAAGATATTTTAATACTGACCATCAAAGTCTTAGTAGCTATTTACAACAACCACCACAAAAAAGTGAAAAAATTACTATCATATCTCTTTGTAGATTTTTTTACTAACAGTCATTATAGATATATGAGTGCATAACTCGACTTACCATTTCGACTAAGCCATGCGAAAAAAGAACATTTTCGTTTCTTTTTTTTTTTGGTTTTGTTACCCAACAAATTGGACAAAGAATAAAAATATATTTTCTTTTCATACTTTCTACTAATATGGATATATTTGGCTAGAAACAAAATTTAAGTTAAACCAAACAAATGACATCAAATTAGTGTGTTTCGTAAACAAACTAAATTGAAAATAAAAATCGACATAGCGTGAAAATTGTAAACAAAAATTACAAATGTACAGAATTTTGTATAAGTGATTGGTTTATATCAATGTCGATGTTGTATCATCACATAGGTTTTTTGTTTGTTTGTTTAAAAGTATCATCATTAGGTTTAACGAATACGCATATGTGAGTTCTACGCGCGAAATAAAAAATCATAAAACCAAAAGAACTTGAGATGAAACCGCTAATTCGTCGACTATATGCCATCCTTTTTGAAAAAAATATTAAATAGTTGACTTTTGCATGTCAAAGCAGAAACAAACGATATATCCCCTATTCTAAATGAATTCATTGCTAATCTAATAGACATGATAAGGTAGCTAATCAATATTTATCATGATTCAATGGACCTTTATAGATTATCAGTACCAGTGGACTCGCACCGATTGCTGCTACCTCTTATCTTTACTTAGAATTCCAACAATACTTAAATGACACTTTGAATCACCTAATTATTAAGGTTTATCAAGGAGCATTTGAAGTAACAAAAGGATGAGAAACCAAACGGAGACATGCTCAAGAGACACGAAACATACACAGAGACCAATAGGGTAACAATTCCTAAAGAACAGACACAAATTGCTAGGAGAAGCAAGTTTTTCACTAACATAGATGCAATAATCAGATGATGAGAATAGAAGTTATAATACGCACATTTGTTGCATCAAGTATAGAGAAGAAGGTTCCAAAGTTTAAACCAGTAATTTTTAAAACAACAGTACCTATGTGTTGTTGTATTAAGGTGTTTTAGTCGCTCTCTCCAGATCAATCTTGCAATTTTCTCTCAATTCTTTCATGGTTACGAGGCTATCCTGCTGCAGATTAGAAAATAACAACGGACATCAAAACACAGAACCCAAGTTTTTACACACCCAAACAAACCATTGCTAATTGAGAACAGTTTTTGAAGTTTTTCTCTGACGACTAATAGAAGCTTTGGAGTAACTTACAAGGTGGCTGCTTTCACGAGCCAAGATACCCTCCATGTTAAGAAAGAAAGATGTCCATTGACCCGTGACATCAAATTCTACATTTGTGGAGTTATTGAAGTTTTCAGATCCATAAACATCCGCTGGCTTTCCTTTACCATTCCTTTTGATCAAGGTACTAGCTTCTTTCTGGCTCTTCTTCAGCGCTGCATTCAAACACAAAATTTATCATGACTATACATGGAATTTACCGTTATCAATCGACTCTGAGTTTTGCAGTGTAGTGAGAACACTTACCAGATAATCGACCCTTGATATCCTGGTAGTGAAGATCTGACCAGATATACGCAGCTGAAAACATCCATTACATCCACAAACTAAGTTAGCTAATGTTACTGAAAAATAAAGAGACATGATTAACAAAAACAACACTGAAGAATCAGACAACCTTTGAGGCAAAAAGAACAAGAGCAAGATTTAAGCACATCATCAGCTTCCATATCGTGGCTTACAATCCCCTTACTGTCAACAGTCGAACAGCTGCTCATATTAAACGGTTTGATATTCTGAGAGTTAGGCAACAAACTCGTTCTTTCAGTAGCCACCATCGCCAACCTGTCATCACTTTCGCTATTTCTGCTACTGAACACAGTCGTGGTTAAGTCTTCACCGGTGACAGCATCGGTATGACTTGCAAAATCAGTCGTGTTCGAGTCCTTCTCACACTCTCTCTGACTAAGTTCCACCACCACAGCATCACCATCTTCACCTTTCGAATGTTGTACACCAATATCTTCGGCATTGGTTTCACCCTGAGATTCTTTTACATCGGCGAGATGAAAATTCTCAGAGTCAGCATCAACAGGTGAATCTCCGAAACTATTCTTATCAACAGAAGAAGAACCATCGTTTGTATCACTCGTCCTAGAACTCTCCTTGACCAAGTCGTCTACGACTAAACACAACCTCTTCGAGAACTTCACCCCAGAGCCTTCACGAGCAAGGGTTTTACCAGAATCGTCTCCCGATTTTAAAAGCAAGTCACCCAAGATCGAGGAAATTCCTCTTTTGCTTGGAATATTACTCATATCACACAAAGGGAGACGCGTTTCCTTAAACACTAAGCTGCAACTATCTTCAGTCATCTTCAAGATCACCCACAAAAAAAAGAAGAAGAAATCTTTTCATTTTCAATCTCGAAATGTCACAAAACCAATAGTCCAAAACCAAACTGAAACCAACATACAGCGAGAACGAATAATTACCCCCTAAACAAAAACCCCAAAATTCTAGAGGTACAATTAACACCCGACATAAGAAATTCAACAAGACCCTCTTCGAAACCTTCAATTCGGAATCATAAACTGATGGATGCTAGGAAATGAAGCGATTCGTAAATTAGAAGAAGAACCCTAAAATTAACGAAGAAAAATCGATGGAGTTTGGGTTACTGACCAATAGATTAATGGCATCTGTAGATGGCTCAGAAAACTTCGTTTGATCGGAGGAAAAGAACTTCCGTCGAGTAGGTGAATTAGGGTTCTTGAAGTCGTTGAGGCGGGAACCTGTGCGGATTTTGATCTTAGATTTCTTCTGACCCGCGTTTCGAATTACGATTTGGCTTTGGACTCGGAAGTCGCGCTCGGTCCCGCATTTGTTAATGGGCTTTAATTGATTTAAGCCCAAATAATTAAAAGCCCAATAATTAACGAGGCCCTATATTAACACCAAATTTTATGATGTACTACTTGAAGATGAGTTCATAATATCCTCGAAAGGCGCGCCAAATGAGCCAAAGTTTTATCCACTAATAAATGAACACGTCATCTACCTTGCCGTGAAAGCATTCACTTTTAAAATTGGACGATTCAGCGATTGTCGTCACACATTTCTCCCGCTTTAACGGCGACGCCGCAGCTACCTCTGGTGCAGACGGAGGCGTGTTCTTCGCGGTCGACGAAGCTGGATGTCAATGGTCAGGCGTTTCCACATCAAACGAGAAATTCACTTTTGCTAATTTGGTTTCTCTTTCATTCGTCTTTGGATTTGGGAACTTTTGGGTTTTTGGTATTGTTCTTGATGAACGTTTGGTCTTGGGATCCGTCTTCTTCTTTAATAGTTTGAGAAGCAATATATGATAATGTTAGTATTGTTAAGAACTCATCCGATCTCTGGGTTTATCAGTAGAATACAGGAATGGTAATGAACGAGGAAAATTTCTCGTTATGGGACATGGGTTGTGAAGACAGAGATCTTTATATGTCTCAAGATTGAAAAAGCTCTCAACTTTGGAATATATTCTCTAGTTACAATGTATTAAAAACATAGTCAAGAGAACAGAGGAAAATTTTGTTGTTGTTTTTTTTGTTGATCCAGAAGCTATACAATCAATAAATAATACTTTTTCAAATCATTTTCTTTGTCAAAAAGAATTATAACAATCTTAGTCGTAAAAACTATGCCTTTGTGGAGTGCAATCTTCAACCAATCTTGCAGCCGCACAAGAATAACCTTTCCTGAATCTACCTTTGTTCAGACTCTTCACATCAACTTCTACTGCAAAGATTGCACAAACCGGTCTGTGATCTGAAAACCGCGATTCTCCTCGAATATAAGAAAGTTGTTCTATTCCTTCTCCTCTCCATAGAATCCGATCACACCTGAAACATTCCATATTCAAAACACGCCGCACAAAAATAAAGCTTTTTAAGAATCAAAACACATCTCAAAAACGTGTTTCTGGAGTTTTGGATAGTACCAAGCAGGAGTACGGCGTTTTTTCTTTGACTTAGTAGTTTCTCCGGCGTAAGCATCTGAGTTTTGAGAGTATTTATAGGTCGGAGCAAAGAGGATTTGACCTTCTTGAAATCCAGAGAAGACTCTTCCTGCTCCTCTTTCCATGTTGAGCTGAGATTATTAGAGATCACAGAAGTTGGTCCACCGCAAAAATTTTTTTTGAAAACTTAAAGATTGAGTTTTTAAGATCATTTATACTACAAAACCTGGTCTTTCTCAAGAAGAGTATCCCAATCATTGTCTTCTAGTAATACTCTTGTCTCTTCATAGGTTAAAGCAACTCTGTAATTCAAATCTCCAAGCCAAAGCACTCGGCTGCAAATTCCCTAACAGAGTCTTTTAGCGGTGTTTATTTGCTTTTATAGAAAGAAAGGCTTATGATTTTTATGGAAACATACTCGTGATCAATGATTCTTTCGGGTGCGCGACAATTAGGGTTCTTGGTGATTTTGGGGAATTGAGTATGCTTCAGAATCTCAGCGACATCTGCGTTTCTTCTCATCTCATCACCTTCTTTCTCACCAGAAGCCAAATGGCTACACACAAAGCAAAAGCTTGTCTGGTGCAGTGACATGCTTATAGCAATACATCCCTGTAAAAGCACAAAGATTTAGATTCTTTTTGCTTGTGTCATAATCTGGAATTTATAGGAAAGGTTGGTTTTTACCTTGTTTCCCAAGCGACCCATGATTCCTCTTCCAACAGAATCAAGCCTAAGATGAGATATATGTGGAATCAATTCTTTTCTAGCCCAAACAGACAAAAACAAACCAACCATTTGTTTACTGGCAATCAATCGATAACTCATTTGTCCCGGCATCCTCGTAGTCGCGGGAACATCATCAAACAAGAAATTCTCATGAACCCTAAAATTCTCAGGCTCCACATTGTTATTGTTATCTGCAACAGGATCACTAAACTTTTTCGATCGCCTAGCTTCCCAACCAACCGAAGTATCGATAACAGGACAATTACAAGTCTTCAAAAGACTTGAATCGACTCGATAGTTTCTGCTCAAGACTTTAAGATTAGGTCTTTGAAAGAAACTTAAACTGCTTGGTGTTCTTGACTCTTCACCACCACAACTACTACTACTACAGGTTGTTGTTCTTGAAGCAGAGAAAGCTGCGTTTGAATAAACAGAGTCTTGTTTCGGTTTGTTTAAAGCTTGGCTTATTAAAGCTAACCATTTAGCTGCTGGCTCGTTGTCTTCAACTACTAATACATTTCCTGCACTTAGAGGAACAATCTCTTGAAACCTGAGATACAAAAGATAATGAGAAATCAATACTTCAGTTGGTTACAAAGCTTGGAACTTTAAAAGACATTTGAATCAAAAATTTATCAAATTTCATTTCATACCCACAGATATATATATCTGCTGTGCCTTCAACGAGTAAGAAGTCTTCGAGGTTAAGATCGTTGTTTGGTGTTCTTCCTCCTACATTCCACGTAGCTATAAACACCCTGAGATTGATAAAATAAAAAAAAATAAAAAACAGAGAATATGAATCTGAAAAAAAAAAAAAAACAGAGACTATTACAAAGAGATTGATTCATTTCAAACCTGAGTTCACGAATCTCGGTTGTTGGTGCCATAGGCCTATCGAAACTCGATAGATTCAAGCCTTCAATTCCAGGACTTGACTTCCTCTCTGACGAATTGTACCAGTAAACATATCAAAATCAAACCCTATATTTCATTTCCGATCAAGAAAACCCCAAATTTGATTAGGAGACCTTAACCCAAGACGAGTACATATCAAGACAAAGCCCCCACACTTTGACAATGTAGATTTGTTTCGCTTTCGTTTGCAAGTAATCAATCATATGAAAAATGTCAACTTTTCTGGGTAGGTTCAAAATTTTCCTATCCACACATTGAAAAAAAACCACAGAAAATGATCAATTTACCAGAAACAGTCTTCCAAATCATCGGAGAAGTGTTGTCAAGAATCGATTTCTGTCGAGAAGCCATTCGTCGCTCCAAATCTATCAAACAATATCCAAGAGCCATTTGAGGAAATCAAATCGTCATAAGAATTTGATTACTTTTTTCTTTTCTTGTGATGTACGTAATTGTTTAAAGATGAAATACCATTGAAATCTTCATTATTGTTGTCTTCGTCATCATTATTTCCTCTGTTGTTCATATTATTTGACGCATCTTCTTCTTCTTTACCACATCGTCTTGATCCAAAAATCTTCGGAAGAATTGACTATAACACAAACACCAAAAAGAAAAACACTTTTTTTTTAGAATAAAAGGAAAATATAAATTAATGGGATTCACGTCGTGACATTTTCGAAGAGAACTAGAATTAAAAAAACAAAACTCCAGTGACAAAAATGATTGAAAGAGAGAACCTTCTTCTTCTTCTCGCTTCGGAGGCTGTTCTCAGGGTCGCTATCTTTATTGGAACTCATTCATCGAAATCTTCAACAAAAAAACAAAAAAATAAAAACATTAATATGGGTGTTAGATGTTGGAAATCGTGCGGAGAAGGACATTTATTTTATTTTATGTTTATTTCTAGGGTTCGATTTTTCCTCGACTATTGAGTATGGACATCAACAAAAAGTATTTAGTATTGTTTATTTTAATTAGATTAGTTAGCTAATTACTACTCCTACTTAGCATCAGATGAAAAGTTAATGTTTTTGTTAATAAGAGTTAAACAAATTGTCTAAATCAGTTTTAAAAATATCCGATTTTGTCGCCAGCTCCTTCGGAAGTTCTAATAACAGCGGATAGATTACCTACAGATGTACTATGATTTTTTATAACATCAATAAAAACATTACATAAAGTCAGACTTTTCAAAACCACTTGTCAATAAAGTTAATACAATATCCCAAAGTTAACCATATAATTAAAATTCAATTATGTATGTAAAAAAAATTCATGTTTTTTTGTCAACAATTCATGAATTTGATGAATCATATATATACTAAGAAAAGCTTTCTCCTCCAAAATATTTAATAACTCTTTCTTTGGTAAGGAACACATTAATTAATTAATGCTTAAGATTGTATCATTTATTATATTTTTTTTATATATGTTCCCAATATTAATTAATTTCATAAAATAGGAAAAACACGATTATAAAATAAAATCAACATTTTCAATCTTTTATATCCTGAAATCTATGCATAGTCTTTAGACTAGATACGAGGAGATGACCATTATTAGGATGGCCCGAAATTTTTGATTGGCCGTTCCATATCTGAATCAGGTAAGGTTTGTGATACGGACCAGAGAACAATTGAAAATGTATAATTTGAAATGCTTTTGAAACCCATGATGTTCGAAAGATGATGATGAAACTTTATTGTTACAGTCATATACTATTGAAAAACAGATTTTTTATAAAAAAAAAATCTAAAGGATTATATGTGTTTAATAACTTATTTCTCTCTATGCATTGATTTATTGAAACATCCCTTTAGCCGCCATCCCTTTGGCACACATAATGCTTTAGCTTTTATTTTATATTTGGTATTATATGATCTTGAATAATAAACTTTCATCATCGTTTTTCGAATTCCATTGTTTTCAATACTTATTATTTTTATTAGCTTGTGTATATGTTAGTCAACGTATTATTTTCACCCATCCCTATTTATAGCTTTTAAAACTTCTTAATTCTTGGAAACATATTTTTCTTTTCCCGTTTTACAAGAATCAACGGAAATAAGTTGGTTCTTATCTTGGTCTTGATCAATAAAGTTTATTATTACTAGAAGTTAAACCCATATTTAGAGACATTATTATAGTTGTTGCTATATATTCAATTAATTTGACTAACATTAATCTTTATAGAATTTTTATTTTATTTTTTGCAAAGATCAACGGTAGTTACATTGACTTGAGTAATTTACGTTCGTATTAATGTAATCGCATATTCTTATTACCAAATGGGCCAAATGGGCCTCCGCCAAACGTCGGTCTAAGCTAAATTATTTGACGAAAATGACCTTAAAGATTTAATGAAACGACGAATATGCCATTCTTCTCTGAGAAGTAGTCACTCACTCTCACACACTAGTGAAAAAACTCATTCGAATTGTGCCTTTTCTCTGTCAAGCCCCCAACGGAAAATCTGAGGTCCGTATGGTGTATTTTGTTTCTGATGATGAGCTTCTCCTTTTCGTTGCTTCTCCATCTCTTTCTGTTTGGATCGAACAAAATGGGGTTTAAGTTTTTAGGGTTTTGTACAAGGGGATTGTGATGTGATGTTTTACCCATGAATAATGGTTTTGCCTGCTTTCTTACAGATTTACATCTAATTTTTAAGTAATGAGCCTCTTGGTTCTGTTTTATTCATCTTCGCTTGGTACATTACTTCTTTTTAAGTAATGCCACATATAATTTTTGCTACAGATCGATGCAAGGATTTTAACAAGTGTTGCAATGGAGCACCCAACGGATGCTGATGAAGCTGCGGCTGTAGTTATTTCAAAGGTTGATCCTTTGTTTCCCCAAAATCTTACTCAAACTAGGAACAAGAAATCCGAAAATCTGCCTGAATTCAAAGGTACCTACTTGGTCTATTCTCTGAATAATATTGAACGTTGTCAAGCTTGAGGTTACTTGTTTCACCTAGATTAGAACCATTATCTTTTCAATAACTATGCATGACTATATATATGCTGATAAAGATGCAGCAGAACGTGATGTGCAGAATGACGACGGGTGTTTACCGCTGTCTCAATGCCTTCAGCCTTCTAAGCTTCCACAGAGTTACCTTGCATTGCTTAACGAAGAATCAACACCTGATGAAAAACCTCCTCTGGATTACGTTGTAAAGAAAGTGATTCTTCCAAGTCGTGATACAGCTACTGGTGCACGAGGAGGAATCCGAACCATATACGCAGCTTCTGAAAATGGCGGCTTTATTTCTAACAATTCTGGTTCTTCCATGGTCAAACCTTCTATCCGTCTACAAAGCCGCACCAACAATGAAGAAGAAGAACCCTCAGTAACCATCCCAAAACATCTTTTTATGTCTGTTTCTTTGATTTGCATCCTTTAGCGTATCATCAATTCCTGAAAGTACTAAATCCTACTTTCATCTTTTATGTCAGGGAAGTAGCAGTAAGGTTCCGGTGGCTGGATATTCCTCACGCAAATCGGCGCATCCATGGTCCCAAAACTACTCTGAGGTCAAGTTCATCGCAATCTTAACGTAATCTCTGATCCGAAAAAGTCTCTCTTTTGAGGTGCTTACTTACGTTTATTGTATCAGAAGCTGAGAAGTTGGAAAAATCGAAACAACAACAACAACCGTGACTTCTCACAGCTCTATGGCGAACTCAAAGAAACACCTTCGAAGACAAAGCGATCCAACAAAAACAAGTACAAATGTTATACCACTGAGCGTGTAAGTTCCACATACGAAGTCATGATCATGCTTTGTAGTTCCATATGTTGTTTGATGTTATACAATCCATTGGTTCTATGTTTTATCAGGAGCGCAAGCAGCGAATTGACGATAACATCAAGGCATTAGCAAAATTGCTCCCACATGAAGTTGAGGTATAACACTAAAACATTGTTCGACTGTATTTTTTCTAGCATAGCTTGTTACATATAACTCGTCGTGACTCGTGAGAGATTGAAACTTAATAGTTGATGTATGTGACATTGTAGGAGGATACCTCTGAATCGATACTGAATGATATTGTTGATAATGTTAAGCTTCTGCAGCTACAGATGAAGGTATAGTCTTTCTTCTCTTATCTTTTCTTCTTTCTCACCTTGTTTATGAAGAGCAAGCATTTTCAGAATGATGGAACTAATCCAACTCAAATCCAAAGCAATTCTCAAATTAAAACCAAATCCAAACCAAAAACTCTGAATCAATAGCACGAAAAACTTTCCGATGTGACATTTTGGGTTATTATGGATATAGGAATTAAGTCGAAGCAGGTTGGGAGGAGAACCAGTTTCTCATCCTATGGCATTCATTGAGGTATATACAGTTGTTAAGATTATAAATGAACCTTTTTTTTAATAATTTCAGTACGACTCTGTTGTGAGATGATTATGTTGTTTTGTTATAGGGATACGGTCACTACATTCATCACGATGAGACGATGACAAAACCTCTGGAGGAAATAATGGGAGACCTGCTTGCAAATGATCCTGATGCTGCGGCTAGCTTGTTGGAGAGCAAAGGCCTTTACTTAATGCCTTTGTCTTCAGTCTAAGGCTTGTGCTGAGTTCCACGTTTTTTTAGTCCCATACGTATCTATGCTCATCTGCAATGAAAAACATTAGATTTTGATTATGATAATTTTCACAAAAGTATAAAGCGTTTTGTAAACTTTTTGAGGGCACTGGTTTGTTTGTTGAGTAATGGTAGTTTTTGCAAGATGCTCATTTCAATATAATGTTTATTATTATTATAGACCCACCCAGTAGCGAAATCAAGAAAGCATCAGAGCGCACAAGAACTCTCACGTCCTAGATGATTGGAGTATATTTGACTTGTGTAAACTTTTTTTTTTTTTTTGGGTAATCGGCGATTGTTTAAAGGCTTGAAAAGCTATTTTCGTATACTCCTAGTAGTCTACTATAGTATACTAAATTTGATGTTACTACTGTATTGGATAAACTATAAACGATCTTATTATTAAACGGATAATTAGTGTCATAGGTGGACAATTCAGTGGTTTTACCCCGCTTTTGTCAATTTGTTGTTATGTAGAAACTGAAATCAACCAAACCGTTTAGAATTCGACTCAAGTCGATTCAGTTTCTTGATATTACTATCGATTTAATTTGGTCCGGTTTGGTTCAGTTCAATTGTAATACCTATTATATAAAGTCTGGTTCTCAAAATTAGTAATTAATATGATTGCCAAAGATGAGTAAATTTTTTGACATGTGTCAAATTACGTAATTATAATAAAAGAAATAATTATAAAAGAAAAAGAAAGAAATTTTAAAAGAATAAATCAATTAATTTTTTTTTGAGATTTATAAGTAATTTGAGTTAATCTTAGAATTTATAATTATTTGTTACTAAAATATAATTTTTAAGTTATTAGAGAATTTAATGCATGTTGTAATCTACATGAGTCATTATTATGTGAATCATCAATTGAAGATTTTATAATAATTATGGGAATAAGAAAAGGGTCGCTAAAATCCTTTTCCGGCTTTCCGCCTAAAATCAATTACTTATTTTTCTTTTCTTTTTATTTTTGCTTTTTGGGAAATTACAGTTTTGTAGATTTCCTAAAAATTAGAAGTCATTGTGTATATCCTCCAAAAGAAAAAAAAAAAAGAAAAATTAACAGCTAAATCCACTACTGAGCTAAGAATATGCTGTAGCTTTGCCACGAAGGTAAAGTAACAAGTAGCATTTAAATAACAAAACTTAAATAATTCTGGCGTTGGGGGTTCTTCATCCTGAAGTAAGCAAAACTTCTATAAACTTACGAATTCCTACGTTCAGGAAAAAAAAACGAAACTGTGATCCTGTCTTCGAAGTTAACAATAAAGATCGGTATTTTATTAATTTTATGTTTTTTTTTTTTTATGTTAAAACTTTTCGGTCTCAGGGTAATAAGAGGATTCGAAAATATGTAGCTTCTTTATGATATACAAGAAGATTATTTTTTATTTTTAATTTGAATCAGGATGGTAAAAAATCAGCCGTAAGTTGATGATGGTTGTCACTTGAGAAGCGGGAGAGTCTCCGGTGTGTTGTTGCCGGAACCATTTTCCAGTGACATTGCTCTCTCATCCTCTGCTTCCAGAAACCGTTTCTTCTCCATCTGTAATAAACTTCTTTTTACATTTTTTTTTTCCTGTAGTTACTAAATACTAACAAGAAATCTAGATTTTCAACGTGTGGTTTCATTGTTTTTGTCTATTTTCAAAACTAAAGTTTTTTTTTTTTTTTACCGGTTTCACTCAAAACTGCGTAGTCTCCTGACCATCAAAGTAACTCATCTCTAAGAAACTTCCTTACATATATTTCTACAGCTACTAAATTATTCACAAGAACTCTAGAGTTTAAAAGTATGTTTCTTTTTAAAGATTTCCCAAACAAAAAACCAAATTATGGGTTTCACTAAAAATTGTCTTACCATTTATCATAGGCTTTGATACGTATGTGTATGATGTATTATGCACAATGCAAGTGTATAAAGTGATTAGTTTTTAGCTTCTAGAAGTATAAGAGATGGTACCTCTGTAAGCTGGCTAGCCAAAACCTGGTTCTCTTCTCTCAACAGCTTTTCCTGTTTAAAATAATATCACAACTTTATTAGTTTTCAAACAAGCTTTAAACATCCTCATCAGTCATCACAATTCGGTGATTCACCAAGGCGAGAGAGTAGAATTTGATCAAGATTTTAGCGATCCTTTTCTTATTCCCACTAGAGTTTCATTTAAAGCGAAGAACAGATCAGGAACTATTTATCTAAAAGAAGAAGAATAGATCAGGAACTAAGACAAGACCAAAAAACACATCTACAGAACTAAACTTGGTCTAGTAATCTGCATACTCTGCGGCTAAGAGTATTCAAGAACGAGAGCATAGCCTACAATGGGGCCGGGACGGCTAATGAAAACCAAAGCACTAACCTTTTCTTGAAGGGTCTTCATTATTAGTTCTGTCTGCAACAAGACATTGAGGATTGTGTCAAATTGCAAACGTGATCCAAAGTGAGGCAAGGTCCAAAGACAGTTCTAGGAAAGCAAAATAGACGAAAGATTTTATGGAGTAAGGTCTGAATCACTCAGTAAGCAGCATATATACCTTCCTAGCTCTAGTTACAGAGAGAGCAGTCTTGAACTGCTCTTCCAGGGAAATTAGAGACTCTACGCTTATATTATCACTTTTCACTTCTTCAAGCTTGCTGGATATACATACATACATATATATATATATTCTTAGATCACCAAAAGAAAGGAAAAATCTCTTTGATTAGAGGATCGGGGAAAGAAAAGTGTCTTCGTGCTAACCATTGGACTAATTCCAGCAACTCCTTGTGTGAAAGATAATTCCGAGTATTTTCAGCAAGATCCTGCCATCAAAAAAGGGGATGGAGAATGTTGGAAATATTGTGATTTTTGTGTTTGTTTTCAAGAGAGATAAATTAAATGACCTTCTCGTGCATCACCGATAGTAAAGAATAAAGTACCTCATGTCAGTCTCTCTCCAATTTCTTAAGGCACTACAGAAAGAATCCACATAATAACCATCCCATTGACTATTCTAGCTAAGCTTCTAAACGCACACCTCAATTTCATATCCCTTAGGCGACTTTTAGAGCAATTAGTTTATTGTACATGGATGACAAGATATGCAACGTTGCCTTACCAAGCTTTTAAGTTCATCAGCATGTTGTGTTTCATAACGGCTGAGGATCTTCGGCATGCTAGAGAGAAGTCAAGAAAGAAACAAAAAGGCATTATAAAATAATCCATGCCAAACCATTTCAAAACTACGAAACAAGTATAACATCAGTAGAGGGGCCTTTAGAGAGAAAGAAAGCTCTTTGTTTTTTTTTTGTATACATAATGTTAAATTTATAGCATCAACTTGTGTTACTAACACTTCGTTTTAGCTTTTGTTACTAATCTTACTCAAGTCTTGTATATAAACATGTTATAGTGTATATTGCTTATATAATAACACATAAGGTTTGTTAACTATATGTATATATTTTTCTATCGAAACATTTATATATTCTGAGATGGACTTCTTTAACTTCAATTTTTCAGTACGCAAACTTCTCTTTCTAGTTGCTAAATTTGCCACTAAATAACAACTATAATAACTACCAACTCCATCTCTAAGTATTTGTTATATAATCAACTTTTGCAGCCGCTGGATTCATTTTGACTTTGAAAGGTTTTTGATATGCACAATTTCTTCCTATGGAGTCTATAATTAATTGCCTCACTTCTTTCTTATCAAAGCTAAATCAATGATCTAATATTTGGCATTTTAACAAACTAACAGCAGTCCAGAAAAGAATAACAAGATAGATTGGAGAAGATATTCCCCCTCAAACGCAATCTCAATGAAATTCATGTTTTTCAGTGAAAATCTCCTATTTGCACAAAAAACTCAATATTAAACTATGTACATTGTCTTTGTAAAACCAAAGTAAAAAAAAAAACTCAATATCAGATGGAGTAGCAACAAAATTGTGAAATTAAGATGATTTGAAATCCCATAGACAGCCAAGAGTACGGATTACCACGTGTTGAATAATTTCTCCAAGTACATGCAATACTACAAAAATATAAAGAAGAAATGAAGGAAAAAAAATCACAGCAACAATTAAAACAATAAAAAATGAGGGAAAAAAAAATAAAAATAAATACGAACACCAAGAACACCTTTGGCCATCACATTGTTTAACTTAAATTTGGTTAAACCTACACAACATTATGGATATAGAATAAACAAGAAGATCAAGTTCAATACATTCAATGGGGGAAATGAAAAACCCTAGTTTTTTAGTTTCTAGTTTTGTCGAGAAAATTTAACAAAAGAGAATCTACAAAAGAGGACAAAAATAGTGTTACCTATCGCCAGAGGAGGAGCTATAGAGTTTTCCGGTGGAGGAAGCGATGAGAATAGCGACGGAGGATCCACAGAGAATTGAGAGTTGACGAGCTTTCTCCATGAGACCATTTCGTCGTTTACAGAAAGTGACTTGTCGACTGCTTTTGTTCTCAATTCGTTTGATCTCCACTTTTCTCCTTCCCATAGCTTCTTTCTCCGACCAGTCTTATGCCCTAATTTGATTCTGATGTCTGTATAACTGGCCGGAGATACTGAACGTTTTTGCTTTTGTTTTATTCCTTCATTGTTATTTTGGGTTTTGAGCAAAAGTTCAAGAAGTGCTGTATTTTTTATTTTTTTGGGATTTAATGTTGTTTTTGTTTTTTGTTAACGAGAGAAAGGAAAAAAAAAATATATATATATATATAAAGAAATGCTAAACGATGCTTAATAGTCGAGTTTAAACACGTATTAACGTTCTTTTTCCTCTTTGTGTCTTTCGATTAAAATATTTAGTTATTTTGGCTTTGTTGATAGTTAAAAAGAATAACGTAACTCAATACACAAATATTAGCTAAAAAGAAATCTAGACTCAAAAGTGAATATCAACAAATGTGGTCACACAAATATTGACAATTAATTTATGGAAAAAACTAAATTTATAAAAATCCAAATTTAAGACCGACCCTAATTATTTTCCATATCTTTCATATTCGAAATGTTGCTTCATCATCTTTCTTACATTTAAAAATTTATTCAAATATAACTTTATGTTTCGATCTCAGATACTACTAGATGTTGTCATACATGGGAATAAATATCATTTTATTTATTTTCAAAATATTAGTAAATAAACTTACCAGTGTTACTTCATGGTTCAACACTTGTCTTCACAATAGAGAATATTTTTTTTTAAAAAAAACATAACAAAAGAATTAACATTTGTGCTGTGTGGAGAAAAAGAAGTGAATGTGCTACTAGTTGTCATAATAGCCACCAAAAGAAACCAAGTCAATTCATACATTCATGATACATCGACACATAAACATAATGCATACTGAGGGATTACAGGTGGCTTTATCTTGCAATGTCCGGTGCCAACACAAACGAGGATGAACTACTTGTCTTTATCGACGTAAAACATTTGGCACGAGTGATAGCATTTATATACGATAAACAAACATTACATAATTATAAGAAAAATATTCTTTTGTTAATGTATTCTGTTAATAAAAATGAAGAAGCAAGCAATCAGGGGCCATATCCATGGAGAATCCTACTACAAGATAATGTATGCAACGGCTCTCCAGTATCAGACTCTCAATAATATTTGTGAGTCATTTAGCTAGATAATCATATTAAAGTTCTTTCGTTATTCTTAAATACTGTATCGGAAAATTGGGATGATCAACATGGTTTACGGTCTGATTTATTTTTCTCGATTTTGTTCCTCTTTTATCGAAAATGAAACCCAAAAAAATTGTTTAATAAACAAAAAAATTCTTTTTGGATTTCATGTTAATAAACTAGCGTATGGAGTGTTTTAACTCAAGCTGATGATATTACAATTTAGTTCGATTTTCAGTTCAGTTTTAGTAAAAAAGGTTATAGTGCATTATGCATTGAGCAGCACAGAGTGTCTCGACTATCAACTAGTGTAGGAAACGACGAAAATGGGCCGAGATATCTAATAAATGGGCCTAATATGAGCTCAAAAATTACAGATAAGACAAGTCATCACCGGTTTTCCTCGTAAAATCAATATTATCTTTTTTTGAAAAATAAGAGTTTTTAAAGTTCCTGAAAGAACATGACTTATCTGATATCTTCTTATTTATATTCTCCCTAAAAAATAAAATCAAAATGAACAGGTAAATTCGTTACTAAGGACATGCTTAAACTCTGCCACGAAGGTAAAGTAACAAGTAGCAATTAAAAAACAGAAAAGAATAAAAAGGTTGGCTTTAAATTAGGGTTCTTCACGCTGAAGAAATCAAGACTTTTTATAAACTCACTAATTCCTACTTTTACACAAGAACACAAAAACATACGAAACCGTGATCCTGTCTTCGAAGGTAACAACAAAGATCGATACTTTATGTAAATGCTTTCCCTTGGTTGGGTTTTTTCTTCAACTTCTCCATATCAGGTGAAGATGAGGATGTTTAAGATATATATATATATATTTATATCATACAAATATGATTTTTTTTTACATATATTTTATTTTATTTGAATACAGGATATGGTGAAAACCAGCCGTTGATGATGATTGTTACTTTAGAAGCGGGAGGGTCTCCGGTGGGCTGTTGCCGGAGTTATTTTCCGATGACATTGCTCCTTCATCCTCTGTTTCCGGAAACTTCTTCTTCTCCATCTGTAAGAAACTTTCTTAAATTTCTACTTTTCCTACATGTAATAAATACTAACTAACAAGAAATCTAGATTTTAAAAGCACGGTTTAACAAAAAAAAAAAAAAGATTATTGGTTTCACTCTAAAATTTGTGTAGCATCGATCCATCAAAAGTCCTTAACTTTCATATTAAGAAACTTTCTCACACTTATTTTTCTACATATACTAAACATTATCAAGAAATATAGACCTTAATCTTCTGGTTAAAATGCGAAATTTAAATTGAAGACAGCGGTTTGCCCTTCATGGGACCCAAATTTCAGAAAATAATTGAACCAAATTGACCTTAACCAAACCCTATTAGCGACGGTAAATAAGAGAAACAATATGCTTGAGTAAGAACAAGGCCACGACTTGAAATAAAGAGGAAGCTAAAAAAAATAAATAGAGCATTTTATTAAATTTTTAGGCAGAAATCATTGGAGTAATATAGGCCTTTAATAGCATAGTATTTTGCTGTTTTTGTGTTTGTATATATATGCAAGTGTATATATCTAATGTCCATCTATGTGTATAAAATGGTTGATAGCTTCTCTATAAGAGAAAATACCTTTGTAAGCTGGCTAGCCAAAATCTGGTTCTCTTCTCTCAACAGCTTCTCCTGTTTGAACAAGACCACAACTTTATCTGCCTTAAACAAGCTTATAAACATCCTCATCACGACTTGGTGATTAACCGAGGAGGAGACTCGATTGTTTATCAAGATTTTAACGGCGCCGTTTCAACAGAGTTTCATTTCAATTTAGCCAAGACTAAATCAGGAAACTAAGACAAGACCAAAAGACATATCTAGAGAGTAGAGCTCTAAACATGGTTTAACTTATCAGAATATTCGGAGGTTAAGAGGATTCAAGAATCAGCATAAGCCAACGACAATGGCCGGGACAGCTAATAAAAACCAAAGCACTAACCTTTTCTTGAAGGTCTTTCACAAGCTCCATCATTAGTTCTGTCTGCAACAAGAAATTGGGGATTGTGTCAAATTGGAAACATGATCCAAAGTGGGCAAGGTCAGAAGATTTTATGGAATAATCATCTGAATCACTGAATTAATAGCAGTATATATACATACCTTCCTAGCTCTAGTTACAGACAAAGCAGCCTCGAACAGCTCTTCCAGGGAATTAAGAGACTCTACACTTACATTATCGACATTCACTTCTTCTAGCTTGCTGCATATATATAGATCAACAATAGAAAACAAAACCAAAAAACTTGATCAGAGGAAGAGAGGAAAAAGGAGTTTTTTGTGCTAACTGCTGGACTATTTCTAGTAACTCCTTGTGTGAAAGATAATTCCGAGATTTCTCTGCAAGATCCTGCCACGAAAAAGAACGATGGGAATGGTCAGAAAGAATGCGAGTTTCTGGTGTTTCTAAGAGAAACAAACAATACCCTCGAGAATTAAGTGTGGTATACAACAAGTTTAGGACGTTGTCATAGACCATCTAATATACGACAACCATGTCAGTGTAGTATTCTAGGTAAAGCTTCTAAACGCTCATCTCAGTTACATATGCTTTAGATGACTTTAAGCTAGAGCAATGAGTGCATAAATGGATAAAATGCGATGATGCTAACCCTCGAGAGATAAAGTCTACAACAAGTTTAGAAACCTGCCGTAGACTTTCCAGTTAAGTACCTCTATGCCAATCTCTATCCAGTGTTAATTAATGCACTACACTACCATGCCCAATGGAATATAAGTCTATAAGCTCGATTCTAAATGATCATCTCAAATTAGATATGCAAGTGTACCTAAGGTGAACTTACCAAGTTTTTAAGTTCATCAGCATGTTGTATCTCATAACGCTTGAGGATGTTGGCCATGCTGGAGAGTAATCAAGAGAGAAACAAAAAGGCTTTAGAAACAATCCATGCCAAACCATAATATACATATATTCAAAAATAAATTTGTGTTACCAACTCTTTATTGTAGGTTTGGTAACTAACCTTACTCAGGCCTTCTATATAAAAGTGTTAAGTGTGTTATCGCTTAAATAATCACACATCTAAGCTCTGTTATCTAATATTTTTTTTTTTTTGTATTTTTCTGATGATATCTTCATATTTGGTGATGGACTACTTTATAAACTTTTTTCAGTACATAATATTGTCTTACATTTCAGTGTCAATGCATATATAATGGTAAATTTACTACTTAGAAAGTAATATATAGGACTCTAATTTCTAAACTTTTTAATTAGCAACTCTAATAACCACCAAGTCGATCTCTAAAATTTTGTTATATATAATCAACTTTGCAGCTGCTGAATTTGTTTCGACATAGAATGGTTATGGACACATTATATGCACAAGATTAACAATTTCGTCCTATGAGTTTGATTAATATTGTTCTTATGCAACACAAAATCAAGATGAGTTGAAATCCCAATAGACGAACATAAAGTGTGGATTACCACGTGTAGAAAAAAACTCTCCAAGTGCATGCTATAATATTCTCACAACAAAACAAGAATCCTTGCAGCAAACTAAAACAAAACAAAAAAACAAAACGAGCACCATAAACTCTTTGGCCAACATTGTTTGATCTTAAATTTAGTTAAAGCTACACAACGACTATGGACATAGACTAAACAAGAACTAAGATCAGCTGTAAAGATTAGAAGGGTGGAAAAAACCATGGTTTTTAAGTTTCTATTTTTTTCTCGAGATAATTTAACAAAAGACAATCTAGAAAAAGAGGAAAAAACAGTAGTGTTACCTATCGCCGGAGGAAAAGCTATAGAGTTTTCCGGTGAAGGAAACGATTAGAATAGCGACTGAGGAGTCACATAGAATTGAGAGTTGTTGAGCTTTCTCCATGAGACCATTGCGGCGTTTACAGAAAGTGACTTGTCGACTACTTTTGTTCTCAATTCGTTTGATCTCCACTTTTCTTCTTCCCATGACTTCTTTCTCCGGCTAGTCTTATGCCCTAATTTGATCCAAATGTTCGTATAGCTTGGTCGGAGACACTAAAACGTTTTTTATTTTGTTATCCTTTTTTAATTTTTTTTCTGTTTTATCTTTTTCTCTTTAATATTTTTGGATTTTGAGCAAAATTCAAGCACTATATTGTTTTTATTTTGTTAAACGAGAGAGCGACAAAAAAAAGAAAAAAAACGAAATAGAGAGATCCCAAAAAAGGTGCGAAAACGATGCGTTTAGACACGTATTCAGCGCAT
This sequence comes from Streptanthus diversifolius, assembly GCA_039880935.1. Lineage (NCBI taxonomy): Eukaryota > Viridiplantae > Streptophyta > Magnoliopsida > Brassicales > Brassicaceae > Streptanthus > Streptanthus diversifolius. The sequence goes on along the minus strand of JAXGFM010000007.1, from coordinate 22,459,732 downwards.
GACGAATTCCCTGCGGGCACGTTTTAATTATTTGTGTCATTCAATTTAAATCGAAGTATTACCTCTTCGTTAATAATAAAATACAAAACTCATCAATATGTTCGTTTATCACACCACGTTTTTAAAAATCTTACAATATCCAGTAAACGCGAATTTATTATTGAATAAAATAACAAATTAAGGGAATGGATTTGCACTTTCCTTTTCTGGTCATTTGTACTTGTATGTCAATATGTCCAACAATGATGTGAAATGTGACCAATGAGCCAGTTTGGCCCAAATTATATTTGGCATAAGGAATTTATTAGGTCCATTTTATGTGTACCAAACCACTTACATAATAAACAATTTGTCCATCGTATCACATTTAACTAATAATAATTCGCAAAATTCAAATTGTTACAACAGAAAATCAAATAATTTTTTTCATAAAAAGAGAAAACAATGAACAGTTACAAAATCCAATTTATAAAAAAAAAAAAAAAAGCGAAGAGAGCGTTTTTTTTATAAACAGAAAAATTGGGGCACTATATTTAGAACATGGACTTTTCCGGTCCGAAGCTCAACTTACAAAAAGGGGAACATTTATTGGTTCTCTTTGTCAAGGACTGATATAATGATTTAATCAAATTCAAAGAAATACAGCTATAAAACATGACTAATATTAAAAAAAGCATGACTAAAAAGTAACAACTAAAAATCCGTTTTAACTTTGCCACGTAACGTAATTCATGTAATCAAACAACTACTGGAAAAAAAAAAAAAAAAGCTCTACTCTAGGGTTCTTCACGCTGAAGAAACACAAGACTTTAAATCCAATCCATTACTTTCAGACAACACACAAATTCTGATCTTGTCTATGAAGGTAGACCAAAGTTCAGTACTTTATCTTTGTTTTACAATTCTTTTTCAATAAAAGGAAAATAGCTCAGTTTCTCCCCTAAATTTCCGCATCAGAGGAAGATAAAAAGGGTTTTGAGATTATGCAGCTTTTTATAATTTACAAATCAGGCCTTGAGTTAAGTGAAAACTCAGCCGTTGGATCATGGTGATTACATGAGCAGCGGGAGAGTCTCCGGTGGATTGATACCGGAGCTATTTGCCGGTGATCTTGTTCCCTCATCCTCCGTTACCAGCAACGTCGTCTTCCCCATCTGTAAGAAACTTTCTTAAATGTTTTGTTTCTACAGATACTATATATTAACAAGAAATTAATTTAGATTTTAAAGGCTATCTTTTTTTTTGCAGTAATTTTTTACAAAGATAAATGATGGATATAACCGAAAATTGTGCAACTTTTAAATCCGTGAGAAACTTTCTAAAATTTCTTCTTCTCTATTAAAAAGAAACAAGAAACCAAAATTTTAGAAGCTTATTGTGTTTTGCCAGAATTTAAAACTTAATTGGGTTGTACCCGAATTTTCATCTATAAGAATTCCCTCAACTAAATAAGTAAAATAAAATTAACAAGAAATGTAAATTTTGAGAACATGTTTTTTTTTTTTGGTAAACAAAGGTTAAAAACTTATATTATGGGTTTCACATAAAATTGTCTGGCATCCATCAACGTCATCGGCTTTGGTATTTATGTATATGTTTTTACGTAAGTGTATCGCTGCATCTGTTATAAAGTGATTAATTAGTATCTAGAAGCATAACAAATAGTACTCTTGTTACCTGGCTAGCCAAAACCAGATTCTCTTCTCTAAGCAACTTCGTCTGTTTGAACATGATCACAAGTCCATTAGTCTCTTACCATGTTTTAAAGCTATATGCAGACAATTTTCTTTTCGAAATAGAAAAATTCATCATAAATTGGGTGCTCCATTAGGGTTAAGTCACATTTGATCAAGATTTCAACAAAGCTTTTTTATTCTCATTAGGATATCACTTAACTGAAGCCAAAAACAAATCAGGGACTAAGAAAAGACCAAACGATATATCCAGAGTCTAGAGAGCTAAATTTGGGTCTAGTGATCTGCATACTCTGAGGTTAAGAGGATTCAAGAATCAGCATAGCTGACAATGACCGGGATGGTGAATAAAAACCAAAGCACTAACCTTTTCTTGAAGAGTCTTCACAAACTCTAGCGTTAGTTCTGTCTGCAACAAGACATTAAAACTATGTCATACTGGAGACATCATCTGAACTCAGGCAAGGTCCAAAGACAGAAGATTTAATAAAATAATCGGTTAATTCACTTCGTAGCAGCATATATACCTTCCTAGCTCTAGTTACGGACAGAGCAGTCTCGAGCTGCTCCTCCAGCGAAGCTAGAGAATCTACACTTACATTATCGACATTTGGTTCTTCAAGATTGCTGCATAGTCATAAGTAGACAAAAGAAAAAAAAAACTTTGTTGATCAGATGAAGAGGGAAAAAAGGCGTCTTAGTGTTAACCTTTTGACTAATTCGAGTAACTCCTTGTGTGGAAGATAATTCCGAGTTTTTTCCGCAAGATACTGCACATGGAAAAAAAAAAGGATGGGAAAGGTTTGAAATATTGTGAAGTTCTTGTGTATATAACTGTAACCCTAGAAATTTCAGTCGCTAAGCATTGAGTTATCTCAGCTACCAACATTTCTATCCCTTCATGACATCAACAACCACGTCCAGATAAAGACTTTAATGATGTTCTTAGCTAACTTACCGAGGTTCTAAGTTCATCAGCATGTTGTGTTTCATAACGATCGATGATCTTGGTCATGCTGAAGATACCAAGAACAAAACAAAAATACGTATCAGAGCCAATTCATGAAAAACCATTTCAAAATTACGAATTAGAAAGAGCACCAATAGCGACCTTTATAGAGAGAATGAAACGGAGAGAGAATGCTATTATACATAAATGTTGTATATGACATCAGTTTGCATCAATAATATTTTACTTAAATAGGCTTATATATTATATAAATCTGTAGTGTATATCGCTGAAAACAAAAAACACAAACAGTTGTGTTTTTTTTTTTTTTTGTCAACATAGCCTAGTGGCTTTAATATCCCCAATAACATGCGGGGTGCTGGGTTCGAACCCCAGACCTGGTGTAATGAATGCAGAGGTGGCTATCATTATGCCACATAATTCCTACCAAACAGTTGTGTTTACTATCACTTTTTTGTATGTTTGTAACTAACTACTATATTTTTGCAATGTCCATATTAGATTTACTTAAGGCTAAATCAATGTGATAATGAAGATCTAATGTCTGTTCTTTCAACAACTAACAGCAGACTACACAAGTATAATTAGATAGATTATAAAAGTCATTCCCCCTAACGACAAAATCTCAGTATAACTCATGTTCATACAAGGAAAGTGTCTAGACGTTGGTGAAATCACTATATATTTTGACTATTTATACATGAAAAAACTATAAATACCAATGGATTAGCTTCACAAGTATGGAATCCAATTCCCAGAAGCTTTAAAACATATATTCAACTGAATCGGAGAAGTGAAAACAAATCATTTCGCTAAAAGTTGTGGGGACACTCCATATAGGATAAGCATAGAAAGCGGGTTTAGCAATTTAATGTGATGTCCATGATCTATTACAAGAATTCAAATACAGTTTGGCCTTGATTCACTTTGTCTTCACAGACATATGAGGTTGTGAATTAGTAATTTAACTATTACTCACAAAGAAAAAACTGTGCAGTATTAATTAGTAAGGCACATGAGAATCTTAATCTCAACTCAAAACACTTTGCAAAGTGCCAATAAGTTATACATATAAGAGAAACTTCCAAAAAAACTAGCTATGACTAGAGTTTTAACTATTTTAAAATGGAAGCAAATAGATAAGGTTCCCAATAATTCTACTTTCATGATCAACCATTCGTGGAATTAGATATCAAGGCAATGCGTGTAAAGATATCCATATATGCATAGTGATAAGTATTACATTTCCATTTTTTACAATACATTTGTTCTCATCCAATTTAAGATTCCCTAAGCTTTAAATAGGAAATTCACTGTCAAAATTCATCTGACAGTGTAGTTTAGTTTTGGTTCATTGTAATTTCTTCTAGATATATAGGAAGAATGCCAAAAGGTTGTATGTTGTTAATTAGAAATTTCCTCGACAAGATATAGAGAAGAATATCAGACTCGTTTAAAAAATGGTTGTAGCCTAGTGGGTTAATTCTTATTCGAAGAAAACCAACTATTGCTTTCTACTGAAAAAATTCACTAGGCTACTTCCACATATATATGATAACAGTAGTCTTAGTTTCAGTTTGCGTATTCTTTAGCAACGAAACCCAAAAATAAGATTCATTGCATGAAGAAAAGGAACAATATCTTGAAGAGCAACAAAAAAATCGCTATTAATCTAGACATTTATATCTTGTATGGTGTCATATGCACACAGAGAGTATGATTATAAGGGCGGAAACAGATATCCAATTAGATAAGTGTAATGTAGCATGTGTAACAAGTATCAATGTGAAATTTGTCAATGTACTACGATCAACCATGACATTTGGAGGATACTTCATCAACAAATCAATCAAATAGAAATTACAAAACAAACAATCAACAATACATAGGGATGAATAATTGCACAAGTGGCATCCAATTTTAACCAAAGATTCTTGATCAGTGTCACCATTCACCCCAATTAATCTCTCAACAATTCGACAGGAAGTGCATTGCAATAATGGATAAAAAACCATATCTCAAAATCTAACAATTAATGTACATTGTTTCTTATATGTATAAAAAATGAAACTTGAAAGTGAACAACAGATGAAGCAGCGATAAAAATATTATTTAAACAACATTGAGCACCTATCACCACGTGTAGAAAATTTTCTTGAATTCACATGCAATACTAAAATTTGTAAAAATTAAGTAAAGGTAAAAGAAAAATAAAAATTCCTATTAAAAATGGAAAAAAAAAAAAGAATACCAAGAACATATGTCGGCCATCACAATGTTTAATCTTAAATTAGGTTTGAGCTCACGCATCGGCAGTCGTCATCAGTAAACAAAGAGAAAATCTCAGTTGATTTGAAGGAAACGAAAAGCCCTAGATTTGAAGTTTCTATATCTAGAAAGTGATAAAACAAAGAGAGTAATAAGAAAACTCGAGAGAGACCCAGAAGACGAAAATAGCTAGCTTACTTGTCACCGGAAGAGGAGTTATAGAGTTTTCCAGTGGCGGAGACGACGAGAACAGCGACGGATGATTGACAGAGAATTGAAAGCTGTCGAGCTTTCTCGATGAGACCATTGCGTCGTTTAGAGAAAGTGACTTGTCGACGACTTTTGTTCTCGATTAGTTTGATCTCCACTTTTCTTCTTCACATGGCTACTTTCTCCGACAAAGCTTGATGCCCTAATTTGAGTCTGATGTCCGGTGACTCTCTATGTTTTTCCTTCTTTTTATTCGTTTCTTTCTCTCTTTTTTTTTTCCTTTTTAATTTTTGCTCTTGGACAAATAACAAATCCAAATCGGTTTGTTTTTTTTTTTCTGTAAACGAGAGAAAAAAATAAAATAAAAGCAATGAGGTGAAACGATGCGTTTAAGCGGAAGAGACACGTATTATTTACGCATGTTGAATCCACGTCGGTTTGTTTATTTACCAATTTACCATTAGTCTAGGGATCGTATACTAAAGCATACGTCCTTTAATAATTTACAATCAGTGGTCGGACCAAATAATACAGTTATCCGAAATACCACACGGTTTAGTCTCTAAGATGGTTTTGATTAAGTTAAATCAATGTTACTAGCTTGGTCGTCAAAAACGGCTTTCTTCTGTCTTCCGAGAATATCCGCAGTTGATCTCACCACCAGTGTACCGAGTTGACTCATCGTCGGCGTAGGTTCCGCCGTGACTTGTTCACGTTCTTTCTCAAAACACAGTAGCAATTGTAATTTGGCTTCCTCAATCTCGATGTTCGTTCCCTTACGCGATCAGCTGAACCGAATAAGTCCACGAACCACACCGGATTAAACCGGCACTCTTTTCTTCTTCCTCCCGGTTTGAATTCGACGCCGTTGACCCTGGAAAATGACCGTTAAGCGTATCTTAAATGGGCTCACCCAAAACTAAGGCCCACATCAGTCAAGCCCGTTTTAATTTATAAAACGGTTTGACCACCCATTTCGGTGAGTCAAACGACTCTGTTCTCAATTCGGTATTCATTTATTAAATCAATAGTGTATTTATCGTGATGTCAGATTTATTTATGTATATGATTTGTGCGTTTTGAGAAAAATTTCTGATTAAGCCGTTTAATAAAGAACACGTTTACTGCTTTTGATAAAATGTTAAAAAGGGTTAAAACTTACAATGTATGTCTGAGGCATATATAAATAAGTGGGATTCTCTTAAAATGATAGAAAGTGAAAACTAAAGTGGTACACAACCATCCACTTGTCTATATGCTTTTCTTTCAAGTTGGTAGGAAACATCAACTATTTATATTTAAATTGTAAAATAACTAATAATAATAAGAATAAATGGAATCTATTGGCATAGAACCAAACACTTGTTTTGCCTTTTTTTCTTTTCCGTTTTCATAAGAATCAAGAGATTCATGGAAATTATTGGTCTTTGATGGGTTCCATTGTTGATACCTTTGTCCTTTGTGCTGTCACAATATAGGTTTTAATTTTATGCTTACATCATGTACCATTCACCTATTCTCCGTTTATTTATTCAATACTTACCAATTGAAAATTATTAATCACAAAGTTGATGTAACAAAAAGTATTTAGAATTGTAGTGATGTCTGATTTTTAATAATATAACTTTATGATTGTACTCAGTTATGTACATAAGATCAAATTAATATTTTTGATATCTAAGAAGTCTTTTTTGACTTGCAATGAAAAAAAGGAATTAGGATTCTAAATAGTAATACAATAAATTAATAAAATCATGGAAACCACCAAAACAGCAAAAGAACAATTTGTTACATGACATAGTGAAATTATCAATTTTTAGAGTAAATTGAAATTGGTGGAATTTGTAGTTTTCTTCTCATTGAACTTATTAAATGAATGGTGCAAATTGTAGAATTATTTTTGGCATTCTTTTCATGGTATTATGATTTGTAGTCTATAATTTTTCTTTTACATTATATATTTGGTGTGCTTATTTGAGGAGTCAAAAAATATGACAGCGTTTAGTGTATATGTTGATGATAACTACTTATTTAAAGATCATAGTGCACTCGAACTCGAGTTTCTATCGAATGGTATTAAATCACCTTGCTCGGAATGATCTAAAGTTGATTTCACTAAAACTAAAAAAAAAGGAGAAAAAACTGATATTTGGGGAAATAGACAGTGAAAAAAGACAGGGCAGCTAATAAGAACGAGGCTTATGTGTCGAAAAGTTTTGGACATTTGGTGACGCATTGATCCATTTACATTTCCACACAAACTTTTGTTCTGTTCCTAATGATTATGATATCATATTAATTTTTTTTGGTTTAATTTTTTTTTTGTTTTGTAAGATTGTAAATAAATTGGGAAAGTTACCATAGATCAGTCTTGTGTTAAAAAAAAAAAAAAAACCATAGATCAGTCCGACTCAGTACAGTTCGGTTTGTACTATACATGGTTCTGATTTAGTCTGGTTTCGAATAACCATTACTTAAAGTTCACATCTGAGAATGATTTGGTTAGCAGTTAATTTGACAAATGTAAAACAAAAACCACAAGTTTTACATGTTTGGTTTGACTAGTCCGGTCCACGATAGTCCAGCTCTATACAAACTGGACCGAGCTTAAATTACATCTTATTATTCAAAAAGTTATAAAAATCCATGAGCAATTTTTGGTTATTTTAAACATTTATACCGATTATGTTATCAAATTTGCTATAGAAAATTAAAATTATAAATGTTTTTGAATTTTTTTTATCAGAATGAAATAGATGTATATCGCACTCTGTGATCAATACCGTTCTAAAATTAAGTACATCTCCTTACCATGAGTTTATTTACCCGCACAAATAAACCGAAAACCATACCCTTACAGACAATTTTTTTTTTTGTATATAGGTGAAATTATAAATTTGTATTCGCTTTTTAATTATAAAACCACTGGCAAAGTGTATCCATCATATCCAAGTTAAGTACTTCACTTATTGGGTGTTGATTGAATAATTTATGGGTGTGAAATGAATAATTTATTTATGGGGTAAAAAATGGGTATGAAAGTCGAATCTTATTATGGAGCTTTTGATTAAATGATTGGTGTTGACAAAAAAAAAATAATTGATTGTCTTAATTAACTCTTTATTTTTGTTCTCTATGTTCATTACTTACACGGTTACACCAATATGATTTTCTATACATACAAAAATAGTTGTGATTAGAAAAATTAATTATAGAAAGTTTTTTTGGCAACAATGAATTTGAATTAAAGAATGTTATAAAAACAAAACAATATTATCTATATTGTTAGATTCTTTCTTTTTTTTCTTTTCTTTTAAATAGCTTGTGTTTTTCTTCTCTTCATCCTCCCCTCTGCTTCTTCTCCCTCTCTCACTTCACACTTCTTCTTCTTAGAGAGAGAGAGAGAGAAAATGGTCTTGGGAAAGCGTCATGGCTCTTTGATTAAGAGAACAACAAGCATGAGCATGATCACAGTCGATACAGCCACGATCTATGATCATGCATCTCAGCCGTCCGATCATCTAACCATGCATCAACATCATCATGATCTGACGGTGGTGATGGCTACTAAGAACGATGATGATTTCTTGAGGACTTGTAGCCTCTGCAATCGAAATCTCTGCCATCGTCGTGACATTTATATGTATAGGTACGATTCTGATGTTTGTAAATCAACCCTTAAAAATATCTTTTATTTATGCTTTGTATATCTTTATATGTTATGGTTCAATGAATTATTTATATTATATGACAAAAAATGCTATATTGTATTGTTTTCGTAGAGGGGACAGCGCATTTTGTAGCTTAGAGTGCAGGGAGAAGCAAATTAAGCTGGACGAGAGAAAACTGAAAAACGGCGTCATAGCATCCAAGAAACCAATTCGATTTTAATCGATTATGTATGACAGTATTATCTATATATTGTAAATCAGAATAATAAAAATAAAATATACCAGAAAAATATAAATGAGACGAAATGTTTGTGGTGATCGATACAATATTGTAACTTCATAATTAAGCATGATGATTTATGAAATGTAGAGTAAACTGAAGTTGAATTGTTCGTGTATTTTTTTTCTTTGTAATGTGTAATATGTAAATATAATATCAATGTTAGTGTATATTCAGGTGGTCTGCTGCTTGTTGTATATAAATATAAATTTAATAAACGTATTTATATTGTAATATCAGTTGGAGACGGACCGATTCTTAAATGGTATTAGGAAATAGAATTTGTGATAGGGATAAGTTCTGCGAAATTATGTAATTAAATGTATCGAATCTTGGGTGACGAAAAAATTAAAAGATTTGTCTCTTTTTTAAGTGGAACTTCCAGTTGGCCGGCTAAATTCCCCATATTTAATCATTACAAATAATTAATAATGTTATGGTTGTGTGTTTGTGTTTGTTGTAATGATTTATACGTATATTTCTATAGAAATATTTCAGTTTCAATATCCTATATATCAATTTATCTATCCATATATTAGAGATATGACAATCTGCTAAATATGATATAATCTTAGCATACAACGTATCCTACTTTGAGGGCTTATGTTAAACTTACTCGTTAATTTGTATATCTTATATATTCTAGAAAAACCGTATGACCAGAATTTGTAGGTTCGTGTATGGATGATTTTAACAAATATCAGTTTTATATAAAAATTTCATCACATTGGTTTGTAAAATTTTATATCCAATAATGTTTAGCAACTCGTTGATTTTTTCACTTGCGTAATTTTCATATATTTGAAAATCAATAAAGTTTTGTAGTTATTAATAGAATTTTTCCCAAAACAAAAATAAAATTGAAAAGTACTTGAAACAAAATTCGGCCAGAAAGGTAGGCCGGAATTAATGGGCCAATTATAAACGGGCCTACTAGCATGAGGTTACAATGTCTCTTTTCATATAGCCTTTTGAGTAATTGTCCAAAGTCCATCTTGATACCAAAGTCCTGATTATGCTCTGTCATCACTCAATGCAAATAGTTGTTTTGGGGGTTAAATCCTTCATGCACATAGTTACAACTTACAAGATACATTAACTGGCAATAATTAATATAATAAAAAAAATTGTATAGTATCAGTGAAACACTTGAATGCCTAATCTTGTATAACACCTCTTCTGGTGTAGTATCAGTGATTTTATGACAAGACCATAAATTTTAAACTTAAAATTGTGGGTCCAGTTAAAAGACTTTGGAGTTTGATTCTTGTTAAGATCTTGATCTAGAAGATCAAAGCTTGTTTAACTTCAATATTATTATACAGATCATCGTATTACACAAAACAACAGTTGAATTTCATTGGACCAATGAGGATATGCACCAAGTCATGCTCTAATCCACCCATGTATTATATAACACTAGTGTATCTTTATTTGAAATCTATTGTCTAATTATATACTTTAAAGCTAAGAAAGTGACAAAGTGTTGTCCTTTGGAATTCTTCAATGGATAAATAATCTATGACCACTTACGAAGATCCCAAATCTTACAACTATCACTAAGATATTCAAAAATAATGTGTTATGGACTGCATAAACTAATAGAATATTTGATCACCTACCATCATAAGGATATATAAATACAAGAGTCTTTGTTCCATCAACTTATACTTATCCATCAACAAAACTTCATCTTTGATTGTTGATTTGATTTGATTTTAAGTAAAAACAAAAAAAGGTGTTATGGGGAAGAAACTTCGTTCACTAAAATGCGAAGTAAGAATAGTAGAAGCAAGAAACGTAGAGATCAAGTCACAAGCTAGTACTCTGTTCGTTCGATTCTATCTCTCTGCAGGACAAAACAGAAAGATCGAAGTAAACACGAGAGAGATCTGTTCGAAAACAGAAAATCTCATTTGGAATCAATCTTTTGGTCTGGAGTGTCAAGGGAACGAAACAGCAGTCGAGGAGTTGAAGCAACAAAGAGTCGTTTTCGAGCTACGGAGGAGGAGGAAAACAGCGTCTTTTCTTAGGAAGTCATCGAGATCGGAGGTTGTGGGGAGAGGAGAGGTTTCATGGGAATCGGTTTTCGAGTCACCAGGCATGGAGATGGAGAGATTTGTGGTGATGAGTGAATCGAATAACCAGGTTGTGGAAGATTGTAAGCCTGTTTTGTTGAAGATAGCTTTAAAGGTCCAAGCTATAGATATGGAAAAGATGTTCATCAACAAGAAAGAGAAGAGACTAGAGAAGCTTTGCGTGTGTTGTAGTAGTAGTAGAGATTGGGGAAGCTGCAATTGCTTAGATTTCGAAGCTTTTGCTTTAACTTGTGCTTTAGATAGTACTTAAACAAAGGAAAAAAAAACAGATTTTGATTCAAATGAACAAACTCAAATAACATTGATAGATAGTTGCAGAAACCAGTTTCACAACTCTTTTATTCAATACAAACCAGTTAAAAAAAAAAAAAAGAAGGGAACATGGAAACTGAACCAGTTTCACACATCTCCATGTCCGAGAAGAGCAACAAGAAAGTCCTCATAATCACCAGAAGTGTCTTTGGCGACGGCATGGTCCAAGGGAATGCTGTTCCTTCGCTTATATTCCTCTTTGATGCGTTCCATGTCAACTTCAGTTCGTGTAGTCACGACTCGGGTTAGTCCCCATTCGTCTGTTCCCATTTTGTTAATTGCTAGACGCAAAACCTTTTCAAAATGCTTCTCAGGGTATGTCAAACACGTGATTGCAGCTCTTAGTAGTTTCAGGTATGCATCGTCTGAATCTTCCTTCAAGTTCTGCAAAATTGGAAACATAATCAGCTGTCTGAACAAGACATTATAATAACAGCAAATATAAAAAACACTTCGTAGTTTAAGTTTTACCTTGTTAATTGCGTTTCCATACTCATTATTGTAGTGGTTGAGAGTTGCACCGAGCTGTGCTTTGCTTCTTGTTGTCAGGATTCTGATGAAGTCATCATCGCTGAAGGCTTTCTCTGAGACCTTCTCGTGAAGTAACTTAGCTTCAGATCTTGCAAGCATCATGTTCACCTCATCTCCTTCGTACCTGAAAGTGCTAACAAGAGGAAGCAAGAGCTACAAAAAGAGAACAAAAACATAGACGTCAACAACCCGAAACAACCAAGCAGACTCGTTTTAATTGATTGAATTGATTATAATATACCTTACGAAGGTCGCCAGATGTGTGTTGCGCAACATCTTCCTCGAGTGATTTCTTGTATCGAGCTTGGTAAGCTTGTTTGACCTTGAAAAGATCAAGAGCAGACCTTGTGCAAGCGATTTCAACAAGAACCTCATTGTTCTTGGTGAACATTTTGGTGGATTCTTTAGCTAGATAAGCATCTCTCTCCGCTGGATCAAGAGTCCACAACATCGCAGCTCGCTGTTACCAAGAAAAAAAAAACCAAATCAGTATAATGCCTTAAGAATCAGACTCTTTTTGAAGACCATTAAAGAAGGAGAGAGTAATCTATAACCTCAAAGTCACTAGAAAGCTCTTTGTCTAATGCCTTGAGGAGATCCTCATTGTAAGTAGCGGCGTAAACGCTGCGGATTAAGCTGCGTTGTGCTGAGTTCCTGTGAGCTAGAATTGATATGATCAGCTTCTCGTTGGTACCCCATCCTGTTTTCATACCAAACCAAAACCATCATGTTAATGCTTATCATGAATCTCCTGAAAAACTTCTCTCTTTTAGTCCATTCTCAAAACCATTTGAACACAAACAAGTGTAAACCACACTTGGATCGCTGTAAGAAGAAAAAAGGTCTGCTTATCACCATCAACAAAATCGTGGATCATAAGATGAGGAGATGCAAAAAAGATACGATCCTGATCTTGTGATTGAAGAACAAGAAAGATCAATGTAAGAAGAGGATCACAGAGCAAGTAGTAAACACGGATTAGCCTAAATCACCAATGTAGTCTGTGACTATAATCAGCAAATCAATAAACAAAATCACAACATCGAAATCGAAGGAACAATTTTCTCGAGATGAGTATAACGAAGTCGATTAGAAGATTAAATCCAAACTTTTTTTTTAAAAAAAGATCAATCGATTAATGGGGAGATAGAGATAGAGAGACCTTGAAAAGCCTTGTGGAGTTGCTCGGCGTCTTCTTCGGGAAGAGGAACATTGGTAGGGACTTTGAGAGACGCCATTGTTGGAATCAGAGTTGAGATCTCTCTCTCTCTCTCTATGTTTGTAATAAAAGAAGACAGACGCACGTCTTCTCACTTAAATAACGTAACGGATATCCGAAAATTATTTATGAAATAAGAAAGTAATTTAAAGCATTTAAGAATAATATAAATCATTCAATATGAACATACTTTCCTAATAGATAATTTAACAGCTGTTTTTTTTTTTCTTAAAGAAAAGAGGAAATGCCTTATTTTATGACATTTATATGTGTATATTTTAAAACTAATTTAAATTTGGGTTTAATGAAAATGAATCAACCTGGGATGGTATGGTATAGATTAATCCAAGCAACCAGTATTTCAGGAAAAAAAAAAATTCTCAAACCAAACTGTAATAAAATCAATATTCCACAAGATATATAATACCAAATTAATCTAACAAAACCTTGGTTATAATTTTGATATAATCTAATACGAAGAGAAATTAAAGAGTTTTATTAGATTGATTATTTGGTAGGATTTAAGAGTTTTAAGATTTGGTATAATTTAAATGTATTTTGAGGATTTTAAAAATTTATTATGTTTTTATACAAGTAAGAACTTATTATATTTATATATAAGTAAGAAGACCAATTCGAATCGTCTCAAACTAACTTATTATATTTATATGCAAGTAAGAAGTTAAATTAAATAATTGAGCCAGTACATTTTCAATGTGATGTAAAACGTGGGTTGGAACTAAAAACTTGTGAATCAGAATGTGAACGCGCACATTGGACTCTGTCTATATTCAGAAGGGGTTCAAAATCAAACTGTTTTTTTTTTTTTTTAATTCTTATAAATATTGGTATAAAATAAAGAGGTATGATGTGGAAATTGATGATGATGGCGTTGATAAGTATTAAAATGTGATTTAAAAAGAGAAACCGACGGTTAATATAAATAAAAATACTTGAAAAAACGAGATTTTCATTTCTTAATATATTTTTTCATGTTTGTTTTATAATAAGAAAACGACGGAGGAGTCACGTGGTTGGCGGTAAAGCTAGAGTCTGAAGGGGAGCAGTTACTTCGTCTACTCAAATTTGATAAAATTAAAATTCAATATATGAAGAAAAAAGTTATATTCCATACAGGTATGTACAATCATTGAGGTTAGGTTATCTATCTTTCTTAATTAATAAATATGAATCTGAAAGTGAAAGTTTATCCCAAATTTAAAACAAGTATAGAAGCGAGGAAGACAGGGAAAAAAAAAGAGATTAAAAATAAACAGCGTCTCCGCTGGGGATCGAACCCAGAGTCTCTGGTTTCGTAGACCAGCGCCTTATCCATTGGGCCACGGAGTCTTGGATGCTTACAACGTTCAAACACTTAATAATATAAAACAATACTACGATAATCAAAGTCAAATAGAACAAGTTGCAGAGATACAATACTTAAAACTTAAAATTCGGATTCGTAAAATAACGTTCAAAATCTGAAATATCAAGCGAGGTCTAGAAAATAAGCAAAAACTTAGGTACAAACGCAGACAACGTGTATCACTTGCAAGAACTGGAGATTCATGGAATATGCAAAGTAAAAACCTTGTTTAATACTGTTCTCAAACAACGCCTGTAATGTTTTCCTTTAATCCATCTAACTTCTTAGGCAGAGAATCTACTGAATCCAATCTAGCATTGGCAGCTTTATCTTCCTCATAAGCTGCGACATGAACTCCAAGAGCCGCACGGCCTGACGGATCAAGATTCTTTGACCAAGTTGCATCCCATTCTATAGCTTTCGCGGTACTGCAAGCTATACTTGGACCTCCCGGAACAGTCGCTCTTGCAGCGCTCTGCTCATATAATACAGAGAAGATTGAAGATATGACAAACACAGAGAGATTTTGATTTTTTTTTGTGGCATATTATTATTACTACCTTAGGGAAGAACTTTTCAAAGATGGTTCTGTAGTAGTAAGCTTCTTTTGTCATGGGTGTGTTGTCGGGGAAGACAAAGCTTGCGTTTGACAGCATAGTATCAGAGACCTTTTACCAAGAAAGAGGGAAGTATGTCAAAAAGTTTCAACATTTTATCGAAAAATGTCTTAAAAGTAATATTCTTCTAACATGTTTGTTTGCATGATCCTTCAGACCATCAATCCAGCTATACCCAACTCCATCACTAAACTGTTCTTTCTGTCTATACAGAATGTGCTGAATTCACCAGAAGATGGGGAGTTTTGTTAGACATATAAACAATCTAATTGCAAGAAAAAGACTATTAGTAGACACAAACAGTTTTTGTAAACAAACTTTTGGTAGATAAGGCTTTTCTTCATCATCAAAGGCATTGCGCAGCACCCATTTCTCTATCCTCCCTATATCAGGCCTGACCATCTTCCACTCTGGATCGATGCTCATCGCAACATTTATAAATTCTTTATCTAGGAAAGGCACACGAGCTTCGACACCCCAAGCAGAAGTTGATTTGTTAGCTCTCAAACAGTCAAATTGGTGGAGAGCTTTTATCTGTACGTACAGCAAAGAATAAACAAGATTCAATGATGGAGAAAAGCAGAGCAGCAAAATAAGTTCTTTTATCTGATGAAAAGGAAAGACCTTTCGGCATGTTTCTTCGTGAATTTCTTTCTTGTTGGGTGCCTTATGGAAGTACAAGTATCCTCCGAGAATTTCATCAGAACCTTCCCCAGAAAGAACCATCTTTACACCTAAAGATTTAATTTTTCTGGACATACGAAACATTGGCGTGCTAGCTCTTATAGTAGTCACGTCATAGGTCTCAATATGGTAAATGACTTCCTCTATCGCGTCTATCCCGTCCTGGGATCATCATTAGAGGAAGATATTAAGCCGTATTTTTACAGAAATATAAAAGATAAAGAATCTGCTTCAAGGAAGTTTACCTGAACTGTAAACTGAAACTCATGGTGGCGTGTCCCAAGATAGTCAGCAACTTCTCTGCCAGCTTTAAGATCCGGCGATCCCTGTAAGCAAAAAGAGAAGTAAGAATATCGAAGGGCACACAACATTTTAAGAAATCTGAAGGGCACACAATATCGAAGGGCACGCAAACATTCCATCCAACATGTCGATGAATTCCTCTCCATGTTCTTCATACTGCAACAATACAGACGCTCAGATTACATTATCACTTACTGCCAAAACTGAAATATACAATAATGTCCAAAACGGTGGTAAGCCAGAGCAACTAACTATTCAGTCTCTTCCAAGTTTTGCATACTTGCAAGATGTGCAATCACTTCACAGTCACTACCAGTACGGAATTGATGAGACTTCAGATTTTCACGCAGAATCTTGTGGTTGTATATCTCTCCGTTGACCTGAAACCATTAGGACATTTGATTTACAGTTCAGATGATACTATAGACAAGCAAGCAGAAAGGGTCGAAAATTCGACATTAGTTCAGATGATACATGAGAAATTACCGTGACAGCGACGGTCTTGTCTTCGTTATAGAGAGGTTGGTCGCCAGAAGTTGGGTCAATGATGGCTAAACGCTCATGAGCAAGATAACAATTTTCATAACAATGGAGTCCACTCAAATCAGGACCTCTATGTCTCAATCTGCACAAACAAAAGTAACCGATCTAAACATGAAGGGACCTACTCACTCAATTCGGGTCTATATAGGTTTTTCATCTTCTACACAAAAATCAAGTCTTTTTGCAACCAAGCCAAATAATGGTTCTTCAATTGAGTAAACGACCACATTTACCTTACAAAAGTTGGAATCTTTTATCAAATCATAAACGATTCTATTAACATTGCGCATTGCTTCATCGATTATCAGACAATGATACAGAACATTTTAATGGATGATTGAGGCTGATACCTGCGAGAGAGCTCGATGATACGAGAACGTTTAGCTTGAGAGTTGTCGATGCAACCAAGGACAGCGAGAATCCCACACATTGTGGTGGCAAACGAATAGAAGAATGGTCTTCTCTGATAAAATGGATTGAAGAAGCAAGTGTGAATTAAATTTATAGGGTGGTTTTTAATCACGGCCGTTGATTTTGACAAATTAAGTTATGTTTTTCCTTTTTCTAGTTTTGGCAGAGTTGATGGATAAATTTGAATTTTCCTCCTAAATATGTTTCTTTATCGAGAAATAATGTTTTACTAATGTATACTAGTATAACAAAACGACGCCGTTCTTGTGGATATTCTCTTGAGAGGAAGACGACGTATAAAGTAGAAAAGAGAAAAAGTGTTCTCCTTCTTCTCGTTTCTACAAAGCACGAACCCATTCTCCACCGAGGAATCACCGAAGCGAAGGCGATCTTCTGGATTCTCGGTGTCCGGCGAGTCATGTCGACGCCTAACGGAGCGAAGAGTCCGTCGAAGATGGCCCCTAAGGTTTTGTTTTATTCCATATTGCTTACGCTTCAGTACGGAGCCCAGCCTCTGATCTCCAAACGCTGCATCGGGTACGATGTCTGGAAACTATCTATGCCTCTAAATCTCTGATGTTGTCGCGTTCCTATTCGGTAAAGTTCGTGTGTTTATTTCGCGAGAAATGCGAGATTCGCTTGAATACGTTTATTGTAGAGATGAAATTTGATTTCTGGGCATTTGTTTGTAGGCTTTTATCGGTTGAATCTGCGAATTTTCGTTCAGGATAGTGACTGAATCTTACAATTCGAAGCTATATGAAATTCAGTGTGACGATTAGGACGTATTCTCGTTGTTACTGTTAGGAAAGACGATGATCACTGTAAAACTAAGCCATTTCGTACCATTTTAAGTGTTAGGTGAATTTGAATTTGCTAGTTTTCTACAATGGGACCTTGGCATATCGAATTAGCTATTCATCATAGTGTTTTAGTTGTTCATGTTAATCTTGCAGGGTACAATTTCGTGTAGTCTAGTACTTGATATTGAGTTAATTTGGAAGATTTCGACATCTATGCTCAGTGTGATACTGTGGCGGAAGCTATGTTACCAGAAAGTTCCATGGATAGTTAGAACCTAGTAGGCTTGGTCACTAGTCCATTTGTTTGTTTCTTAATTACATAGTTAATGGCTAACCTCTGTCGTGGTTTGGATATGTTTCGCAGGAAGGAGGTTATTGTAACTTCATCTGTTTTGACGTGCGAGATTGTTAAGGTAGTGGATCGTTGTTTCCGTTCTGCTTTTGAAATTTTACATTTATGAAATACTGTGTATGAAAATTCGGCTGTATGTCCTTTATTTCAGGTCATTTGTGCTCTGATTCTCATGGCAAGAGATGGTAGCTTGAAGGGATTATCAAAAGAGTGGACTTTGATGGGATCCTTGACTGCTTCAGGACTTCCTGCAGCGATATATGCACTGCAGAACAGTTTGCTGCAGATCTCGTACAGGAGTCTTGATTCCTTGACTTTTTCAATTCTGAATCAGACGAAAATCTTTTTCACAGCATTCTTTACATTCATCATACTAAGGTACTCTTCTTTATATTTTTCTTAGGATCTTGTTTGTGTGATCGACCGCTTGAAGTTCTGATATCGTGGGACATTGTTTCCAGGAGCTAGAGATTTGTTGGGCGATTGCCTGAAAAAAAATTTTTGGTTGTTTTCTGCTCTAACGTAGTGGCTATCACTTCTTTGAAGCTCCCCTGTGACAGTAGGAATCTTCTCTGAATGATTTATTAGTTAAGGCAGCTGTTTGATCTGATCGGATTTGTCTGATCATGTTTCTTTCCCTTCAAACTATGAAAAAGACGCCGCACAATGTTTTTTCGAGGAGATTGTGTCAAATTGATAATAGGTCGATGATGTTCACACATGTTGGTGTTATTTTTTAAAAAGTGTTGTAACACATCAACTCCCACATCTTGTAGGCAAAAGCAATCAATCCAACAAATAGGAGCTTTGTGTTTATTGATCATGGCAGCAGTCCTTCTAAGTGTTGGTGAAGGCTCTAACAAGAGTTCAAGTGGCATTAATCCGGAACAAGTGCTGTTTTATGGAATTATCCCTGTCTTGGTAGCCTCTGTGCTCTCGGGTCTAGCCTCTTCTTTATGTCAATGGGCTTCGCAGGTCATCCAGAGTTTAAATGTCACATACCAACAAAAATTCTCTAGTTCAATTTATTCACAGCTTAAATGTCTCACCGTTACAGGTCAAGAAGCATTCGTCATACTTAATGACAGTCGAAATGTCTATTGTTGGAAGCCTCTGCTTGTTATTAAGTACCCTTAAATCTCCAGATGGTGAAGCGATCAAAAGACATGGTTTCTTTCAAGGTTGGACTGCTTTAACCCTGGTAAATGTGCTATCTCTAACTCCTGGACTATTCTGTTAATGGAAAAACTCTTATTTCTAATTGTTTGTATGTACTGTGACTGTTATTACAGGTCCCAGTCATAAGCAATGCTCTTGGTGGAATTCTCGTTGGCCTAGTTACATCACATGCCGGTGGTGTAAGAAAGGTAAAAAAAAAAAACCTTCCTAATCATTTCTTACACAGTCAACATTCTTCAAAAAAGGCTGAAATATACGCTGCTTTTTGTTTTTCCAAAGGGATTTGTGATTGTCTCGGCATTACTTGTGACCGCTCTGCTGCAGTTTGCGTTTGAAGGAAAACCGCCATCATCGTATTGTCTCGTGGCTCTTCCTCTGGTGATCAGTAGTATCTCACTGTACCAGAAATATCCATATCTGGACAAGAAGAAGAAGAAGGTCTAAGAACCTTTCCATCTTCTCCATTCACAGGTTAGCTGCTGAGTTCAACTGCTAAATATCTAGATGATAGTGATTCTTGGACCATTCAGAAGAATTTGTATTATTATTTGTATTATTACATCGATAGTTTAAAACATGGAATTAGTCCTGTAATGATCTGAATCCGTGTTTTTAGTTTTTATCAATCTTTAGCTCTTTGATTCCATGTCGCTCTCACTTGTCACTTCTAACTTCTCACGTACTGTGACTATGCAAGGTGGATACTTATGGGCTGGAAGTAAGTTCGGCCTATGTATTTGAAACGGGGCCCATAATATTAGACCCATAGGCCATAGCTTACCAACTAAACCAAATCCCATCATAATAATGGAAATATTAATAATAGTAATTATATTTTTAATCTTAATCTTGTTTTTCTTCTTTTTCTTCTTAATCTTCTTCTTCTTCTTGAGTATGTACTTATCAATTTGATATATAAAAAAAAGACTATTGTTACAACGAAGAGCTTTCTTCTCCGTGGGAAATATCTCTGTAAAAGTCGGTTTGTAATTTTATAAATAAATAATGAATCTACTGCCTTTCGATTGATACATTGGAATCACATTATAGATGAAAGATATATGAGTACACTAAACACATGATAGTTATTTTTTTCTTCAACTTTTTATAATGCACGGAAGTCTTTTTATATTTTTAGAATAGAAATTTGTAGTCTAATGATTTGCATTACTGAAAAAAAAATTATCGAAGTCCTATAAGAAAACGAATGATGACGTGTCAACAATTTTTCATCGTCACCAGAAAAAAGAGAAGAAAAGGCACCAAGTCACACTTTCACCAAAACGTACCTACTAGTATCTTGCGGCGAGAACGATGGTATTGAGCAGTGAGATAGATGTAATCTTAAAGCTTGAAGCTTGAAGCTTGAGAAGGCGAAAGTACAAGTATTATAAACTACCACAATATTAGTCGTCTCTCTTCGTCCTTTCCATCTTCAATCTGAATTTTTTCTTGGGTCTGCTGAAAGTTTCCGATTTTCGTTTTTCTTCTTAATTTGTCGAATTTTCCAATCGAAACCCAGTAAATTTTGTCCCTGATCTGAAATGCGTGGTCTTGATCGATGGATTGCTGACGCAATCAGATCAGAATCATTAGATCACAATGGTCAAATCCTCGAGGGATTGTTTCTCGACGAATCTGTTCCTTCCTCGTCTGTCTCTTTTGTTCCCTTTAAGGATTGCTCAGTCAATTCAATGCGCTTTGTCCGAAAGTCGAGTATTTTGAAGTTTAAGAGACGAAATGGGACCAAAGAACCTCTATTTTTGTCAGTCAGTTTATCGATAAAGGAGAGTAATGGCGAGGAAGAAGAAGGTGAAGGGCATAAAGCTCGAAACGGCTATAAATGTCTTCCGGTGAAAGATTCGGTGTTGATCGGTGGTGGTCAAGAAGCGACGGAGAAGATTAAGGTTAAGGAAAATGGATCAGGAGCTCTCAACACCACCAAGCATTTATGGGCTGGAGCTTTTGCAGCCATGGTTTCAAGGTCTCTCTTTCTTCTTTACTTTTTTTCTATGGTACTCCTGAGGTTTACATTAGATTTGTATCATAATTATTGAATAGTTAGTCTAAAGTTGTAGACTTTCAAGTGTTGTGGTTACTACTTAGTGATATGCCTATAGGATTTGGTGTTAATTTGGTTGTTGAAGTTCGGTGGCTCACTGGGTTTTAGGGTTTTGGTTTGAGCAGAACTTGTATTGCACCTCTTGAGCGGATGAAGCTCGAATATATAGTCCGTGGAGAACAACGGAATCTTCTTGGACTCATTCAGAGGATTGCAACAACTGAAGGAATTAGAGGATTTTGGAAAGGGAATTTGGTTAATATTCTTCGAACCGCTCCTTTTAAGTCCATCAACTTCTATGCATTTGATACATATAGAGGCCAGCTTCTGAAATTGTCCGGGAACGAAGAAACTACTAATTTCGAGAGGTTTCTCGCCGGTGCAGCTGCTGGAGTAACAGCTAGTTTGGTTTGTCTACCTCTAGATACCGTAAGTAGAATCACAACAAAGACTTCCCTTGAGCTTTTTTTGGCCATTATTGAGATTCTTTAGCACTACTTTGGTATTAAATTGCAGATAAGAACGGTTATGGTGGCACCTGGTGGAGAGGCATTAGGTGGTGTGGTTGGTGCATTCCATCACATGATTCAAACGGAAGGTTTCTTTTCGTTATACAAAGGTCTTGTACCTTCACTTGTTAGTATGGCTCCAGCGGGAGCAGTGTTCTACGGTGTCTATGATATTTTAAAATCAACTTACCTTCATACACCGGAAGGTAAGAAACGGCTTGAACACATGAAACAAGGTCAAGAGCTAAATGCTTTTGATCAACTCGAGCTTGGTCCCACGAGAACTTTGTTGTATGGAGCAATCGCAGGGGCGTGCTCAGAAGCAGCGACTTATCCGTTTGAAGTTGTGAGAAGGCATTTACAAATGCAGTCACATGCGAAAAAGTTAAGCACAGTGGCTACTTGTGTGAAGATAATTGAACAAGGTGGTGTTCCTGCTCTATATGCTGGCTTGATTCCCAGCTTATTGCAGGTATGATTCCTTAATTTTAGTCATAAACTAATAATCTCTTGAATCTGTCTTACAGCTTTGTTAATCCTCTGATAATTGCAGGTTTTGCCTTCGGCAGCGATTAGTTACTTTGTGTACGAGTTCATGAAAGTTGTCATGAAGGTAGAATCAGCACAATAGCTGGTCTTATGGCTCAAGTTACTTCTGAGGAGAAGTTCTTCTTTTGTGGGTTTTTACTCTGAAGCTTTTAACTCCCTTTTACAAAGCCATATTGTTTGTGAAATAACTGATTGCAAGAAAAATAATAAGATTTGGAAATTCCAATTTGGTTTCATGTGTTCTGATTTATAAAAGCTTGGTCGTGTAAAAGGATCTAACCATACATATTCACTGCCCATTTCACCATCACAGAATGTTTGGGAAAATGCCATAAAGACAGGGGAAAAAAATGAAAATACACTCTTCATCACTAGAATCACAATTGCCTTAAGAGACATCAAGTCAAGAGCACACCACATGAGAGTCTTTGATCTCTCGTTACGGTTGCCATCCATATTGTTGGTTCCTAGCACCACCCATTGGGTTCTGATCTCTTCCAGAGCCACCGTACTGACCACCACCTTGTGAGTAGTTAGGTGGTCCAACACCATAGCCACCGCTAGGTCCTCTAGGACCGGCGCCATATGGTGCACCTCGACCTTGTGGAGGATATGATCCACTGCTGTAACCTCCACGGCTCTGATTATTATAACCACCGGTTTGGTTTCCGCTAGGAGGGTACCGGTTTGGACCAGATGCACCACCACGGGGTTTCTGATAGTAGTGGTGGCCGCTAGGTCCACCAGCAGGTAGTTGTGGTGGCGGTGCGTTGTTAATAGGGTGGTTTGGTCCGGCAGGCCAATGTGGAGCGGCATGAGACTGACCAACACCGTGTTGCTGTGGAGGCAAACGAGAGTGTTGCTGCTGCGGATGCTGCAGTTTCTGTTTTTTGGCTGCTTCCTCATTATGACGCATTTGTTGCCGCTTTTTCTTTGTCTGGAACTCGTGTGATGATTCATATGTGGGTAGACTGTTTGAGGGACATGAAACATTGTCTGGTCATATGAACATAATGAGTTATCATAAACAATAATAAACTTGGAGAATTCGATGACCTCTTTGGATCACACGGCAACGGGTCAGTCCAAAAGTACTCTGCGTCAAGAGCATCCTTTGCGGATATTCTCTGCACCAACAAAAATAAAAAATCGAAGAACTTAAATGTCAAGATCCAAAGCTCTTAATTTCCGCAATCTGCTAATATGTCGGATCAGTTTCGTACCTGCGACGGGTCAAGCACCAACATTTTTTCCAGTAGTTCAAGGGCATGGCGATCAAAACTATAGTAGAAGAGAAAACGCCAAAATGAGATCTCTCCTTGATCAAAGTGAAGTGTCGCAACTACATAATGGTTTATACTTACTTTCGGTAAATCTCCCTCACACGTCTCTTCAAGGGCCGAGATGATTTCATTTGGTTATACCAAGGCATCTTCGAAACCCCAGGCCAGTTGTTTTCATCAGGTGATCCACAAAGTTCATATATTTTATTCAATTGTTCATTCTGTAGAAACAAACATTTGAGTAAAATGCTGTAAGTGGAAACAACATCAAAGTAGACTGTACTAACGCATACCAGAGATATTTGAAAGATGAAACCCTGACCTCAGTTTTCCCAGGTAAGATTGGTTTACCATTTAAAAGTTCAGCAAAAATGCAACCAACCGACCACATGTCAATCGCTGGTCCATATTTTGTGGCACCAAGTAGCAATTCAGGGGGCCTATGGCAATAACCGATACATGATGCAGGAATAAGCAAGACTTATTTTATCTCTTTTATAAATATAACTTCAAATTTTGTAGGCATACATACCTATACCACAATGTGATGACACGGTTTGTAAGATTTCCAGTATGATCATGAGAAAATGACCGTGCAAGCCCAAAATCCGCAAGCTTTAAATTTCCCTCATTATCGATAAGGAGATTTGATCCTGCACCAAAATATATGGGTTAACTAGCAACTCAAGCTGAAACAACAAAACGGTCAGCAATGTATTTTGGGATAGTCACCTTTTATATCACGGTGAAGTACTTGATTCACATGACAATAGTGAAGCCCAGTGAGAAGTTGCTTCATGTAACACTTTTTTTTACATATGTCGAAATGTCAGACAGTCGGAACAAAATAGGTTTTGCAAAGGCTACAACAAGGTATCAAGCCATGCAATACCTTGATCTGAGGAACTGTAAATCTCAGTCCAGGACGATCAGCAAGTCCAGTCAAGTCATGATCCATGTACTCAAAGACCATGTAGATTCCACCCTTGTATTTGTTATTATCTAATAGGAGCAAATCCACAAGCTTTAGGCGAGCGTAAAGTGTTTTAATAGATCCATCCTAGTCGTATCTAAGTTCTACAGAAAATCATTAGATCTTGGATAAGTTTTACTAACCTGGCTTTCCTTGATCGTCCCTATCTCGACCTTTTAAAGACAAAAAAGCCACAAAAGTCTAAGTATCAAACTAAAGGCCTCTTCAATGGAACTTCTAAATTAATTTCAGGATGAGAGAGGTGTTCTTTAATACCTGGCGAAGTCACAATCTCTTTCAAATGGATGACGTTTTCATGATGAAGCTTCTTCAGAATTTTAATCTCCCTGATAGCAGTTATCGGAAACTTGAAGCAAACAATGATATAAGGGAATTATAAGTCATATTGGATTCACAAAGTTTGCAACTTTTCTAAGCTAGTAGTCAAATGTAGCTTACCCCTTCTCTTTCATTGTCCATACGGATCTTTTTCAGTGCCACGATTTCACCAGTTTTGATTTCTTTAGCCATGTAAACTTGGCTGCAAAATTAAAGCCAAACATATTGACTCTCAAAACCCCAGCTACTATGTTCCAGAAAAAGCTTCACACTAGAAGAAAACGGAAAATATATACAGACAGATCTAACCTGAGATGTTTATTCATAAGATACATGTATCTACCAAATCAAGCATACGATAATCATGCAAATCCGATTTCAAGATGTTCTGAGAACCAAGTCTGAAGAAATCTAAACATCTCAATTCACTCAATCAACAAAAACTGTATATTACCATATACAGAAATCAAGTTTGATGAGATGGATGCAATGCATAAATTGGCATAAATCAACAATTTATAGATTAATACTCGAATTTTACAATCAAAATCGCTTCAAACACCAATGTAATTCACGAAAGAATACCCCACAAACTAAATCAGAGGACAAAACACGTAGAAAAGAGACAAGAACTGAGAAGAAGAATACCCGTAGGTTCCTTCGCCAATCTGTTCTAGCTTCTCGAAGCAATCGACACTGCGAGATCCCCAAATCGGAGGAGGCTCCTCCAGATTCAACTGCCCAAAAGCCGCAGCCGTCATATTTTCCTTCTTTCTCCTACAGAATTTCACAGTTTACCGACGAATTTATCAGATAATTTAGCTCTCTCTCGGCCTCCTCGCCGGCTTTTCCAAAAGGTTTTAGCACCTTTCGGTGTCGGCTTCGCGGAAAAACCTAACTTGCTTTTTTATCCGGGTTAAATATCTGGTTCAAACCGGTTTTGCATCAAACCAAAAAAACCGGTAAAAACCATGGGTTCTCGTGCTCTTGTTTCTTGACCAAAGTCTACAGAGCTTGGGTAAATAAATGATCCTTTTTAGTTTTCTCTTCTCTTTGCAATGGTAAATTCATTGAACTTTTTACTCGGGTTGAAATCATAAATCGGTTCGATCTTCTGTATTAAAGGTTGAAATCATATTTCGGTTCGATCTTCTGTATTTTTGCCACACGACTTTCTTATATGTACTCTGGAGAAACCAAAGATTACCGAAACAGAGACATTGAGGCAACAAGTAGTGTATATATTATTACCAAAGAGTTTCCTAATTTCTACATCTCTACACATTACATGTGGCTTAAGAAAACCACTCTCTTGATAAATCCCAGAGTCTACTCTCCATTTCTTATGATTCAATACCCAAAAAATAATAATCAAGCTTTCAGAAGAAAGAGATATAGAGACTGCTCGTTGACTATTTACAATCTCTTGCCTCTAAATTCCCCATAAGATTTTTTTATTTTTTTTGAAGACCAGACCAAAGGAATTATTATCACTCCTGTGAAAAGCTTTATGGGAGAAATCTTTTGCTTCTAAGCACAAAAAGGTTTATGGAGACTGAAGAAGCTTTGCTACAAATTAAACGGGAAAAAGGTTGAGAATTTGAATCTGATAATGTAAACCTAAGAGCTGAGGAAGCATACAACATACCAAACAAGTTTTTAAGCTGTTCCAGTGATCAGTTTTTCGCGTTGATCGAATTTCTTGACCTTTATAACTCCGATTAGAACTTGGAGGCTGAAGAAAGCACAGACTGTATATGCTATACTAGCTGGTGTCTGAGAATATAAAGGAACAAGAATGCTGATGAAATTGAGCAGACAATGAGGTTAAATGTTAAGAAAAAAAACAAGAGATTAGGATTGAAAGTAACAACTTACTTTAAAAGAATTCAGATACAAAATCGTTGCGAGATTGACTAAGCTTCCTGCAGCAACAGCCTGTTGGGAGACACATTGGGTTAAAGGAAAGAGGAAACGAAACCCACTTTAACACATAAACAGAACAAATTAAATCCTTTCCGAAGTTTCAAAGAAAGCTGCTTTTTTTTTAGTTGCTATGAAATAGTTGTAGTAAAACGACATGAGAAGCGAAACTTTTACTTACACTTCCTACTGTTTTTTGAACAACTGCTACACGTTGAAATGCCCTCTCAGACTCCAATGCTCGGACCCTAAGCTTTAAATCACCTTGCTCCTGCGGAAACGGGCATCCAAATGAAACTTAACTCATTAGATTGCGAAAACGATTCATGTAGCTTGAAGTTTGTGGCTTGTGGATCTGTTAGTGTCTTACAAGTCGTTGAATGATTACAGCTAGCTTTTCAACTCTATCAGCTTGTCTAAATAGATTGTAGAATGCTTGTGATTGTCTGTCCCATCTCTTTCTCAGGTCCTACAATAGTGAATTTGATTGAATACGAATATAAGCTGTGTGATAAAACCATATATGGAGTAGAGATAAGTCTTGCTATTACCTTCACTACAACTTCTACTCCAGCTTCCCGGAACCGTAGCAATTCCAATGCATAGCTGGAGAACAAAAGTATCTGAGTATTTTTCAGAAATTAACATGAATATATAGCATAGTGTGTGTATACTCACGGTTTTGCAATCTCCGTTATATCAAATCGGGGATCAAGACCTTTGCCTATGCCATCCAATACTGCAGAGATAGAGACAGAGAGAGAAAGTACCATTAATATACTTGTATGTATGAGTAAAAAGGCATGACATTACAAACCTGAAAAGGCTCTAACAACAAATGTGAATGTGGCGGGGAACCGGAATGGTTGGTCAGCTGCAATGGCTAATAAGTCTTCTCCGATTGCAGCCAACCGTTGCTTCTTTTTTTCTTGCTTTTCCTCCTTGCTTAGTGGCTTCTTAAACCCAAGCTCTTCTGCTGCTGCTATTTCTTCTTTCTCCTTTCTTTGTGCAGCAAGCCGCTCTTCGAAACTGTAACACAATCAGCTAACTTATATTATCAGAAGGATTCTACTGGCATCTATAATGCACATCACTCTCACAAATTCTTCAGAGAACCCAAGGATCCAACAGGAAGGTAGATTGTTACGAAAAAAGGTACAAAGATCAAGTAAATTACCTGTTGAGAAAAAAGAGTGCTGTTCTTCTGACTGATGTCAAATCTCCAGTAGGTACAAGCACACCCATTTGAACCATTGCTTGAATGACCTGCCACAAAAAAGGTCAATTTATAAATGTGTATGTATGAGCTCAGTTCCTACAAAGCTGCATGGATGTAGAAGATTGAAGATGAGAACACAGTAGGAAGTATACCTTATCCGGATCCTTCTCATAGACACCGTAGAATGCCTCCAATAAACCTTCTCTGATATTTGGGCTGATACTGTAAGAAACAGGAAAAAAACGATTGTGCAGAACCATTAGTCTAACAAGATCTTGTTTCTTCACCATATCGAACTGAAGCAGCATTTCACATAGTAACAGAGTCCTGTTGTAGCATAAAATGTAGTACCTTCCCATCATTCCAAAGTCGTAAAATATCAGCCGCCCGCCATTGACATCATCAACCGCAATATTCCCAGGGTGCTTCAGAAAGATACAAATGCGACTTAGATTGTAGTCTTTTTGTAGTGGTTGCACCAAATAAAGTCATTGAGACTTAAGGGAAAAGAAAATGACAGAAGAGACTTACAGGGTCGGCATGAAAGAATCCATGAGACAAGATTTGTTCCAGGTACGATTCAACAGCATATCTCCCTAGCCTGCATTGTACCAAGTTATGAATAAACCAAAAAAAACTATTTTGGCTTCAAAAAGAAATGGAAAAATCTCAAAGTCTGACGAAAATACAAACCTTTTTCGATCAACACCTAATTGATCTAATGCTTGTATTTTGTTAATCTTAATCCCAGGGACATACTCCATTGTCAGGATCTGCAAATAACTTAATTATAAGTATTGCATTCGAGCTTAAGGCTTTCTATATGTTGAACAAATAATGTTCATAGGTAATAATATTACCTGAGGTGTGGTGTACTCCCAGTAGATGGATGGAACTTTTACATACTCTAAGTTTTTGAAGTTATTAGCAAACAATTCCGAATTAGCTGCTTCCTTTGTGTAATCAATTTCCTAAACAATATAGCACATTGTTATTACTAGTTAAGAGGGTCACTTCAAATTAAGGCAAATAACGAAGACTCAACTAAGCTTCCATGCAATTAAAAAGAACCGCATCGCGGTACCTGGTACAATACACTGGCACATTCATCATAGATTGCAACCCAATCTCTCTTTGCACCATCTGATTTTGGATCCACCTTTTGGAGATACTCAGCGATCACCTACATCAAAGAATAGCAGAAGCAAATCACGAGACAAGGACGCTTGCAACATGCAATAACTCTATATCGAGTGTGGCTAGAGACACTAACCCTCAAATTTTTAAGATCGATATCAAAGAGATCTTTCAAACCGGGTCTCTGTACTTTAATGACAACCTCTTCACCCTTTAATCTTGCACGGTGAACTTGACCTGTACTTATTGAGAACAAAACACTTACTATTACCATCACTTTCTTGCAATTTTAGGCGCATCATTATAAGAATATTATCACAAAGACTTTACCAAGACTAGCTGCAGCTATAGGTTCATAATCGAAACGGTCGAATATGTCATCAACAGATGCTCCAAGCTCCTCTTCAACAATTGAGAGAGCTGTAGCAGAAGAGAAAGGAGGAACTTGATCCTGCGAACATAAGATTAAAAAATAAAACTTAAATATGCAACACAGAAGAGGAGCCATTTTTAAAACAATCAATTGGAGATAGAATAAGAATAAATCAAACCTGAAGCTCTGATAATTGATCAACATATTCTTGAGGAAGTATGTCCACTCTGGTAGAAAACTGTTGCCCAATTTTAATAAACGTAGGACCTAATCTCAATATGTTATCCTTCAACCACTTAGCCAAAATCTTCCTTTTTAAAACCTTTTTCTCCTCAGTCATTCCCCCTGAAGTACAAAATAAAGCAAATGAGAATGTTCTTTTACGTAGCAAAAAAAAAGAAATAATATACAAGTAACACTAACAACCTTTGTAAGAAAATTTCTGATTGCTTAACCATGTTCTAAAGATAAACGTTAGAACAAATCCCCAAATCTCCAATGTTCTTTGTATCGTTGAGTAAGTCTTGAATCTACTCCATCGACCACCAGGTGCAACAGAAACCTGTTCCAAGAAATCGAATCATTAGATGAAGAAGAAGAAGGAAAAAAAACGATTTTTTGATTAAAAAGAATGTTATTTAATGTGTTACCTCGACTTGTTTTTGTTGACTTTTCTTAAACCAAACATCCTCTTGACCGATATCTTCTACTCTCTTCTGCCTCACTTCCTCTTTTCTCTTCTTTGTGACTTCCTCAGTTTCCACCGTTACGCTTCCGTTCACATACTTCACCAAACTACCGTTACCGTTAACGTTTAAAAGGGCGTTTCCGTTATAATCGCCGTTGATGGATTTTCTCGCAGCTCCGTTGCCGTTTAATCGGACACTTCCGTTTCCGTTAACTTGTTTGATCACTGCAATTTCTCGATCTTCCACTGCGACATTATCTTCATTGGAAGCTTTGATTCGAAGCGGAAGGTTGTGATTGTAGCTCAAGCGATTTCTGGGTAGAAAAATCCCGGGGATTGAAACGGAACGAGTGATTGTAGATTGTCTGGAATGGAAATTGATGTTCGGTAACAATAGAGACGACGATGAGGATGAAAAAGAAGTCGCCATTGATGGTAACTTTTCAGAAGAGATCCCAGATTACAAACCTAATTTTCATTTGCGCGAAAGGTAAGAAGAGATTTGAAGAAGAAGACTTGTTTGTTGGCACTTTGCAGAGAGCTTTAGAGGCTGTGGAGGAAGCAGAGGATGGGAATTAAAAAACAATTAAATGAGGAAAAAATGATAAAGAAAGGGGTGGATACGAAAATGACACGTGGCAAAATATTAGATTAGTGAAGCAGATGTTTTAGTGTTTTGATTGGTTGTTTACGACACATCATCTCGTCATCACAGCCACAAAGAGGCGCTTTTTTTTTACATTGCGACTTTGATTGTTTCTTTTTTCTACGCATGTGTCATGTGTGTGATATTTTTGTAAGCATAATACACATCTAACTGTGAAGATTTTACATAACTGACGTAGTTACATTGAACCAAAATGCAAACTTAGACAAGTGATCGGTTTTTAGCAGTTTCAAATTGTTATTTCTCCAGTTTATACGAGCAGTTTTTATAGTTCGGTCAGGTAGGATGATCCGAATCTGAAAATATTGAAAAAAATACACTAGATAACAAGAGAACTTGACGTGAGAAAACAAAAAAAGAATCCATTGAACTTGAATTTTTTTTTAAAACCAACAAAACCAATTCATAATATTTGGTTCAGTGTATTTCTATATCATTTTTCAAATTGGAAAAGTCGAATTACCAAAAAGGAAAAAAGGGAAAGTCGGATTCCCAAAAAGGAAAAAAATTCGAAATTGGAAACTTTTTTTTTTCACGAAGGCACGCGGCGGAAATCTTTCAAGTTAAATACTTTCTCAAAGTTCTAATTTGACCCCATAAGTTATGTTTATAAGTTATGGACGCTCTCCTCCTCTCTCCTTCGCCGGAGCCCCAAAATCCAATCACCGATCCTGCGAATTTAAGGGCAAATCATCAGCCGGCGAATTTCGGCGATGAGCTCATAGATGAGACGATGAGGAATAATATGAAGCCATCGACTTTAGAAATGAGAAAGCTCAAAGAAAAGAAGAAAGAGATAATGAACAATGGCGAAGCGTCTTCCTCTTGTTCTTCATCTTCTACCTCTAATCCAAATTCTACTCGAAGGGTCTCGCGAGTGGCTCGTAGATTGCGAAACCCTACAGTGCGGTTAGGTATGGCTCGACGAAGCGTCGGGGAACGACAAGCCGAAGCCTTGGCGCTTCCTCTGGGCATGTCATTTGCGGCTTTTGCTAATCTGGTTCGATCAATTTCCAAATTTTATCTATCTTTCTCTCTCTCTCTCTCTCTCTCTCATATCGTACTGGCTCTGTTTTTGCTCTTTTGATACGAAATTGGACTCTGATTTATCGTTTCCTGTTATGACTTGTTTCACTTTTGTTCCTATAGTTGACTTAGGTTTCTGTGCTAAAAAGTTCGCATCTTCAGAGAAATAAAGCTACGATTATTTGTTCCAAGTCATTTAATTGGTTTCCTTAATATAAAACCTGGATAAAGGGTAATTTGAATTTCTTCTCTAAGGATCTATAACGAAATAGCAATTCACCCTGAATCGAGGAGAGGATCTTCTCTTCAGATCCGAATCAGAGTCGATGTGTAGAAGCTGAATTTCTTCTTCGAGATCTATAAGTGAGAGCTTGATTGAAGCAATACTTTAATTAACTCTGGCACAATTGAATTGTCTCGTCTCTCACTTGTCGTAAAGCCTGAGCCTTTTTATCACGAATGTGTAGCTCTGATTGTGATTTCACCATATTTCATTGACATATTGCTGTGTTAGCAACTTAGCGACCAAAGTCATTGACTTGCATTGCTCTGTAATGTTAACCGTTTTATTTTCTTGTCCTTCAGGTTCTTGAGAGAAAGAGTGCCGGAGGTCAGAATGTTTATATTGATGATCTTGCACAAGTATGTAGTATGACTTTTCATATGATTTTTTTTCCTCGGTTTCTGTTTTGTTAGTGATACATAAATTTCACTGATTGTGCTCTGCAGATTTCTGCTTCCGCTGTCAAAGAATCCTTAGCCAATGTAAGCCAAAACTCCCGTGAAATTTTATTTGCATTCTCCAATTTGTAGACTCTCTTTGATTATTATAAGGATGTGATTACAGGTCTATGGTAACAAGCTTGGTTCCTTTGCAACGAACTTTGAGAAATCATTCAACAGTACTCTAAGGATCCTTAAACTGATCAATGAATCTGCATTCCGGCATCAGATAGAGAACAATAATGTTGCGAGTTATAATTTAGACCGGTCTACAATAGACGGATGCTCAGACAGCGAGCTATCTGCGAAGGAGACTTCATCTGCTACGTCTGCTTATGAAGTGATTCAAGGTGGTGCAAGAAAAATCTCTTCGATGAATGAGATTGTCCTGCACGAAGAGACTCGACAACTCTCTGGTGTCCCGAGAAGCTCAGCCATGTCCTTGACCACGTTTGAAAGGTCTTTAGAAGAGCAAGCACGAGCTAACGACCTAAAGAGCATGGAGATTGGTCTTACAATGAGGAAACTAAGGTTGAAAGAGACAGAGCTAGCAATAAATTACGAATCAAACAATCTGGGGAGATCAAAGCTAGAGATGGATGTATCGAAAGCTGCATTCCGAGCTGAGAAATTCAAAACCGAGTTAGAAGATACAAGAAAAGCTGATATGGTCACGAAAATCATGGATTGGCTCGTCGTAAGTGTTTTCAACATGTTGGCTTCTATGTTATACGGCGCTTACGTTTTCTCACAGCAACGAATCATGGAAGCCACCTCAATGTGCGAGCCATCAGAGGAGAAAAGCTCTTCTTGGTGGGTTCCTAAACAAGTTTCATCGATAAACGCAGAGTTTAACATCTTGATTTGCCGACTTCGAGTTTGGGTTCAGAGTTTCTTCGGTGTCTTAATGATCTTCGTCTTCACTTACTTCATAATCCAACGTTCATCAGGTACGAAGCAGACGATGCCTGTAACTTTCATCGTTCTTTTCCTCGGTATTGTTTGCGGTCTACCGGGTAAATATTGCGTGGACACATTAGGCGGCAACGGTAAACTCTGGCTGTTTCTTTGGGAAATCTTTTGCCTTCTGCAGTTCGTTGCAAATGTCTTCACATTGACTTTGTATCGTTTGATTTATGGTCCACTAACTGTAGCTCAAGAGAGGCATTGTAACAGTATGGTTCCGTATTGGGCACGGCGTAGTGTCTTCTTTGGGTTGATTCTGTTGGTACTTCCTGTGATTAACGGTCTCTTGCCATTTGCGACGTTTGGTGAATGGGGACACCATTTCGCTGTGGTTGTGTCTGAGTTTTTTGGTGGGTCGGGCTCTGATGTTTGAGAGGAACCCCCTCTTTGTACTCTTTGTATTATTATTTTTAAAAAAAATAACTTAGTTGAAGTTATCATTTTTTTAAGTAAATTATTTCTATATGTTATGTTCAAAGTTAAAAGTTTTCACAGGCCATGCGATTAAAGTGCAGCTTTAAAGAGAAAGGTAACGTCGTCTATACAAATTTAAAAGAAAATAAAAAGATGAATAATTATCGACCTCATAACTACTACTACTACTTTTTAGACGACGTCGATCGATATGCAAATCAAAAGCAAAAGATATATGTCTTTTATTGTTTATAAAATAAAGTTTAAATTTAGGTTGAAACGTAATTGAAGTGAACGTCTTCGTAGGTCACTGTGGGTGAAGTCTTCGCTATCATACTAAACAAATGACTAATAATTGAACTATATCGACATATCAATCTGAGTGTTAATTCGAAGAAGAGTCAAAGTACCAGTTCGGTCTGAATATCGGAAAAAAGAGCATAAAAATAATTAAAACCATTTAATAATAATAATTGGACAAAATGGTCATTTTGGCCATGAAGACAATATTTCGCGCCCAAATGATCCCAAAAGACGCGCCAGAGTGACAGTCCATTTTAGTTCCAAATCTTCTTTCCACTAATCCACAAACCCTAATTTTCTCGTGAGAATCCGCCACGGTTCTGGGCATTGTGCCAAGATGAAGGGAGGAACAATACAGATAAGCTGGCACGACGGGAAGCCAGTGCTAACCCTTGATTTTCACCCGATTTCCGGTTTACTTGCCACCGCCGGAGCCGATTACGATATCAAGGTAATGCAATTTTCAGAAATCACTTTAGAATCTGGGTTCCGACGAAAAAAGCACTCGATCTATGCTGACTTAATATCATCTTATAGAGCGGGTAATTTTGGGATTTTAAATTTATCGAAACTGCGATTTTTTAGAATTGGAAAATTCTACATCCTCTCGATTGTTTGAAAATTGCAAGCATTTGAGCGTGTGATCGTCTAATGGGTTCCATGGATATAGCATCAGGAATATTATTGATTGTTGACTAAATTGATGATTTTCCAGCTATGGTTACTAAACTCTGGTCAAGCGGAGAAGAAGCTTCCCAGTGTATCTTACCAGAGCAGCCTTACTTACCATGGATGTGCTGTGAATACCATTCGTTTTTCTCACTCTGGTAAGTAAAGCATTTTCAGATGCTCTTCAAGTATAAATTTCTGGGAACAGATAATAACTTTTTTAAAATGCATTAAGCTTTGTGTTGTCAGAGATGCTCTTGACCCGTAACCTATGTTAATATCTGAGCTATCTAGTCATGACGATTGTTCTATAATATATTGCAGGGGAACTACTTGCCTCGGGAGCAGACGGTACGACTAAGAACACATCTTGTCGCTCAGATGCAAGTGTGTTTTACATATTTTGAATGCGTAGTGAAACCAATTGCGCAGTTATATTTTTGTTATAATGCAGGTGGCGAGCTTATCATATGGAAGTTGCATCCTAGTGAAACCAATCAGTCCTGGAAAGTTCACAAGTCATTATCGTGAGTCTTTTTATCTGAATAATAAGCTTCGCTGCCATGCTTTTGTAATCGTTAATTTTTTAGGCTAGCAAGATCCCTCTTTAGTACTGTAGGCTAGTAACATAGCGGAAAGCATATGAAAGTTTCATGGACTCAATCAAACGTAGACTAGTAACATATTGTAAAGCATATGGTGTTAGATTCTTACTTCATTATTTCTGGTGCAGAAATGTAGGCCAAGAATATTATTTTGACTTTTGTTTTACCCTTTTAGATTTCATCGAAAGGATGTCCTGGATCTTCAGTGGTCTCCTGATGACGCCTATCTGATTTCTGGCTCGGTGGATAACTCTTGCATTATATGGGACGTTAACAAAGGTGAGAAAGTAGAAGAGGAGATAAAATCATTTGTCTTGTTGCTTCCAGATTTTCTGCTTCTTAAATTTTCCTTTTTGCTACAAGGTTCTGTCCATCAGATACTGGATGCCCACTGTCATTATGTTCAAGGTGTTGCCTGGGACCCCTTAGCAAAGTACGTAGCCTCTCTTAGTTCAGACAGAACGTGCCGGATTTATGTCAATAAGCCTCAAACAAAGAGCAAAAGTGGGGAAAAAATGAACTATGTTTGTCAGCATGTTATCACTAAAGCAGATCAGCAACGAGGAGATGACACTAAGGTTAGAGAGAAAAGAATTTCTTAATGATTTGTTGCAAATATACAGGATGCCTGATTTCACAATGGCATAATATGCAGACAGTAAAAACCCATCTCTTTCATGACGAGACTTTGCCGTCTTTCTTCCGAAGATTGTCATGGTCACCTGATGGATCGTTTTTACTCATTCCAGCTGGTGAGATTGTCCCTAAAACTCAGTCCTGTTTTTTTTCCCAGAAAGTAGCGCTAGATCATCACAGAGTTTACCCGGATATTAATTATGTTTTTTTCATCACTGTATTGCATTTGCAGGCTCTTTCAAGCTTTCACCTACATCCGAAGCTATAAATGCTACATATATCTTTTCTAGGAAGGACCTCTCAAGGTAAGATAATCACCTCACCATCTCTTGTTTAAGCTGAGCAAAGTGGCCTCATCTGCTTGAGCTTATAATTGAGATAATTGAAAAGCAATACAAAGTCTCAGAACGTGCTCTTTTTGTTTCACGCGAGCAGACCTGCACTGCAGCTTCCAGGTGCCAGCAAACCGGTTGTAGTGGTTCGTTTTTGCCCTGTTGCATTTAAACTCCGGGATTCAAATTCTGGTACATATTATGTCTTCCCATAACATTTTTTGTAGTTCCTTATAAGATATAAAAGTAAGGCCTTTTAGATGTATTTGTTTTTCCTTAATCTGTTAATTTTAATGACTACAAATGTTTGCACAAAAAAATGACTACAAATGTTATTTTGGGATTCTTGCAGAAGAAGGTTTCTTCAAGCTTCCTTACCGTATTGTCTTTGCCATCGCAACTTTGAATTCCGTGTACATATATGACACAGAGTGTGTCACTCCAATTGCAGTCTTAGCAGGTCTCCACTACGCTGCAATAACCGACATAACATGGTAAAAGGAGTATATACATTTATGTAGATCTGATTGATCATTGTCCAAAGATTCATAGTTTTGAATTGCAACCAATGGCCATTTGTTCAATAGGTCACCTAATGCCTCTTATCTGGCACTGTCTTCACAAGATGGCTATTGCACACTAGTTGAATTCGAAGATAACGAACTAGGAGAACCCGTCTCCATTTCAGGTTTGCTCTTAGTTCTTTCACTCTCTACCTTCTAGAACCCGATTGACCCATCAATTCAATTGCAGTTGGGAAGAAACCTGTGGCTGGTGAGGAGAAAAAACATAGTTTAGGGAAAATTGATGAGCTGATGACCGAAACAAGAGCAGAGGAGGGTAGTAAACAGGGTGAATCAGAACAAAACGAAGAGAAAAAACAGCCATTGCTGAGCAAAATCACCATGGACGGTGAGGAGAAAGAGCATGTTGTGCAGAAAACCGATGAAGAGATGAGGGAAACGAGACCAGAAGAAGAGAAAGTGTCATTGGAGAGCAAAGTTAACACAAAACCGGCGAGGAAGCGCATCACACCGATGGCCATTGACCCCTAACGGTAAACTAACTAATGTACTTGCTACTTTTTATATATATATATTTCTTGTTCTCATAGGCTATTATAGTGAATCCATCTAGGGGTGTTGTGGCGTGCTTTTTTTTTGGCCCTTTTATAATATATATATCCTTGACTTGCACAATCGCCGCAACACACCGCACCAATCCCCTTCTTCCGGCGATCCTCCTCCGCCGAAAACTCCTTCCCCTCCCCCAATCGCTCAGATCCACCTCGCCTGTGATGCCTTTCCCAGACCACTGCTTTTCCTCCCTCTCTCAACCGGGTCGCGTCCCTCCGGATCCTATACCGTTCCAGATAATCCACTCGGCGATTTCAGTCTCCGTCGAAAGTCTCAAATCCGGTCAATCGAAAATCAAATCTATTCTAGACTCCTCCGCAGGGTATAAAAACCACACGAACATCGCCAACATTTGCACCATAAATTTAATCACACCAAAAAGTACGAAACTTTAAAGTTTACGATCTTATCATCTTTTCGAGTGGTTGAAGATTATCTTATCTTGTAGATGCAAGAAGCATGAGAGGAACTTTATAAATTTCTCTTTAAAGACATAGGTAAATGCTCAAGGAAAGTTACAGATAAACTGTGTCAAATGGTAGAAAAAAAAAAAAAGATAAGGTACTTTTGTTTATTTTGTCAAACATATATTGATTGATTTGAGTGATGAATAAGGTGACACAAAAAGCGATGGGTTGAAGAACAGACAACATGGGGAAGAAAAAACATAACATGATATTTTGGTGTGAGAGAGCATAAGAGATGTTATATTTATAGATCGGAATCAGAACTTTTCTCCTCCTTTGGTGGTGCGTACTGCCTCATGAGACGGGATCTCGCCCATGGATCAAGTGGCACTCGAGGCGGCGGTTGAGGTGTTGCTGGGTTCGATTGCCTTAGCTCATTCTCTCTATCGATAAACCTGCAAAACAAGAGTATGACAAGTTAGCTCACAAAGTGAAGTTTCCAAACTAGGAATTGAGAACCAGTCAAACACTAACACAATAGACGTCCATTTGGTCGTAATTGCGACTAAAGAAGACAAAAATACAATGTGATACTGCGGGAAGGTGTAGGCAGAATGAACAATAAGAAAGAGAAATTTGTATACTCGATATAGGCCATTGGTGCAGCATCACCAACTCGTATGCGAGTGCGGAGCATTCTTGTGTATCCACCAGCTCTATCTCTGTCACACATAAGATACAGCCATTGAAACAGAGTACTTAGGAGATATGTAATTTCGAAAAGAAAGGCCAGGTTTCGAAGATTCACTTGTATCGGAAAGCCAACTCTGTGAAAAGCTTGTGAATAACATCATCTCCTCTAACAAACCCAGCAGCTCGCCTTGCTGCGTCAAGTGAGCCCTGTAATAAATCATTTCATCAGCCAGAAAACCATATAAAACACTTATGCCGGAGAAGCAAAAACCAAGATGTGTGAACACTTGAGCACAATTACAGTTCCAAACCAACTATGGTGTCACTGAGTATACAAAAGAACCATGATTTGAATTGCTAAGTTCATAAACTTATTGGAAAAAAATATGAATTTATACCTCTTTGCCGAGTTGAACCATATTATCAGCGAGACGACGAACTTCTTTAGCCTGCAAAATCCGATATTGTGTGTATTACTACCCAATGTAAGTAGCAATGAGAAACATTTATAGGAAAAAACACCGCAAGTTTAAAGAAGTAACATCACAGATTCTCACTAGCAGACTATAAAACCCAAGCTAAACCCCAAATCTAACAAAAGGAATTAATACCTTTGTGACAGTGGTCTCAATTCGCTCGTGCTTCACCAATTGAGAAACCAGCGTCCTGATACGTATTTGATAGGAAATAAAAAAAACACACTAAATTAATCGAGAGAACTTTTAAGAAATGTGCTAAGAAACAAGAGGATCGGTATTGAATGTTTGGACTACGCAAAGAATAGGAAAAATAAGAAACCTGAGCATGGATATACGGTGACCCGTTGGCCGTCCGAGCTTCCTGAGCTTCGTCATTTCTACGACGGCGAAGCGATCGGAAAATGCGATTGGGAAGAAGAGGAAGAAGAAGAACCCTACAAAGGTGAAGAAAAAACCCAGCTCGTATGTTGACCCTTAACTTACTAATGGGCCGGGCTCCTAATTTTTAGCCCAATAAAAAATAATCCGACTGTGACTCAGTGACCCATATTCTAAACCCGTTGGGATAATTTATGGCTATAAAAATTGATGTGGCAAGAAATTTTCCATTGAGATAGTAAAGAGATTTGAGTCGATGTCCATCCATGTAAAATGAATGGTTCAGATCTAACAGTTTTAAATGGTTGCACCCAGAGCCGGCCATTTATTGAAAAAATATCATATAAAAATTTACACGTTCAAAGTTTGAAATTGTGACCTCTGAAAATATAAAACGCTAATTTCACCATTAGAATAAAAAGATATTTTATAACTTAATTTATAAAATTAAGAATTGCAAGCATGAATTTGCTTCGCTTGGGCTCAGGAACCTGGTTGCACCAGGTGGAAGTGGTCGTACCAATCAAATTGAAAATGGTTTAATGGTCAACTAGCCAATTTAAAAATCTTTGTTCACGACTTTTCCTATGACCAAAAAAATAATAAAACAGAGATCCTAATTTTCATACTTTGTGGGCGGTTTGTCGACTCTGGTCTCATTTGAATTCTGAGTCAAAGGCCAGGTCTCAAAGTTGGACTAGTTGAGATTTCACAATAATAAAATATATATTATAAATATGTCTCTTGTAGGAATCATATAAAACTTTCAGTATCCAAAAACACAAAAGTTACACGTATGTAGTCATTAGTCAACATCTAAAAAACAATGTGTGCATCTAAATAGTTTATTTTTCATGTTCAATAAAAGTGGTCCGGAGCCAGCTCATTCATGGGTTCCCCGAGACCATCACAGCCAATTACATTTTTATAAATTGGTATCATACAATTAATAGTCAAATACTACATATTTTCGTATGGTAAAGTAGAAATCGACGAAGAAATCAAAATCATGGTTTTCATTTGTAGACAATTGATGGGGTCAAAGTTTTATAGTGAGTGTAGTATGTTGAGATATCAAATTATTTCACTAGATGAGTGATAGATAAAGATGATTAGGACTTATATAGGCTTATGTCTATGTCGTGTTGATGTATTCGAATCTTCAAAAGATGAAATTGAATTTCACATGTAACATGGTTACAAATTGTGGGTCGATGGGAACTATATGACGTATTCATCTTTTTGACAATTTTGGACCTATTTTCAACATAATATATTTAAATTCGTATTTAGAAAAAGCAATTTCATATCAATGATACGAACCATATGATTGGAAAATTCAAGAACATAATTATTTAATTTTACTTTACATTAATAAGAGAATTATAGACTACACATTCGATGAGCAATGAATTGAATCTCCTTTTTTAGTTTATATTCACTATTCAAAATTTCAATTTGTTTACAGTTTGATACTTTTTTTCACTCTCTCCCTCAATAATATTCATGAAATCAAATCCTAAGACCCTCTAATGATTAAAAAACAATTGAATCAAAACGGCATGATATGTGTCGTTTTGGTGTCGTAAGCCGAAAGGCAAGATCTTGAATTCACCTTGAAGACCTTAAGAAGATCTGTTAACATGCGCCTTACGGCGGGAGAGCAATTGCTCTGTAACAGTAACAGAATCTTCGTAACGCCGTTAGTACTCGTAACGGCTTCAAACGCCTTCTCTTCTTTGAAAAGATAAGAGACGCTCCAAAGAACCGCCACGGCGTGCTCCGTCGCCGCCGTCGATACTTTCATCAGCTTCTTAACCACCGTTTTCAGGCACTCGCCGTCTCCGCCGCAGATTTCTGATCTGCCTTCCTTGGTGGATGCTAAAGTCTCGAGAAGCTTCAAGCATTTCTCCGTCACCGAAACGCTAGACGTCGTTGGATCTGCTAACAATTTCGTGAGATCCTTGATGAGTTTCTCTCCAATCAGATTGAGTTTCACGCGTTTCGTTGAGCTGATTGCGATCAAGCAGGATAAGGTTGCTTCGATCAAGCTCGGATCGGAGTCTCTGCTAATCGATTTCATTAGCTTGGTGACGAATCCGCCTCTCTCGGCGATTAACAGCTTTGATTCGGCGTCGACGGCGATGAATTCCAGTAAACCGGCGCAGTCAATTTTCATTTCGACATTCCCGGTATTAAACAAGAAGACGATTGCCATCAAACGATCGTGACCGTTGTTTAAAATCAGATTCGAAAACCGTCTCCGATCTGAGATTTTGGTTCGAATCATACTTAGAATCTTCACCGCCTCTTGAACAACCAGTAATTTAGGGGTGGAGATCGTTTTGAAATCTACCTGGCCCAGAAGATCCACGAGAAGTCGCACGAAATCACCTTTGCCGGCGAGAAATCCTCTGTTATCGTCGGATTCTCTTGCGAATCGGAGAATTTTCGACAAAATCTCGCGGTCATATCGCTCTTCCTTCTCCATGTTCACTCCATCTATTGCATCGGCGATCTCGTCTCTCGTCGGAGCAGCTAATTCCGCCGATTCAACACAAGCTCGGCGGCGAACAGAATCGGACCAAATCTCAATGAGACGCTGAAGAGTCCGATTAGGTATGAAGTCCTTGTTCTGAAGAATCTGCATCGTCGCCGGACAGGTATTATTTCCGCCGTCGAGCCACCGTTGGATGCTAGCGCGGTCGTATGTAACGCCGGTGCAAAGACTCACCGGAGATTTCATGACGTCGAACGATATAGGACACCGGAAGAAATTGGGTACGGTGATGTAAATATCATCTTTCCTCATTTTGCTTGGCTGTTGATTTTCCGTTTTGCTCCACAGAAAGCGTGTGGGATTCCGTCAGAGAGAGAGAGAAGACGTCTTATGTTTATGTTGAAGATAGAGAGAGTGCGTGGGGTTTGGTTTAAAAGATGAAAGAGAAAAAGAGTCAAACTTTGCTGACGTCAAATTTCGCTTTTTTGACGGGCGTTTAGTATTAAATATCTTTTAATGCTTTTTTTTGTTAACATAATTTAGTGGCTTTAATATCCCGTTTAATACTGCGAAGTGTTGGGTTCGAACCCCAGACCTGTGTTATGAATTTCAGAGGTGGCCACTATTGTGTCACATGATTCTGACATGTTTTTTTTTTTAACACATATCGAATAAATCGATATTTTTTTATGCGTTTATTTTTTTAATGACGGACGTTTATTTTTTTATTAAATATATTTTAATGTTTATTATAATGACTAAATCGAATAACTTTTCCTTTTACGTATATCGAATAACTTTTTTCTCTTTATGCTATTAAAAAAACTATACTACAAAATTAGAATAAAATTTTAGCACACTCCAAAGTTGAAAAATATATATTCTTCTTCAAAATAATTTAGCAAGAATTTATTATAAATGTGAAAATACATTCAATTTTTTATTTTATTTTTTCACTGTTGATCGTATGTCAAAGAAGTCTTTCAGCCCGTTATAGTGGATTACATCACACCAGCACAAATCGATCGGAAATGGACGGTGAGGATTCGTGAATGCAAATACA
This sequence comes from Streptanthus diversifolius, assembly GCA_039880935.1. NCBI lineage: Eukaryota > Viridiplantae > Streptophyta > Magnoliopsida > Brassicales > Brassicaceae > Streptanthus > Streptanthus diversifolius. Next base: position 22,416,168 of record JAXGFM010000007.1, on the reverse strand, counting down.
AGAGGAGAGTGGGGTCCATGCCCCACCGTTTGAACGTAGGGTCCACTTAGACTGCACCGAGTTTAGGATGTGAGATTGCACGTTTGAGATTTGTGAAAATGCGGAAGCTTTTTTTATTTGTTTTTTTATAACACTTTAATCAGGCATTTTCAATAACTTCTCATTTTTCTAATTTCTTAGTTTTCCATCCACATTCATATTAAAATATCTAAACGCATCGTTGTATAAATTACCAAGAACGAATTGTTTACCCTATTCTCCTAGAAATATCATAGCTATTGAATTTTAAACACACATTTTCTTTTTGCTAATAGTAGCTTTCTCAGTTAACTCCTTGACCTTGATAGGAAGATGGTTTCTGAATTTCAAATTAATATTTAAGTGGTATATTCGTACTTTTAAACTATATGTTATACATATTATTACATATAGTTATGTATACTTATGTAATTTTTTGAAAATATAGGCATAACTCAATAATATCTAAATAAGAAACGAAAAAGATATTATACAAAAGAAGAAGAAAAAGAATAAATGAACACTTTGTTCAATTGACCGGACAGATTCTATGGGCTATATTGCTATCTTTTGTTGCTCTTCCACTTCTGTTTGCTTTATGTCCGCAACTAGCAATACATGACGTGGCACCTTTATTCTCAATACGTGTCTACTTATGTTCATTACTAGTTCACCTTCGACTAGTTTACCTTTTAAAGTTGAGTATCATAACTGTGTAGGTACATCTGATTTCTATATTAGAATAATTATATTTTTTGTCAAATAAAAAAATATATGATAATTAGTTTGTGAAAACTAAAAACTTTTCATTTTGTTGTATTTTTTTAAAAAAAAAAAACAAACAGAATGTTATATAAATTTTGATAGTTGATAGATCAATGTGGTTGTTGTCTTATAGATGATAACTATTAACAGTACATTATTAAATCCCATAAAATTTCTTCGCATAAAACAACATTATTTGGACTATTTAATTACGAATTTCCATTAAACCATTTAAATATAGATTTGTAAAAAAATTCTAAAAGAATATTTTTAAAATATTTATGAAATGTCAGTAGTTCAAATAATTGAAAAGTGAATAATTTAATTTAATATAAAATTGGAAAAAATTCAGAAAGAAAATAAATAAAGAAATTTATGATTTGACCGGAGAGGAGGGGGCTAAAATATTATTTTCAGCTCCCTTTAGATCCGTAAGCATCTGTTAAAGAATTCAGACACAAAAATATTTTTAATCCTCTTTCGTTTTTCCTATTTATTTAAACTAACGCGAGGTATGTAATTACGTATTATGACAAATTTAACCCAACTCGCGTATCATGCAGATACTTATTAAGACAAAACTAAATTCACAAACCAAAGTTGCATGATGATCAAACAACTAGCTTTATGAAACGAACAAACAGTTAGCTTTATGGGTCCCTTGTTATATGGTTTAATGCACAAGATAACAAACTTTTTAGTAAACAACAAGAAACAAAAATAAAATAAATAATTTTCAACAAAACATACATAAATAAATAAAAAGTCAACAATCTATGGAAATGATACATATGGCTTCAAATAGCTTGTTTTTAAATGGGCCTCTTAACCTATAATTTAGTCATAGCCCATTTGAGTGTCTTCCTCTATAGTTAGCAAAACATCTATCAGTCTTGCTTATTTGACAGCAAATATCTATCATTGAATCCTATACAAATTGGCTGAAAATAACTCAATAGTACATATCCTTTGATAAACTAAATCGAACCATAACTAAACGGGTAGAAACACAGTACTATACGCTGCAAATTGCAGCGTTTCATAACCTGAGGCCAGAGAAAAATTTCGTGCCGTTTTTTAGTTCCTTGATAACACAAACATGACGTCTAGAAATTCTTTTGTGGTCCTTAAGATGATTAGATTTGACATCTTAAGTTTTGCGAGAAGACCGAAAAGACGCGAAACCATAGCACGTGTGTGCGATCAGTTTTTACTATAGTAGTCAAAGTCAAACCAAGCACATTTATTGTGTTACGACTTAAAACTGTTTCGCGACGGTAAGAAACAGTTTTACCGGTAGATGAGGTTCTTTTTTTCGGATATTAATGAGAATCGCATTCACAAATAAGTAAATCGTCTTCACCGATATAAAATGGTTGAAAATATAAATTCCGACTGATTTATGAAAATGGCTAACATTAATTCATCGGAAAATCAAAAGGTAGCTAACGAACTTGTTAGTTCACCCAAATTGTCCCTTCGACCCACAAATGTATCATGATTCAATTCATTAATTAACTTGTTGCTTCAATATATTATCTGTCAACTTATGATCCAACTTGTTTTGCTCGAATCAAAGGACCAAAACTATAACCTTCCTAAGTTTGTGGCTTTGAAATGTCTTCAGAACTAAATTATCCGCAGAAACATCACATGATATAAACGTTAAGAAATGTAAGTAAAAATGAGCCAAATAATTTTGAGTTAAAAATTTAGAATGTCAACAAATTAATTAATTGCAGCAACTGTTTCTCTAGTCAATTGGCCATAAACTGGCGTACCAAATAATTTTGTTCGATACTGTTCAACTATCTACGTGATACTTTTTGTAGCGTCACAATATTGTGTAGGTTACAGAATTTAATTACTTTAGTTTAGGATAAACTATTGACCCGTAAGTAATTTTAATTTAAATAAAGATAATTATTGCATACTTAGAATCTAGTACACCCTACTCTTTGTATACATAAAATATAATCGCGAATATGGATAAGTCTTTATATATATGCCAACCTTAGAACGATAGATATTTGGTGCGACATGGTCATGTGAATGCTTACTTTCAATGTAAATTATGACTTATGAGTCATAACTCGTGATTCGACTCATGAGTCATGCCTCGCACCACCTTTAACCCCGACCGTTCCGTACACTATACGCGTAGCAAGTACGTAATGCTGATTTCTACACACCATTGACAGAAAAAATAAATCGGAAAAAAAAACTTAAAAAAAGTTGCAGCACAAGCAGACAAAAACAAGTTACGGTTAATCACATAAGACGGCTTAAAAAAGATTATCAAATTTTGTTTTTCTCTACCACTCGCATTGACCAAAAACAATTCGATTATTGATATAGTCGATAAAACCAGCTTACACCAAAGTTTCTTATATATTAAGTTATAGTTTTTAAAAGACGGAACATGCAATGCGCAAAACGTATTTTCTCTTCTTGTTGTGCGCCACACAATATATTATCACGTTTGGATTCATAAAGTAAAACTTTAAACTTATATATGGTGATTGTTTTAATACAGCAAAACGGTAAATGTGTTACTAATCAGTCCATATACATAATTACGGGACAAAGAACACCCAATGATCAGTAGTATAATAGTATTTAGGTGATACTATACATATAAATGACACTACATTATATCAATCAATGGTCCATAACTATAACTACACTTCACTATAAAACTGTACAAAACCAATCTAGGGATTAGCTAGAATTGTCAGTCAGTTTTCGTGTTGGCCTAAAAATAATTTCTATCGATATATTATTCTTAATAAAAAACGAAATAATTTTGGAGAAGTACGATTGCTAGATTTGTAATGAGGATAGCTAAGACGTAGTCAGTGTTTGAAATAGTAAAGAAAGGTATGGGACTTAAAGACAAGTTTAGATTTCAACTGTTGTTACTACTGACATTACTATGACTCTTCTGTTTTAGTTTACTTTCTGTTCTACTATTCCTTCTCATAGATAGGGACAATATGGTCATTTACACCATACTCATTGAATTCGTTTTTTTATTTATTTATAACAATTAATCGAACTAAGTTTTCTTTACCAAAAAATAATTGAAATAGGTTATTATTAATTTACTAGAGGTTCTAAGCAACAAGCTAAGATAGTTTTTACTTATAAGTTATTGAATCTGAATCCATTAATCTTTCTTATTGTGCCACGATATTTCTTATTTATTTGACGAATAATAAAACCGTGCAAGTGTAAGGAGAACGTTGCATTGAATAAAAATCACTAACTCCATTGACATGATTTAGATAAGAGACTCAAAATGGCGAGAACGGTGATTGATATGAGCACTGTTCTTACATACGTGTGTCTATACAATTTATAGTAATAATATATGCGTTTCAAGTAGCTTAGATTGAGGAAGATTTTGCAATAAAGTTTGATAGTTGCTATGTTGTGACATAATTATTAATTGGTCGCTATATTTAGACCGGGGCCTATCATATTCTCTCCTAACCAGAGAAAAAAATGTATATATTAATATAATTAAAACAATATAAAGCTTTGAGTCTTGACATAACATACAAAAAGCCGTACCTTACCATATCACCTTTATTATTATTATTTCCTCTTTGCCCACTCTCTCCGTTCTTTCTTTTTCATTGAACATTGGTGATGAAACCATACATCTCATTTCATATATTTATTTCTAGAAATTCTAACGTAAACAATTGTAGCAACGAATGAATCTACGTAGCTAGCTTTCGTTAATATAATTTTTTGGGTCAATTACCATAGTTATAAATAACGAAAGAAATTATTTGATGAAAACAAAAATCATTGATATAAAAAACGAAAGAAGTGATAAACTGACAATATTTTCAAATTATAGAATAATCCTACTAAACTTTTTTTTTTGACAAAATCCTACTAAACTAAAATGCGATTTCAAAAATATCATTGAGCTAAATGTTGGAAATTGACTAATTTAATAAATAATATTATTAAATAAGAATTATGATATACAGTAACCCCCCTCCTCCCCAGAACACTATGGCTTTATGTTTACAATGTTACTTTAGTGGAAATACAATAATCCCTATGCAGAAAAAGAGAATATTTTCTAAGCAACAATTCACAAGAGAAAGACACATTATTGTGCCGTACAAACGTCTTTTCTCAATTCCACTAAATGATTATTTAGAAGTTTATTATCAGATATAAACTCATAACAGTTTCTAAACATTTTCGTAGTATTATTGACGAATGTAATAATAAATTAATGGGATGTTTCATTATTTATATAACTTTCGCATAATGGGGAAAGACGAATATGGAGGATACATAAAGTTTCTACTTTCACAGCATTCATTAAAACTTTCTCTCTTCAGGAAACAAATTTGCCCTTATTTTTTACACAATAGTATTTTTTTATATAACAATTTAAACTAATCCTAAACTGGGAAATTTTTATGTACACGGTACACCTTGCCCTAAATTGTGCAACAAGTCTACAACCATTTGTGTGCTTATTTACTTTAAGATCTGCTTTCCAACTACAAGTTTTAACAAAAATTAAACCAATGACAAATTCTATAACCGTTGTTAATTTTTTTTTTTTATGAGTACGAATATTCAAAATGATAATATGTGTATAGAATACAAGCTTCGAATTTTGAGAGACTATCAATAAAACACACAATGTCTTAAATTTATAAGAAAGTTATAATTTGTATTTGTTTTTTTACTTGCGACATCAACACTTATAGTCTAAAGAAAATCCTAACACTAAACAGAGCTTCGGCGTGTAGACCTAATGTACTTGACAACAAGTCTACAACTACTTGCGTGGTTCGTGATTTATTCAAAAAACGTTTTCGAAAATATATAGAAAATACCAGAACTAATTAAATACACATAAAACCTCTTAGTCAGACAGACTCTCTCTCTCTCTCTATCTATCTCTCTCAATCTCTATCTTCCCATATTTCTTGCTGTCAACAAATTCATTCACCAATCTCCTTTTCTCCCATCAACAACAAACAAAAACAAAGTCCTCTCACAATATTAACCACCATTTCACTAAAAACCCTTCCACAAGAAACCTCTCTTTAACAATGTCGTCTCGAAACCGCATATCAAGAATCCACTTTGTGTTCTTCTTCTTCACAAAGACCAATTTTCTTCTTCTTCTCCTTCTTTTTCTTGGTTTCTGCAACGGAGCAAGAACAAGTAACAACTTCTTCAACTCGAAACCACGCAAGGAAGATAACGTCGTCGTTTCATCTTCATCTCGACAGTTCCTGGGATTCTTACCACGTCACTTCCCTGTTCCAGCTTCTGGTCCCTCTAGAAAACACAATGATATCGGTTTACTTACTTGGGATCGATCTTCTCCGTGAAAAGCTTTAAAAGGTCATGTCTTCCTTTTTTTTTATTTTTCTTTTGATTATTTTTCTCTTTCTTATATGGTATTCCTCTTATACCCCTTGCGTTTGAATTTTAAGCTGGTGTAAATGGTTATTATTTTTTTTTTTTTGGGATGCCAAGAAAATGGGTTTTTGGTTTGATTCTTGTCGATGAGGCAAAACATATATAATCTATGATTAGTTTGTAACTGGAAGCTGTAATATATAATTTTTTTGGATAACGCGAATATGTAATATCTCACGTATCAAAGTATAAGAGCCGATCTTCTTCATGATCTACACTTGGTCTAGTTATTACGATCAATTCAAGTGTATGCATAGTTCAAACTATCTAGGTGTATAATTAGTTTGAGGCCGACTTTGACTTTGACTTTGTCAAAGAATTGGCCAAATCGTTCAAATCTGAAGATAATTGAGATATATGGTGTAACTATAAAGTTCGATGCAGATTGGTCTTGAGATATATGATCGACTTTTCTGGGATCTATGTATTTGTTTGATTATAACCAATAATGTCTTTGAAATGTCAATTGTGAAATGTCAATGTGATGGACCAACAACGGTTGCATATATGCATCTAATTTATTAAGCCAATTAGCTTATTTTAACTTTAGATGTTTACAAATCCCACAATATAATCATTTCCATGACAAACTTTATCGCTTAATTTTGTATTTTTCCATAATCAAGCGGTTTTATAGTTAAAATCAAATACTAATGTTTAAAATATAATGATTGTCTAAGAGGAAAACAATGACCGGGGTCTTCATTAGCGTAACAGTACCGATCAATAAACTAAAGGAACCTAAAGTTTCCCATATTTGATCAAACCGGAGGAGATTGTCTCATCTGCGTAGCAATTGATGTCTTTCCTTCCTTTAAGACTATTTGCCAATCAATGAATCGTTTTAACGTAATAGAAGTCGGTCTATTTCCATATATATTTGCTAATTTATCCAGGATATTTTTAGAAAATCCTATTGAGATCTTTTCATTTTCTTGTAGTTTAGAATAGTTTATATTCAACAATATAGTCATCATCATTATTACATGTTTTTTAAAAGTATAATGTACCTCGAAAACTAATATTTTCTTTCCACGTTCTTGTATCGTCTAAATTCAGGTAATTATTCATTTTTCTTATAAGTTCGTTGAATTACGCACGGCGGTACCCAAAAATCAAACGCCTCTAATTTGATTAAAAAAATACTGCTATAGTTTTAATAAACATGTCAGTGTTTATATAATTGTTTTTTAAAAAGTATCAATATTATTGTAAATTTACTTTCCATGAAGAATTTTTGTTTTCTTTTACAAATTTCCATTCTACCCACTAAAAATACCTCAATATAATATTTGACGTCAAGCGACTGAACAGTACTCTGTATTTGTCTAGCAAATTAAGAAATTATGTTCTTGGACGAGATTTTTCTGAACATAAATTTATAAAAGAAAAACTCGAATTCAAAATCTTTTCGATAATTGTCACTTCATGATAGTAGAATATAATCTTTATCAATAATTACTCGTGGTATTCGGCAATATCTATCCTTTATCCCATTGATTCTTGATTTACGAAAGTGACAGTCTGTTACCATTATCATTATACTTCTATTGCTTTCGTCCAAGAAATCATCTCTGAGATTTAATTTACCAATTGGCTATTATTGTTTGCAGTGTATGTTCTGTTTATCTGTGAAATCATCTCTGAACTTATGATGACCATATGAAACAATTTGCTGAACTTATGATGACCAAGTACAGAAAATTTAAACGAGAATGTCACTATTTGGTCCAACGAAAAATCCGCCGTTCTCATTTTTTATTGTAAGAATATGACCAAGAAACAACACAAACAACTTAAACCGAAACATCAAACGTTAAAGACCTAACCGAAAATCATGATTCAACAGGAGACTTACCTTTGTTTTCCTCAGCCGAGAAAAACGGGATGGGTTTCTTCGGAGCGGGAAGACGTCCGATGCTATCGACCCTATCTTGTTGTTTAGGAGGCGGTCTCGCCGCTTTTGGCAATAGCCTTCCTTTCTTCTCAAACCATTCAGGTCTAAGCAATGCCCTTAAGCCCAATTTGTTGTAATACACTCTTCTCACTGATCCTCCTGCTGCTTCCACCACCTCTTTCGCCCTAACTGTCACTCTCGAAACCTGTATAAGAAAGCATGTCTTTCCCGGTTAAACTAGCGAATTCCTAGACTAATGACAATGACTTGACACTACAGGGACAACGTAAACAACTATATTGAGCAAAAATTCATAATGGTAACCTCGAAATGAAGTGGCCATTTGATCTCATCAGCACCACGACCCATTAGTCTTACTCCGTCTTCTATTTGCTTTCCTATGGCTCCCACATCCTGCAGATCGGCATTAATGGTATAGTAAGAACCAGACACATGTGAGACCGAACCGGTAAACCAAAGAGTGAGGAGTTCGACCAAACCTTGAGCGTTTTCATTGTGATCAGTTCATGGGAATCTATCTCCCCAGCGTTTATGAGTTTAGCGATCTTTCCCAGACCAACCGGCTGCATCACACAACAACCATATAAATCTTTAGTTGCTGCATCAACAGACCGTTGAGAATCCAAATTCGAAATCCTTAGACAGACAAGGTATCATCTATTTCATTACAAGCAGCTAAAACACAGCATTAATGGGATTCAAAAAGAAGCAAAAGAGTGACCCATCTAATTTAGATTCTCATATTCAAAACTAATATAATGAATCCATCACATTCCTGTAATCATCAAGTCCTTTGAAGCAAAAAAAAATCAAAAATTTCGAGAAAACAAAAGGACTTCTAGACAAAACAAAATCTCAGAATCCGAAAGACACTAGCTTTTTCACCTGAAAATGGAGCTTAAATTTATTCTTAAAGCCACGTTTGGGTAAACGGCGTCGTAACGGAGTCTGCCCACCTTCGAAACCAAACTTCATCGTCCCTCTCGCTTTTTGCCCCTTGTGACCTCTTCCCGCAGTTTTACCTTTACCTGACCCAATACCTCTTCCTTTCCTCGTCTTGAGTTTTCTCGGCACATTGTCTCTCAGATCGTTCAAGCTCAATAAACTGTAAGCCCTAATTCCCTGAAACGACGGCACTCTGCTCGCCAAGGTAGGACCCTGAGTAATGATCGGAGAATGACGACATTGAAGAAGTGGGTAAGAGATGAATCTGGGTTTGGCGGTATGATGAATCGAAGAGTTGATGAGAGATGTTGAAATGATCGAAGAAATTCTTCTTCTAATCATTTTTCTTCGTTCGTGGATCAAAGCAGATTTCGATTTCAGATCTTCTGAAAATTATATTATTCCATTTTGGGGATTTAGGGTTTATGAGATTTCAGTTGAGCGCTTCTGAATCATTTTCTTACGTTCTGGTTGCTGCCATCAACGGGCTTCTTTCATCCATATACTTTACTGGCCCAATAATGGCCCAATATTCTCAACCCAAATGCTCATGTACAATTTAGACCAATTCAATCATTTTGAGTGAACTTGCATGAAAAAAACAGTTTAAAGCATCTGTGGTTGGAGTTTTTGTTTCAGAGTTTGTTATTTATGCACCGTTCAATACCAAAAAAATATTGACTAATACAATCGAAATAATTCGAAAAATATACTTTACTACTTTATAAATTATCTTATTATTTGTCCAAAAAAAATTTATCTTATTACAAAACAAATCAAATTACGTCGCTTATAAATACTTGTTTTAACTCTACCATATAACCTATATTTAATCAAATCTTTGTCTCTCTCTCTCTCTATGGCCGCAGAGAATCTGTCGGACTTGCCTCTTTTTTGACCATCCCTTGCCTCTATTTTTCTCATTTTTCTCTCTCTGATTTTTCGGAAGATAAAAACTAAATTTAAGTGAGAAAAAATATTTTTTGTATCATTTTTATCAAAAAAAACTAAATAAAGTCTATGTGATTGTGAGATGGGAAACTGTGCCACCAAACCAAAGGTTCTCAAAGATTCCGACGAGGATCTCATTCCGGTTGAGCGAGAGACGACAGCTCGGACTGATCATAACAAGGATCCAACGGAAAATAGCGTGAACAATGCTTCAAACGCGGCGGATGAAGCAGCGGCTGAGACTGCTGCGACACGACGGAGCGAGAAAGGAAAAGAGATTATGATTGAAGATGACGTGGAGGAACACAGCAAACGCCAATCTCTCAGTCGCTTGTTTCATGAGGTAGCTTCATCAAATTTTGCACATTTTTAATCTACGAATATCATTTATTTATTAGTTTTTTACGATACAACTTTCTTTTTCTCGAAGAGCAAATACAATAGAAATTATAGATTAAAGTATTTGTATGTTAGTGGTTAAATATAATACCGTTTCCAACAAACAATATTTCTACAGGAGACATTCTTGGAAATACTTCAAAGAAACATAACAAGGTTACTTTTTTTAAAAAAATATATCTTCTTTATACATATCAAAAGACAAAAGCTTTTCTTGCCTTCTAAGTTTTAAGGGATCCCCCATTTTAAAATAAAATTCTCTGTAATATTTAAATGCATATATTTCTACGTAAAAGGGCAATAATTTGTGCACCGGTATCTCCAAATCGTACCGGTTTATTCCGAATTCTGGTTATTCTTACTTTATAATATTTGTTTCTATCGATTTATGGAGGGGTTTCTTTTCTTCTTTTTTTTTTTTTTTCTAGGACAAGGCAATAGAAACCGATCAATCTCCAACAAAACCAGGCGCTTCTTCAGAGGTTTCAAAACTTGATACTTCTGCTCTAATGACTTCTAATGTCAAACCTCCAGAAACCTTTGACGCTCAGACTCCAAATGACCTCGATGTTAAGATTCCAAACGACTCTGAAGAAACGCTTAAAGCTAAGGAACCTGAAGAACAGGACGTTAATTTTTCAGAGAATTGGGAAGTTAAGTTTACAGAGGAATTGGAAGATACGAAAACACCTAAAGTTGTCAAAGTTGAAGAAGAGTCGAAACTTCCACAGGTTTCTAAGATTTCTACTCCTGAATTGTCTGAAGTGAAGGTTACAAAAGAGCCAGATGTTCCTGAGGTCTTGGAGGATAAGAATATTCCGGAAGCTTCAGAGGTTCCTGCTCCTCCTGAATTGTCTGAAATTAAGGTTACAAAAGAGTCAGATGTTCCTGAGGTCTTGAAGGATACGTATGTTCAAGAAGTTTCTAAAGTCAGAACTTCTAAAGGTTTCGGAGGTTGAAACTTCTGAGGAATTAGATATTAAAGTTCCAAAAGTTTTTGAAGTCAAAACTTCTGAAACATCGAACGTTAAGGTTGGATCAGAGGTTAAGACTGATCAAGAAGCAACCAAGTTTAAGGCTGCAGAAGAAACAGAGGTTTCAGAGTTTGTAGACGCTCAAGAGAAGATTAATAAATCCGAAGCTCAGATTCTTGAGGACATTAAAGTGACAGAAGACAAAAAAAAATAGTGATGCCTAAAATCGAGGAAGGAGAAAAAGAATTGTCTTTTGATAAGAACAGTCAAAGAGTCTACACTGTGTGATTTAGATAACAAATGAGTTGCAAGGGAGAAATTACCAACCAGGAGTAGCTAAAAATGATCTCTTTAGACCAAGTTAAGGTTACACGAAAAAAGAAGAAGGACTAAGCATTCTTTTAGGCAATTTCAATTTGTGAGTTTGATATCTCTTGTGTATTATATTTTTCTGTATTGTTATTATGGGAAGCGAAAAAACTATTTTCTTGTATTGAAGTTGGACACTTAAAAGATTGATTTTTCGAAAAAAAAAAAAAATGTTGATTTTAACAGTTTTATTTATAAAAGATTATAAAAGAGTAATGTTGTAAAAAAAAATTTATAAAAGAGTAATAAATACGAGAGAGTATAATTTAGTAGAATTGAAACAGAGTTGTTAATAAAGAGTATATATATATATATATATATATATATATGTAAACATTATTCATTCCTGATGAATGTGCTTAGATAGAAAATGAAATACATGGATGGTGTGAGTATATTATGGGAAGAATTATTTTTTAAAGATGATTACAGAGAGTATATAGTATGTTTGTTAAGATCGTGATAGTAAAATTATAAATCTGTCAAAAACAAATTTGAATCCATATATTTGAGTATAGAGTTTCAATTTAACCCTGGAAATAAATAAAACTTAACTTAAGATTCCGCTTTAGATGATTTTTCTTTTTAGGTTAGGATTAAACAGATAGTTCTACGTAAAAACCGATGGAAATTGGCCAAAAAATGTGGTTTGTAATCTCCTCTGCCGCTCTGAACGCATAACATCAACCTTTGTTGTAGCGTTCATCGAGAAAGCAAACGTGCTTCACACGTTAATTTTCAATCCCCTCGTGTTGAATTTCAATGAACCTTTTGATTCGCTTATTTAATTAAACTCAACCTAAAAGAAACAACTTAGAAAATATTACGCATGTTTGGCTTATGGAAGCACACAAAAACACAGTTCCATATTTATTAGTTTTTTCTTTTGTTTTTGAACATATAATGTTAAAGAACACCCAAAGGGTAACCGTTATAATCTTGAAACTTATAGAAAAAATTGAACCATATGATTAATTAATCAAGTCCCGGGTACGTAATTTCAACCGGAGTTGTAACCAGATTTTCCGGCGCCGGAGACGGAGAAAATTTCGCTTTCTCCGCCTGAAAATCACAATATTCTGTAAGCATATTTCCTTCCATAGTCGTAAGCCCTAAAGAAGTAAACATAACGGACCAACATTCTTTCACAATCAACCCAACGGCTCCGCAACAATCTTTGTCAATTCCACTGGATACGGCCGGTTCAGCCGTACCGTTACGGCTAATGAAGAACTTGACGATCTCGTCGGTGCAAGACTTAAGCTCCAACGCCGCGTTCCAGCAATTCATTAGGTTCCCGGCGTCAGAATGCTCGGCAGCCACCGTCGTGGTCTGCAGATTCCTTGCTTCAGCGATGGTGATGACATGGACGGTCGATATGAGATATGAAATTGTTAGAAAAGTGAGGAGAGAAAGCTTTGACGTAGTGTTAGTGGCCATTGCTTTTTTTTGTTTGTTGTTGTTGGGATTCATTAGAGATTATGTGCACGTGATTTTACGATTATATAGTAGAAAAGAAATGAAGGGAGATGAGAAGTCTTCGTTCGTTTAATTTTGTTATTAACTATCACAAGTGATCGTGATTAATTAATTAGCGTGTCTCTATATATTGTTGTGCATTTATATGTCTTTATAAATATCCGTTACGCCCAATTATGCAAATATATTATATACTCCTAATACATATTATAGTCTAGATAATTAAATGAACGAAGAAATTGTTGATTTTCTCCGAAAAGAATTTAGCAAAAGTGTTATCTTGTGTATGCTATGCAATTTGGTGGCCAGAGCTGCACATTGCAAATACTCGATTAGGCCAGGAACCAAAACAACGAATCGTACCGAACCGAATTTATTGTCACCTTGATGGACCCAACAAATTTGGGCTTTATTAAGCCCATTTCTCCCAAACTAATTATTAATTCTATTTTTAGTATAAGCCCATTCCATGGTAACGTCGTCATTCTCAGTTGGATTTTCAGGCGAGAAAAAAGATGAGCGCGACGGCGGAGCTGCCGACGAAAGAGGCAAACGTGCTTAAAGGCCATGAAGGGGCGGTTTTAGCTGCGAGGTTTAACGGCGACGGAAACTACGCTCTCTCCTGCGGTAAGGATCGAACCATCCGCCTCTGGAACCCGCACCGTGGTATCCTAATCAAGACCTACAAATCCCATGGCCGCGAAGTCCGCGACGTTCATGTTACTTCGTATGAACTTTCATTCTTCCTCAACTACAGATATTTTAACTAATTCTGATTTCGATTCGAAATTTGTCAGTTTACGTTATTAACTTGATTGGATTCTGGTTGTGTGTTTAGTTGTTGCTTGCAGCTAAATTGAGTAAATAACAGAACGAATCTCATATTTTTAGGAGCTTTTGTTCAACTTAATGTTGAATAGATTGAATTTTGTTTGTTTCAATGATTTTTTTTTTTTTGTTCACAAGAGACAATGCCAAATTTTGTTCATGTGGTGGTGATCGACAAGTGTATTACTGGGATGTTTCAACCGGACGCGTAATCCGTAAATTCCGTGGTCACGACGGAGAGGTAAATGTCTCAAAGCTTGGAATCAATGTCGCATACTAGGATTCAGTTTGCATAAATTTCATTTCTTCTTCATATTTTATGAACAATGATCTTGTCAGGTCAATGCAGTGAAGTTCAATGACTCATCAGCTGTAGTTGTATCAGCTGGTTTCGATCGTTCGCTACGTGTATGGGACTGCAGATCTCACAGCGTTGAGCCGGTTCAGGTTTTACTTCATTATTTTTTTCGCAAATATTGGATTACTTTAGAGCTAAATCTTATCCAGCTTTTTGTTTTATTGATGTTTTTTTTTCTTTTTTTTTCAGATCATTGATACGTTTTTGGATACAGTCATGTCTGTTGTTTTAACAAAGACTGAGATTATTGGTGGTAGTGTCGATGGAACTGTTCGAACATTTGACATGCGTATTGGTAGGTATGTAAAAACTCCACACTAGAAATAGAATTTGGTAATGATTTTTGTTTTTCCAGGAAATGAAATGACTGATTCGACATTTAAATATGGAATCAGGGAGATGTCAGATAACTTAGGACAACCGGTCAATTGTATATCGATATCAAACGATGGAAACTGCGTTTTAGCTGGTTGTTTGGATTCTACTCTGCGTCTACTTGACCGGTAAAACTCCCATTGTAAATTTGTAGGTTTGCTAGTATGTATAAAAAACTGTAATTTCTCTTTCAGATTATCTTAATTCTTATGAATATCTTTAAAAAATGCAGAACCACAGGAGAGCTACTACAAGTCTATAAAGGTCATATATCTAAGGTTAGTCAGAGAAAGTAACCATAATACATGGCTGTTGAAGAGTATGACTAATGACTGATTTTGACTGATTTTTTTGTCTGTGTTTAACAGTCATTTAAAACCGATTGTTGCCTCACTAATTCGGATGCACATGTGATTGGAGGATCGGAGGATGGCTTTGTTTACTTTTGGGATTTGGTTGATGCAAAAGTGGTATCGAAATTTCGAGCTCATGATTTAGTGGTAAAGACTCGCTCTCTTCTTTTTTTTGTTTCTTTCTTAAATCCATTTTTAACTTTTCTAACTAGTATTGAATTTGATTTTTCTTCCATTGTTTACCATTTTGGCCAGGTGACAAGTGTGAGCTACCACCCGAAGGAAGATTGTATGTTGACTTCTTCTGTCGATGGTACAGTTCGTGTCTGGAAAAAATGAAGAAACAACTATTCTTGTTGATCTTTGCGGATTTTGATCGTTACATGTTTCTCTCTTCTTCTTTTTTTTTTTTACTTTTTTACCGTAGGGGTTTATCTGATTACAATAACCGGATTTTGGAGGTGAGGTATTTGTAGATTTTACGTACTTGTATGCGAAGAACGTCTTTTGGGCTTGAATCATTCGAAAACTCCAGTTTAAAAAAGGGAAGGCCGTTATAAAAAATGGATGGATAGATTTGACGGAAGCCCATTTATGAAGAAATGAAGGAAAACAAAATTTTGGATTTTAAAAGATGTGGCTGCTGGGATTCGAGCCCAGGTCTCCACGGCCACAACGTTGAATTCTCACCAGCCACTTTGAAGGTAATTTCCCAAGTATTGTAAAAATATAACTTGGTAGAGGTAACTTATTTAACTATTTTCATTGTTACCCATTAGGATTATGTTGAACTTGGAATCAAGTAAAAAGAGCTTTCGTTGCTAAAAGACTATTCTCCCCTACATTTTTTTTAATCTCCCAAATTGGAAATCAAGATTCTATTCTTCTTCCAATAATTCTCACGTTGAAAAAAGACAATGAACATGAAGTTCTGATTTTGATTTATGAAATGTTTTAAAAAACTTATGAAAGAGAATCAATCACATAGCTGGAAAATATGGGGGTATTAGTGAAGAAGAACATGGCAATGACATATTAAGACCAATCTTTTGCATGTGTTATTTCACAATTTTTTTATTTATTTAATCTCTTATCTGCCGCCCCTTAATTTTATTTTTCAATACAAAGACAGATTCAACTTCACAATTAATAACATAATAATACATTCCTTGAACTAGAAGAATATAATATCTTTAAAATTATTACAAATTGTTTTACTCTTGATTCCATAAATAATACTACTTTTTAAGTACAAAAAGAAGTCGAATTTCTTACCCGAAAGGCTGAAACAATATATCTAATTTGTTTCTGAGTAAAACGAACCAATAGTTTGGCGAGTATGATTCGCAAAGTTAAAACTGGTAATGAGCTGTCTAACGCAAAGACCTTACATGACCGCTGCCCGTAAAATACTCAAACGCTGCCCGAAATCTGAGAGAAGAGGAGTTCCTTAGTTCGGACCAGTTAGACTTTTGGTTTTGTTGGTTGTCCTAAGTACAACAAAGCAATTTCATAGCTGTCCGATATTTGTTCTTTTTTTTTTATTATTATTTTTCGTATGTTTCTTTTCCGATAAATTTGGGTTAATTGTATAGAATATGACTTTTCAAATTTATTGCCCCCACAAATAGTAAAAAGATCGTATTAATGGTTAGTGCATATTGGTGTATTTTCTACATTTTACCTAGAATATTAGAGGTTTAAGAAAATTGTAACTATGAGTTACTGAAATATTTTATTTAAACTAATATTTCAATGAATATGTGCCAAACTGTTTAGTTGTTTTTCTTAAAATGCTATATATGTATTATAGTATCGGGGTTTTTCGTATAAATATATCAATTTAAGATTGTTAGGAGTATGATTTTTACCAATCTTAAATTTATTTTTCTCGACCCTCCACCGACAAGAGAACTCACATTCGACACGTGGCATTAACTATTTATCAAAGCTAAGTAGTAGTACAGTAATCGGAACTAAATTAGTATTCCCTCTTTCATAGAGTATTGTGTTTTGTTATTAAATAAATGATGTTGTCTTTCTAGTTTCTACAGAAAGAAAGGTAGTTTTAAGTTTTAATTGTGCACTTTAACGATATTATAATTTTTATAAATTATTTGGATAAAGAATTACATGTTATTCAACAAAAAAACACCAATATAGTAACTGTTATATTAAAAAAACCAAATTTTTATATTTCATGTTCAAAAGTATTATATTTTATGTATTCGTCGGAGGGCTGATTCTTACTTTGAGCTCACGTCGTAAATATGCACTTTTCAGTCGTCAATAGTAGATAAACAAGTATAGTTTTGCCAGAGAAGATAAAGGTAATTTGATTATTTACTATCTCGCTGTTATGATTACACTTTTACTGGAAACAAATATAGTAATATAAAAGAGTAAAAAGTCACCAGTGAATCATGTAACACGTGTTTAGATTAATCATAATCGTTTTTACTAAAACTTGTATACACGTTTAGAAAATTACCCTTTATGTGCATCGACCAATATGCATAATTACATTTGAGTTTCCGTTTAGGGAAAGAGCTTAACCTTGTTTAGATAAATATATATATATATTTTTTTTTTTTGGTGAATCATTCTTATTATAGATATTTTTTTAACCAATGACATTTTTTCTTTTGTCAAAAATGACACTTTAAGTTCGAATGGTAACATAACGAATAACTTCAAAACAACTGCGGTATGGTTTTAGTAATAACAAAAACATTTAAATATATAAATATCTATAAAAAAAAATTATTATTGTAAATTGTGGTGCGATGCAATACAATCGTTACCATTCGGAGTTTTTGTTTGTAAGGTTTCTTATTTTGGAATTGGATAGATTTAATTTGCTCAAAGATATAAGAATGGATCCAAGGATACAGACAAAAAGTGTCAACAAGGAAACAAACAACTATGTGATATCAGTGGTGAACTTTTAATTTTTGTTAATGCCTAAAGAAACAAAGCAACTATGTCGCTAAAGAGTATTTTACTTGTCTATGAAAACTATTTTTGTTTTCAGTCAATTGTAAAACATATTAATGAAGTTTAATCTGTGAACTCGTTACGTCAACATTTAACTTCATACAAAGAGTAACGGATATTAAAAAATGTATAGTGGTGTGATTATTGTGGTTTCTTCTAGCTTTGGCAAGATCGATGATAAATTTCACTATAATTATATGGCTAAACAGTTATCTATCAGCCGTAGACTCTTGAATCAGTTTTTATTGTTTTAGTTGAACCGCACATAGCCATTTATTTGGATGGACAAATATAACTTTCGTACTTGCGCTGTTGCACATAGTCTTAATTTAGGTGAACACAATACTTACTTTAATTAAATTATCAATTGACATATCTTTATTAATCCTATTACAAATCGTAGACAGAAAAATCTGATCAAATTCATCCAATCAAATGATGACACTTTGTTGTACACTTTTTCATTCAAAAATGTTACAATTTCATGATTAGTCAATAACATGATTAGTCAAAAAGGAAAAAAATTGTAATTATAGTTAAACTACAGAATAAAATTATTTAAAATTTATCATTTTAATTTGATATTTCTTCCGTATATTAAGTGATGGTTTAGGAAAAAAATTTATAAAAATTTGATGATGTTATATATAATAGAAAATTAATTAATATTTATTTTGATTATTTGAAATTTGTAGATTGTTTTGTCACTTATTGGATTATGTTTATGTAGATAATAAATGATATTTTAATTTTTTTTTAAAACAAAAATTAAATTATTTGTTAATTTTTATATAAAAACTTTAAACAACATTTATTTTTTACAGAAGAAGTATATGTTAAAAAAATATATGATATATATTAAGATTTAACCCTTGAAACATTATCAACTTTTCACCTTTCTAAACTGATTATTATTTCTAATTCTATTTCTAATTCTAATTCTATTCTAATTCTATTCTAGTTCTATTCTAATTATATTCTAATCCTAATTCTATTCTAATTCTAATTCTATTTCTAATTCTATTTCTAATTCTAATTCTATTTCTAATTCTATTCTAATTCTAATTCTATTCTAATTTCTAATTCTAATTCTATTTCTAATTCTATTTCTATTTCTATTTCTAATTCTATTCTAATTCTATTTCTAATTCTATTTCTAATTCTAATTCTATTCTAATTCTAATTCTAATTCTAATTCTATTCTAATTCTAATTCTAATTCTATTTATTTTTCTAATTCTAATTCTATTCTAATTCTATTTCTAATTCTATTTCTAATTCTAATTCTATTCTAATTCTAATTCTAATTCTATTTCTATTTCTAATTATAATTCTATTCTAATTCTATTCTAATTCTAATTCTATTCTAATTGTAATTCTATTCTAATTCTATTCTAATTCTAATTCTATTCTAATTCTAATTCTATTTCTAATTCTATTTCTATTTCTAATTCTAATTCTATTCTAATTCTATTTCTAATTCTATTTCTAATTCTAATTCTATTCTAATTCTAATTCTAATTCTATTTCTATTTCTATTTCTAATTCTAATTCTATTCTAATTCTAATTCTAATTCTATTCTAATTCTAATTCTATTCTAATTCTAATTCTATTCTAATTATAATTCTAATTATAATTCTATTCTAATTCTATTCTAATTATAATTCTAATTCTATACTATTTCTAATTCTATTTCTAATTCTAATTCTAATTCTATTCTAATTCTATTCTAATTCTATTCTAATACTATTTCTATTCTAATTCTAATTCTATTTCTAATTCTATTTCTAATTCTAATTCTATTTCTAATTCTAATTCTATTCTAATTTTGCTAAAGTTGATAATTTACTATGTTATGCGTCATTCGACAAATGGATCAACCCGGTGCAGTGCCTAAACGTATATGGCGAATTATAAAATATATAACTTTTTAGTTTTGCATTTTTATAATGGTTTATTAGTTTGTCTTTACAATTTTTTTAAAAATTGATTATCAATAAATATAATATTCTAGATTTTCACAAAAAAATATAGAAAAAAATCTTAGAATTTGCATAGAAATTTTTTTCAAAAATTTTATAATTTCATAACATCTCCTAATATAACAAAATGTAATATATTTTTTGTACATGTGTATTTGTAATATGATATTAGTCTATGAATGTAAGCTGTGATACGATCGAATCAAGCTGAAGTACAAGTTAATCGGCTTGATTTATAATCTCTAACCATGTTGACCAATGCTTTAACTCAATCTTCTTTTATAAAATTTATATAATATATTTAGATTCCTAGTAAAAACCAGCAAATAATTTTGTGCTAAATACTGAGTGATTTTTTTCCTGTATCCCAAAGTAGAAAATGCCATGTTACATTTTGTTGATGGTAAATTAAGCGTCAAAATTAAATGGTTTTTATTCTCCATAGTCCTGAAAACAAAATTAATAATAAGAAAAAAAAGAATAATATAAGGGCACCGACAGTTTCTATAAGAACATGTGGCACGAGGGCTTGGAGAAGACAGTACACAGCAATCAATCAATCATGAAGACGACATTTGATGTGGTAACCTACTAAAGTTCGCTCTTTTTATATACATTATAATAAGTATATAAGTTTCTGAAAAATAAAATATTTATTATCTTTATGTGTCCAGGCTATTTACAAGTCAATAAATATAAAATTTGTAAGAGCAATATTAGAATATTGGTAAAATATTGTTCTAAATAAGGTACATACACGAACTATTTGTCGGCAAATGTATACATATAGCCATCATCATACATGGGCATATATATTTGTGATGTGATACGATAGTGTCAATAATTGCACATTTTCTCTTATTTAAGCACAGATGAGAAAAGGTGAAAAAACAAATTATCAATATGGCGACTGGGGCCGATATATAATAAAATAACTAGTATAAAACTACAAATGAAAATTAGCTAGCTATCTATTAAGAGGGTAGACATAACAAACTTAAAAGAAAAACTGGAGTTAAATTAAACTAAGTTACAATAGTTTTTCTTAGTAAAAATTAATATATTGCACTTACATGCTTACCTTTTGGAAGCAGTATATAATTTACCGGTAAATGTCTTTTATTCAGAGTTGCATTGTTCGTGGTCACTTTTTTTAACAGTAACCAACTATAGATCTGCATTCACCATCTGTTTTTATGCCATTAGAGTTATTTAACTTGTTATTCACATCGGAATGAAAACTCAATATTATAAGACTTTTACAAATAAAATAAGAGGATAGAGATATGATTTGGCGAAAGTTTTATTTATTTTAGAAGTACTGTATGGTTAGCAAGATCAAACATTGAAAAGTTATTCCACTTATATCCATCATTTCTTAATAAGATAAAAATATTACAAATAAATTACCAAACAAATATTAAAAACAAACGAGGAAGGACGAAGATACAAGTGAAAACCAATGCAGTCAACAGATAAACAAAGGCAGTCAAAAACCATGCAACGGCCGGTGCACAAAACGGTGATTACGTAATCTAAACATGGAGTATGTTAATGTTATCAAATTTAATACAAAATTAATAGTAACTACAATGAAAAAAAGACCTAGAAAATAGGATCTTGGACACGATGCTTACAGGTTGTTTTATGTCTGGTGAGTAAAGTCTCTTTAAAAAATAAGAGGGATTTAATACACAGCAGGACAATAACTAAGACCTTGATTTTGTCATTATAGCTTTTTTCTTACATTCTGATGAATTTTCACTAGAAATACTATTATTTTCTTGCACATGTTGCAAGAACGTGAATCTACGCAGACAAATAATTCGTAAAAGAATATCTATAAAATATATTATTGGCTATGAGTTGGGTATAGTTTATTGAAGAGAATAAGAGTGGTTGATAAAAGATAAATCGACTAATTCTGAATTGGTTCGAAACTTAATTTTTTTTTTTTTTTTAACATTCGAAGAATTAATAATATGTATATCTAACTAAAACCAAATATTACCGAAGCTAAACCGTAAAAAATTCTTCCAGGTTTTAGAAAAAGAGTGAAGTATAATCTACTAAAATATTAGGTTGTTATGTGAAAAAAAAATACCCAAAGACCTAAAATTTAGAAACAAAATAAATGGTAGGGTGATTCAATGCATGTAACCAGAAAATTAAAAACGAAGTACAAAATTTGATTAATGATTAATAATGTGGGTTTTGGATCTTATTAACACAAGAACAACAACAAGTGGAGTGGAGGAGAGAGAGAGCACACCGGTTAAATGGGTCCCACACTCCTTCTCCCCCACAAAATATATTTATGCAATAATTAATTTTCTCTAATTTTGGTAAAATATCGCCTTTGGGTTTTTCCTCAACTCATAATTGCCTTTAATTATCTCACCATTTAACTAATCACTCTCTCTCCTCTCTCACTAATTTTCTTCTTCGTTACGCGTTTGTAAAAAATTTGGCCGACCCTTTATCATTTGCAGCCTGCCCTCTCTCTCTCTCTCTCTCTCCCACCATTGACTCTCTCTCTCTGGAATCATCCTTTATTTCTGTGACTGTGTGCACTTTCGGAGAGGAGAGAGAGGAAAAATAAAGGTTGTGGCTTGCAGCTGAATCAATACCATCACCATATATACAATACACCCACACTATTCCTTCTTTTCCTTCTTTAATTTTCTCTTCATTTGTAATTTTTATATATTTCCAACAAAGTGTTTATTTTGTTCGGACTCCGATTTGCCGCTGGGGAGAAGTAACCTCTGTTATGGGCTGTGGATCTCTGGGAACCGAGCTACGCTGAGTTGACCCGGTTGCTCAGTTAACCACTCTCTTCTCTCTCTCTTTCACTCTTCAATCGATCTGTGAAATCCAAAGATCGTAGCGTCTGTGTTCCGACAATATGAATACCGGTGGTCGGTTAATCGCCGGTTCTCACAACAGGAACGAGTTTGTTCTGATTAATGCCGATGAGAATGCCAGAGTAAGATTTCAGTGTTCTTCTTTCTCCTTATCCTCTCTGGTTTTTCTAATGTGCGCCCATTGTTTCAAATTTGCTGTTTTTTTATCTGGGTTTCTCTGTTTCTGTGCAAAAGTCTTTGGCTTTTTTTTCTCTCTTTTCTTCTGGATCTGGGTTTGACCGATAGAAATCATTTAGGAATTAGGGTTTTTCTTAGATTCCGCACATTTGCAGTTAATTTTATCTAGAATTGTTTGTGTCGGTGGGGAAGATTTAGTTGGATTGACTTGTCTTGATTCTCCAATTTAAGAAGTTTCTTCTATTAACAGTTTGTTTCGAGTTGCCGACACAAAGTGCAATCATCAATCTGTCAATGTGAAGTGTAAAATTCCTCTAAGGATTTCCAGAGATTGTGTTATTGAGTTGATTTAAGTAGTGAATCCGGTGTTGTTTCTATATGTGAGATCCAAACTATGTTCTTTAGATTCTTCTTAGTAAGATTTTTTTTGAAGTCTTTTAACTGTCACTATGATCTGATGATTTAAATGCTGCATTGTGCAGATAAGATCAGTGCAAGAGCTTAGTGGACAGACATGTCAAATCTGCAGAGACGAGATAGAATTGACCGTCGATGGAGAACCATTTGTGGCGTGTAACGAATGTGCATTCCCTGTTTGTAGACCTTGCTATGAGTACGAAAGACGAGAAGGCAATCAAGCTTGTCCACAATGCAAAACCCGTTACAAACGGATTAAAGGTTTTGTTCGTTTGACCGATTTTATATCTGGATATTGTGGTTTTGCGAATGTTAGATATTTTACTGATTTTTGGGCTATGTTGTTGTTGTTTTGTTAGGAAGTCCAAGGGTTGAAAATGATGAAGAGGAAGATGACATTGATGATTTAGACAATGAGTTTGATTACGGGAACAATGGGATTGGATTTGATCAGGTCTCTGAAAGTATGTCAATCTCTCGTCGCAACTCCGGTTTCCCACAATCTGATTTGGATTCAGCTCCACCTGGCTCTCAGATTCCATTGCTGACTTATGGCGACGAGGTAATAGTTTCACTAGTTATCCTCATTATATAAACACATTTTCTGTAACTTTATCTCTCTCAAATGTTGGCTTTTGTTTATCACAGGACATTGAGATATCGTCTGACAGGCATGCTCTTATTGTTCCTCCTTCACTTGGTGGTCATGGCAATAAAGTTCACCCGGTTTCTCTAGCTGACCCAACCATTGCTGGTAAATTTTTGGATTTTAAGTTGTAATATTTAATGAGTAAAAATTTGTTTATTTTTCGTCTATGGTTGCTGAATTTTTCAGTTGCTTTGTCTAATTGCAGCACATCCAAGACCTATGGTACCTCAGAAAGATCTTGCTGTTTACGGCTATGGAAGTGTCGCTTGGAAAGATCGGATGGAGGAATGGAAAAGAAAGCAGAATGAGAAACTTCAGGTGGTTAAACATGAAGGAGATCCTGATTTTGAAGATGGTGATGATGCCGATTTTCCAATGTAAGACATAAACATAAAATGTTCTGGTTTGTCTCTGTTCCGTTGCAGTGATATTTACGAAGCATTTTTTTTTGTTGGTATTTTAGGATGGATGAGGGAAGGCAGCCATTGTCTAGGAAGATACCTATCAAATCGAGCAAGATAAATCCGTACCGGATGTTAATTGTTCTACGTCTTGTGATTCTTGGTCTCTTCTTTCACTACCGTATTCTTCATCCGGTCAAAGATGCATATGCATTGTGGCTTATATCCGTGATTTGTGAGATATGGTTTGCGGTTTCGTGGGTTCTTGATCAGTTCCCTAAGTGGTACCCAATCGAGCGAGAAACATACTTGGACCGACTCTCATTAAGGTACTTGAATCATGTGGGTTATAACACTCGGAAATGTTAAGACTTTGTATTGGTAACCTAATTGTCACCTTTTCTGTTTGCAGATATGAGAAAGAAGGGAAACCATCCGAACTATCCCCTGTGGATGTATTTGTCAGTACAGTGGATCCGTTGAAAGAGCCTCCGCTTATTACAGCAAACACTGTCTTGTCTATTCTTGCCGTTGATTATCCGGTTGACAGGGTTGCTTGTTATGTATCTGATGATGGTGCTGCTATGCTTACTTTCGAAGCTCTTTCCGAGACTGCGGAATTCGCAAGGAAATGGGTTCCTTTCTGTAAGAAATATTGTATCGAGCCCCGTGCTCCTGAATGGTATTTCTGCCATAAAATGGATTATTTGAAGAATAAAGTCCATCCCGCATTTGTCAGGGAACGGCGAGCCATGAAGGTTAATACTTCTTTGCTTCTTTTATAAATCTATTTCTCATGAGAAAAGTATCAGTCTTTTGTTCTATGGGTTCTTATGAAAAGAAGATGATGACTTGGGATACTGGTTTAAAAGATTGTGTTTTATTCTGGTTTTGACAGAGAGATTACGAAGAATTCAAAGTAAAAATCAATGCTTTAGTAGCGACGGCACAGAAAGTGCCTGAGGATGGTTGGACTATGCAAGACGGTACACCTTGGCCTGGTAATAGTGTGCGAGATCATCCCGGCATGATCCAGGTGAGTTTCAAATACTTTTATTTCCGAAAATCCTTTCTATGTAATATGCTTTGTGCCAAAACTTTACCGGTTTTCTTGTAATAGATTTTCCTTGGAAGTGATGGTGTTCGTGATGTCGAAAACAACGAGTTGCCTCGGTTGGTTTATGTCTCTCGTGAGAAGAGACCCGGATTCGATCACCATAAGAAGGCTGGAGCTATGAATTCCCTGGTAAATAATATGCTTTTAAAATCTTCAAACGAAAATGTTTTGTAAATTCATGTACACCCTGTCATTTCAATGGTTCTTGACTCTTTGATTCATCTACAAATTTCTTGAAGATACGAGTCTCGGGGGTTCTATCAAATGCTCCGTATCTTCTGAATGTCGATTGTGATCACTACATCAACAATAGCAAAGCTCTTAGAGAAGCGATGTGTTTCATGATGGATCCTCAGTCAGGAAAGAAAATCTGTTATGTTCAATTCCCTCAAAGATTTGATGGGATTGATCGGCACGATCGATACTCAAATCGTAATGTTGTGTTCTTCGACGTAAGTAGTATATCCACCAATTTCCAATTGTATGCCCATTTTTCTTGAAAATTTAAGTACATTTCCAACTAATGCATCTTTGATCACAGATCAATATGAAGGGTTTGGATGGGTTACAAGGGCCTATATACGTCGGGACAGGTTGTGTTTTTAGGAGGCAAGCACTTTACGGATTTGATGCACCGAAGAAGAAGAAGGCTCCGCGTAAGACATGCAATTGCTGGCCAAAATGGTGTTTGCTTTGCTGTGGTTCAAGAAAGAACCGTAAAGCAAAGACAGTGGCTGCAGATAAGAAGAAGAAGAATAGAGAAGCTTCGAAGCAGATCCACGCGCTAGAAAACATTGAAGAGGGTAGCGTCACCAAAGGTCCATTACAGTTCTGTTTGTATAACTCCTTTGGTGTCAGAACTATTTGCTAAAAAATTGTTTTTCTTAAAACAAAAAATTATAGGCTCTAATGTAAAACAATCAACCGAGGCAATGCAAATGAAGCTGGAGAAGAAGTTTGGGCAGTCTCCTGTTTTTGTTGCATCTGCACGTATGGAAAACGGTGGGATGGCTAGAAACGCAAGCCCGGCTTGTCTGCTTAAAGAAGCTATCCAAGTCATTAGTTGTGGATATGAAGATAAAACCGAATGGGGAAAAGAGGTACGCAGATCCCGATTCTTCTACACAATTTCTTGTATTTATGCAAAAGATTATTGATTTTGATGATGACCCTTGTGCAAAAATATCCAGATTGGGTGGATTTATGGTTCTGTTACGGAAGATATTCTTACGGGTTTCAAGATGCATTCTCATGGTTGGAGGTCTGTTTACTGTACACCTAAGTTACCGGCTTTCAAAGGATCAGCTCCAATCAATCTTTCAGACCGTCTGCATCAAGTTCTTCGATGGGCGCTTGGGTCCGTTGAGATTTTCTTGAGTAGGCATTGTCCTATTTGGTATGGTTATGGAGGTGGTTTGAAATGGCTTGAGAGATTGTCCTACATTAACTCCGTCGTTTACCCGTGGACCTCTCTCCCTCTCATCGTTTACTGTTCTCTCCCCGCCATCTGTCTTCTCACAGGAAAATTCATCGTTCCCGAGGTAAAACAATCATCTTGAGTTCTCTCAAAGTATTTGTATATTTATTCCACTGTTTGTGTAAATTCATTGTTCTCAGGGTAAAATGATCATCTTGAGCTCTCAAAGTATGAATCTTTGTTCCATGATTTGTGTTTTAAAACCGGGAAAATGGTTCTTGTTCCTTCATTTTGCAGATAAGCAACTATGCGAGTATCCTCTTCATGGCGCTCTTCTCGTCGATTGCAGTGACGGGTATTCTCGAGATGCAATGGGGCAAAGTCGGGATCGATGACTGGTGGAGAAATGAACAGTTTTGGGTCATCGGAGGCGTTTCTGCGCATCTGTTTGCTCTCTTCCAGGGTCTTCTCAAGGTTCTTGCTGGTGTGGACACTAACTTCACGGTCACATCAAAAGCAGCTGATGACGGCGAGTTCTCAGATCTTTACCTCTTCAAATGGACTTCACTTCTCATCCCTCCGACGACTCTTCTCATTATAAACGTCATCGGAGTCATAGTTGGAATCTCCGATGCTATAAGCAATGGATATGACTCATGGGGACCGCTTTTCGGAAGATTGTTCTTTGCACTTTGGGTCATCATTCATCTTTACCCTTTCCTTAAAGGTTTGCTTGGGAAACAAGATAGAATGCCAACCATTATTGTGGTCTGGTCGATCCTCCTCGCCTCGATTCTTACACTTCTTTGGGTTCGGGTTAATCCGTTTGTGGCCAAAGGTGGTCCTATTCTCGAGATCTGCGGTTTAGACTGCTTGTGAGTTGATTAATCGATGGATCGGTTTGTGAAAAAGGTTTGATTCCCACGGATCAATAGAGGTAAGAGAGAGATTCACTACCTCTTAAGACTCCTCCTTCATTGTGTTCCTTAGATGATGAAAAAAAAAAAGATTTTAATTTTGTTACGTGATTGTTATTTTTGCAAGAATGTGTTGTAGATATAAGATGAAGAAGAAGGTTGTTGTCTATTTGTTTTGTTCTTTGGTGGTGAGAGAAAAGATTTGTCAAATTATTCTTTAATTGAATACTTCTGATCTCTTTTGAATATTACACAAGAGGTGTTTCAGTCTGTAATCTTTTACGAAAAGAACTTTGATTTATTTTCATATTAAAAAAATGTGAGTTTTTCTGTTATCTTTTGAAAAACTTAATGTTCTTAAAAAAATATTGGGATTGATGGTTTACGCCTCTAATTATTATTGAAAAATTGTATTATAAATTTATCACATAAATCTAAAATTTAAATCTAGCACTAGACAATTTAAAAAAAAATTTGCCGGCAAACTCATAGTAGGAGCCCATTAAGGAACATGCCAGAAGCCCAACTCTAAAAACGAAATACAGTTGGCCCAAGACGCACATAGTTTAAAGTTGATAACCTGAACATCGAAATCATCATCTCTTGCTTCCTCCGCCGAATGATTCCGATTCGCCACCGATCTGTCCTTACATCATTGCATGCTCCTTTCTCCAATCCACCGAAAAGGAAGATCGGATAAAACTCGAGAGAATCGGAGATAGACCCTAAAGCTGTAGCTCTACTGAATCCACCCAAAATGAATCCAAGTTAAACAAAAAACATCGTTCTTCCTCTAGAGAAACTTAACTCTTTTAGCCATTGTAACGGCCCCATCAAGGAAGAGTAAGAATTTACACACAATTGAAGGACAACGTGCTAGCCGGTGAGAAAGATTGAACAAAACACTTATTTTCGAGAGGAACATGTGGAAGACAAAGAAACAAACTAAAACATAACGGTTCATGTTCGAGAAACCTAAACCATAAGTTTTGTCTTTAACGGTTAATGTTCAAGAAACCTAAACCATAAGTCCATAATCAACTGATATTCTGGTTCACTCGGGTTCTTGGTATTTAAAGAAAAAAATTAAGTCTTTTATCCGGTTTGATAGGCCTTTGATTTTTAACTTGTATTGATCCAAGGTCGAACTCGACATAAAAATACAAAACATAAACTACTAATTACAAAGATTTAGAATTACGAAGTTAACCGAATGCCCCAAAAAGTATTAAACAGGCCCAAACGCCCCCTATTCACATTTGCTTGTGCTTTCTTTTTGTTTTCGTTATGTTTTGGCAAGTGACATGGTGCTTTCATTTCTGCAA
Source organism: Streptanthus diversifolius (assembly GCA_039880935.1). Lineage (NCBI taxonomy): Eukaryota > Viridiplantae > Streptophyta > Magnoliopsida > Brassicales > Brassicaceae > Streptanthus > Streptanthus diversifolius. The sequence continues at coordinate 22,386,698 of JAXGFM010000007.1, read as the reverse complement.
GCTGCAGCATTGTGAAATAGTTTTAGTATGAAAGAAAAAAACGTGATTCGTTCAACAAAAAGACTCATGTGTATGTATGTATGTATATATATATACATGTATACTGTTACTTTGGCTGCTGAAATAAAAATGTGGGATTCGGGGTTGTAACTTGTACGTAAGTGACACGGAAGCATAAGGATTTTATTGAATATTACCCAGATAGTTGTATTAGTTATTAGATGTGATATTCAGTTTGACTGTTGACTCTTTTTTTAGGATTCTGTTTGATCAAAATAAAATAGTGGTTGACTTGTCGGTGTTGAGAGTTGTCTGATTTTTTTTGGGCAAAGTCAGCATTTTCCTGCCACGTGTTACAATGGTCGATGGCGAAATACGAATAGGAGACTATAGCAAATATTTATGTCTTTTCTTCTATATACTTATATATTTCATTTTCGGAAGCGTTTATTTGTCGACCAACCAAATATTTGTAGGTATGATGTATCTTTAATGTGTTGTATCTCTTATTAGCCATGAGTATTTTATGTTTTGCATGTCAGATATTAGATTAAGTTTCCGTTGCTGTAAAGGCTTATATAGATGACCCCTTGACGAGGATATCTACGGAAAATAAAAAATTTATCAAAAATATTGAGCTTTCTTTGACAAACATAGTCGTCTAAATTAACATATATTTGACGTAACAAATAGTCACTTTTGACCGTATTAAAAACTCAATGATCATATATATATACATATTCATAATAATCTGTAGATATAACGGGCACACGAAAAGTTCGACTCAACAGAACCTAATAATTTAAGCTTTTAGATTTTTAGTATAGTGAATTTAAATTTTGAAATATGATTGAATAGAAGGTTCAGTTGAGTTGAAAAAAAAAAGTTTCAGTTGAATATTTAACGTATCTTCCTTTTCCAACTTCAAATTTTATATTATTCAAAAGATTTGGTTATCCAAACTAGAGTAACAGAATTTACATATATTACTGTATTTTTCATTTTTTGAAACTAAAATTGTCAAAAACTTTTATTCATACAACATTGGAATAATTAAGAAGGGGTTAAATAGATTAGCTAGCGTTGCGTACCAGATAACAAATATTTTGGAGAACCTAACAAAATTCAAAAGAAAAGAAATTTATCTTTGTTACTACGTAAATCTTAAATTATCAAATATTTTTCGTAAGTGCTACCAACATTATATTTGTATGTATGTAAAAAAATTTATTTTAAAAATATCACAAAAAGGATATAGATATAAAATGAGTTATATAACACCATAGGCTCCATAGTAAACTTTGATTTTCAGTGCTTTTATAAGGGGCCTGATGCTAAGTCTGAACCTTTGCATGTATTTACAGGTATATATTTATATTGATCGAGTTTAAAATTGGTTAAATAAACATTAAAGAATATTTACCTGTTTAGTGAGAACCCAAATTTGAATTATGTTTCATTCATATATATCAACAAATATAAAACACCGTGCTGGATACAATGTATCAACATTATGTTTTAATATATATAAAGTTGTAACAGAAACGACATAATCGTTATCTAAATGGTAGTTTTCTTATGGTAAAGTCCATATATAGTAGCTAGTATTTAAAAATATAACATAGTCGAATCCGAATTTTCATGTCCACAACCTCTTTTCAATGCATATTTTTAATTATATGTGATTTTATTTAAAACATAACAATGGAAATAAAGGTTTTATATGCTGTTTCCCAATTCATAAAATGATTGCGTCATCACGTGTTGTCTGCGACTAAGCGGGTGAATTTCTTATTAAATCATTAATTATCCGTACAAGTAATCTCCGACTATTTTCAATTAATTAGTAATTAATAACTAGTTTTATATCACTATCTCCCATGTTTCCTCGCACATCCTTTAGCTAGACTATCAAGTTGCGATGCCAAATTGCCAATTGTTGAGGATATTTATATACAAGTGGCAACACCTTTCAGATTTTTATCTTTTGTTAACTCAAATTAAACATAAATACCATATAATTCGCTAAAAATAGAAAAATTAAAAAGTTAAACATAACTATTATTCCTTTTTCATACGAATATATTTTTCTTTTCTCTCATAAAGACATGAAGATACATTAAACGTCCAGAAGTTATTAACCAAATAAAAAATTTCCCATTAAATATATACGATCTTGGTTCCTTTTTGTGCATAAATTCTATGATATTATTTTTATTAAGAGAATATCGTATTCATTTAATTGCTCACTTGTGATATCAGTTTTAGCTACATAGTTTGATCCGATATTCTACTTACTTAATTTATGGAAAAAAAGACAAGTTGATGTAAAAAGAAGACATTATCGTATACGCCTGAAGTAATTAAGTTGATCATGCCTTGCAAGTTGAATGGATATTCTTATAATAATCCTTGTGTTTTAGTCGCTGTGTTAATGCGAATTTAATCAGGGATTAGGTTAGGCGATATGCACACACATGAGTATCCGTATTTGGATCGATCTCATCTTTGAATGCCTTAGTTAGACTCTATCTCACTAAATTTATTTTATTATCATAATTTTGTAAATCGGTATCAAACCGGGATTACATTTTTTTATTGGTTTAAGAATTGACAGGTGAGTAGCTTTATCCAGATATCGTCGTACAATATATTTTTGTTGAGCATTTTAAGAAAATAAGTCACATCATAACAATCGAGTTTTAACAATTTTTGTTGTATCCTAAATAGTTTTGTTAACGTGAAAAAATTAACCAAATAGAAAATAACCAAACTATAGGGTCTTCTTGTTACTTTTGAACGATACGAAAATGTCGTAATCACGTGTAAAAAGGCAAAAATACCAACTACGTCAAGTTGGGAGTTGAGAGCAGCACACTTGCTTAGATTGTTTGAGAACAAAAGTGAAACGATGCTATTTCGAGACAATCCTCAACTTTTTCATACTATTAAATTAAACAAATTATTACTCTTTCTAAATTGGTTAAAAATTTTTAAAATAAATTATATATATGATGTATCCATATACGACGATGACAACGAATTCAAAAGCCTGTAATAATGTTTTTATAAAAGAGTTTATTGAGGTTGGAAAATGTATAAAACATTTAGAGCAAGCAAAATCGAAAACGAAGAATATCTCCTGGGTCAAACGGTCAAAGATAATAAAACAGAAGAAGGAAGAAGAAGTTTGAAATAAGTGGGCCGTATGTAAAAGCCCAAAAAGGTCACGTGCGTTGGCCTTTTCACCACCGACACCGTCCAAACGGAGAGCCTTGACGTCGGCACGAACCAACACCGCACTCGTGCGAGACACGCGCTTTCCTACGGCACTGCTTCTCTCTCAACTTGACCTTCAAGCTCACCGTTTAGGCAAATATCTTTATTTTAATAATAACATTTCATTTAATGGTTTACCTATTTTTCAACAATTCATTCTTATAAATAGTAATTATACTATAAATCACCGAACCATAAATATAGTAATTAAATATTTGTGTCTGAATGTCTCCATATTCTAACAGTGTTTATAGCTCCTGGTTTTACTTTGCAATTAGGCTCGTTTTAGTTTTGATAATAACAGTTAATACTTCACTTACGTGTCGATGAAATTAAATATCACACACAAGTTGCAAAAGTTTGATAACCCGTTACATATATACTTAATACAGTATTCAATTTATACAAATTTGTTCATATTGCCTGAATCATCGAAGCCAAATTAATTACGTGTTTTACTTTCCATTCACACGGCCGAAACAGATAGAAGCCGACTCTTTGATTTGGCGGCGCTGAATTAAAAAAAAAAGAAGAAGTTTTTACACAACAAAAGTATCTGTATATCTATCAGCTAAACCTCGGTTCTCTGTCTTGTAAAATCTCTGTCTTTCTTTCTCTCTCACCTCTCTGTTTTTCTCTCTCTCTCTCTCTACAGAGTTTTCTTTCCCTGTAAGAAAAACATTTTTTTTTTTTAATTTCTGAGTTTATAAGCTTTAAGTTTCAGAGGAGGATTATTTGAACGAGGGTTTTTTTTATGTGTGCCTTAAAAGTGGCAAATCAGGAAGATAACGTTGGTAAGAAAGCCGAGTCGACCACTCGAGATGATGATAATCGGACGTTGTCGGAAATCGATCAATGGCTTTACTTATTCGCGGCAGAAGACGACCAAAACCACCGTGATAACGCCCTTACACCTCCGTCATCGTCGTCTTCTCTTATGTTGAGTATTAGCAGAGAGATGGAGATGTCTGCAATCGTCTCTGCTTTAACACATGTCGTCGCCGGAAATGTTCCTACTCATCAATTCGGTGGCGGTGATGGTAGCGGTGGCGGTGGAGAAGGCACTTCGAATTCCTCGTCGTCCTCCGGGCATAAAAGGAGGAGAGAGGTGGAGGAAGGTGGCGGCGGAGGCAAAGCATTCAAGGCAGTTAATGCTTTGACGGTTGATCAATATTTCTCTGGCGGCAGTTCTAGTTCGATAGGTAAATTTTGCTTTTTTTTAAAAAAAACATGTCATCCATAACACACGCGTGCTCTTTCGGATTTGGGACTGAGTTATCTTATGGCTGCGACATTAATAAAAATTACTATGCAACAAATTAGGGTAGTATTTTTTTTTTTTGCATATAAAAGAATGTTGAATTTTTCAAGACATATTCTAAAACTAATTTTTTCCTTTTTTTCAAAACTTCAAATAAATCGTGAGATTTTGATTTTGAAATATCATTTATGATCATTAATTTTGGCAAGTGTGTAATAGTTATTATTACTATATACATCAAGTGTATGAGTCACATCATATATTCTAACACAAAATCTAAATAGTTGCTCTGCGCAGTTGCACTCACGAAATATACCAAAACAACATAAAGAATAATTTCGATTTTTTTTTTCGTACAAATTACATGAGTTTTTTTTTCATAAATAATGAGTGATTATTTTTCCACAACACTAATCGGAAACCTCAACTCGAAATTTTTTATATAGATCATGTCTTTCAAATCTTTAGGTTTTTTTGTTCCAAAATATGGTAAAGCTATATATATATATTTATTCTTTAAAGTGCAACAAAAAGTCTAAATAAGAATAAGAAGAAATTACTCTATCCATATTACAGTAAGTGATGTTCTAAAGAAACAAATTTGTACAGTATTTAAAATCTGTATTTAAAAACATTCTGATACAGGGAAATTAGTAATCCATGCAAATAACTAATAAGTAACGAAAGTGTTGACAACAGATTTTTAAAATATTAACAATTACGAAAGTGTACTTGATTATCCTAAGACATATACTTTAGAATTATAATAAAAAGGTCGGGAAATTAATTAACAAAATGATGATGATGATTATATGCCAAAAGAATCTATCTCCCTCCAATTGCCTCAAGAGTCGTTTTCCATTTGCTTTATTTTTTTCTACTTGTTCATTGCTCTTTGTCACCCATTTGGCCTCGTCACTTTCTTATAATCATCAACACTTTTTTTTTTTTTTAAAGGGCTTTCTCTTTATAATATCATTATTCGAGACATTCGATTTTCAGTTCTTTATGAAGAGAGTTAATTAGTGAGGCAAAAAAAAAGTGTAAAATTTTGTTTGTTTGTTTGTTTGCAGTGAGAGAAGCTTCGAGCAACATGTCAGGTTCAAGCCCAACATACGACTACGCAACTACAACAAGTGCTAATACCGAAACGTCGTCGTTCAGTGGGGAGCAACCTCGAAGAAGATACAGAGGAGTGAGACAAAGACCGTGGGGAAAATGGGCGGCTGAGATTCGAGATCCGTTCAAAGCGGCTAGAGTTTGGCTCGGTACGTTCGACAATGCTGAATCAGCTGCAAGAGCTTACGACGAAGCTGCACTTCGGTTTAGAGGCAACAAAGCCAAACTCAACTTCCCTGAAAACGTAAAACTCGTTAGACCTGCTTCAACCGCTGCAACACAATCTGTGCCGCAGACCGCCGCTGTTCAGAGACCAACCCAGTTAAGGAACTCGAGTTCTACAAGTACCCTTTTGCCCATAAGACCTGCTTCGGAGCAAATTGTTAATTCTCAGCCGTTGATGCAATCGTACAACTTGAGTTACCCAGAGATGGCTCGCCATCAACAACAGTTTCAGCAACATCATCATCAACAAACTATGGATTTATATGATCAAATGTCGTTTCCGTTGCGTTTTGGTCACACCGGAGGCTCAACGATGCAATCCACGTCGTCATCGTCGTCTCATTCTCTTCCTCTGTTTTCTCCAGCAGTGGTTCAACCGCCGCCGGAATCAGCTAGCGAAACCGGTTATCTCCAGGACCTACAATGGTCATCAGACAAGAAAAGTAATAGTAATAACTACAACAATAGTCCATCCTCCTGATCGAATTGCTTATTGTTTTTCTTTTACTATATATATAGTTATTTAGAAAAGAGAAAAATAATTAATTGTTACAGGGTTTAGGTTTGTATTGCTTTCTTCCTTCGTCCTTGCATGTTTTTCTGTTTTTTCAATATTTTATCATATTTTTCCATAATAATAATTGGTTGAAATAAAAAATAAAAAATTGAAAAGACAACAGGGAGAAAAAAAAGAGTTTTGTTTACTCTTGAAAGGTTTCCTTAAAGATCACACGCAATAGAAAAATTCTCTAATTGTATGTGAACCAAACAAAGACAACAAAAGTTAAATGAAGAATTTTTAGGACAATGACTACAACCAGAAAGATTCTTTCCACTGTGGTGTGCGGCTAAACCGGTTTCTTAAGCTCTTAGTGCAGCTTTATGAACCATAGTTTCTTTGTGAATTTGGTAACAACTCTTCTCAACAAGATCTAAAAGGTTCTCCAAGTTTGATGCCCATGAGTTGAGAATTTCGTTGCTGTCTTTAACGATCTGGAAGCAGATTATTCCTGATGGCCTGTCGATTTTTGCTATCAAGGCTTTGGACACAACCATCTCAGATAGATGCTTCTCTGCTTCCTGATAATGAACCAATAGGAAGAGATTTTTTAAACATATATCTGGTTACATTTAGATTGGTGTTCAAACTTATCTTTACCTCAATGGTCAGGCATAAAATTTCTGCAAGTTTCCTTAAGGTAATCCTTGAGTAATACTTCGAGATAACGATAATATTCTGTAGAAGATGTGAAGAATTAGTAAAGTTTCAGAACGACGCTAACAAAGAGATAAGATAACTAGAGCTCAAAGAGTCTTTACGTGTTCGATTATTCTTAGTCTGAGATCTTCACCAGCTCTGTCACCCAAAGAGCCTCCAATCATGCTTTTCTCTTTCTCAAACTCGCTTTTGTAGTTATTCCAGAGAGATGTCCACTGAATCACCTCCATTGTCACAATCTGTTTTAGAAGCACCCTGCAACAGAACATAAAGACAAGGATTGAGAATTATCTTAAACGGAGAAGAGAGGAAGAAGTAATGTAACCGAAAACTTATATCAAGACAAAGAGAATTTACTTGAAATCAGGAATTTCTGATAAATTCTTATCTTCCAAGGTTGCATTAAGCAGGCTCGATTGCATCGGTTCATGTGGTGCCAAGACCAAGAACCAGCAGATCTTCCTTAGAAGCTATGTTCAGAGGATCAGGAGAAAAGTTACTCCCGGCTTATTATAGAATATAAACTACCAAGTATCCAAACAACGATATGAGACTTACGGGAATCCACTGCTCTGGGTTTTCCTTTACAGAAGGGATATCATATATGGACTTGTAGCTACGACATATCTCAAGGTACTCATTGTTGTGAGAATAGTACTACAGAGTAGAATTATATGATTACTAAATAAGATCACACAGCCGCGGAAATAAAGGTAGATCGAGTTTCAGAGGGAGCATATATGCATATTATGTCATAAATAACTGATGAAGAATGTGTTAGACCAAACGATGCCTTACCGAATCATTAGTTCATAGTAAAACCGCTTTAGCTCCAACAATGTTGGTATATCAGCTGGAGCCTCTTCTACAATATTTTCATCTTCCTTAGGTTTCTTCTTATCTTTCGTGGTATCTGCATTAAATACTCTTGGGTTGATCTTCCTAGATAGGAATTGTGCACGGACAAAATCTTGTCGATCCAAGCACAAGCGGACCTTCAGAAGTTCAGATCACCAAATATATAGCACCAGAAAGTACAAACAAGAACATAGCCAAGGATTATGAGAAGACCACAGAAGGTCGTACTTGTTCAAGGATGAAAGCAATCTTCTCAGTTTTTGCCATAGCACCAAATGTCTCCACCTATTGTTCGTAATCAAATTTCACGGATCAACCAAGAAAACGATTTCGAGGAAATTTAGAAGCTAAGTGCAGAAGAACTTACAGCAACTTCTTGCATGAGATCTGCAGCTTCAGCAATCAGACCCTGGTCTTCCTTAATCTTGGCAAGCTTCCTGGTTAAACGAGCTCTCTCGATCTCGACATATATCTAGAAAAGCACAAACTCATTGAGTAAACTTTCACGGAATGATAAAGATTAGGGAAAACGAAAACTAAACCATTGTCTTTGATCCTAACCTTTCCAGCAGATACATTGTTTAAGGTCTTAATAAGCTCAATCCGAGTTTCAATGTCTGGTGTCTGATCAATATACTGCATTGCTTGTTGCACCATTGATTGTACAGCCTACAAATGAAGAGAACTTTCCACTTAATATCCTTGTATTGAACTCAAATCCCTAGAAAACACTACTACTCCATGCTCACTCTAACTAGCAGTTCCAAGTAATCAAAAACCTTAGAATACACAGCGCCGATTCTTAGCTAATCGGTGAACAGAAATCGAGAGTAGTAACCTGCTTAAGCTGACCACGTTTCTTCGACAAACTCAAAATCAGTTCGTTCAGAAGTTTCCAGTCTTTAGCTTCGAAACAAAGCTTCAGAATCTCCGTAGCGGCTTTCCTCGTTCCGGCGACATTTTCCGCTAGCCTCATCTGCTTCTCTTCGTTCAGAAGACGATCTATCGACGCTTCGAGTTGCCCTCTTTCTTCCTGCAATCAACACGACAGCGAAATCACACCCAAATTCGAAACTAGAAAAAGAAAAAAAAAGTTGAAATCAGATCTGCGAAATCGGAGACTTGCCATCGCGTAACGCCGGGAAATCAATACACCGAGAGAGTAAGATGTAGGTCAAAGTTCCGGTGAAGAAACAGATTAACTTCAAAAAGTGAGAGAGAGATTCGAGAGCGAAGGTAATCGTCGAAATCTCACTCCCAAGTCCCAACCCCTTGAAGAAGAAAAAGCTCAGACTCTTGGGCCGAAATAATACGTTTATTTAATGGGCCATTTAAGAAACAATTGTAGGACTAATGGGTACTTATATAATAGTTATCGGGTGAATATGTACAATCCATTTGTGAAGACATATATGTAATAAAGAAAAGTATCGGAAATATGTGAAGACATTTGTGAAGACATATATATATAATAGTTCTGTCTACACCAGGTAACCTATGTAACAATTGAAATGTAAGGACATCTGTATTCAACAAAGGTATATATGCAAGTATATGATTTATTTGCAATATGTACTGTATACGATGTAATAGAGAAATCTATGGGGGTATGAGTGTAAATTTATCAAGCTAAAGGGAACATATGTAAAATAAAACCATGTAATAATTATGTAAGAAAACAAAACATAACAGGTACATATGCAATTAACACATACTTGGCTCACATTTATATAAAAGAAACTATATCAGCTACCTATTTAAAAAACAAACTGTAGAAAACATAATAAGTATATGAGGTTGACTTCCATAAACTATCTCAATTTTTGCTTATCTATCTAATTTATTTGTTAAAAAAAAAAAAATCTAATTTATTTCAAACTTTTATGTTTATCACTACGCCATCCAAACTTCCAAAATTTATCATTAAACCATCCATAGTTTTAATTATTTTTTTCACATTTTTACATTCAAACTTAAAAAATGTTTAATTAAAATTCATTTTATTTTAAAAATTAAATTCGACTTATGGCTACATATTTCTGGTTTTTTTTCACTATCATCATCTTTGAATTATGTTTAATTCTTACGTATGTACTTAACAAAGGTATTGGGACCAATTCTCTTTGTCCATCAATTTCTTTTGTTGTCTTTTGGCTCTTTTTGTTGTGGGGGGCTTTAATAGAACTACAAATATTCATGATTTAAAGTTATTTTTTTTTTATTCCTATTTATGGATTGTTCAAAACAAAGACAATTGTTTTTGGAATAAGAAGATTATGCATCTATGGGATGTTTTTCTTTTTATCAATTATGATGTTATATAATCATCAGAAATATTTGATTTTATACTATTATAAACGCTGATCGATTTCAATTATCTATAACACATGTAATCATCATAAACAGGTATAGCATTAACTTAAAAGAAGATATTAGAAGTCTCTATATACACATATAATATATATATATATATATGCACTGAGATTCATTCACAAACAAAAAACCCACGATACAATACACACATAAACACACACACAAACTACGATTATTATATAGAATCGTTTGTTCTCGAGATTAGGCTGTACACATATGTACACAAATTAAACTCGATTATATTTATATGTCCATATATAAAATAGTTTACATTCTCAATACTTGATAGTAATTTCTGTTGAATAGATCATATAAATCTCGGGATATCTTAGAATCTTTGGATATCTCACAAGAAATTGATAAGCTCATCATATGTGTTTTATTAGCGGTTGTGTATCGGTCTTTTCTTGTTCGCACTATTATAATCCATATCCACCAATCCATCACCATCACTTCCTCCTCCGTCTTGGCTTGAGTTCCGAGTCTCTTGCTCCTTCTCCACAACCAATAGCTTTCTATTCCTCACGATTTCTCGTATGCTTCGTGCTAAAAAAACAAAAAAAAAAATCATCATCAAAAACTCACTGAGAAAAAAATTCGTTGAAGTTTATGTGTATAAAATCTTAATAGCAGCTACTTGATATAAATATTATACACTCCTGATATGCATCTGTGTATGTATTAGCTATAAGTTTACCTTGAGCAGGAGACGAAATTAAGACGATGAGAAGAAGTGCTAGGAGGAGAGGCTTGTAAAAAACCCTAACTACCATTTTTGGAAGAGACTTAGTTTATTTTTCTTTGGCTATATGTTTTTTTTATTGAACCTTTTTGTGTTTATATATACAAGATGAATGATTCTATGATGAGCTTATGGTCCCATATATTATATCAGAATTGAAGAACATTTTGGAAGTTATTGGGACATATGGGTCTAAGGATTTGACGTCGATATTTCTGTGTCTTCCCACATTAACATAATTCTATCCCCACAAAATTTATTTTTCTTGTTTGCAACCAAAAAAAGAATTAAATGATGATAATTTATGCAATCACTTTTATGAATAAGGAATAGAATATTGGTTACAAAGTGTTTCATTTCGGAACTTACGTGCATAATGTGTTTATGTAAGACAGTTAATGTGTAAGACAGTTAACGTGGAAGCAAAGTACATGGTATGAAATCACCCATGGAAACTAACCACCTGTCACCTTTCAAGTGACTTTACGGTTGATTTTTTTTAAAATATATTTCTCGATTGTTTTCATTTACAAGATTTAGAGAAGTTATACCAAGAGGTATTATTAATGGAGTAAGTGGAGCTAGTAATAACTTTCCACAACGATCGAGTAACCCACTGTTAATTAAACCAACAGTTTAGTTATACTTATACCAGCTACGTACGTGCAATAAGTTGATATAAACCATCCAAAGCCTATAATAAAATTAGACTGGGTGAGATAAAATAAAGATTCAAGGAGATGATAGCTATGACCGAGTGGTCCTTTGATCAAATGGAGATATTGAAATTGTGGTCCTTTAACGGAATACGATTTATCAGAACATTAAAAACAAATGATTTATGTGCATCCAATATTGTTTATACATACAAACAGACATGTTTCACGCGTGGACGAAGAGAGATATTAGTAATCTCATATCGAGAGAAAAGTGTTAGCTAAAGATCATGCATGTTATATTTGATGATACCAAAAATTCTGTAGGCCATTTTGTTCATTATCTATCATGCATGTTAGTTACGGGGTATGAAATTCAAAGACAATATAAGGCATAGAAATATTCATTTAGTAGATCATGAAATGGGATTCTCGTTGATAACGTGATGAGATTTGCCTGATTCTATAATTTCGATTAAAAATTAAAATAAACTGGACCACATTAGGGATGTAGATTGGAGTGTGGGGGTCGGGGACATGTTAGAGAGTCTGTATAAATATAGCAATAAGGACGTAAAGTTTGTAGAGTCATGTGTTTCCCATTTAGCCATTCATTATTACAATTCATTTTCTTCAACTACAATACAAAAAATTCCGACAACAGTTGGTCTTCTTTCTTTTTCCACTTATTTTAAAACAGATCATCCAATTTTTTTTATAAATTAAGTTGGCTAGATCCAAATTCTAATGTGCTAGTTGAAGAAAAAATTGACTATTCTAGTATAAAGAGTATTGTGATTCGATTTGATCAGTGAGATATATGGACTCAAAAAGTTTGAACTTTATTTGATATTATGACTCCTTTTGAGTTCTATCCCATGAAATAAATGGAACTATGACCTGATATTATTATTTGAGGACCTAATTATTTAAAAATTCTCTTTGACAAGTTGTTTCCAATACTTTTATCATTTTATTTTTGCCAGTTTCATATGATTAGCTATGCCTACATGGGTTGATTAGACTTCTACGTTTGAAGAAATCGTGAAACAATTTTTTTTTGGAAAAGTCCAGAAACCAGCCAAAATGTCATGTACCAAGAACCAGTGACAGTCTCTAGACAACACCTGCTGATGAAAGTTTTGGTAGTACAGAGAAAGTCATGACAAATGGAAGAAGTGTGTTTCTGTAACTTTTGGTTTTATCTATCCCCAAAGATTTTCATATACTTCTCAGGTTTTACATAGAAACACGTAGCTTCTAGGAGATCGACATCAAAGCAAAGTGTTTTCCAGACAAGTTGAACAGAGATAGGGACCATGAGAGCACATGTAAGGTTTGGTCCCATTTGATATAATCAGTCTTTGTCTCTCTTTCATCACTGTTAACAAGTATACATTTAAGTCTTGAGAGCTCAGACAAGACATGAATTAAATCATATCGCCTATCGACAAAAATCTCAATCAAAGATTTTTATCTATTGTTTGTGTATTACATGAGACAATACTTACCAGAACAATTGAGACTTCACAATGGGCTTTTTTTTTTTCATTGTTGCCAAATGAAACAAGATTTCAGAAAGGTAACCCCTGGCCTGTAGAGTTCAGATTGTGGTTACCAGACTCAGCCTCACACAAGTTAAATTCCTGGAGGGTTCTTCGAACTGGACTTGAGAGACCGTTTGGTTGAATCAGGACTTTCTCTTGGTTACAATCATAGTGTTGTGCTATGTGACTTGGAGGAACATAAGCTGCTGAAGTATTGAGGTTTGGTGGAGCGAATTGGTGGTGTTGATGAAAGTCTTGCATGGGGAGTGGTATCGCCGTCTCCTCAGGTTCATATTCAAGCTCATTCTGCATAAAGGTTTTGTAAAAGCAAACACATGTAACTTTCAGATCAAAATTCAAGATCTTTGGACTTGTATGCGAAGCTAGTCAAACAAATTATTGAAATCTCATGAGCAGACCCATGGGAGGATAATCAATCTGAATAGCAGTTATGTAGCATAATCAACAAACAGGAGACTGATTCAAAGGAAAGAACCTGCAAGTAGGTCGTAATGTCATTTGTCGATACCCTAGTTCCTTCTTCTTCTTGTCTCACAATCCATTGGTAGAGTTTCTCCTGTTACAAGAAAAGGGTAAATTCATTGGAACAATCAAAAGTAAAACGTCTCAAAAAACGCAATTCATGATTCTAGTTCTTCATATACCTTCAACTAAACTACGTACTTTAGAAATCAAAGGCCACAACTTTGGCCATAACAAAATCAATTGAGAATCATACAAATTTAATAGGTATTAACGAAGATAACACAGAGCGTCTCTTTACAGTTACAATATGGTTAAGGAACAAAAACAAGCAATCAAACGTAAGCAGCCGAAAAACAGAGCTGCTACAAGAAACCACAAAGAAAAAAAAATCTAAATTTGAACAAAGCAACTCAAGAATCAGGATTGAATATCCAATAATTCAGTATATAATAGACCCCAGCAATATCTTGTATGATTCATTCAGTAACTAAACACCTTATTACAATCTTAGATTACGCACCCAACAAAACATAAGCCATCACATACATCAACATCAAAACAAGAAACCGAAAGTAAAGTGCCCAACTCTGTCTTTTATTCCCTGAGAATAATCAGAGATCTTCCATTCCTATTTATCAAACCAAAGCAACCAAAATCGAAACGAGATATAGAACAATGTCAAAAGAGAGCACAGACCAACCCACGACGTTCACCGGCGAGGAAAGAGACGCGTTGGTGGTTCATGGCATGGGTATAGAGCTGAGATAGCGAATTAGCAGCACCACGAAATGCGCCGTACATGGTTCGATCGACCTCATCGAGCCGCGTGGCCTCGGATTTTCGCTTCTTCACCATTGGAGGACCGAACGAATCAAACTCTTAAAGTTTCGAGGTTCTTATAATTTGTGTAAATTATAAGAATCTAGAGATGACGAAGAAGAAGAGAGACTTGTGCCGTTTACTCTGTTTAATATTCTGCCACGTGGATTTCATGCTACATCTCTTCTACAATGCAGCTCTTTTGGGTCTCATTTTCATCTTCCTTTTTTTTTTATATATAAACAAAAGTTTGGAGCTTTTGCTCCATTTTTTTTTTAATTGTAGAACCAACCTTTTGTCAATTTTATCAGTTTAATAAAAATATTAGCTAACAATACATGAGACGCAGTTATAAGCGACGTTGTGTTGAGAAATATGGTATGTAAAAGGCGGTATGGTCAGAGATTAAAGTTTAATTATGAGTTTAATTTGTAGCATTTTTGGTTTTGGATCTCATTGGTTATTGAGTTTTATGCGGTATGGTTGTAAATGTTTTGGCGATGCGGTTGGAAGCAATATATAAGAGATATCAAATGGAGAAAGTGGTGCGTTTTAAAAGTTTAGACTGACATAGATTAGTTTTGAAATGTAGATATTGATAAAAAAAATTATGTTGATCCAATTTTACATAACGATGTATCACCGAAATTAAATTCGTTCTGCAACCAAAATCAATAATAAATCATGCTATTTAAGAGAAAGAAAAAACTTATTAAAAAAAAAGTTCGACCAATTTTAAACAGCGATATATTCTCTTAACCGAAAACAAAATCATTAACTGATTCCAAATCTCCGAAAAAGACATCTATATTAACTCGTGAATCTTCCTAAAAATAGAAATGTATTTTAAGCTAAAATTTCTTACTAACAACCTAAAAACATTCTTATTACAACATTGACAACGACCACCCAAAGACACGAAAAAGAAATTTCCCGACTCAAAAAATTATAAAAATCAAACAAACAAAGAACACATCTTCGAGGTAGATCAAACAGACCCAATCTCATTCATCGTCGCCTTCTCAATATGGCCGGAAGAGCAGCGATGCTCTTTAATGTCGGAACGGTTATAATGACCGTCTTGACCCTGGCTAGCTTGGTCGGAGGCTTCGGTGTGAATTGGGGCAATATCGCATCGCATCCATTGAATCCTGATATTGTTGTTAGGATGCTTAAGGACAATAATATCACTAAAGTCAAACTCTTTGATGCCGATTCATGGACGATGAATGCTTTGGCCGGTACGGGCATGGAGGTTATGGTCGGGATCCCTAATAACCTTCTTGAAACTCTAGCCAAAGATTACGATAATGCTAAAGATTGGGTCAAAGAAAATGTCACGGCTTATATGCGTAAGGATGGCGTCAACATCAAGTAACCCTACAAACTTTTAAACTGTTTCTAATGATCATATTTGAACATTCGATTAGCAATAGCCTAACAGCAGTTTAGATTTTAGACTGGTTAAAATTAATCAATTTTGGTTGATCGACTTTTTAATCGGACAAAGTCCTACTTTTGTTGGTGATTTTGACGGATTAGGATCCGATTATTTCACCCACTCATATGATCACCATATATATAGGTACGTGGCCGTGGGGAACGAGCCGTTCTTGTCAGCATACAATGGATCGTTCTTGAAGACAATGTTTCCAGCAATAAAGAACATTCACAGGGCGTTAAAAGAAGCTGGACACACCGATAAAATAAAAGCCACGATCCCACAGAACGCTGAAGTTTACCAATCAGCCAATGATAAGCCATCAGAAGGAGATTTCCGCAGCGATGTAAAACAAACGATGCTCGACATCGTCAAGTTCTTCCATGATAACGATTTACCTTTCACGGTCAACATTTACCCTTTTCTTAGTCTTTACCTAAACGAGCATTTCCCCGTAGATTACGCCTTTTTTGACGGTAATGGTCGAACGATTCCTGATAAAGGAAAGAATTATGATAACGTATTCGATGCAAATTACGATACGCTCGTTTACGCGTTGAGGAAAGCTGGGATTAATGAGATGAAGATTATCGTCGGAGAGGTAACTTGATAAGCAAGTTATCTTATTATTAGGTATGTATAACAAGATGTTGAAATATCCTTTATTGAATTTGGTTATCTTTTTCTATAGGTTGGATGGCCAACGGATGGTCATAAATATGCGACGCCGAAGCTAGCAGAGAAATTCTATGCAGGACTTATGAAAAGACTTGCTGAGAATCGTGGGACTCCATTGAGACCTGAGAGATTAGAAGTTTATCTCTTCGGTCTCCTCGACGAAGACATGAAGAGTATTCTTCCTGGACCATTCGAGAGACATTGGGGAATCTTTAGGTAACTAAATACTTTTCTCTTTATATCTAAAATTAGATTTCTTGAACGACAATTAAACCTTTTTATAGTTTTTATAATCTACATAGACTTTCATATACTGTGGTAAGAGAGCCATTCATATCAAGTTTCTTACGTTTTCCTAAACTGAATTTGTTATATACTAATAGTATAATATGCATGCGTTTAGATATTATTTTGATGTGTTTCCTTATTCTATTATTTCACTTTTTCGATGTTTTATTATTCACCTCACATTATTATCATTACCAGTATTTTACGTAATAACTACTAACTTTTCACCACTCACATATTAAAATATAATTAGGCAAAAAAAACATCATTCATTGACATTACTAGTTATTTCTAATATTTTTCCAACAGATACGATGGAACACCGAAGTTTATGCTAGATTTCACTGGACAAGGACGCAAGGTCGTACCCGTGGCAGCGAAAGGTGTGCAATACTTAGATAAACAATGGTGCGTAGTAAACAAAGATACGATCAATCTAGATGATGTTGGTCCGGACCTAGACTATGCGTGTTACCACGGTGACTGCACTGCGATGCTGAGCGGGTCAACATGTGGTAAACTAGACAAAATCCAAAGGATATCATACGCGTTTAACATGTATTTCCAGATTCAGGACCAAGACGTTAGGGCTTGTGATTTCAAAGGAGCTGCTATGATTACTAAGAACAATGCATCCGTTGGAAGTTGCTTGTTCCCTGTTCAGATCGTTAGTGGAAGTGACGACTTGAGGATCAGCTTTGTGTTCGGAAGAATCGTTGTAGTTGGACTTGTTCTTCTTGGATTAGTCACAACTATATAAGTTTTTTCCTTCTTGGTTTTTTTGAACTTTTGGGGAATTGATTCGATACGGTTAATTGTTATTTGTTGTTTGTTTGATAACATTTGAGTTAGTACTTCTATGTGTTTTATAGATCGATATAATCAAATCATATACTCGTTTATAGATTATTTTTTCGTTTGAATTTCCGTTTGATTTGTGTACACACACATCTAAATGTTCATTATATATATACTGAATAGTGTTCAATTATATCGTCATTTCAAAAATTTTGATGGTAATAAAAAAATTATTGTTCCTCCAACCGATCAGTAACTCTGATACGTCCAATACTCCAATCTAGAGTATGCTTCTCGAACAGGTTTCGACGGCCTGATTTGTCTCTTTTTTTGTACACGCTTCTGCTGAAGGTGGAACTTTATTTGTTGCAATGGTTTCTCGTTGTCTATGTGTAGGTTTGGAGATGCCTTTTTAGTTCTCCCGATTCTTATACCTTCAACTTTGCCTTTTGGCTATTAATGAATTTCACAAAGCGTTTTAAAAAAAAAAAACTATTGCTCTGCGATTTCACTATTTCATTAAATTTTGTTTACTTCACAATTTTTTAGATCATGTTAAATATATTTTTACACCCATTATGTTCTAGATATAAATATTTTGCAGGCTTTGTGTGACATCCATTATTAATGGAAAGACATGGACATGACCATAAATGTGAGTCGGTGAGAGTACTAAATGCTATTTAAAAGAAATATGTCTAGTAGTATATATATGCCCCAATGCTTTCATAATTTTCGATTTCTTTTTTTTTTTTTTGTAAAAAATATTTTCTTTCTATTTTATATACATTCTGGTTTCTTATAACAAAGCCACATCACATGTTTCTGTATTTTTCTTCTCTGTTAATTCATCATTTTTGCTTTACCTTTTAATACAATAAAGAGAAATTATTGGTGTGGTTACATAAAAAAATTTAACAGTGGCACCAAGAAATTTCGTCTTACCTTCAAGACAAGAAAAATGACCACTTTGAATCGTTGACTTATGAATAGACTCGCGAAATTTTGTTGATATCTATGTGGGTCAGTGTGTGTAACAATACTGTATTTTTGATACATTGCTGTGTGCCAGAAGTTTTGGAAACGAATAATAAGAAAGAAAGAAAAAAACAAATGTATGCTTGATTTTTAAGTATATAAAAACAAATATATATATAAAAAATATTTTGTCGACAATAAGAAACTATGTCATAATCTTCCTATCAAAGCTGGAGTATGCTTGATTTTTAAGTTCTTGGAAAACATATTGATTTGTTTTAGACTGATTTATAGAACTTTGTATCATTTTTAAGAAGATTAGATTAGTCAAATATAGATTATCTTTTTCTACATTTGCATATATTTTGTTTATAAATCCTTTTTTATAAAACAAAAGTTAGGCCAAACATATCGATAAATTTCTCAGTATCTCTAAAAAGATAATTACATTTTCAGAATTCAATAAGTCAAATCTTATTCTCTTGGTGTACACTGTAAAGTACAAAACATACTGTCAGTTTCAGACGCAACAGAAGCAAACATACAATTTGCATTCTCAGCCGTCGATCTAAAAACCAAAATCCAAATATTCACGTTACCGAGCACTTGCACTAACTATAACGTGGAACTGAACGTAGGCGATAATAGCTCTATTTATGCAAAACATATTACTTTTAAGTGGAGGCTCACTTTTTCACCTCCCTGCCGTCTGTCCTTACGTCATTGCGATGACGTTATTGTCTCTTCGTTCACACGTGGCGTTGAAGCACCTTCCTAGTATCTACCCTGAAATTGCTTTGTCATAAGTAGTAATTGTTTATTACTACATCTTTATCTCTTAATTAGCTTTCTTTACAAATTTTTTAAAAATTCGTACATAATATTAAATATATTTATATCTTTGTATAAATAAAAGACCATTCATCTCTTTGTCTCCCCTTCTTCACTTGCTCTACTAGTTCGTCTATGCTTTAAGATCTCTCTCTGTCTCTCTCTCTCTTTTATTTATTTTTCTATTGTAAAAAAAACACAAAAATGAATCTCTCTCAAAACCCTAGCCCTAATTTCACGTTCTTCTCCGATGACAACTCTCTTCACCCTTTCATGGATAATTTCGATTTCTACAATTTGATGTTCGATGTTGATGAAGGATGCAACAATGGTTTAATCCAGGAGGAAACTTCATCTCCGACAAGCATCGTATCGTCGGAGACATTTACCGGCGAAAGCGGCGGATCCGGCAGCGCATTAACGACGTTGAGTAAAAAGGAGTCAACGTGAGTTTTAGTTATATTTGTTGGCAAGATTCTTAACCAAACACTTTTACTAGTTCTATCAATACATATATAATAGATTTATTTTTTAAATAGTTTCGATTGCAAAAATAAGGGAAGTAAAGATGGTGAGACGAAGGAGATGGGTCATCGAGTTGCATTTAGAACGAGATCAGAGATTGATGTGATGGATGATGGTTATAAGTGGAGGAAGTATGGGAAGAAATCTGTCAAGAACAACACTAACAAGAGGTAATCATTTATTTATTTATTTAAAAAATACTCATTTCCTTTATTTGTAGATAATATCTTAATTAGTTGTTTTTAAAATTAACATATTGTTGCTTGAGCATTTTTTTGTCATCATCTTGTACTTCTTTTAATGTTATTGAATAACCACTAACTAGATCATATAGTGATTTGAATACTGTTTAATGGTCCCGTATTATCTACCAACCCACTTGTATTAAAATGAAGATTCCATATGCATCCTTGTGTACATGTTTTTGTTTATATATATACATAGCTTTCTGATTGAATTGTAGTAAATTGACTAATCCATGTGTGATCGTGATCATTCATCATATATATAGATCTTATCTTGAGTCATATCATAGGAGAAACAAAACAAATCGCCCACATATATCTTGGATAAATAATTTGGAGATCAGTCTCAGACTTTGACTAAGGACCCTCCGGTTATATAGTTTATTGGTGGGATATTTATAAAAGTAATCAAAACTAATAAACGGTGAATGAATGTGAATATATATATAGGAACTACTACAAATGCTCAAGTGAAAGTTGCATGGTGAAGAAGAGAGTAGAGAGAGATGGTGAAGATGCAGCTTATGTGATTACAACCTATGAAGGAGTCCATAACCATGGGAGCCCCTCACATGTCTATCACAATGACGACATGGTTTTGTCTTATGATCATGATAATTGGAACCAGCACTCTCTTCTTCAATCTATCCAAATATATCCTCCATCTTGAGATTATTAGGTATCTACCATCATTATAATCGCAATGTATTACCACGTGTAATTTATAGGTGTAATAAAGAAGTTAACTTTTTTTTCAGTATAAATGTTTTGATAGTGTACATGGTTATGAAACCTTTTGTAGTTATCTAGATATCAAAATATCAATGCCAATTTGCAGTGTTGTGCAGCTGTTAAAATAGGTTTGAAGTTCGTTGATTTTTAACGGACTTTTGGTATGAATAAATGTAAATTTAAACCTATGTAATAGATTCAAGTTTGACGGATTTAATTGAATTACTTTGTTAAAACCCCTTTACTAAAAGAGATGGTTGAGTTAGCAAAAAAAAAAAAAAAAGAAAAAAAAAAGAGGTGGTTGAAAATAAATAAGAACATTGTTAGAATCCGTTTATATAAAATGTGTCTAATGTGTTTTTTAACAAACATTAGAAAACCAAACCAAGTATATATTGATATATTACTTTCTATATATATATTATCATATGAATAATTTATTCATTATCCATAAAAAAATGAAGACCATAAAAAATGGGTCTAAAAATATATATGCTATGTATTATATGTAACGTGTGGGAACTGATCACTTCTGGTAATGAAAGTTTTAAGAAAAAACCACTTGATTGCGTACAATATTTATTCGATCATCACTTGGGTTCTATTTGTATATTTGAATATAACCGAGGAAGATTGGACTGAAACTCAGATTAATCTATTAGAGTTTGTGAATAATTTTATTAGTTGAGGTCTATGGTTGTCAATATTTTCATTGATTCAAAAATTTATTAGCTTATAAAGAGTATGCCAATATTATTTTACTGTAATTAGCATAAATTAAGCATATAGTAATTGTGTGTGTGGAACATAAAACCAGATGAGAATCTTGTACCTCAAATGAAAAGCCTGTCTGCGACTCTGCGGTAACTTTTACGCGCTACCGAGGTCAACTATTTCGGTTAACATGACTCCGGTTTTTAACGGATTTTGTTTGATCGGTTTGATTTATGATCCATCCGGTTTTGGTGTTTTGGTGTTTTGGGTAAACAGTACCGAACCGATCTCATCTTCTACCTTTTAACAACTTACGTAGAAAAGGGAGTGGTTTCATTTGTTCTTCCGCCCAAATCTCAAACACTACTTTTTAGTAATTTCGAAGGAATCCATACGACTATGGATCTCTGATCTCGATCCAGATTCACTTTACCTTGTGTATCTTCGCTTTTGAATTCTTGAACGACTTCGAGAGAAATTTGTCTTCCAGATTTATTCGAGGAGGAAGACGGACCCTACTTGATTGATTTCGGTGGAGAGATCTGTATAAAGAATTTTGATTCTGTTTCGTTACTGATCTGATATCCTTGGTTTCAACCGTAGATCCGCTGCTTCTCTCGATCGATTTTGGTAACCTTTAATATTGATTCCGTAGAATTTCTCGCACGAGAAAGGTGAAGGAGCTGCGTTGATTTCCGGAGATTTTGATTAGTCTCGGTGTGCTATTAGTTCGGTAATTTCATGCTGATTGAATCATAAAAGTCTCATTTTGGGAAATCAAAGGTTGCTATGAGTGTTTCTGGAAGCTGTTTCTTCTTGTTTTGGATTGGAATCAGCACTCTGGAGTTTGAGTGAACAGTGTTAATTCTCGTTCTTTACCTAATCTGGTTTTGCTAGTGTATAAGCAAAAAAAAAAAGAAATATGAAGTTTTGGAGGGAACGTGAAAGGGAAAATAAAGAGCAGATCTTAGCGCCATTATGTGGGCAAGTTCGAGTATTGGTGGTTGGAGATTCAGGTAATTACAAATTCTACTTTCGTGTAGATTTATCAGATTATATGGAACCAAACCAAGTTAGTCGTTTAGTTTCTAAATGTTACCATACTACTGTAGTTTTGTTAAATTGAGTTTTATAGGATGTTCAGATTGATTGATATACAGGGATACTCGTCCTACACCTGATCATGCGTGAATCAGAAAGATAGATCCTCTGCATTCAACTGGATCAGTTGGCTAGGAGTTTGTGTGGTCGTTGAGCTATATCATTTGGTTAAGAGTTAAGTTAGTATATTAAGTCAACATTGTTTTCCTTAGAGTCTGTTACTTACTGTGTTTGCTTTTGCTCATGAGTCATGGTAGATGTCAATGTTGAGCCCAATAGTGTAAAAATATTCATATTCTGCATTATCGAGTTAATTTCCATCTTTGAATCTCAAATCATTTTGTTAGGTGTCGGAAAAACATCACTTGTACACCTCATTAACAAAGGTTCTTCTATTAGTCGTCCATCTCAAACGATTGGATGCACAGTTGGTGTAAAGGTACATGAACTGTCTCAAATGTTCTCAAATTGGTTAGGGAGCTGAAGTTTTGAACCCCTTTATTTTTCTCTTACTTTCCCATTGCGTAGCACATAACTTACGGGAGTCCAGCTAGTTCTTCGAGTAACATTCAAGGAGACTCAGAGAGAGATTTCTTTGTTGAACTCTGGGACGTATCAGGGCATGAGAGATACAAAGATTGCCGCTCACTGTTCTATTCACAAATCAATGGTCTCTCCTATCTTATATATCCATGTTGTTCATCCTTATTGTGTCTGAAACAAAATCATAAAGCGATAAATTACCTACTGCAGGAGTTATTTTTGTTCATGATCTCTCTCAAAGAAGAACAAAAACAAGCTTACAGAAATGGGCGTCTGAGGTTGCAGCGACTGGATCTTTTTCAGCTCCTCTTTCCTCGGGAGGTCCTGGTGGTCTTCCTGTCCCATACATTGTTGTTGGAAACAAAGCAGATATTGCTGCAAAAGAAGGAACAAAAGGAAGCAGTGGAAATCTTGTTGATGCAGCTCGTCATTGGGTCGAGAAGCAAGGTTTGCTTTCCTCAAGTGAAGAACTTCCTCTCTTTGAAAGCTTTCCTGGTAATGGCGGTCTAATAGCGGTAACCATGAAGACTAATCACTAGTTTCTGTTTACAGTATATAGTGTTTTGCCTTTAACTTATATGATCTGGTTTTTGGCACAGGCCGCTAAAGAAACCAGATACGATAAGGAAGCTTTGAACAATTTTTTCCGGATGGTTGGTGTCATTAAACACACCTTTCTTTCTAGTTACATCTCCAAAGTACCCTTCTCTAAACCCATTTAAACCATTTTGTGGGTTATTTACAGTTGATAAGACGAAGATATTTCTCAGACGAACTACCAGCAGCTTCACCGTGGTCTATCTCGCCGGTTCCAACCTCATCATCCCAACGGTTAGACGAGATCACAAGTGATGACGATCAATTTTACAAGAGAACAAGGTAACAACGCTAAAAGCAAAGATTTTTAAGTCGGGTTTGGTCTTTACGGTTAATTGTTGCAGTTTACATGGAGATCCGTACAAGTACAACAATACGTTACCACCACTTCCAGCACAACGGAACCTAACTCCGCCTTCTACGCTCTATCCACAGCAGCCGGTCTCCACGCCTGATAACTACGCTATCCCGAGATTCTCTCTTTCAAGTATACAAGAAACAACCAACAATGGCAGTGCCAGATCTAAGCGAATGGATATTAACGTTTGAAATCTCTTATCGTTCCAAGAAATGTTAACGAATCTATGTTGCTTTTCGATCTGTTATTCTTTTTTGATTTTTTTCCATTGGTTTCTTCTTTCTTTCTTGGTTGTAGGTGGTAAAGTGAATATGTGTGTAACCAAACCCTCTTTGTATTGTTCTTATAGCAAATTTGTTGACTGCTGTCTTTCGGTTATCATGTATTACTGTTTGAAACAGAATAAAAACAGTGAATGATTTACAAAATCATAATAACGTTTGTTGATATATAAGTTGAGTTTACAATCTTGTCGCTGTTTAGAATTCAAGATTTGGTGTTGAGCCCTTCTTGCAGCAACGGTGAAGGCGTTCGTTCGGATATTCAATTCGTGTTTGTTTCCTTCTCGATGTTAAGTTTGCTCTCATGGCAAATGTTTTTGTTTGGAAATGGTCTATCCTCGTATCGTCCAACTTATCAGAAGCTGTGCTTCTGGTCCTCGGGCTCGTTTATGGCGTCTTAGAACTTTTCCCATTTTCCTTCGCATTGTTTCAGTTTCGGTTTTAGTTTCGTTTATTATTTTATGTTTGTGTTTGGTTTCCCTTTTTTGGGCTGTTGACTCTGGCCTCTGTGGATATCAGTTGTTCTGATAAAAAGTAAAAAAAAAGAGTTGACTTTGCATCTAATTACTTGCGTTTGTTTCATTGGTTGAAATTTATATTAAAATTTTGATATTCTTTGGTCTACATTACAAAAAACAGTAAAGATTGATTAAATTCACTTCGGTAATATGAAAAGAAAATGGAATATCAACTCGAAATACTCCGTAGATTTTAACAGAGATAGAGTTACAGTGTTCACGACAAGTTCATAGCAGCGAGAGTCGAGAGAAGACAACGAAGGTATGTGACCTTGTGCCCTCGAATTTCCCTTTCCATGGAGCCTTCTTCTCTTTTCTGAATCATGGGTTGCTAAAATCACCTGAAAAACCCCTAATTTATGTCTGTAACTTGTTAAATCTGTACCATTTTCTGTTTTTACATTCTGTACTGATTTCGATTTCGATTTCGATTTAGATGGATATTGTTCATAGGGAAAAACTGGTAATTGAGTTTCTTCTTTTGTTGATTACTGAAAAGCTTGGTAATTGATTTTCCTCTAAACGAAAAAGATTGAATTTTTGAATTTAGTTACGAAGATATCAGATTATAATCTTCCTTAAAATGACAAGCTTTTCTTTAACTTGGGTTCTTGATTAATTTCTGTGATGCGCAGTGTAACAAAATTTAAGTCTTTAACAAGAAAATGGTGGAAGTGTGGTGGCCATTGTTAGCAGCAGCAGTGCCTGCGCTGATTGGAGGCCAAGCATTGAGAATAAAGAAGAGACGCGGGGAAGAAGAGAGGATCAAGAGCGCTCGAGGAAGAGAGAAAAGCTCTGATGAAATCTTTGTCTGTGAAAGAGTTTGCACTTCTAAAAGAATGCTGAAGAAAGTTGGCGCTTTCTCTAAAGATCCGATTCCAGACACTTGTGTTACTGTCTGCGGCGTATCTGAGCTTGACGCTTGCTCTGATGCTTGTGCTCGAACAGTCTGCGTGAACCAGCACCAAGTTGCTAATTGGAATGACATTTGTCTTAGAAGATGTCAAAGTGAGTGTCTTAAGCTCTCTTCTTCTTCTCACTCTTCTTGAAATGTTTCGAAGCTGTCTTGTGTTGTTTAAGCCTGAGTCTGAACACTTTGATTGGTTCCTTTTGAAATGAAAATGGTATTTGAATCTGAATTTTTATTAGTTCATAACATTATGAGCGATTACATTTCATCATGTGAGGTTTGTTTGGTAACTTTCTCAGCTGTTTTGTGAACTACTTCTCCTACAACATCTCCTGCTAGTTTTGCAGACTCTTCAATGGCTTCTTTGCTTACTTCGAGGCTCCTTGTCGCTGCCTCTTTCACTTTCTCTCCTTTATCATTTCCTTCTTCCTCGTTGTTGTTTTTGTCGCTGTTGCTTCTGAAACTGTCACAACAAGACAACACACATGAGCTATAAAAAAACCGGATTTTTGGTGAAAACCCAAAGTATACGAGTGCTTGTTTGTTTACTCTAGATTTGGAGGGTAAAGCTTCATCTGGATCTTCTGCATTGCACCTTGAATCAATTCCCAAGAACTCGGAGGAAATTTCTTGCCAAAAATCCCACATATGATCTTTAAAAGCGACGGATTCTCTTCTTTCTTGGCGACACCATCATCT
Organism: Streptanthus diversifolius; assembly: GCA_039880935.1. NCBI lineage: Eukaryota > Viridiplantae > Streptophyta > Magnoliopsida > Brassicales > Brassicaceae > Streptanthus > Streptanthus diversifolius. The sequence continues at coordinate 22,359,877 of JAXGFM010000007.1, read as the reverse complement.
TCCGCTCCATCTGAAACTACCGGTAAAATCCCCCCAGAGATCAAGATGATGATAACGAATAAGAATGAGACACCGAATCTGATTCTTCTTGATTCATTCATGTCTATATGTTAATTAGTTAAAAAGCTTTAGAGAAATCAAGAAAGGGGTCAAAAGGAAATGGTAGAAGAAAGAGATGAGAGAGAGAGTTGGCGCCATGTTTCTCGCTTCAAGAGAAGCAGATCACTCTTTTGGTTTGAACGGTTCTTGCGTAACACCTACATTGACTTTATAAAGAATTAAATCGGAACTAATCCAATAAAACATCTGTCTTTTAATTAATTAAACATTACATAAAGACTAATCCTTTACAAAAGAAAAAGATTCGGTCATTGTCCCGCAAATAAATAGACAAAAAAGTAACATTTGAGCAATCGAACCAATTGGTTTTGATTGAACTGAATCGCTTTGAAATATTTTCACTTGACGGTTTAATTGGAGGTTTAGTCCACAGAAACTTGTTCATGCGAGATAATTTCCCTCTACTGAAGAAATGCAGAGTATTCTAAAACATTTGATCTCATTGGGTAAATTAAGAAACTTAACTGTCTAAGAAGAAAGAGCAATCTCGCGAGATAATTTCGCTCTACTGAAGAAGAAGCAGCAGAGCAGAGGAACAACACTTTCCAGAGAGCTTTAACAATATTTTTATTTTCAAAGGTTCGAGTGTCCGCCAAGGCAAGCCCAGATGAATTTATGTTTTTGCTTAGAAGGTTATGGGATTAATGCGAATTCCGACCATGATTACAGTTCTCTTACCAAATGAGAACAGATATCTTGGTGAAACTGAGGTTTCGAAACTTTCAGTTTATAGAATCGATTTTTACACCGAGGATGAAGAGAACAGTAGAAAATTTTGATTAATGGATTGATCTAAACTGAGTCAACAACCTCTAATCCATTTTTCAGACAGTAAAGTTTCTTAATTTACCCAGTGGGGTTTAAATGTTAAGAAACGTTGATACTCTCTCCATTTCTAAAAAGTATATCTATACACAATCCACAATAAAGATGTTGCAACTGTAAGAAGACTTTTCTTATAAATCTCTGACTCCTTTCAGTATTCAGTTCCATCTCTTGGAATTCTTGCTGGCCTTTGATTTCTGTTTAGCCTGTTGAAACGCCTGCATCTTCTGCTTCTTCCTCGCTTCTTTCTCAGCTTTTGACATCTTTGATTTCGCCTTCACTTTTGGAGCTTTCTCTTCAAGCTCTGCTTCTCTCTCTAGCTCCTTCGCTCTTGCTTCCAGGTTCTTCTCTAAGTAATACTGCGACGGAATCCACACATTCATCATAAATATGCACAAATTAAGACAGGAATTCAAATTATTCAGGCAAAGTAAGAGATGCGACTTGAACTGTACATTGTAGTCGCCTGCGTAATCTTCCAAACAACCATCTTCAACTTCTATGACTCTGTTAACGATTTGTTTGATGAAGTATCGATCATGTGATACCGCGATGACTGTACCTTGGTACTCGTTTATGGCTTCCTGATTCACCGAAAGATCCAGAGAAGTAAGCCTCTTTCCAAGTCCAAACAACAGTTATTATAATTGTATCCAAAGATTCAAAGAAAGAGTAGAAACTGAACCTCGAGCATCTCTTTTGAAGGAATGTCTAAGTGATTGGTTGGTTCGTCCAAAACGAGTAGATTTGATGGCGTCACCATGAATTTGCAGAAAGCAAGGCGTGCTTTCTCACCACCGCTCAAAAGAGAGACCTTTCGATCAAGCATGTCAGCTTTGAAGTTGCACCGTCCAAGAAGACCTTTTATATCATCACTTCTCCAGTCTTCTGCAGCTTCACAAACTGTTTCAAGCACTGTTTTATCCAAATCAAGAACCTCGGCCTAGCAAAAAAAAAACAAAATCAAGTCAAGAAACTAACAAACTGATCCCTATTGTTGAGTGAGTTAGAGCCAGTGAAACAGAATCTTTAGCTAGAGTAAGTGAAACAAACCTGATTCTGTTCAAAGTAGTTTGGCAGTACATTGTGCTCTCCAAGAATAACTTCACCTTTCATTGGCTTCTCTAAACCCATAATAAGCTTCAGTAACGTACTTTTCCCGCACCCGTTCGGGCCAATAATAGCAATCTTTTCTCCTCTTTCTATTGCTAGATTAGCCTTCTTAAATAGCATCTGGTTTGCAACAAATACACATTTTTCACAGGGTCAAAAATAAGCAATAAAGGATTTATCCTTTTGTCATGACTTTGATTCTAGTAACTCACCTTATCCTCGAAACCAAAATCAACGTTTTTAACCGTGACTACAGATCTTCCACTTGTTCCACGCTCCGGAAACCTAATTTTCATCTGCTTCCGCTGAAATGGCTTCTCTATAAGCTCCTGTTCTTGCAGCTTCTCTAGTTTCTGTTATAAACCACACAAAAGGGAAACATAAGCTCAAACTTCCCGAGCCAATTCACAAATAGAAGAGCAGAGACATAACCCTTATGCTAAGGAAATCGTAGACATTTCAATCGCTAATCACGGCAATGATCAGCAAATTAGAAGCTTTTTTTTTTTTTTTTTTTTTTTTTGCAGCTTGCTAACCTTTTCTGCAGTAGAAGCACGGCCAGAATTTGCACCGGCACCGAGCCTAGCGATTAAGTCCTTAGTTGATTCAATCTCTTTCTGCTGCTTTTCCCAAGCTGCATTCTGAGTTTCGATCCACTCTGCCTTTGAGATCACATACTGAGAGTAGTTACCCTCAAATGTCCTCGAAACACCCATCTCAGTTTCCACAATTTTGGTACACAACTGATCAAGGAAGGCTCTGTCGTGTGAAATTATAACCATTGGCACCTCTTGCTTTTGCAAATAACCTTCAAGCCACTCAATCGTATCAAGATCCAAATGATTTGTAGGCTCATCAAGTAGCAGCAAATCTGGATCCTACTCACAGAAACACACAATTCACATTAGCTGCTACTTGGAAGCCACTCAACGTTTTAATCTGCTTAATCAAAATTAAAGGATAAAAGCCTAAGAATCAATCATTCACACCTGAAGCAAAATCTTTCCAAGTGACATTCTCATTTGCCATCCACCGCTAAACGACGCCACAAGCCTATCTGCATCCTCTGGAGCAAACCCCAATTCCGGCATCAGCTTACTGATCTTAGCATCGACGGTATCTAAATTCACGGCTTGAGCTCGTCTCTGTAACAAATCAAATTCGTCCAGTAGCCTTCCCATAAGTTCCAAATCATCGACAGATCCTTCAATCGCCTTCTGCACTTTCTCCAGCTTCTCGGTTATCTCCATCTCTTCCTTGAAAGCACTCATGAATTCTTCCTTCACCGTCCTGCTCATCGAAACCTCGAATTCCTGGCTCAAGAATGCAATTTTCATATTGGGTTTCACCTTGATAACGTTGCCCGAATCGGGCTCTTCTTGACCCGTGATTATCCTGAGCTGGGTCGTCTTCCCTGCTCCGTTCACTCCCACTAACCCTACTTTTTCCCCTCTTTTCACTTCCCAGCTCACATCCTTGAGCACCGTCACGCCTTTGTAGCTCTTCCTTATGTTCTCTAGCTTCACACCTGACGAAATTCCAGAAGCCCCGTTTTTGGAATTCTTTCCGTTTCGTTTCCGATCGGAATCTTGTTGAGTGGTTGGGGTCGAGAAAAGCGATTCGATGTCGTCTTGTCGCTCTTTCACCGATGTCTCGAGGCTGATAGTGGAGACTTGGGCTCTGATGGTAGGGTTTTCGCGTCTAGGGCTGGAAATGGAAGAGATTTTGACGAAATTAGATGTGACTGGGGATGGGCAAGGACGGAGACCGGTAAAGAAAGTGGAACGGAGGTCGATGCTATGGAGATTCGTCGATAAACCCATGATCTTTATTGGACGGAACGTGTAGCGACAGATAGAAAAGTGTGGATCTTTCAGAAAAAAAGAGCAATCTCGCTCTACTGAAGAAGAAGCAGAGGAAGAAACTCTCTCTCTCGAGAGTGCTTCGATAAGAGTTTCTTTCTTCTATCCAAGGTTTAAGTGTGAGCCAAGAGATATATTATATTCGTTTAATTTTATTTGTGGTTTGCGTCTATTCTCCTTATTTATTCCAAATATAAATCGTTATCATAAATAAAATCAATACAAGATAACAAAACCTATGGTGGATGTCATTACGCCTTTTTTATTTTTCTTTTTACAAAGGATTTTTCGGATTACTCTAAAATCTCCCAAACGTTAAAAAAAAATTGAGTACTTTTACTAATTATATAAAGGATATGATGCAATCAATTGAAAACAATCGGCATCTATATATTATTATCCTGAAATCGACTGACAACATTAAACATTAAGTTATGTTAATCGCCTCCATGATTATATCTGACCAAACTAATTGTAGACTTTTGTTGTTATTGAGTGGACACAGATTCACTAGCAATAAATAGTCGGCGAAGGTTTGATTTTTATTTAACAAAACACATCTATCTAGTTATGTATGGCTTCTCTTTTCTGTCAATAAGAAGAAAAAAATATATAAAAATAAACAATTCGAGTTTTGATAGTAATTTGCTTCATACATAAATTTTAAATATCAGATTAGATTTGAAAATGATTTGCCAGCCTTCCAATCTGAAAAACCCCAGTAAACTTATGTTTTATATCAAGAGTTCACAAAAGCTTACCTTTTTCGAATTTAAAATATTTGATATGTTGTGTAACAGTGTAGTCGTACCACCCAATCGAGCTGTGATTTTGCTGTATTAAATTTTCGATACCTTTCTTGGCTTTATATATTTCTCTGTATTACCACCTTTCTTGCTCCTAAGATCACTTTAAAAACCAAAAAAAAAAAAAAACTAGAAAAAAAGGAGGATTCTCTTATCTCTACAGCTTTGATCATATGGAGGATCCAAGAGAGGTTTAAATCTCTCAAACTCATCTTCTCTTTTCTTGTATAAACCCTTCTTCTCATGTAAATCATTTTTATTGAATGTGGGGAGATTTTGTTGGCAGAACAAGAACTCGCCATGGCTATCAGTACCACAGTTTGGAGATTGGGATCAGAAAGGAGGAACCATTCCTGATTACTCAATGGATTTCTCAAAGATCAGAGAGATGAGGAAACAGAACAAGAGAGATCCTTCTCGAGCCAGTCTTGGCAACGAAGAAGACCTTATTAACCCTTTTCATAATCAACCTACTTCGGTTAATAAAACTAAGGCTAAGCTCACGACTGTCCACAGTGACAACAACAAAACCCACAATGAGTTCTCTCACCACCACCCACATTCTCCATCTGTAAGATTACTTACCTCTTTTCAATTTTTTTTGTTGTTGTTATCTTAAAGATTCATTTTCCTCATTGTGGGTCTATTTGAGTTGAATCAATGATTGATTGTGTATTCTCGCTTAGCTCTATCCCATTATTAGGTTATGAAATATAACTTTGTAGCACTATATTTTGGTTACGCATTGTTTGTTATAGTTAGTTCATTATATGCTCATACTCACCTAAAGTTCAAAACTTTAGTTTTTTAGGTTTTGATCGAGTTATATATATATACACTTGAATGTTCCATCTTAACATTCATTTTTCTTGATGTGGGTGTATATGATCTGGATGATTGATTGTCTTGAAACCGGTAGGTAGGTGTTTTTAATTTGGTTAGGTTGTGGAACCTAACTTTTTAGCTTTATATGGTTAGATTTTGGGTCACACATTGTTTGTTTTAGTTTACCTTTTTCTTTAAAACTTCAGATTTTGTTTTTTAGGTTCTGACTGAGTTTGTGTCTATATAAAATGGATGATTGTGTTTGTGGATTATAGCTGTGTGTGTGTGTGTTCATTTGATGTGGGCCTTACCTTCTTGGGTTGGTTAGGTTATGGAATTTCTAACTTTGTAAGCATTATATGGCTATTTCTAGCAATTGTGTAACTGTGGTCCTTCAGTGTTTGGTCTAGTTAGTTGTTTTGATGCTATTTATTACACATGATATTAATACCCCCACCAAACTTCATAAATTAGATTTTGAGTTTATATTATATTTTGGATTGGGTATGAATGAGTTTATATCGTTAAGAATCACATCAAAGGAATCAAATATGAGTAAGGATTAGGATTTTTATTGATCCAGAATTATAATAAGGTGAAAGTTCATTTCAATGATGGTAGTTAAAGGTGATAATCCGGTTTAAAGATCGGTTTTATAAATAAATATAAAAACAGAATTTGTTAGTTCTTTTAATACATTACCTTACGACAAAGAATTATGTTGTAATATAGTTGTTGTAATGGTTACTTTCAATCAAAGTTATGAGAAAAAAATGTGTGGCTTCTATTTCTGTACCTACCATGTGAATCGACATAGCTAATATTTCCTTTTTGAGGAATCTTACGTGTAAATATATATATATATGACTTTGGAACAGACGAGGAGAGGAATCTTCAGCTGCTTCAACTGCTGCGTTAAAGCTTGAAGGTATTTTATAATAGAGACGAGGAGATGATTCTTCTTAAGATGTTTCAATTATTTTAGAATAATGAAGACAGAAATGAGAAATGGTAGTGACACCTTTAGTAGCAAAAGTACAAAATGAGAAAGATGTACATGGTTTCGTCTATCTATTGAAAATATTTATTAAAAGTAAAAGTTGGAAACGAACAGCAAAGTTGGTCTAAGGCGCCAGATTAAGGTTCTGGTCCGAAAGGGCGTGGGTTCAAATCCCACTGTCAACAATAACTTTTATTTTTGTTTGATGAAAACATATCTTGTTACTGATCCCACTTCTCCCCTTGTTATATAGATTGTACAATTCCAGAACATGAAAAAAAATCGAGTGTGTGTATGTGTATGATTGATTTTGTTGATAAATGAAGAAAATTATTAAGGAACGGTGAGATTTAACATGTGAATTCATAGTCATATTATCGATTAAACTTTTCAGCAAAACCATATATGCTTTGCTTTCCTTTATTTGCATTTTGTGAGAGATCACGCACGTGTGCCTCGTCGATGTCTAAGGCGCCAGATTAAGGTTCTGGTCCGAAAGGGCGTGGGTTCAAATCCCACTGTCAACAATAACTTTTATTTTTGTTTGATGAAAACATATCTTGTTACTGATCCCACTTCTCCCCTTGTTATATAGATTGTACAATTCCAGAACATGAAAAAAAATCGAGTGTGTGTATGTGTATGATTGATTTTGTTGATAAATGAAGAAAATTATTAAGGAACGGTAAGATTTAACATGTGAATTTATAGTCATATTATCGATTAAACTTTTCAGCAAAACCATATATGCTTTGCTTTCCTTTATTTGCATTTTGTGAGAGATCACGCACGTGTGCCTCGTCGATGTCGCCAATTTCAAGGCCGTATTTTGGGCTTTTAGTGATACCCCCCAAATTAGGCCGACGAGATCGGATCCTATATCCTTGAAAACCCATTATCCAATATCACATTTGCATCGTATATTGACTTCTGTTTTCCTTTTTTTTTTTTTTTGTTCAAGCTCATTCTACAAATTTTAAACCATATTAATAATGGTGATTGATATTCTACAGTTTTACATTTTTCGAAAAATTATTATTTTGCTGCTTTTACTATTCTAAGTATTTATCAAATTTTTAAGTTCACGATTTAGAAAATTAATTATGTTATATATTGATAAAACGTATTAAACAAGTAAATATAATAAATTTGTCACAAATCCATAATCCATAGTCAAGTTTCTTAAAGTAATTTTAAATTCAGTGGTACCTGTTGTTCTATTCCATAACTACATTTGGTTTTTGAATACCCAAGGATTTTGTATTAGTATCTAATTAGAAAATAATGGATAAGTTTTAGCTAAATTTGTCGTCAAATATACTGAATTTAGAATTTGACCACTATATCTGAAAAAGACAGGATAAGTCCACGAGTCGCAATAAATTTTGTTGATGAGTTTCTAATAGCTAATTTAATGCAACAACTAATTCAAAATTAATCACTGTAACAAATTTCTTAAAATTAGGAAAAATATCCTTTAAAACGATTTACAAAGATCGGGTGTGTTCACTTGTTTAACCAGTCAAAGTTTTACACGTGGACTACCAACTTAAGCAAACTATTTGACCCATCCAACTTCTCGTCGCCTTCCCTTTGATCGTCTTCCTCAATCCTTTCCTGAAAGATTCAGAATCTCTCTTCCCGCAAATTCATATATTTCTCGATAAATTGTAGATTTTGGGAAAGAGTTTCTGATGGTAGATACCTACAATAATATCACATGGCTCATATGGATCCAAATGTTCGTCTTCTTCCTCCTCTTTCTCCTCCTTTGTGTCTTCGGAATACTATCCTCAGATATCAGTGGTAACAGTTTCTCATCTGCTGATTCCGTTCCTTCTACCTCCGACTCATCTCTTTCTCGGCGATTTCTTTCTGGAGATCCGATTCAGATCAGCCACCACGGCTTGGGGTTTTCCGTCAATTCGAGTCTCTTACAGTCTAATCAGGTAACTCAACTATCTATGGATCCCTCTCCATTTTTGACGTGAAATCACGGAATCAGCCATCATGCTTCCCGTTGACTTGCTGTTCTGCACATTTCATCTACTGTTAATTTTAAATGATTTGAAATCGACATTGATGTCCTTATTTTCTTCATGGGTATATTTTCAGGGTGTTAATGAATCTTAAGGGGTTAGATTGCAAATTACGAATAATGGAGAAAATAGTAGCCAAAGAATTAGCATGTAATGTTAGCGACAAGTTGAAAGTCGAAATTAGATTTAGATGATTGGCTTTTCAATGTACTATGTCCTGGAATAAGCATATAGTTGAAAAGTAGAGAATCTAAACATAGTTAATGTGGGATTCTCAAGTATGGATCTTTATAGCTGCGGCTAATGAGTTCATTTAACACTTTGTGTTTTGTTTGTGTTACATGTCATACTATTCAATTACTGAGAGTCATTGGCTAAGATAATAACATCGAGAATGTTCAGGTTTATGTGTTTGGAAGTTCTTGATACTTGAATTGCCCTTTTCTCATTTTGTTCGTATGAATCAAGGATGTTTTTTCCTTTGCGTTAAAGCTTTGCTCGTGTAGGTGTCACAAGAGATGTTACAAAAGCTTTCTCTCTTAGCTTCTTTACATGCTACATCAGTTTCGATAGGAAAGGCACTGAACACTATTATTTAGACGTAAACTGTAAATTTAAGTTATTTTTCAGACATTGTGGATTATGGATTTGGAGAGGAGTTAGAACATTCTCTAGTTAGTATGGTTTATCCAAATAGTCCTCTTCAAATTTTTGTGTAGAGTGTCTATCACAGACCCGTTTCTTGGATTCATCGTTACACGCATTGGTGTTGAATGATATTTTATGGTAAATCACAGGCAGACCCATTTCTTAGATTCATCGTTTGTTGATGAAGTCATGGGTTTTTGTTATGACAGATGGGAAGTTCTCAGGCAATAAAAGGAGAGATAACACCAGCTGAAACAAGGAGAGTGACAAGAAGAGAGGAAGAAGAACGTTCGTCGTCGGATAAAGATTCGAGTCGTAATTTGCATCATCCGTGTAATTTGTTTCAACTTGCTGGAACTGCATTCCTAAAGTGTTTGGGGCTTGACCGGAGTACGGAAGAAACCGATGATTCTCTGAGACAAGATTCTAAGAAACAGAGGTGATCGAAATTCTTGTGAATATATTAGAAGAAAGAACATACTCACACGTTTTTTAATATGTGTTTGATGTGTAGCAATTGAGTAGGAGAGAAAGAAGAAACTTGGAAGTAGTATTGTATGAAAATATTAAATTGTTGGGGTTAACAGGAACGAGTTAACTCAGCGAATTCTTTTGCGTAACTGTGGTTAGTATATTTTAAAAATGCGGATTATATCGGTGGTACGTATAAAATTTGTTGACTTTATGTCAGTTCATCATTTCATTAGGAGCAACAATAAAAGACAAATAAGCTGGACTTATCCGGATTTTGAATTTTTAGTAATTTGAATCAATTAAGTGATGGACTGAATCAATTACCATTATATTAAGGTAGAATGTAAGTTGTTATGGATATATTATATTTAGTCGAAAAATTGTGACAAAAAAATAAAAAATTGAACCCAAAAAGAAAAAGAACATAACATATAGAAATTATTAACTTAAAAAATGATTAACTTCAACTAAGTTATTTTTTTTTAAATAACACACATCCACCAAAATTCAATATCTACCGAATTTTCAAGATAATATTTTGGATTAATATGGGATTATTAATTTCTTCTTGTTGTGTATATGCTATATTGGTCCTGCATGACTGGCAACTAATTTAGGGGGAATTATTAAAGTATTTTCTATTTGAAAATTTTAAAGGCGGTTGAAATGTTTTTGGAATAATAATTTTTTTTAACGTCTTAATTTTTTTTTGGAAATATATATTAAAAATTGTTTGGCGCTTATAATTTTATGTTTTCAGTTATTTTTGAGTTTTTTCTTATCAACTCAGTTATTTTTGAGTTAGGACCAGTTTATTTTGCTATTTTTATTTTCAAAGTTAAATCAAATTTATGATATACTGTTAAATATTTTGTTATTAAATCATCAAACATTTTTTAATAAACAAAGACACATACTATAACTGGGTTTCAGTTAGGCCCATTAGTTTGGTGTATATAAAAGAAACCCTACTACTACTACTACGTATCGAGGACTTGTGTCTGTGATAAGTTTAGGTTAAGAGGATGTGGTGGGGGATAGAAGAGGCGAAGGCTGCTAAAATAGCGGTGTGGTGGGACATGAAGGACTGTCCGATTCCTGAAGGTTATGATGCTCGTCTGGTCCGGCCGAGGCTAGAAGGGGCGTTCAAGAAACTAGGCTACTCTGGTCCTGTCTCCATCACTGCCTATGGCGACCAAAAACATACCCCTTATCACCTCATGCAAAGGCTCTCTTCCACTGGAGTGGCTGTTGCACATACCAGATCCGGTTAGTCCAATTGTTATCCATCTCTGGAATACAATTAGGGTTTAAATTGAATATTATTATTAGTTTTTTCATAGCTGAACTCCTTTCCTTGTATTGAAATTAACAGAAAGTACAGCCTCACTTATGTATGAGGATATTGTGGAATGGCGAGATCATAATCCACCTCCGGCTACAATGATGATCATATCGGATCAGGTGAAAGATGACTTCTCTTGGGATCTGGTCCGGCTACAACAACGGACGCGATACAACCTTTTTCGGGCTTATTCATTTAAGCCTGAAGTACTTTCAAGTCTGTCCGAATCTGCAGAGTGGCTCTGGGATAAATTACTAGCGTCCGCGGATAATCAACTGGAGACCAGAAACGCACCACTTCTTCAGGAGAAGTACAGTGAGCCGGGTGAATTATCTGCCATGTTTTGTTGCAAATCGTGCAATTTTGATTGCCAAAGTGTGGAGAATTTCAAGAAGCATCTCTCGAGTTATAAGCATGGACGGGAAGTAAGCATCCTGTCTCTCTCTCTCTCTCTGCTTGTATCAATACTCTGTTTCATTGTCTAATCATTTGAGCGTAGGAAGTTATTAACCCTTCGTACGAAGATATCGTATGTGTAACGAAGACGTGGGCAAGGAACTACGCGGCCACTCCTGAATACGCGACAGCTAAAATACAGGTGTATTGGGACATGTTTGACTGTCCGATTCCTGAGGGTTATGATGCTCGTCTGGTCCGTCCGAGTATAGAAGCGGCATTCAAGGAACTAGGCTACTCTGGTACTGTCTCCATCACTGCCTATGGAGACCAAAAACATATCCCTGATCACCTCCTGCGAGCGCTCTCTTCCACTGGAGTCGATGTTGCACATACCGTAGCCGGTTTGTCCATTTGGTTATCCACCTATGGAATTCAATTAGGGTTTAAATTTCAACTACCCCCACTGAAATGCGTTCCTTTATTGAAACAGATGTCACATACAAGCGCATGAGTTCAGATTGGCGTAGATGGATAGTTCATAATCCTCCTCCGGCTGCAATTATGTTTATAACGGATCTAGGGGCAGAGGTCTTCTCAGATAGTCTTGTCCAGCTACTACAAAGGAAGAAATACAACATTTTTCGGGCTTATTCATTTAGGCCTTCCAAAATGTCAGCCTTGCTCACTTCAGCAGAGTGGCTCTGGGAAAGCTTACTTGCAGGTGTTTGTTTGTCCTCTCATCATCCAAACCGCCAAACTAATTACGCTGTCTCTGAGCTCTAGTTAGTATTTTCTTTTCCACAGTTTCAGAGACGAGAAGACACGTTCTTCAGAGGTGCAGTGAAAGTGAAAGGGGTGAATCTATAGGAATGTTTTATTGCAAATTGTGCGACTTTGATTGCAAAAGCCTTGATAATTTCAGGACGCATCTCTCAAGTGAAGAACATGCAGTAGTAGTAAGCATCCCCTCTCTCTCTCTCTCTCTGTCTGATTTTGTTTCGTTGTCCAACCATTTGAGCAAAAACCTGTTTAACGTTTTCCACTCGTTGTAAGCAGGAGTATTATATAAGTGAGGATGTACGATTAATCAACCGGGAACACAGGGAAAGTCAAAAAGGCGAGTACGAGCGAGCAATGAAAAGAGGCAAGTGTTTCTTAATGATAATTATAGAACATTGAAGAAAAAAGTGTGTTTTGAAATGCTTTCTAGATTCAGTCGTAGAGACTTGAGATATATAAAAAAAATGTCCCATGTTTTCACGTTTCCAAATACTCATATGTTTCATATGCATATTTGTAGGTAGACCATTCTCCAAAAATAGTAAACGTATGAAGAAAGCTTTCCGGATTGGTTTTCGTCTTCTTGATAATCATTTACGTCTTACTAATCGTGGAGTTCGACTTTGAGTGAAGTTGCTACTAAGTTAACCGTTCTTGGAAGCTCTTATTTTTCGTTTCTAGTCTGTCTTAATTTTAAGTATTTATTTTTCATTTCGCTTTGTTTAAAACAATGGTTATTACTAAGTTATTAGTCTAGAGTGAAATTATTATTACTAAGTTATGAATCTTTGGAAGCTCTTATTTTTCGTTTCTAGTCTGTCTTAATTCAATTTAAATTTTGAATCGTTGAATGCCA